>CM055127.1:148607627-149340279 GCA_029206835.1 Rana muscosa | reverse complement strand
AAAGAGAAAGGAGGAAAGAGAAAGAGAGAAGAGAAAGGAGAGAAAGAGAAGAGAGAGAGAGAAAGAGAGAAAGAGAGAGAAAGAGAAAGAGAAAGGAGAGAAAGAGAGAGAAAGAGAAAGAGAAAGGAGAGAAAGAGAAAGAGAGAAAGAGAAAGGAGAGAAGAGAAAGGAGAGAAAGAGAAAGGAGAGAAAGAGAAAGGAGAGAAAGAGAAAGGAGAGAAAGAGAAAGGAGAGAAAGAGAAAGAGAAAGAGAAAGAGAAAGAAGGAGAAAGGAGAGAAAGAGAAAGAGAGAGAGAAAGAGAGAGAGAGAGAAAGAGAAAGGAGAGAAAGAAAGAGAAAGAGAAAGAGAGAAAGAAAGAGAAGAGAAAGAGAGAAAGAAAGAGAAAGAGCGAAAGAAAGAGAAAGAGAAAGAGCGAAGAAAGAGAGAAAGAGAAAGAGCGAAAGAGAGAGAGAAAGAGAGAGAGACGAAAGAGAGAGAAGAGAGAAGAAAGAGGAAAAGGAGAGAAAGAGAGAAGAGAGAGAGAGAAAGAGAGAAAGAGAAAGAGACCAAAGCCTTACCTCCACAAAGGCGACAATTGATGACCCAAACATGACAATGACAGCGTTTAAAGTTACCCACAGCAGCAAGGAGATGGAGAGTCCTCCTTTTTCTGTATACATATCGATATCTAACAGAGTTCTGGATAAGGACATTAAAATAACCTTCAATAGCAGCTGCATGATTTTATACATATATGCGCATGAGCATTTTTTTAAGGCGCAAGCAGGAGGGTGTTTTGAAAATCCTCACATAGAACTCATCTCACTATGCAAGACATTCAATCTGCTGCAGGCAGAAGGAAGCATTTCCTCAGTCTCCTCTCCTTTAATGATCACACCGCAACATTGAAACTTTGTAGCAATTCACAAGGCGAGAGATCAGACCTACGTGGACACAATCAAGAACTGCAGTGTCACCAGGATTTACACGATTGTGTCATCTGTGCTGCAATGTCAGTTCAGGACGTACACGCTGACCCTGAGTGATACCTGAACAAAGATGGTGCCACCCTTCTGCAGAGAAAAGCCGATAAAGAAGAGTTGCAGAATCCTGGCGTTTTGGAAATACAGCATTAAAAGTACTTGCATAGTCAGTCTGGTTGAAAAAAGACACAAGTCCATCTAGTTCAACCAATAAAAATAAAAAAAGGGGTACAATCCGTGTGTGTGTGTGTGTTCACACACACCCAAAACTGAACTGCATATTCCAGATGAATACAGATTACTTCATTAATCCCAAGGGAAATTATTACGACACGGACACACTTAAAGACAACTCAAGATCACAACAATAAACTGAACAAGATACAAAAACACAACAAAAATGACCAATAAACAGCCATTAGCACAAAATAAACAAAAATTAAAAAACTACACTACAAATAAAACATCCATACAAATGAAAATACAACATAGATTAAAATAACAGACAATCAAACTACCAAATACACCACGTTCCTTAACACCACCCCAAATAATAACCAAAAACACAATACCAACATACTATTAAAAAAAAAAAAAAAATCCTGATCATAAACCAGAATTGGATCTTCACCTCCAGCCCTGAATTCTGTCTTTTTAGTCAGTTTTCTATCCATTTACAAACTGATCTTTCTAAGCCTGTAGAATTCAGGGGTCTCAAACTGGCGGCCCTCCAGCTTTTGTGAAACTACAAGTCCCATCATGCCTCTGCCTGTGGGAGTCATGCTTGTAACTGTCAGCCTTGCAATGCCTCATGGGACTTGTAGTTTTGCAACAGCTGGAGGGTCGCCAGTTTGAGATCTCTGCATGTAGACTTTACCTTACACATTAGCCGTGCACTCTCTTACAAGACTTACATTCAACCAATTTTGCACCCCATCATTATGGTAGACTGCCTATCTTACCACTCCAGCAGCTTTGAGTCCTCCAGATACTAGCTGAAATACATCATTTACAGATTATTATTTTTTTTAAATAAAAAAAAAAAAAAAAGATACTGCTTTTAACGACTTGGTATTTGATATTGGCCAGCTGCTCCACCATGATGTCAATAAAGCAGGCGATAAGCCCAGTGAGAATACCGATCATTCCACAGATGACCCACCGCGTTACTTCCACAGTGCGGAAAGCCTGGGGCAAAAAGAGAACACCATTAGGCGAGTAATATGAAGTAAGCATTGGGGGCTTTTGTCAAAGGGCTTCTGCTCACTTCCAGTGGGTTCTGCATTCTCCTCCAAGTCTATGGGAATAAAAAGCCCACTAAAAGCAGGTCAAATGCACCGGTCAGTGTATCAGGATTGGATTTGCTCATCACCCATAAAGACTCTGCTCCCTGTCAAAGCGGAATATCACCCTAAAGTGAAAGTTATGCTTTGTGCCCTCCCCACTCCTTCTCTTTGGTTTTTGGAGAGGTGGGGGGAGCGGGTAACTGGTTTTGACAGATACTCCCTCCCAATTACAGTCGGATCGCTGCAGCGATCACCAGAAGTTTTCTTCCCCAACCTTCTGAGCCATGTCACAGGTCCCAGAAAGGCGGAGCCATTCACAAAGCGCAGTGGGCAGACGCCGACAGTCAATCCACAAGAAGACACAGCTGGCTGCCCAATGTAAACATGCTGATGCCGGGACCTGAAGACCGACAAAGAAGCCATTTGGGTGAGCACAGCACTGGACCGGTGAGCATCCTTTTATTATAAGTGAGCAGGGACAATATTTGTACAGTTTGTACAGTTAATTTTTTAGAAAAAGGCTGAAGAACCACTTTAAAGTGGAGTTCCACCCTAAAATGGAACTTCCGCTTTCTGATGCTCCCCCCCCCTCCTGTGTCACATTTGGCACCTTTCAGGGGGAGGGGGAGGGGGAGCAGATACCGGTCTAGTACTCCAGGCATAGATCACCGTGGTGATCTATGCCACGTCCGGCACCTACTCCATCCCCCCGCTGTCTTCTGGGAGACACAGATCCCAGAAGACAGCAGGGATCACACAGCGAGAGTCGCACATGCGCAGTAGGTGACCAGGCTGTGAAGCCGCAAGGCTTCACTTCCTGATTCCCTTACCGAAGATGGCGGCGCCTCCACCCAAGAGCCGTGGGACAGACCAGCTTCGGGTTGCCGACATCGTGGGTGCCCTGGACAGGCAAGTGTCCATATATTAAAAGTCAGCAGCTGCAGTATTTGTAGCTGCTGACCTTTAATATATTTTTTTCGGCATAACTCCGCTTTAAAGCGGAGGTTCACCCACATATTTGACTTTACATACATTACTTGCTCTTAGCATGTACATAAGCGGATCACTAACCTTTTTTTTTTCCAAAGTAGTTTAGCAAATAAATGTTTATATGATCCTTCTTCCGGTATTTACTCCCGCGGGAGTAGGCGTGTCCTTTCCTACCTCGTATTAGCGCAGTGGCTCCTGGGAGCAACTTGCCCAGCTTCCGATTCCTAATATGTACCCTCCTTCCAGCGAGATCTCACGAGAATTGTATTGTCACGTGACTCGTCTAGCCGGTCATGTGACGGGGGGCGGATCTAATTCCGCCATTTTAGATAAGGGCATGCAGGGAAGTGTTGACGGCGCTGCTCGCCGTCAACACTGCGGCTGTGCGCGAGATCAGCGCTGAACGCCGGGAGAGAGGAATTCTTCTCTACCCGGAAGGATATGCTTGTGGGCTTCAAGATGCCCACAAGCAAAATGGCAAAAGCAGAAATAGTTTTATAAACTCTTTTTTAACCGCAAAACTGACGGGGATTGATTTAAAGAGCCGCAGACGTGAGTAAATACATTGCTAATGTTTTTACATACAATGGATATTAAATTAAAAAAAAAAAAAAAAAAAAAGTAAAGTATGCACCACAGAACCTCCGCTTTAAGTAGTGTACATGGCTCCGGTTCACCGTTTCTCTCGGTGCAAACGTACCAGTCTCATGTTAGATTGTGCAAACTCTTCTAATGCAAATCTTTGCAAGTTAAAGTGATACTAAAATCTCGTTTTTTTTCCTTTCAAAAAACAAAACATGTCATACTTTCCTGCTCTGTGCAGTAGTTTTGCACAGATCAGCCCCGATCCTCTATTTCTGGGGTCCCGCACCGGCGCTCCTGGCTCCTCCTTCCTGTTGAGTGCCCTCACAGCAAGCAGCTTGCTATGGGGGCACCGGAGCCGAGATGCAGCTCCCTGTGTCCATTCAGACATGGAGCAACGGCCCAGCCCCTCTACCTTTCTCTCCTTATTGGCTCACTGACTTTGACAGCAGCGGGGGAGCCAATGGCACCTCTCTGCTGTCTCAGCCAATCTTGGGATGGGGCTCAGGTAAGTATTAGGGGGGGGGGGGCTGCTGCACACAGAAGGTTTTTTTATCTTCATGCATAGGATGCATGAAGATAAAAAAAAAAAAAAAAAACACACACACCACACCTTCTGCCTTTACAAACAATATATAAAATCAACTTAAAGTGGAGGTCCACCCTAAAAAAAATTTTTACACTAAAATTCATTAAAAAAAATTAATAGAAAAATAAAAATAAAATTTACACTCACCCGAAATGCCTGTTGATATGCGGAAGTCCCCTAATCTGCCTCTAATGTGCCTCTTCCTTATCCTCGGATTGAGAACTTCCGTTTCCTCTTGTGAATGGGGCGCGCTGCCTTCTGGGAACTGTGCATCTTAGGAGGCAGCTGCCCATTCACAAAGCGCTGTGTGAGTTGCTCTTTCGCAGTAGGAAACGGGCAGTGAAGCCGTAACGCTTCACTGCCTGTTTCCTTAGTCAGGATCTAGGAGCCGGGACCTGCCAGCAGCGATCGATCGCCGTGGCAGGACCGACATCGCGGGCGAGTAGGACAGGTAAGTGTCCTTAGTAGCTGCTGACTTAAAAAAATCTGGGTGGAGCTCCGCTTTAAAGTTATTGTAAAGGTTCGTTTGCTTTTTTTTGTTTTTTAAAGAACAAACATGTTATACTTACCTGCTCTGTTCAAGGGTTTTGCACAGAGCAGCCCCGGTCCTCTTCTTCTGGGGTGCCCCAGCAGCGCTCCTGGCTACTCCTCTTCATTAGGTGCCCCCACAGGAGTCGCTTTACATGGGGGCACCCGTGCGGGCATGCTCCCGAGTCCTGCTGCTGCGTCCATTGACACAGACAGCAAAAATTGGCCCGCCCCCCAGCTCGTGTGTCACTGGATTTGATTGACCAATGACACCTGCTGCCATCAATCTATCCAATGAGGACGGAGACAGCAGCTGGAGTCGCTGGGCTCGTGCACAACGCTGGAACGAATCGGCTCAGCTAAGAAAAAAGGGGGGGGGGGGGCTCCGGGGTCAGCTGCAGTACAGAAAGTTTTTCACCTTAAAGCGGAGGTCCACCCTGAAAAAATTGTAACATTAAAAATCCTAAAAAAAAATAAAAAATGAATAAAAGATAAAAAAAAAAAAAATTTATATACTCACTCTAAATGCCTGTTGCTATGCGGAAGTCCCCTAATCTGCCTCTAATGTTCCTCTTCTCATCCGCGGTGGGTCTCCTTCCGCTTCCTCTTCTTGTGAATGGGGCGCGCTGCCCTCTGGGAACTGTGTGTATCCCAGGAGGCAAGCCGCCCATTCACAAAGCGCCGTGCGACTTGCGCATGCGCAGTACGAAACGGGCAGTGAAGCCTTACGGCTTCACTGCCTGTTTCCTTTAGTCAGGATGGAGGAGCCGGGACCTGCCAGCAGCGATCGATCACCGTGGCAGGACCGACATCGCGGGCGAGTAGGACAGGTAAGTGTCCTTATTAAAAGTCAGCAGCTACACTGTCAGCAGCTGCTGACCTTTTTTTTTTTTTCGGCTGCACCTCTGCTTTAATGCATAGAATGCATTAAAGCGAAAAACCTGGAGACTTTACAACCACTTTAAGTAGAAAACCAAAATCACACCAGATTAAGTATAGAACAGACAAAAAGTTAAAAACATAACACACTTGAAGAGGAAAGGTCCTTAGCGAGTCCAAAAATCGGGAATCTGTGGAAGTGGAGGGTTTCATTGTTCGTATTACACTGAACAATTGCAAACTTGTGCTATAAAACTAACAAAAAAAAAAAAGTTTGTTCTTGTAGACATTCTTGATTTTATACTACAAAATCTTTACAGGAGAAAATAACAGGGAAACAAATTACCGCATGGTTTATCCTTCGCTCCTCTTCAAGGAATAGCTGGTTGTCACTGTTGTCATAATCCAAACTCTAGGAAGAAAGCAAAATGGGTAACAAGTTGACTTCTTGCAAACATTCCTCCAGGTAAACAATGAGCTTCATTTAAAGTGATATTTAATTTACAGGTGTATTCGGGTTACATCCCCGATGGCTGTTTATTTCTCTGGAGAACCTTAAAGTGGTATTAAACCCAAAAATTGAACATCCATTTTTTGGAATCCTCCCCCCCCCCCCTCTGGTGTCACATTTGGCACCTTTCAGGGGGGAGGAGGGAGCAGATACCTGTCTAATACAGGTATTTACTCCTACTTCCTGGCATAGATCACCGCGGTGACCTACGCCACTTCCTGCGCCTACACTGTCCTCCCCCGCTGTCTTCTGGGAGACACACAGGTCCCAGAAGACAGCAGGGACCAGTGAGGACGCGCAGTAGGGAACCAGGCAGTAAAGCCACAAGGTTTCACTTCCTGATACCCTCACCGAGGATGGCGACGGCAGCAGCCGAGAGACTGATCGCCTGCCGACATCACGGGTGCCCTGCACAGGTAAGTGTCCATATATTAAAAGTCAGCAGCCGCAGTATTTGTATTTTTTTTTTTTTTTTAGGCGGACCTCCGCTTTAAAGTGGTATTAAACCAAAAACCAAAAGGCAATCATTAGATTGGCTGCATTAGTTTTACTTTTAGGCTTTCCCTGGTGATCTGGCCAGTGACACACCTCCTATATTACAGTGCCCCTCCCCTCTGGATGGAGGAGCAACAGTGACACCTATGGACAGCAGCATTGGTCAGTCTGGGGGGAGGGGAGTGTTAGATGGACTAGCAAATTTAGTTGCATCAATAAAAAGAAGCTGAGCTCCAGCTCACACTTCATAAGCAGTTACAGCAAATGTCCCCCCCCCCCCCCTTTTGGAATAAAGATTTTACATACATAAATAAAAACTGATCATTGTAAGCACCCGTCAGTAGTAAATGGTTTGTCTCAACCCTGCAACTACTACATTTGCAGGACAGCTTGACCTTTTGAAAAACAGACTTACTGGCAGGATCACCAGGTGGAAGAAAAAAAAAAAAAAAAGAAAAGAAATGAATGCAGCCATCACATCTAAGAATTGGCAAGCTGAAATATAAATAAAATGTTTACTTTTGGGTTGAATGCCGCTTTAACAGGGAGATCTCCCAGCACCTCCCAGAGTGTATACAACGGCATTAAAGTGGAACTTTACCCATAACAACTTCATAAAATAATGTTCTTTAGCAAGGAAGATACATTCTACACAAATCATTCTGCTACCAACATTAGTGTGTGCTGTAAATTGCCTCCAGCAGTGCTCCTGTTTCTTCCTGCTGGTAGGTTGAGGTGAGTATCCCATGAGTCAGGACTGCTCCGTCCCTTTAGACTAAATACAACAAAGGGTATCTTCCATGGGACTTTATGGCAGCCAAGAAACTTTGAAACAAAAAGGAGTTATACAAAAAGTTAAAATTGCATCAATGAATCAAAAATATCTGGTCCAAACACTATACATAATCATCTAGTAGTCTCCTAGCCAAGGGTGACCATAAAAAGTGCGTTGTGCATATAACAATGTAGATAGCCACTGATTCCTCCCAACGCGTTTCGATTAAAGATAATTTTCCTCGGGGGGGGGGGGGGGGGATATCAGGTATTAAAAATAAGCGATTGCCGCGGCACATCCCAAGGGGGTACACAGAACAGAATAGCGTGGCCAGGGATCCCCCACCAAGGACAGGAGGAAAGGGGCAACCGCACAGGGCAGGCCCACTGCAGACTAACAACCCACCAAAGTCTGAAACCCGGGGGCTCAAATGTAGAGGCAACATGGAGGATGATACTCTTCATTGAATCCTGCATGAGGTAGGTCCCCCTTTGAAGATATGGCTCAAGCAACCTTCTGTAGACCACCATTTTTCTACAGCCCAGAGCCCCTGAGCAACAGTACATCTTTAGGCCGTCAGCAGATCGGCCTCCACAAATTCGGCACAGTGCCTAAAAAAAAAATAGAGAGCACCCGAGCATGTGCAGAGCAGGGCGAGACATTGTATTACTGGATTTAAAACAGTATAGGCATTTATTTATAAATGTTTTACATACTTATACCTGCAAAAGGGGTCAGCCCCAAGTCATCTAGCAGGACTTAAATTTTCTGACTAAAGTTTCGCTTTAAAAAATTATTATGTCTGTTCATGCCAGACTGTTTCTTTTCCAATAAAAATATTGAAATAAAAAAAAAATTGCAACAAGTGGCTTAAAGTGGATGTAAACCCGAAATTTTTTTATTTTATTTTTTTGCTGTCACAATGTAGAGTATAAGATTTCCTATCATTTGTGCCAGGTCTTGCCACAAAGAGTTAATCCAGCTCTGAGCAATCCTCTTTTATTGTTCAGTGAGATAAAACGGACAAACAGAGAAAAACCTTTGTCCGTTCCGCCCCCTTGCTTTGAGTGACAGGTTATTTACATATCTCGTGCACTAGCTTTAGACAGGCATTATTTTTTAAATTCCCACCCCCACTCCTTTTCTGAAGTCATGTGGTTACTTTTCTGGATTTTGACTGGATGTTAGTGATCATAGCAGAAGGAATACACAGGAGAAAATGCATGTTGACAAGGGGAGTGTAGAGGTGGGCGGGGAGTCTACTGACATCACGACTCCACCCACCGAGCTCCAGACAACAGACCCACCCACAGAATCTGCAGTTTTTCCGTTGTTATAACAGACAGAGGGGAGACATTTGACAGATAAGGATACATGCAGAAGGCATCTATATCCTTATAGATCAGCACTATGGCAGTAGTTTAGAAAGGATGAGAGTGGGTTTACATCCACTTTAAGTGTATATATAAGTTTTGAGTAGAGATGGGTTAGCCCTCCTGTCAGGGTTTTTATTGCTGTCTGTGTGCTGACACAGAAAGTGATGGAAAAATCCAACATTTTGCAGTTATCACAGGAGCAGATCTAGGAGGGGAAAACATCCAATGGGGGGACACTTGCTCCTGTGACAACTGTCTAGGAGGGAATGCCCCCAACTTTTCTGACGATTTTTTTCTTAACTTTCTGTTGCAGCTCATGACATGACAGGACATTAAGGCCGATTTCCCCAAGAGAGCACAAAATAAAAAAGCAAAAAATAAACTGGCATTGGTTTGAACTCTTTCCTGCTCTATCCAAACTAAAAAAGAAAAGTTTTGTATATACACATGCTTTAAAAGAGAAACCATGTAGTTTTAGCTTAAACAGCCAAATACAAATCGCTTCTGAGAGACTATGGGGGGGAAACAATCACTGGACAAATGTCACACATGTCTGTGCAGGCTGCTCAAATTTTCCCCATAATTTCTCTAGTAGAGGAATTCTTATGATCATCAGTTCCATCTAGTGTGCAAAAATGCAATATATTTTCTTATTGAGGTATTTCAGAAAACTATACTGCATTTCAGCCACTAGATGGCGACCACAGGAATAAATCTATTAGAAAAATTACGGCCAACATTTGTGCAGCCGGAGTTTCGTCAGATATGGCGACCCGTCAGAAAGTGTAACGGAAGTGAAGTTTTGCTGCCGCCATCTTGCTACACCCTACACTCTTCCATAGTGAGCATACACTGAGAAGGGGGTAAGCGAACATCTTGTTACCTATCCCACCTGAGTTTTGCATTTTACACTTATTTTTTAACAGTAAAGTGAGTTTATATAGTGAAATACAGTACTTACAACTCCGTTTTACTGTTTAGATGTTAAATTTCAAAAGCTGCGGTAAGCGTGCGGATCTTACAGGTTTGTCAATCTGACAGAAGTTCGGCGTTTTCAAATTCAACATGTAAACATTCACACAGAGTTCCAAGCACTGTACTTCACTATATAAAGTCAGTTTACTGTTAAAAATTTTTGTAAAATGTAAAACTCCGGTGGGTGTAAAAAGATGTCTGCGTACCCCCTTCTCAGTGTATGCTTACTATGGACAAGTGCGGGATGTAGCAATATGGCGGTGACGAAACGTCACTTCGGTTACACATTCTGACGGGTCGCCTAATCTGATGTGCGAGACATTTGCCCAACATGTTTTATAAAACAGACCCAAGTGCGTTTTCGGAAACAAAAAGGGGGGGGGGGGGATATAAATCTTTTACAAGCTTCCACAATTGCAATATAGCAATGGATATTGTGGAAATGGGGATGTTCTGTGCAAGTGCAACTCTAATGCTATAAAAATTAAGCTCCGGTTTAACCCCCAAAAACAAAAAATCTTAGCTTAGACGGGCACATACCTCATATCTGAGCGAGAGCAGGTTCTCAGTGTGATGAACTTCTTTGAGAACCATGGAATTAAGTTCTGTTTCCTACAACAAAAACATAAATAAAAGTTAAAAAAAAAAAAAAAAAAAAAAAGGTACAGCTCTCATGGTGTACCAGTACAGTCAGGTTGAAATGCTAGCTAAGGCAAGTGATTAATTGAAGGAGCTGCAGCATACCTTTCATTCCCCTACCGATAGCCGATTGAGTCCTATGCAAATATCAACTTCCTGAGAGTCAGCATTTGCACAGGCTTAGGCAAACAAACCCTCTAAGCCACAGGACTCTCGTACCCATGACTGTCTTCACATGTAAGGCACGGAGCCCTGCCTTTAATGGGAGTGGTGTGTCCAATTCCTTCTACACTTACAACTGCGGGCTTTCAGAGCGCTCCACAGCAAAGAGACGGTAGTATAGGAAATTAAAGATATGCTGCACCATCAGAGGGTGTCTGCTATTCATTATTAGCCACTGTTAGTAACTCAAAACGGCAGTATACAGTATGTTTTCTTTGAAGATTACTCAAATATTTATATACAGAAATCTTGCAAGGAGCACCTGCTCGTGGCCGGTTTATGGTGAAATATGTTCTTTCCACTTCCGGATTATGGCCCCAACAGTGCTCACTGGAACATTCAGAAGTTTAGAAACAAACACTCAATACTTTTAATTTTTTTTTTTATTACACATAACTTAAAAGCGGAGCTCCGCCGAAAAAAAAAAAATTAGACAATTCTCAGCTCTACTTACCGACCAGTCTGCAAGCAACCAAATTAACCTACCAGTACCTTTGGGGGGGGGGTGGTCTCCCTCCAGGCCCACCTGCCCTCTGCCTATCCAGGCTCTCAAAATTTGGTTGGTTGGTTGGTTGCAGGCTGGTCAGTAAGTAGAGCTGGAAATTTTCTTTGGTTTTATTTGACACGTGTCGCCCTTCCATGTGCTCCTTGCTGCAAAGGCCAGTTATAGGTGGGGGCAGTGGCCATTTGTTTGTAAAGTAAAACAGTTAGCCTAGGTTCACACACCTATGGTGCGGGAAATGCAGTGATCCCTGCACCTCACTGCAAATCGCACGGTGTTTGAGATCCGCTGCGAGTGTCAATACAATTTAACGACACCCCCAAACCAGGGTTCCATAAATCCCGGGCGCCAGGTCGCAATTGGGACTAGAATTAGCCACCTGGGGTGTCCTGTGTCTCTGTGCACCCCCCCCCCAGCCGCGCAATTGCGTCGGACGGTACTTGAGCCCGCGGCTTTGCGGCCTTCTGCAGGCCTATGCTTCCTTCTGTGATCTGGCGCTATCTTGTGGTGGCCATTGGTATGACAAGACAACCAGCAATGCTAATGGAGCTTCCCCTGTCTGTTTTCACTGCCATCTCATTCCCTCTAATTAGAACCCCCAAACATTATATATATTTTTTTATTCTAACACCCTAGAGAGTAAAATGGCAGTCGTTGCAATACTTTGTCACACCGTATTTGCGCAGTGGCCTTACAAGCGCACTTTTTTGGGAAAAAATACACTTTAATTAAACAATAATAAGACAACAGTAAAGTTAGCCCAATTTTTTTTTATATTGTGAAAGATAATGTTACGCCGAGTAAATTGATACCCAACATGTCACGCTTCAAAATTGCATCCGCTCGTGGAATGGCGACAAACTTTTACCCTTTAAAATTTCCATAGGCGATGTTTAAAAAAATTCTACAGGTTGCATGTTTTGAGGTACAGAGGAGGTCTAGGGCTAGAATTTATGCTCTCGCTCTACCAATCGCGGCGATACCTCACGTGTGGTTTGAACACCGCTTTCATATGTGGGCGCTACTCACGTATGCGTTCGCTTCTGCGCGCAAGCTCGGCGGGACGTGTTCCTGGCTCCTAACTTTTTTAGCTGGCTCCTAGATTCCAAGCAAATTTGTCAAGCCCTGCCCCAAACGCATTGCAAAACGTAGTGTGGTTTGCCTGCACCAGATCGCAAGTACAAAACCACCACGCAATGCCGGTTGCGGCTCCAAAAACAGGTGCCTGTACTTCTTTGGTGCATTGTGTTGCGATTTAAGCCCATTGAAGTTCAATGGGGTCAAATCACATGCAAATTGCACAGGAATGTGGTGTGATTCCTGTGCGATTCCCACATGGGTTATAGTGTGAACCAGGGCTCAAAATGAATGGCCTCAAATCGCACCACGCTGAAACAATTGTGAATTGCACAAGAATGCGGTGGGGTTCCTCCTGTGCAATTGACATGCAGATTAGGATGCAAACCGGGGCAACAAAATGAATGGGCTCAAATCACACCGCACTGAAAGTCTTGTGAATTGCACAGGAATGCAGTGTGGTTCCTGTGCAATTGACATGCGGGTTTTAGTGTGAACCGGGCCTCAAATCGCACCGCGCTGAAACAATTGTGAATTGCACAGGAATGCGGAATGGTTCCCGTGCAATTGACATGTGGCTTACAGTGTGAGCCCTGGCAACAAAATGAATGGGCTCAAATCGCACCATGCTTGAAACGCATGTGAATTGCACAGGCATGCAGTGTGGTTCCTGTGCGATTGACATGCGGATTATACTGTGAACTGAGGCTCAAATGCCATTGCGCTGAAACGCAAGTGAATTGCACAGGAAATACGGTGCGATTGACATGCAGGTTATAGCGTGAACCGGGGCTCAAATTGTACCACGCTGAATCGCACGCAAATTGCACAGGAATGCAGTATGGCCCCTGTGCGAGTGACATGCCGGTTATAGCGTGTACCGGGGCTTAAACTTTAGCTAACTCTAAAAAAGAAAAGGATTTGTCATAAAAAGTCTACAACTCACCACTTCCTGGTTTTCATCTCCGAGATCCACTGTACTCAGCTGCCCGATACGGAACAGGGCTGAACTAGAAAACTAAGCAAAAAAAAATAAAAAAATCTGTTAAAAGAAAAAATAAAATACATAGTATGTTGTATTACGCTCAGAGGGACACGAGTGATATTATGATGTGGACCAGTCGCATTAGTTGCTGATATGACCTGGCAGCTCTTTGGATGGATTATATTGCAGCACCTACACATTTGTCCTTCATATATTCCATGCATTTGTCTCAGCACATAAAAACATGACAGCATCATTCGTATCAGCACGATTGTGCAATTATTTTCCCATATTACCAAATTCGAGGTCTAGCTGGCCTTGAAGTTCAACATAGGGTTATGTTGAGGTCTAAAGTGTATGAATAATTTTGATGGAATACAAAAGAAGAATTAAAGAAGAATTTAACTGCATCTGAGCACCACAAACTAAAAACACTATAATACTCATTTTTAAATATTCAAAGCAAAAACTCCCCCATCCGTCCATGTCTCCATGCTTTATTTTAATGAGATATCACTTTCTAAAAACACCCCCGCCCTAGCATTTCTAGCTAAAGCCATCTTGAGTAAGGGCAGATGATTCACGTGGCATTTACTTCCTGAAATCCATCTGCCCTTAGGTCAGGCATGCAGGCAGGAGGGTGTGCTCAACTGGGAAAGCTCCTCCTCCCCTCTTCTAGATAAAATAAAAAGCTCATGAAGACTTAGACTCCTGGGATGTATGACCTGGCCTCGTCCAGAAACCAAAGTAGTCACTAAAGTTTAAAACAAGTATAATATACCGTCCAATTTACTAATGCTAGCAACATAAAGATTAAAAATAGTTAAATTGTTGAGAGAGATTTGTTCCACCTCAAAGCCCTCATCAGTTAGGATACTTTCACGCGGGGGGGGGGGGGGGCCGTTAGTGGTAAAGCATCGCTAATTTTAGCAGCGCTTTTCGGACGCTAGCGTGGCCCTTTTAAAGCGGCTGTATACCCACATATTTTTTTTTTTTTTTTTTAAACCTGTAAGGCAAAAGGCATAATGAGCTAGTAAGTACCGCATACTAGCTCATTATGAAATACTTACCTTAGAACGAGGTGTCGGTGAGGGGTGATCCCGGTCCACGCGTTGCCGAGGGAGTGGACATTTTCCCTCGGCTTGTCTTCTGGGTATCGCGGCTCCGGCGCTGTGAGCGACCGGAGCCGCAATGTCGTCACTCACGGGAGACTTCTTTCCAGCAAGGTCCGGCAGCGTCTGCCGGACCTTCAGACGGGCATTCAGAGAGCATGCGCCGCTGACGTCAGCGGCTGCATGCAAAAGGGAATATCTCCTAAACCGTACAGGTTTGGGAGAGATTCTTTTTACCTACGGGTAAGCCTTAGTATAGGCTTGCTTGTAGGTAAAAAAAAAAAAAAAAAAAAAAAACACAACCTTTAACCCCCGCTTGAGGCCGAAAAATGGGTTAAAAGGCACCTGCAAAGCACTTTGCAGACGCGTCGGCAGCGGTGCCCATTGATTCCAATGGCAGGGGCGGTAGAGGAACGATGTATACACCGCTCCCACCCCCCCCCCCCAACGTCCTGCAAGCATTCGGGCTCTCACACTGGGGCTGCAGGGGAGGCGTTTTTCAGGCGCTATGTTGAGCCCAAAAGCGCCTGAAAAACGCCCCAGTGTGAAAGGGGTCTTATTTTTTCCCTTCTTGTATCCCTTTAGGGACAGTTCATTAGACTCAACAGAAAGTGAGTGGAGATCAACTCTTAGAACGGCCATAGAGGAGCCGATATTCGAACCATTAATGGATTTGCTTGCAATTATAGCAAGCGGCTGCTATAGCGACTAGCGATAATCACTGTCACTGCGGTGACCCCACAGTCATGCGACTTCCAGTGTGACTCCACACAGGCAGTGCTGACGGGGGAATCCCTCCTGCCAAGCCAGTGTCTTTCCCAGGAGGGGGAACCAGGCCGGGAAAGACAATGACTTGGCAGGAGGGATTCCCCCGTCAGCACTGCCTGTGTTGAGTCACACTGGAAGTCACATGACTGTGGGATCACAGCAGTGTGAACCAAGCCTAAGAGCACGACACCAAATGGTCATAAAAGACCAGGATGCGTTTGTTTGTTTTTTTCAAATCTAGTAAGCTATGGAGTGCAGTTTAGTCAGTGGTCGAAGTGGAAAAAAAGAGGGCTGTCCCCTCATAAGAGTAGACAAACATGTTCCACAACGTCCAGGTTTTGGAATACCGTTCCGGTTTATGGTGAGCTGTAAGCATGAGGTCCTCCATTTTATTTATGTCTTCTACCTTGTTAAGCCAGAGACCGATCGTCCTGTGGCTGTGGGCTCTTCCACGTGAGAGGGATCCAGGACTTGGTGGCGTTGCGGAGATGGCGTATAGTAGATCGTTTATAAATGTTTGCTGGGATATTGGACACATGAAGGAGAAAGAAGAAGGCTGGGTCTACTGGAACTTCATAATCCGTAACTTTTTGGACAATACTTCTGACCTCCTCCCGACGTTATTTTTAAATTTTTAAAACGATTTATGAAATAAGAGCCAAACGCGTGCATTACAGGGTACCCTTCTTCAGGGCTTGAAGAAATGCTAAGATTTGAGATCTGGACTGGGCTACAAGATCAAAAAAGGAATAAATAACCGATTATAATACTTGTAAAATGCTTGTTCCGCAGTGATTTTGGCAGCTGCAAGTATTAGGCTACTTTCACACTGAGGTGCTGGATGCGCTGGCGGTATAGCGGCGCTATTTTTAGCGCCGCTATACCGTTTTTTTGGCCGCGATTTGCGGGCGCTAGCGGGAGTATTTTAACCCCCGCTAGCGGCCGAAAAAGGGTTAAAAAACGCCCGCAATAACGCCTCTGAGGCGTTTTGCGGGCGTTTTAGAGGCGCTACTCCATTGATTTCAAGGGGCAGGGGTGCTATAGGAGCGCTATTTTTATCGCTCCTATTGCGCCTCAAAGATGCGGCTTGCAGGAGTTTTTTGAGCCTCCTGCAAGCGCAACGCTCCAGTGTGAAAGCCCTCGGGCTTTCACATTGGATAGTATTGAGAGGCTTTTTTGGGGCGCATTGCAGGCGCTATTTAGAGCGCAATAGCGCCTGCAAAGTGCCTCAGTGTGAAAGGGGCCTTACTGTTTATCTATCCTGTGATTAAAGTGTTACTAAACCCAGGACCAGGCATTCACTTAACTTTATCTGGTCTCCCACAGTACACAGAACATTGAAATGCAATTATTTTAATAAATATAAACTGATAAATACCTTTTCTTAGCAGTATATAGCAGTCTTGTGACTTCTATCAGTGTCTGGTTAAAACTTGTAAGAGTTTTCATTCTCCTCTGACTGTCCTATGAGCCTGCAGGGACCGCTGACCCTCTGTCTGGACAGTGCCGACTGGCCCTGTGCTGATAACATACACCCTCCAAAGAAAGAAAAAAAACTCCCTAGCAATACACAGCAAACTGAGCATGTGCAGAGTGCCCCCAAGGCAGTCAGGAGACGGATTGGGGAGACTGGAAGAATCAGAGAATAAAGAATCAAAAAGCCTTTATACGCAATGCTGAGGATTAACCCCTTAGGTTCCACAGTGAGTATAACAAGCATGCTTTACTGCATATACAGACTGATTTTACTGTTGTGGGTTTGCCAACACTAAAGCCTCGTACACACGGTCAGACTTCAAACAAACTTTTCTGTGGATTTTTGTCCGTAGGGAGTTGGCTGGGCACACCCATAGCATACACACGGCAGGACTTTTCTGCAAACTTTCCCAAAACTTTTCCAACATCACGTGGTTTTTCTGCTCTTTACCGCCACCCTTTGGTCGACTTCTGCTATTGTTGGTTGATTTTAACATTGGTTCTGGGCATGCTTATTTGTACTTCGGACAAAAGTCAGATGGATTTCTGTACACACGGTCGGACTTTGCTCCATCTGACTTTTGTTGCCGAAAAGTTTGTCCGTTTGCAGAGCCAACTTTTGTCCGATGAAAACCCCAAAAAAAGTTTGTCTGATGGAGCGTACACACGGTCGGATTTTTTATCAAACTTGCTCATTTTGAAGTTTGTTGGCAAAAAGTCCGACTGTGTGTACGAGCGAGGCTTAACTTCCACTTACTTTGCCATCCATTACCCTGCTTGAGCCCAGTGGCCCTCAAACCTTCCTTCCCCAGTGCCAGGTCCAAATCTTGGCACAGGAAGAACTCAGGCCTGATCTGGAACTTACACAAGGAGTACGGTATTGATTGTTTGAACCGGATGGTAAGCTATGATTAAGCACTGACCTTCAGTGTGAAACATGTAAGCAGTTACCCTGGCTATGCTGTGATGAATTTTGGTGTAATTTTCCATCTTTTTACAATAAAGGCGACCGTCAAAGGTTTTTTGGAGTGCGGCTGTCCGTATTTTTAATTTTTTCCTCTTCATATGGTAAGTGGAAGGTACCAGGTCTCAGGAAGGGGGAAAAGGGAGCCGCTCAGGTGTAGATATCTTCCAGATGACCTCCTCCCAGCAACCGAGGGTGCAAGCAATGCAAGGATGAGCAAAACAGGAAAATAAGATTTTTCTGGATAGCAGCACTCAAAGATAAAATGCCTTCATTTCAAAAGTCCAGGAATCCAAAACACACACTGCACATCATGACACACTGATCAAAAATGAGCTGACGCGTTTCACATCAAATGATGCTTACACAAGGAGCATGTTATTGATTGTTTGAAACCAGATTGTAAGTGGAAGGTACCAGGTCTCAGGAAGGCCCTTACTGGATATGAGAATGGGTGCAGCCATCAGAAAACATGTTTTATTGATCAGAACTGCATGAACTCAACTCTGATTGGTTGTTTTAGGTGGCAGCTCTTTGCATTGCTTACTATATCAGCCTTACAGTCCTGCAAGCAACACCGCAAAAAGAAGATTTTAGGCCTCACAACTGACGAGGAAGTATAAAGATCAGAAAGAGGAACAGCTGCGATTAACAGGAACCAACAGGAGTCGTTTCTCCACGAAATTCATATCGCCTAATCTACTTGGAAACACGAGTGACCTTATTTAGTAACATTAACCGTTTACCACTCAGCTCAATAGTGAATATGGAGACTCTTCATTCTCACGGCAGATGTGATGTAAACGCTCGAACATGACCTTTATTAACATGAAGGAACCCTTGAAATATTTTAAATGTTAAAAATAATTCTATTTACATTTCACACTTTTACAGCATAACCATTAAACTGTTCAAAGTTTAAAATAGAATAAGGAACATGGTACTGTATACCCAGAGACATATTTTGCACAACAATCCCACGCTGTATGCTTCAGAAATGATCACTGAAATAAATTAATAAGATCCCTTTTACACTGGGGTGCTTTTCAGGCGCTTTAGCGCTAAAAATAGCCTCTGCCTTTTAGGAGCGCTGTATACAGTACTTTTCGCATTGGTCGGTGGAAAAGTGCCCCTTTTCGCATTGGTCGGTGGAAAAGTGCCCCTTTTCGCATTAGTCGGTGGAAAAGTGCCCCTTTTCGCATTAGTCGTCAGTGAAGTGCCCTGTAACGGGAAGGCCCGGGGAACCCAGAATCCCTTAGAAAGTATGAGATACCCTTGCTTCAGCTTCCCCAATGCCTCTTATGTGTAAACCACCCTGTGTCCCTATTAGGGGCACAGGGTGAAGGAAAACCCCACTATGATCTGTGCTAATCAGATTCAATGCTGTATATATATTGTATACATATTGGGTATATACTGTGTGTGGGCTGTTTATGTAATACTTGCTGTGATGGTGTGTGATTTCATGCTATTGTCTATTGTGGCTTGTGGGAGTTAAGCCTGTAATTATAGGTTGTGGAACTAGCAGACAGACAGGTTAATTGAAGAGATGCTGAGGTGTCAGCTGTCTGCCTGAGTAATGTTAATGAACCTCGAATTCTACAGATCCTTTCATTGTGTGAAGTCTTTTGATAATGTGGATTGGGAGACAAAAGCTAGCCTAAAAAGGTCATATGTCTGAGCCAGCAGCTGTAGCTAATTGGCTCATGTAAATTGGGTCTGGTCAGAGGGGTATTATGGGAGGAGGGTCAGAAGCTTCTCTCTGTGTGTGTATAAGAGTTGTAGGACTTTTGCAATAAAGAGTCAGTCTATTCTGGAAAGATACAGAGTGCGTCTCGTTCTTTTGGAAGGATTAATTCCTATGGGAAGTGGTCGCCTGACTGTGGAGGATCGGCAGCGAGTGTCCAGGAGAGGGAAGATCTTTAAACGGCGTTTAACTCCTTTCATATTTGCAGCAATGACCAATTCATTGCAGCAATGACCAATTCCCATAAACGAGCTGCAGCCATTAGAATTTTAAAATATAAAACACGCTGCAATTTTGGGAATTTGTACAATAGAGCAGGCCTGCTAAGCTTGTAAATTCACAAGATGCATCGAGCAGTTTTCTGCATGTTTTTAACACTCATGTATTGTAGAAAGTCTCTATTCTGAATTTTTAGCCCTCACTTTGCATGCTGGGCTAAGGAGGATGCATATAAGGCCATGCAGCTCTATGGGGAAGTGTGAGACGGTCCTTATCATACAGTCCACATACAAGGCCCGCCGTGTCGCAGAAATCACATGTTTCAGCTCCGATTCTCTGCCAAAAAACATAACAACACATAACAATCTCTGCGACGGTGTATACACTGCAAACACACATCTGCCAGGAACATCGCTTTGGGAAATCGTGTGAATAACTGGCCACTTACTGCTCTAGCTGGAGGGGGTGAAGAAACAACCTGCAAAGCCGATAAACTGGTTTCCCCGCACAATCCACCTCCAGTGTTTAGACGATTGTGAAAGATGTCAAATGAGTCAAAATGCCGGAACATTGCAACATGATTTCATTAACAACCAAATAAAGCAAATCTTGCTCCTCAGGTGGGGTCCGCTTATACAATGAGGCCCCTTTCCTTAAAGTGGTTGTAAACCCACTTTTTCAACTTGCACCTACAGGTAAGCCTAGATTTAGGCTTACCTGTAGGTGCAAGAAATATCTCCTAAACCTACACGGTTTAGGAGATATTTACTAAAAAGACAAGCGCCGCTGTCTACGGCGCATGCGCGCCGTAGACAACGGCGCATTCATGGGGTTAATCCCATTCACAAAATCGGCTACTTCCCAGCAATCGCTGGGCGTAGCCGAATGTGATGGCTCCCGCGCATACGCGGAGTCGCGTCTTTGCCGCTCTGGCCAATCACAGCGCCGGAGCGGCGCTGTGATGGGCTGGTGCGGCAATACCCGGAAGTAACATTCCGGGTATCACCGCAGTGATGTCTGTCTGGACAGAGGGACGCGGACTGCTTCGGGGGCCCCGATCTAAAGTAAGTGGTACATAATGAGCTAGTATGCTAGTCATACTAGCTCATTATGCCTTTCTCTTGCAGGTTGGCAAAAAAAAAAAAAGTTAGTGGGTTTACAACCACTTTGAAGGCCAAGTTCACCTCTAACAATAGTAAAAAAAAAAAAAAAAAAAAAAAAAAGCTTATTTTTGCAAGAAAAATAAAAAAAATGCATACAGGAGTTATATAGCGCCAACAGTTTACGCAGCACTTTACAATATAAAAAGGGAGACAATACAATAAAATACAAGAGGATTAAGAGGGCCCTGCTCAGAGGAGCTTACAATCTAGAAGGGTGGGGCAGGTGGTACAAAACGTTATAACTGTGGAGAATGAGCTGATGGAAGTGGTAAAAGATTAGTTGGAGACGTGATAGGCTTCCCTAAAAAGATGAGTTTTCAGGGATCGCCTGAAGGTAGCAAGAGTAGGGGATAGCCGGACAGGTTGAGGTAGCGAGAAGAAGAGGAAGAGGAGAGCTTGACAGTAGGAGGGACAAGATTGTTGATGTGGCTCGGGGCAGCGTTGTGGATGGCTTTGTAGGTTGTGGTTAGTATTTTGAATTTATTTTGCTGGGTGATCGGGAGCCAGAGATGGGATTGGAGGAGAGGTTTGGCAGACACTGAGCGGTTGGTAAACTACAACTACATTGACAACTACAAGTCTGTCTGCCGCAGTGGGCATATGGGACTTTTAGTTTATTCATTCACAGATACAAAACAAACACACACACACACACACACACACACACACACACACACTTTTCTCTCTGTTTAACGACTTCTGCGTCTTCCCACGCAGGTACCACGACCGTTTTCGGTTCGGATTACAATTCTGAGGATTGTTACTCACTATATTTTTATGTTATGTACCAAATGTTTTGTGGCATTTGTTTACCACTGCTCTCCCTTCCCCTTTTTTTTCTTCATTTTGTATTCCCTATTGCTTTACTTAAAACAAATAAAAAAACATATTTAAACATATTCATTCACAGATCTTGGTGAATGAATGATGCCGCTGTGTGGGCGGAGTCCTGCACAGCCATGCCAATTTTAAATGTGACAGCAGCTGCAAGAGGACAGGGTTCAGGGGGCAAGGATTGGGGTGCTTAGCGTCATAATACACCCTAAATTGTAATCATAAAGAAACAGTGTTAATATTTGCATACCTGTATTTTTTTTCCTCTCCCACCTAAAGTGCCTGGATATCCAGTCGTGGTACCCCCTACAAGCCCTACCCCCGCACAGACCCTTGTTTTCCATACTTTGCATGGACAATAGCCAAAAAGTTTGGAACTGCAGTACAAATGCTGGGATCAGAGGCTCTATAAACACAGTAGAAGTTCTAATCTTAAAGTGATTGTTATTTTTATATGAAAAAATCGACACTTTACAATCATGTCATACTTACCTCCTCTGTTGCAGTGGATTTGCACAGAGCAGCCCGGATCACACTCTTTTTGGGTACCTCTTATGTGATCCTGGCCCCTCCCTCCTGTTGAGTGCCCCTACAGCAAGCAGCTTGCTATGGGGGCCCCCTCAAGCCGAGCTGCAGCAGCTCCGCGAGTCCATTCAGACACGGAGCCCAAACCAGGCCCCACCCCCTCTCGCTCTTGATTGGCTAGCTGATTTTGATACTGCTGCAGTTCAACTGTGCAGCAGCTGTCCATTCAGTGTGACTCAGCCCTAAGGCCCGATTCACACCTATGCATTTTTAGTGCTTTTTGTCTTTTGTAAATTTGCACTACAGTCCATTTAAAAAAAAAAAAACGGAGTTCCACCCAAAAAGGGAACTTTCGCTTTTCCGGTCACCCCCCCCCCTCCGGTGTCACATTTGGCACCTTTCAGGGGGGGGGGGGGGGGGAGGAGCAGATACCCGTCTAATACAGGTATTATGCTTCCACTTCCGGGCATAGATGCCCGAGCCACCCGCGGTATCTACGCCCCTTCCGGCGCCTTCTCCGTCCCCCCGCTGTCTTCTGGGACACACATGGGTCCCAGAAGACAGCAGAGACCAGTGGAAACGTGCAGCGCGAGTCGCGCATGCGCAGTAGGGAACCAGGAAGTGAAGCCGCAAGGCTTCACTTCCTAATTTGCCTTAATGAAGATGGCGGTGGCAGCAACAGAGAGCGGAGACACAGAACGGCTTTGGGTGCCGACATCGCGGGCGCCCTGGACAGGTAAGTGTCCTTATTTTAAAAGTCACCAACTGCAGTATTTGTAGCTGCTGACTTTAAAAAAAACGGCAGACCTCCGCTTTAACATGGTTTCCTATAGAACCCATTCTGTAGTGCAACTCTGCAAAATGCATTAGGTGTGAATCAGGCTTTAGGCCCCTTTCACACTGAGGCGTTTTTCAGGCCTTTTAGCGCTAAAAATAGCGCTGTAAAAAACGCGTGAAATAATCCTTCCCAGGCTTTCACATTGAGGCGTTGTGCTGGCTGTGCGTTGGGAAAAATCCTGCAAACAGCTTTTTTGGAGCATCTTTGGGGCGCATAAAAAATAGCGCTGTAAAAACGCTTATCCCCAGTAAAATGAATGAGTACCGCTGTAAAAACGCATAGGCGTTAGCGCCTATGCGGTTTTACCGCGTTTTTCCACGTTAGCGCTAAAAATAGCGCTAAAGCTGTAAAAACGCATAGGCGTTAGCACTAATTTTTAAAGGCGAATAGTTTTTAGCGCGTTATTGCAACGCTTCAGTGTAAAAGGGGCCTTACAGAGGACGAATTAGCCTGACAGAATGTCTTTGGAGTGTGAAAAGAAACTACAGCACTTTGGGAAAAAACCAAGCAAAGAACATGCAAACTCCATGCAGGTAGAGTCCTGGTTGAGATTTGAACAGAAGACCCTGGTGCTACAAGTAGAAGTGCTAACCGCTAAGCCACTGCTCTATAAAGGCCGAGTTATAGCAAAGTTTTGGACGCTGTGGATTACGCCTGGCAGCAGATAAAACCAGATCTAACCAATGTGCCTGGTAATTAGGTGTGACTCCTCCGCTTCTGCCCAAACAAAGCTCCTATTTACAGCCTGATGTTTTACATGAGCAGCATGCCGATTCCAATTTCCTGGTGTGACGCTGAGGCCTTCTATACTGAAAGGGAATTATAATGCCATCAAACTGCAACCGCTGATAAAGAAGTTGGCACGTTCAATCGCAACTGCTGCATAAAATCAGTCATTAGAGGGAACTTGTGCTGAACCATAAAAATCAAACTAGAATCAGGTGCATAAGCAAAATAGAGTCATCTAACTATTCATGTCATTCTTTTTTCTGTCCTCAACTCTACCGCACAGCACAGCTCTGCCTGACAGGACAGGACATAAGATTTTTTTCCCTGCTTCAATTCAGTAACACTTACAGGCCTCGTCCCTCCCCCACACCCGTGACTGGACAGTGAAAGGAGAAGCGGCAGCCTGATGAGCTCAACTCTCCGTCACTCTAGTCTCCCCTCCTATCAGCATGCTCCTTGTTAGCACTGCTGCAACAAATGTTTGGCTCATTGTGCTGCTTCTCCCTTTTCTAGGTCTGAACTTTGCTGTACAGGGGGCCAGAGGCTGATACCAAGGCATATTCAGGTACTTACAACGCTGCTTGTATTAAAAATACACTTCATGATGTGCAAATGAAAGCAAAGCTGCAATCCCATTTGTGCGTTTTCTATCTGCCTTTAAGAGGATGTCCCGCCCCCCCTTGAAAAAAAAAAAAAAAAAATTCAAATACTGTAGCTACTGACATATACCTGTCCTGGAATCCAGAGATGACGGCACCCCAGCTGAAGTTTCCATCGGCTCTCGGGTGCTGCTGCCGCCGCCACTGCCTGTAGGGGAAACCGAAGCCTTGCGGCTTCACAGCCAGTTCCCTACTGAGCATGCTCGAAGCACGCTGTGCTTTGTGAGTGGCCCGGTGGTGGGGAAAGGAGGAGGGGGGCCAAAATTTGGGGGGACCTGGCCGCATCTAGGCCTCCCGAAAGTGGGGACGGGTACCCGTCAGAACCAGGTACCCGCCCCCCCTCGAAAGGTGCCAAATGTGGCACTAGACGGGGCAGGAAGCAGATAAATGGAGCTACCCCTTCTGGGTGGAGCTCCGCTTTAAGGCCTCATTTACATGGGTGTAATTAAGCATATGCCCATACAAAGGCTGGGAATGCGCATGTTTTCCATGCAGGCAATAACATACATGTCAGTTGGGGCACAGCCGCTGTTCCCAATTGGACAGCCATGTGGTAATGTAATGACATCATCGCTCTCTGTGGGAGGTTCCGGGCTGCCGCGTCTCCTGGTTCGTTCCTCCCACTTTGCCTGCACAAGTTGATTGACAGGGCAAAGGTCGTCCATTTATGCCTGCACTTGACTAATGAAAATGCCCACCCACTACACCACCCATAATCCTGGCCATCACCATTGCCCAAAGCATCATGGGACCTAAAGTTCAATCCAGCAGCCGAATCGGAAAAGGCAGTGACATCTGCCACGTCAAAGTTCTCTCCTCCCTGCCACCAGATATTCCTATACTGTGATTACGAAGAAAGCTGATGTCACAGCAAACTAAAAGAGCTTTTTTTCTTTTTACAGGATGTAACTCAAATGAAAAAAAAAAATTTTTTTTTTCTTAAAAAGGGAAGATTTAAAAGGATCCTGGCGTTCAACTTTAAGCCAAGGGCAAAACGAGAGATTTAAAAAAAAAAAAAAAAAAAAATTAAATCTGGCAATCGAGCCGCAAAAATTTGGTGCAATTCATCACTTTGTCTGCATCACCTTATTTAAAATGTGAGCCGCTACAAAGAGGACATGGTAGAGGCTGCTGCAGGGGGGATTCATAGACGGGCAAATAAAACAATAGGAGGTCTCAGACTCAAATATTAGAAAAACTGGGAATGTCTACTTTGGGGAAAAAGACAACTTTGGTGACTGAATTTGTTTGTATTAAAATATGCAAAAGTAATTTTATAGACTTGACCAGCTTTCTGTCCAAAGAACCTACTCGCTTTGTACTTCTCTAATGAACGGGTGTAGAAAATACATAGAGAAGCTCGGTAAAATAAAAAAATAAAAAAGTAAAAATTTTGATATATCTATCTTGTCCATATTGTGTTAGTTGGAAATTGTGTCTTCATTGAATGGAATTCCTGAATATAAAGCGTGACGAACAGGGAGATAAAGATCTCGGAAAATGAGTTATTTTAAACTGAAGGGACCAATTATTCCTGGTCATCTGACTGCGGAGTCACAAGGCGTATAATGCCGTAATCCCATAGGAACAATGTAGACTTTCTGATGATGTTCAAACCACAGTCATTCTCCATGGTACCGCCCAACCATCAATCATACTCCATGCTACCGCCCAACCATCAATCATACTCCATGCTACCGCCCAACAAACATGCTACAGCCCAATGATCAGCGTTAAGCCCCGTACACACGGTCGGACTTTTGGCCAACAAACTTAATTTTGAGCAAGTTGGACCAACAATCTGACCGTGAGCCTCTTATCCCAGCATTTGTACTGCAGTTCCAAACTTTTTGGCTATTGTCCATGCAAAGTATGGAAAACAAGGGTCTGTGCGGGGGTAGGGCTTGTAAGGGGTACCACGACTGGATATCCAGGCACTTTAGGTGGGAGAGGAGAAAAAAAAATATTAAGACTGTTTCTTTATGATTACAATTTAGGGTGTATTATGGCGCTAAGCACCCCAATCCTCGCCCCCTGAACCCTGTCCTGTTGCAGCTGCTGTCACATTTAAAATTGACATGGCTGTGCAGGGCTCCGCCCACACAGCGGCATCATTCATTCACCAAGATCTGTGAATAAATATGGTTAAATATGTTTATTATTTGTTTTCAAGTAAAGCAATAGGGGATACAAAATGAAGAAAAAAAAAAAGGGGAAAGGGAGAGCAGTGGTAAACAAAATGCCACAACACATTTGGTACATAACATAAAAATATACAAGTGTGAGTAACAATCCTCAGAATTGTAATCGGAACCAAAAACGGTCGTGGTACCTGCGTGGGAATAAGTGTGTGTTTTGTATCTGTGAATGAATAAACTACAAGTCCCATATGTCCACTGCGGCAGACAGACTTGTAGTTGTCAATGTAGTTGTAGTTTACCAACCGCTCAGTGTCTGCCAAACCTCTCCTCCAATTCTTAAGCCCCGTACACACGGTCGGACTTTTGACCAACAAACTTCATTTTGAGCAAGTTGGACCAACAATCCGACCGTGTGTACGCTCCATTGGACAAACTTTTTTTGCTTTTTGCTTGTTTTCATCGGACAAAAGTTGGGTCTGCAAACGGACAAACTTTTGGCCAAAAAAGTCAGACCGTGTGTACAGAAAACCATCGGACTTTTGTCCGATGGACAAAACAACCAATGTTAAAATCAACCAACAATAGCAGAAGTTGACCAAAGGGTGGCAGTAAAGAGCAGAAAAGAGCAGAAAAACCACGTGATGTTGGAAAAAGTTTTGGGAAAGTTTGCAGAAAAGTCCTGTGGTGTGTATGCTATGGGTGTGCGCGGCCAACTCCGTTCGGACAAAAAAAAAAAACATAGAAAAGTCCGATGGAAGTCCGACCGTGTGTACGAGGCTTAACACCCCATGCTACAGCCCAATGAGCAGAGGAACACTCCATGCTACAGCCCAATGAGCAGAGGAACACTCCATGCTACAGCCCAATGAGCAGAGGAACACTCCATGCTACAGCCCAATGAGCAGAGGAACACTCCATGCTACAGCCCAATGAGCAGAGGAACACTCCATGCTACAGCCCAATGAGCAGAGGAACACTCCATGCTACAGCCCAATGAGCAGAGGAACACTCCATGCTACAGCCCAATGAGCAGAGGAACACTCCATGCTACAGCCCAATGAGCAGAGGAACACTCCATGCTACAGCCCAATGAGCAGAGGAACACTCCATGCTACAGCCCAATGAGCAGAGGAACACTCCATGCTACAGCCCAATGAGCAGAGGAACACTCCATGCTACAGCCCAATGAGCAGAGGAACACTCCATATTGGAGCCCAATGATCAGAATCACTCCATACTACAGCCCAACAATCAAGTGTTATTCTCCAGAATAAAGCCAGAGAATCAGTCATCTCATTTTGCCCATTACCTGTGAGCCGACCGAGCCTGTCATTTACAACCCAGCCCCCCAGGGGCACATCATAGCGCAGGCTGGGCTCACAGTACTCAGTTTTAGCAGGCTGGAAGGATGCTGCCTTCTGCCACCGCTGGAGAAAGAAGAGGAGACTGCCATGGCATCACAAGACCAGATAGAAGTATAGTTTTTTTTTTTTTTTTTTTTCCCTTTTTAGGAGAGGTGTTAAGCCACCTGGAGTTCCCAATCCCCTTCCCCAATGAGCGGTGCTCAATAGCAGTGTTAAATTTGTCGACTAAAATATTTTCGTCTACTAAATTAATATCTATTTTTGCTTTCAAAGGGCATCTCTTTGCTTCACCCCTCTCCCCTTTTTATGCATACTAAATTAATACTATTTTAGTCTACTAAAATCAAAACAATTGAGATGACTAAAATACGACTAAACCTAAAATGGCATTTTAAATCAAGACTCGGACTAAAACTAAATTGAAATTTGACATCAAAATTAACACTGCACTACCACATAAGAATATGTAGGGGGTAGCTACTAAGCTGCTAAAAGAAAAAAGAAAAAATAAGAAAAAGGCTTTTATTTAATATTTTTTCTTGATATTTAATGTTGTCAATATATTCAGGTAATATATGCAATTTATTTTATTTGGGGGGGGGGGGTTATATTTTCAAGCTGTACTTCTGCTTGTCAAAAAGCAATATTTTTGTTTGTTTATGAGATTTGCTTTTATTTATACAGACGTCATATATCACGCTAAATCTGAGTCTGTAGTGTAGTAGTGGTGCATGTTCAAACCTTAATACCACAAGCAACAACATGTTATTAGATTTTTACTCCAGGAGGAGGAGGAGTAGAAGTAGGAGGAGGAGTTTGGCAATTCCAAAGACATAAATAATGCATTAAAATTGAACCAAACACATTAGATGTTAGTTGACTAAAATGTACTGGAGATTTTAGACGACTAAAATACAACTAAAAGAATTCAGATGACTAAAATGGCATTTTAGTCAAAAGGCTAGAACTAAAACGAAAATTAAAATTTGATGTCAAAATAAACACTGTTCAAGCAGCCAATCACCATGCAGTGGTGGTTCAACCAATTCAAACTTTACACAGAACCCCGGGTGCTGTGTTAGCAGATTGGAATGGTGGGAAAGCAATGAATGGCAAGTAAAGTCTATTAAACTAGTGTTCTGGGATTTACATAACTAATTTTAAAGCTGCTTTATCCGTCTCTCTTATACCAACTACCCTGTGGGAGAAAAACCTATATATCCAACTATTTTCGTGCCGCCCAGGTCACGTGATCATATCCCCTGTGGCAGCTGCAGGGGGGAGAGCTTCAATAAACGGATGGGCCATAGTAAGCCTAAAGCCTCATACACACGATCGGACTTCCATCAAACTTTTCCGTGGATTTTGGTCCGAAGGGCGTTGGCCGTGAACTTGTTATGCATACACACGGCAGGACTTTTTCAGCCAACTTTCACCAAATCACGTGGTTTTTCTGCTCTTTACTGCCACCCTTTGGGCAACTTCTGCTCTTGTTGGTTGCTCTTTAGCATTGGTTCTGAGCATGCGTGTTTGTACTTTGGACTTTAGTCTGATGGACTTGTGTACACACACACGATCGGATTAGCCGACGTAGGACATTTGTTGCCGGAAAGTTTGTCTGTTTTCACAGCAAACATTTGTCTGATGAAAAAGCGAAAAAAAAGTTTGTTCAATGGAGCGTACACACGGTCGGATTGTCCGCTAAAACAGGTCCGTCGGACATTTGTTGTCAAAAAGTCAGATCGTGTGTATGGGCGACATCACTGTTCAGGCATTACCAGCCATTGTCGAGCTCTCTCTCTCTTTCCCTTCCAGCTACTGCTGGCTGACACAGGGGAGAGCACGCGATCAGACCGGAACGGCCTGAAAATAGGTAAGTATATACAGATATACAGATCTTTTCCTACACACGTTAGTTAGTATAGTTGCAAGGAGTGGGAGGGAGCAGTTTTAAGATTAGTTTAGGGCTGCAACCAATGATTATTTTCATAATCGATTAGTTGGCCGATTATTGTTTCGATTAATAACTTTAAAAAAAAAAAAAAAACGAATTTTGCTGTGATGTGCATTTTTACATTTTTTGGGGCAAATTTGTTGTTGGGCAGATTAAAAAACACAAAATTGCCGCAAAAAACACATTACATGCTTTTCTGCAGCTTCTCCATTGAAGTATATTGAACCAAAAAAACAAAATAGCACTGTTTTGCGTTAAACAAAAGTCCTTGCCCTTTCCAAATAAGCAGCAGCTGAAAAAAATCATGGATGTGAACGTGTCCCATAGGAAACCATGTAAATGAACTGTAGTGTGTTTCTGCAAAAAGCACCAAAAAAAACACAAGAGGTGTGACCCAGGCCTGAGATGTTTAGTAACATAATGGGGGTTACAAACACTAAAAACACAAAAAGAGAAAATAATCACTACTGTAAGGGGTTCATTTTTTAGAGCCGGTTCACATAGGGGCGACTTGTCAGGCGACTCAGCTGCCTGACAAGTCGCGCTCCGCTCTATTCAATGGAACCGTTCTAATAGGAGCGACGCAAGTCGCTCCGACTTAGAAAAAGGTTCCTGTACGACTTTGGGGGCGACTTGCATTGACTTCAATACAGAAGTCATTTTGCACGTCACCTCTCAAGTCGTCTTGAGATCGCCTTGCCGAGTCGCCCCCAAAGCCGTGCCGCCCCTGTGTGAATGGGCTCTTACTGTGCGACAGTGAAAGTAATATTTAAAGTAGCGATTTGCTCTTTTTGTAATATAAAGGGCCAATATTTTTTTTTTTTAACCCCCCTTATGCTACTGGCCTATTTATTCGATTATGAAAATACTAGTAATCGATTCATTTCCTAATCAATTAGTTGACGATTAATCGATTAGTTGTTTCGGCCCTAGATTAGTTTAAAGGATAACTATACCTTTATTTAAAAACATAAAACAAAAAACAAACATGCAATACTTACCTCCTCTGTGCAGTTAGTTTTGCACAGAGTGGCCCCGATCCTCCTCTTCTGGGGCCCCTCAGCGGCGCTTCGGGCTCCTCCTCTTCTCGAGTGCCCCGTTGGAGAAGCGCTCTCCCTGCAGGTGCGCTCCCGCGTCCTGCTGCATGTATTGACAGACAGCAGGACTCGGCCCTGCCCCCCGCGTCATTGGATTTGCTTGACAGCAGCTGGGGGCCAATGGCTGGCTGCAATCAATCTATCCAATCAGGACCCGAGACAGCGGCTGGAGCTGGTGTGCTCAGGCGAGTAAAAGAGGGGATCGGGGGGGGCTGCATTATAGAAGGTTTTTCACCTTAATCGATTAAGGTGAAGAACCACAAGGGTTTACAACCCCTTTGAGGCTCCTTCTAGAAAACCATACCTGTTCCTGTGCAGAATACGGGCAAAGTCCAGGTTCATTTACAGAGGTTAAAACAACAGGACTAAACTGTGCAAACCAATTTAGTGTGTTTGCTGTGATTTAAAGAAGGTACTTATGCCTCGGCTTGTCCTTCATGTCTTGCCCTGCAAATTCAAACTTTGGACGAGACGGATAGTTTTCAGACTACACCAGACAAACCTTACACAGGACATTACACAACCAGCTTTTCACAAATGTGTAGTGGACGACGATATAAATTAATTATTTTATCTATAACCTCTGCAGCGTCTTTTGTTTTTTGAACACTTTAAAATAAAAATTAGGAAAGGCTATGACCTGTCCCAAGACCCTGCAAGCACTTTTCAGAGATCTACACTAACAGTATATGTGGCCATATAAACACCCCACCCATAACCAAGTCAGAGATAAGTAGGCTTGATTCTGGTAAAGTAGTATTAAACACTCAGCGTTTTACAGCTTGACACAAAGAGAACTAAATAAACATTCCTCAAACTTTTCGAAAAAATGACTACACCTTTTAATGCTGCTGGCATTCCTACGCTACAGGGCTGTGCGTTTCTATCAATACACACAGTGTAGGGAGACACAACTCTAGTCCCATGGCAGGGTTGGCTCCACAAGCCTAAAGTGATTGTAAAGGAGAACATTTCATTTTTAAAAAGTATGTCAATGGTTTTGCACAGTGCAGCCCCGATCCTCCTCTTCTCAGATCCCCCCCCCCCTTGTGCTCCAGGCTCTACCGCCCCGCCCCCCCCCCTGCTGAGTGGCCCCATAGCAAGCCGCTTGCTAAGGGGGCCACTTGTGTGTTCTCACTCCCGAAACAGCTCTGTGTGTCAATAAAACACAGAGGCCGTGGCCCAGCGCTGCTCTCTCTTCACTAGCTGTCATTGACAGCAGCAGGAGGAGCCAATGAATAGGGAGAGAGCCTCTGCTCTCATGAACAGCACTGGATAGAGATCAAGTTCAGGCAAGTTTTTTTTTTTGGGGGGGGGGGGGGGGGGCGGGAACTGCATGCATGTTTTTTTTACCTTTAAGTGGAGTTCCACCCAAAAAAAAAAAAAAAAAAAAAACACGAAAACGCTGCAATTTTTTTTAGAAAAAATAAATAAATAAATAAATAAAATGTTTTACTTACCAGAACAGGCGGTTGCTATGCGGATGTTCCTAATCTGCCTCTTCCTAGTCCTCGGCAGGGTCTTCTTCCTCCGTCCTACTCGCGGTGTCTTCTGGCAACTGTGTTTATCCCAGAGAGCAGCTGCCCATTCACAAAGCGACTCGCGCATGCGCAGTAGGAAACGGGCAGTGAAACCGCAAGGCTCCACTGCCTGTTTCCCTTAGTGAGGATGGCGGCGCCGGGACCTGCCAGGATCGGCCTTGGGGGACCGACATCGCGGGCACCCTGGACAGGTAAGTGTCTTTATTAAAAGTCAGCAGCTACAGTGTTTGTAGCTGCTGACTCTTAAGAAAAAAAAATTATTAAAAAAATCGCGGGTGGAACCCCACTTTAATGCAGAGAATGCGGAGGAATCTGGAAAAAACTTTTTTGGCCACACTTCCCACATGGATCACAGGAGTGCTGTTTGTTCTGCACTGCTGTGACCAGTTTAGCTAAAGCCCACTGTCAGCTGACGTCACTCAGCCAGTCCAGGGTGCCCGCTGTGCAGGAAAGCAGCAACGCTGCTCTTAATCTCCCTCCTCATTGGACTCAGTGAGAGCAGCAGGAGCCATTGGCTCCCACTGCTGTCAATTAAATCCAGTGACGAGGGAGCAGGGCTGAGTTACAATATGTATGTCCGCAACAAGCAGCTTGCTAGGGGGTACTTAAAGGGGGGGGGGGAATTAGGAGCACCGGAAGGAGACCACCGAAGAGGAAGATCTGGGGTGCTCTGTGCAAAACCCTTGTACAGAACAGGCAAGTTTACCATATTTGTTATTTAAAAAAATAAAGTAATAATAAAAGGTTCAATTTTTTATTTTAACACTGGACTATGGCTGTGCAATGTGTGGGAGCACAACCGCTGGTAGTTTCCACCTCAGGCTCCTGTGACTGGGTGATGACGCAGGAGAGGAACAGAAAGTTGTTACCCATAACAGGAAATGACCAAGGATCTTCGTGGCAGGATCACCATTTAATGAACGCTGGAGGTTTAATAAAAAAAAAAAAAAAAAAAATGAAAAACAACGTTTGGTGTTCTAACAATTTAAAGCTTAAATGAGATCTTAGAGATTGGGTTTAGATCTGACACCAGTTTGATACCCAAGTGGTGGCATCACTTAAAAAAAATAAAAATAAAAAATAAAACACGCTTTGATGATTTCTGCAACCCTGATTTGGAAGACTGCGAAATATCGGATTGTCAAAGTACAAGATCTATTGTGCAACTGCAAACAAAGGCCCCAAAAAAGCTCCACTGTACACAATCAGAATCTGTGATTTGCTGCAACGGGAAGTGGAACCGTCCTGCCGGACACCAGAATAAACCTCACATGCAATACTGGGAAATTACTTGGGCAATCTGTGGCAATCCACACCAGTGAGCCTAAATGTCCCAGCACGTTCTGCACACTCCTAACTAGCTTTGGCCTTGCTGAGACCTGTAGTTGCTCTGCTGCCAAAACCGCCTGGCGTTGATGACCTCTTAGCTGCGGAGCATAACTGGAAACAGATGGCAAGATTTTCACGTTTGAGTCCTGCTTTAAAGATAATAAACAGATTTGTTATATAAAACCTTTTGTCTGCGGGGAGCAATGAGCGTCTGGCAAAGAGCGAGACAACCCGTTGAAGAGAAAACAAAAACAGATAAAGCCGGTAACATCTGCACAGACCAGGGGGTCCAAATTGCTGAAATATTTCAGGAGGCGCTCTGGAGATTATTATTGGGCTCTGCAGACAAAGCTGCACATTTCTAGCAGAACGAGTTTATATAGCAAAGTCGGGGAAATATATTCTAAGCCTAGGTTTTCCACTATTGCTACCGGAAAGTCGCGCGATTTTGATGCAACTTGAATCAATGCCTGTGTATTAGACCCCCTTTCACACTGTGCCGCCCATAGCGTCAGCGGTAAAATGCCGCTATTTTAACCGTTGGATTTGCGGCACATTTTGGCCACTAGCGGGGCGCTTTTAACCCCCCTTCTAGTGGCCGAGAAAGGGTTAAAACCGCCCACAATGCGCTACACTGGCATATTGCTGGCGCTACTGCCCATTGATTTCAATGAGCAGGAGCACATTAGGAGCGGTGATTTCACCGCTCCAAAGAAGCTGCTGGCGCCCTGTCAGCGCACCGCTCCAGTGTGAAAGCCCTCGGGGCTTTCACACTGGAGTGAATAGAGCAGCTGTTTGAGGGCGGATTGCAGGCGCTATTTTTAACGCTATAGCGCCTGCAAAACGCCCTCAGTGTGAAAGGGGTCTTATTAAGGTCTATAGACATCAAGTCGCATCAAAGTGGGACCAAAGTAGTGCAGGGACTACTTTAAAGTTGCTGCAACTTTAAGTCACACATATATGAATGGGTATCATTGGAAATCATGGGGTACGACTTGTCATGCGACTTTGCAGTCCCAAGTCACAGGACAAGTTGCACAAGTGGAAAAGGAGCCAAAGGCTCTATTTACACGTGTGCGACTTATCATGCAAACTTTGGACATCAAAGCTGCATGACAAGTCGTTCCCCCAGCGTTTTCCAATGATACCCATTCATATATGTGCGACTTAAAGTTGCACCAACTTCAAAGTAGTTCATACACTACTTTGGTCCGACTTTCACGCAAATTGAGGGCCATAGACTTCAATGTTAAAGTGGTTGTAAACCCACTTTATAAACAAAGACCTACAGGTAAGCCTAGATTAAGGCTTACCTGTAGGTACATGAAATATCTCCTAAACCTACACGGTTAAGGAGATATTTGCATTTAAATGTGGCGACGCTGACGTCACGCGCATGGGTTTAACCCCCATTCACAAATTCGGCTAGGTCGCAACATTCAACGATGTAGCCAAATTCGACGGCTCACGCGCGCAGTCACGTCTTCGCCGCTTCCGGCGATACCTGGAAGTAACCTTCCGGCTATCGCCGCAGCGATGGATGCGGCTGAAGAGGGAGACGAGGACGGCTTCGGGGGCCCCGATCTAAGGTAAGTGATGCATAATGAGCTATTATGCTAGTCATATTAGCTCATTATGCCTTTCTCTTACAGGTGGTTAAAAAAAAAAATATAATTTTAGGAGGGTTTACAACCACTTTAACCCTCAGAAGTTGCATGAAAAGTCGTACCCAAATGCTATACAATGCAACTTGTGTGCAACAGTTGTCCATTATCACTGGTAAAGTCACTCCATAGGCAGCACAACTTTGCAGTCGTGAATGGAGCCTTAGCCTAGGTTTGCGACCTGAAAGTTGTGCGATTTTGATGCGACTTGAAGCAATGCCTGTGTATTCTTGAGGTCTATGGACCTCAAGTCGCTTCAAAGTGGGACCAAAGTAGTGCAGGGACTACTTTGAAGTCGCACAGATATGAACGGTACTCATTGGAAATCATGGGGTACGACTTGTCATGAGACTTTGCAGTGCCAAGTCGCACTAATTGAAACCTAGCCTAAAATGTTAATAAGTATAAAAGTGTATATTATAATAATGTATTTCCTACACCTCATCCTTCTCACAGGTCTCTCATGTCTTTGAAGTGAGATTTCTGTTTGGGAACGTACATCCTCTTTTCTCAGCTGTCAAGCTCTTTATTGGCTTATCTCTTCCCTTACAGTAAACCAGATGTACTGACACTTCATTATCACCGCTGAACACATTGCTACATCTACAGTTACACTGCGACATCCCCGCACTTCACCCAATCACCTGCCTGCTTGGCTATTTACTAAAGAACATTGCGGGGTTTGGTCTGAATATTGTATTCATGTATCTGTGCACCACATTATTAAATATTGGAAGTCTCCGGCCCCCTTTCCCCAGCGATCCAATCCAAATACAAGACAGTACTACTCCATGAACTTGTTTATGAACACCGTGGATGCAGGGATAAGTACATGGGTCTATGGGGTAGGTGGCTGCAGCATGAAGTTATACGAGCAGCATGGTAGGTGAGATTTGATTGGACATTGTCCTATAGATTCTGGACTAAATGGCCCTGTGAGGTTTAATGCCTTGTGACACTCCCGGGTGACCGTCCTCGGGGGGGGGGGGGGGGGGGATAAGACTGGTGGCTGAAGGACTGCACATCCAGGCTGATGGGACCCTATGTGGCCATTTACCGCTCTATAAATAGCAGGGACTGTCCTTAGGACTGTTCCTGTATGCCCAACGCACATCTCATCTCTATGGCTCAACGGGCGTGGATGACCTGCTTGTGAATGACAGCGTCCATCATAGGGGAAGATTTACTAAACACAATTCTATCTGCCCAACAGTAGCCTTTGAATGCCCCATGTAGGCATCACCACCACCTGACATGTCTGCGCACCTATACAGGTCATGTGCAGCCAACACGATGATCTCCGACACCCTGCAATGATAATCTGTGTTCTCACCAATCACCACGACTCATCAGCCCTCCATGTGGTCTCTCCAATCATATCTCTGATATACCCAGACTGGGCTCTGTAGTGTGGTCACCTATCTGGAGTCTGCTTTCTGTGTAGCACTGTATCACTAACGTCAATAGGAGTGAGGTCAGTCATGGTGTGGCCCTATGGTCATGATGTCACCCCACCCTCTCAGTCATGGTGTCACCCTTACAGGGGCTCCCAGTGTCACCCTTACAGGGGCTCCCAGTGTCACCCTTACAGGGGTTCTTCATCATGGTGTCACCCTCACAGGGGCTCCCAGTGTCACCCTTACAGGGGCTCTTCATCATGGTGTCACCCCAATGAAAGGCTCCCAGTGTCACCCATACAGGGGCTCTTCATCATGGTGTCACCCTAGAGGGGCTCCCAGTGTCACCCTTACAGGGGCTCTCCATCATGGTGTCACCCCAATGAAAGGCTCCCAGTGTCACCCTTACAGGGGCTCCCAGTGTCACCCTTACAGGGGCTCCCAGTGTCACCCTTACAGGGGCTCCCAGTGTCACCCTTACAGGGGCTCTTCATCATAGTGTCATCCCAACGAAAGGCTCCCAGTGTCACCCATACAGGGGCTCCCAGTGTCACCCATACAGGGGCTCTTCATCATGGTGTCACCCCAATGTCATACAGGGGCTCCCAGTGTCACCCCAATGAAAGGCTCCCAGTGTCACCCATACAGGGGCTCCCAGTGTCACCCATACAGGGGCTCTTCATCATGGTGTCACCCCAATGTCATACAGGGGCTCCCAGTGTCACCCCAATGAAAGGCTCCCAGTGTCACCCATACAGGGGCTCCCAGTGTCACCCATACAGGGGCTCTTCATCATGGTGTCACCCCAATGTCATACAGGGGCTCCCAGTGTCACCCCAATGAAAGGCTCCCAGTGTCACCCATACAGGGGCTCTTCATCATGGTGTCACCCCAATGTCATACAGGGGCTCCCAGTGTCACCCCAATGAAAGGCTCCCAGTGTCACCCATACAGGGGCTCCCAGTGTCACCCATACAGGGGCTCTTCATCATAGTGTCATCCCAACGAAAGGCTCCCAGTGTCACCCATACAGGGGCTCTTCATCATAGTGTCATCCCAACGAAAGGCTCCCAGTGTCACCCATACAGGGGCTCCCAGTGTCACCCATACAGGGGCTCTTCATCATGGTGTCACCCCAATGTCATACAGGGGCTCCCAGTGTCACCCCAATGAAAGGCTCCCAGTGTCACCCATACAGGGGCTCCCAGTGTCACCCATACAGGGGCTCTTCATCATAGTGTCATCCCAACGAAAGGCTCCCAGTGTCACCCATACAGGGGCTCCCAGTGTCACCCATACAGGGGCTCCCAGTCATGGTGTCACCCTACGAGGGGTTCTTACCCGTCTCGGTGTCCCGGCTCCGTTGAGCAGTGGTGTCCTCTCGGCGGGTCCCCCCTCCTCCTCAGGCCGGCCGGACCAGGACTCCCGGGTGGCCACGTTGGCCATGTCTCTCCCGCTGGATCTCCGCCGGTCAGTGTTTGGGCACGTGACACCCTCAGCTCGCACGGATTCCCCTGAATCACGTGACCAACCCGGCTACGGACCGCCCCTGAGAGCACACCGGGAAGTGAACCCCCCGCTGCATGCCGGGAGATGTAGTCCTTGCGGCAGAGTGTGGCCACGTGATCGATCGCTGCTTCTCTGACAGCTCTGGAGAGCACCTATAGCAACCTCTCAGGGTTCACCTCCTATTGGCTGGAAGTAATAGAAGGAGGAGTGTGATTGGTTAGTGTTGACAACTCTTGCACATTACATGCGTGGGAGGGTCTCCTGACAGCAGAATAAGCCTGACTTGTCTCCAATAAGAGATCAATAAAACCATTTCCTGATTGGTGGGAAAAGGAAAGTTTATGGGGCATTTTTTTTTTCAATTAGTCGAAATTTATGTTTTTAAACAACCTGAAAAATAAAAAGAGCCGCCTTCCTGTCGGGATAAATATGTGATATTGTTGTAGAGGGGCTCATCCTCACCGTATCCACATAGATCCACACCCGGGCATGTCACACATAGATCCACACCCGGGCATGTCACACATAGATCCACACCCGGGCATGTCACACAGATCCACACTCGGGCATGTTACACATAGATCCACACCCGGGCATGTCACACATAGATCCACACCCGGGCATGTCACACATAGATCAACACACCCGGGCATGTCACACATAGATCAACACACCCGGGCATGTCACACATAGATCAACACACCCGGGCATGTCACACATAGATCAACACACCCGGGCATGTCACACATAGATCCACACCCGGGCATGTCACACATAGATCAACACACCCGGGCATGTCACACATAGACAACACACCCGGGCATGTCACACATAGATCCACACCCGGGCATGTCACACATAGACAACACACCCGGGCATGTCACACATAGATCCACACCCGGGCATGTTACACATAGACAACACACCCGGGCATGTCACACATAGACAACACACCCGGGCATGTCACACATAGATCCACACCCGGGCATGTCACACATAGATCCACACCCGGGCATGTCACAAATAGATCCACACCCGGGCATGTCACACATAGACAACACACCCGGGCATGTCACACATAGACAACACACCCGGGCATGTCACACATAGATCCACACCCGGGCATGTCACACATAGATCCACACCGGGGCATGTCACACATAGACAACACACCCGGGCATGTCACACATAGACAACACACCCGGGCATGTCACACATAGACAACACACCCGGGCATGTCACACATAGACAACACACCCGGGGCATGTCACACATAGACAACACACCCGGGCATGTCACACATAGATCCACACCCGGGCATGTCACACATAGACAACACACCCGGGCATGTCACACATAGACAACACACCCGGGCATGTCACAAATAGACAACACACCCGGGCATGTCACACATAGATCCACACCCGGGCATGTCACACATAGGCAACACACCCGGGCATGTCACACATAGACAACACACCTGGGGCATGTCACACATAGACAACACACCTGGGGCATGTCACACATAGACAACACACCCGGGCATGTCACACATAGATCCACACCCGGGCATGTCACACATAGACAACACACCCGGGCATGTCACAAATAGACAACACACCCGGGCATGTCACACATAGACAACACACCCGGGCATGTCACACATGGATCCACACCCGGGCATGTCACACATAGACAACACACCCGGGCATGTCACACATGGATCCACACCCGGGCATGTCACACATAGACAACACACCCGGGCATGTCACACATAGACAACACACCCGGGCATGTCACACATAGACAACACACCCGGGCATGTCACAAATAGACAACACACCCGGGCATGTCACACATAGACAACACACCCGGGCATGTCACACATAGACAACACACCCGGGCATGTCACACATAGACAACACACCCGGGCATGTCACACATAGACAACACACCCGGGCATGTCACACATAGACAACACACCCGGGCATGTCACAAATAGACAACACACCCGGGCATGTCACACATAGACAACACACCCGGGCATGTCACACATAGACAACACAACACAAAAACTGTTTTCTATCCACCCGCCCCGTGTACTCCATGATGCTCCGCTGACAATGCAGCGCGACTGCGTCTTTACACAAATGTGCACTGCCAAAGTAATTGTTTGCTTTCGTTTCTTTTGTTTTTTTTTCATTTTTCGGGTCAATCGTTATGATTGAAATTCGAAAATTCAAAAGAATAACTAACTAATAGTAACTTAACTATTACTTACTATTAAATTATAGGTTATTGGGATTTCCTTTCAAATTTGGATGTTTGTGAACGTAACGAACACGAATTTATCCGAAATAACAAATGCTGTATCTAAACAAATGGAACTGAATGATTTATTAATAATAATAAAAAGTTTTTATTATTATTGTTACTTGTTATTGTTATTATTAATTCGTTATGTTCCATTCGTTTAGATACAGCATTTGTTATTTCGGATAATTTGTATTCTTTACATTCACTAACAGCCAAATTTGAAAGGAAATCCCAATAACCTATAATTTAATAGTTAGTAATAGTTAAGTTATTATTAGTTACCGTATTTATCGGCGTATAACACGCACTTTCTTTTTCGTACATCACGGGACACAGAGCGACTTAGTCATTACTAATGGGTTATATAGTTTACCTTCAGGTGTTGGCACTGGCCAATTCCAAACCGGAAGTACCCTCCCCTATATAAGCCCCTCCCACCCGGGAGCACCTCAGTTTTTTGCCAGTGTCTAAGGTGTTGGCCAAAGAGTAACATGTGTTTTCACTGGGCTTGCGTACAGGTTCTTTTGGGCCTTAGTAAGCTGTTCCGGATCCCACCAAAAAAAGCTTCATAGCTAAACGGTCGGTACCCGGGCCTTGCAGCAGAAGAGCAAGGTTTTGCCTGTAATGCTTCTCTTAGGAGGGCTGGACCCTGGGATCCAGAGCTCTGGTCATACCCACGACCAAGACGCTGTCTGTGCAGGGTGCTATACAGGTCCAGGGGAGTGGAATCCTTGGGAACCCGGTCCCTGAAGGTTTAATTACAATGCCTGCCGTGATAGGTGAAGTTTGGACTTTTGTGGACCAAACAAAGTCCTGCGGCGGGGATCAGGTAAGTGGGGGCCCTCAGGAACTTGGTTCTATTGGGGGACCCCCAAGCCTAATTTGTCTTTCTGTCTGTTACCTAACGGTATTCCCGCTAAATATCTGTGTTTGCCTATAACTACTGAAAATGTAAAATTTTAATAGTAGTCAAGAAAAAAAAAAAAAAAAAAAACAGGGACCGCGGTACCTGTGTTAAACCACTAGAGGCCGCTGTAGTCCATTTTTCTTGTAAATGTGGATCTTTGGTTTTCTCAACTCAAAAGATCCAGGCAGCTGGTAAGTTTCTCTGAGGGAATCCACTTCCTCTGCCCTGTTGCTGCGTTCATCCACCGCACAGGCCCTCCGGCAAAAAGGGCCCTGGCTCCTAGTCCTCTGTTGGTTTTCGAAAAGGGCGCCATTGGCGCACGGGCGCGCGCGCGGGCGCGTGCACGCGCCTCCTATGAAAAAAAAGGGGCGGGGCGGGTGGATGACGCTCGATGCGCGCCGCGGCGCTTCTGCGCATGTGCGGGCGTCCCAGCATGGTTAAAAGACACAGTACAAGTGTCAGCTGCATGCAAACAGAGCTAGCAACAAACAGTGGCACACAGAGGCGGTTGATGCAGGCATCCCCATAGAAAGGCACTTTAGTGGACACCAGCTGGTATATAGCAGCACCTGTGTTAGACTATTACCAGCAAAAATTGGTGTATGACGACGGGAATACCTCAGCTTTGTGCTTAAAGGATATGTCGTCCAGACGCTCCGGAAATAAATCTTCCAGGAAGCCAAAGGGGTCTCCATCGGGCTCTGAGGATATTGGGCATGCTTGCACTGCACCAATCTCCCCTGAGAATGCAGAGGTCAGTAGCCGTAGAAACCCCGCAGGAATGTCTGGTGCTGCGGCTGTCCCCAGTCCACCTGCTCCTGTATATATAACAGAGGAGGTTTTATCCTCAACTCTGGGAGGATTGGAATAGAGATTAACAGCATTGATCGCTGCTTCCCTGTCACAGGAAAAGCGCGTCCGATCTCCGTCTCCTCCTTCAGAGTGCCTGTTAGTGGAGGAACAGCCCCACACAGAGATCGACCTACCTGAAGGGGATCAGGATGAGGTTGATTCACTTATAGAGGAATCAACAGTGGAAGAACCTTTCTCAGCTTCTCAGGCTGAAAGATTATGGGTTCAGTCTCTGACTAACATGGTCCGATCAGCATTTAAAATGCCTCTGGCGGAACCACCATCCACTACGGTTTCCTCGCTGGGGTCGCTAAAAGCTCCCCAGGCGGTCTGTTCCTTCCCAATCCACCCTTTATTAGAAGGGCTTATTTACCAGGATTGGGAGCATCCTGATAAAATATTTGCTCCCCCCAAGAGATTTCCGGTGATCTATCCCATGGAGGATAAGTTCATAAGAAAATGGAGGGTCCCTATAGTGGACGCAGCCATCTCTTCTGTTAACAAATCACTGACATGTCCAGTAGATAATGTTCCAATGTTCAAAGACCCAATAGATAAAAAATTGGAGTCTTTACTAAAATCTGCTTTCTCTACAGCAAGTATGGTGACACAACCTGCGGTAGCAGCGATTGGAGTCTGCCAAGCAGTGAAAGATCAGTTGAAACAAGTCTTAAGGGACTTACCAGATCAGCAGGCTCATGCCCTAGCTGACCTGCCTAGAGCCTTGTGTTTTGCGGTGGACGCCATAAAGGATACAATCCAACAGGCCTCCCGCTTTACGCTGTCTATAGTACATATGCGTAGGCTTTTGTGGCTCAAAAACTGGTCTGCTGAAGCTCCCTGTAAAAGACTGCTGGTTAGCTTCCCATTTCATGGAGAACGCTTATTTGGAGAAGATCTGGACAAATATATCCAGAAAATTTCTGCCGGTAAAAGTTCACTCTTACCGGTTAAGAACAAGGGTAGAAGTCCTTCTTTTAAGAGGCCTACCTCTCCAGTCCCGGGCACATCGGCTGTGAAGCAGTTCCGACGGCCTCCGCGGTCAAATTCAGGGGGCAGAAATCAGGGACAATCACAGGGTAACAAGAAGCCCTGGATCAAGAGAGGTACAAAACCTCCCCCTAAGGCATGAAGTATTGCCCCCGCTCAATCGGGTGGGGGGAAGACTTCAGTTGTTCACAGAGACCTGGCGGGACACCATCAGAGACAGATGGGTGCTCTCCGCAGTAAGTCTGGGATACAAGCTGGAGTTAAAAGGCACTCCTCCTGCCCAATTTATGAGGTCAAACGTGCCAAGAGATCCCCAAAAGAGAGGATCCCTCCTTCTGGCACTAGAACAACTATTGCTCCAAGGGGTAATCATGAAGGTTCCCCTGGAAGAAAGCGGATTCGGGTTTTACTCGAACCTTTTCACAGTCCCCAAACCAAATGGGGACGTGAGGCCCATATTAAATCTAAAAGGGCTAAACAAGTTCCTAAATATCAGGACCTTTCGGATGGAGTCGATCCGATCAGTGGCCACCGCCCTACAAGGGCAGGAATGGCTAGCCTCGATCGACATAAGGGATGCTTATCTGCATATTCCCATCTTTCCGGCCCATCAGAAATTTCTACGCTTTGCAGTAGAAGGGCGCCATTTTCAGTTCAGAGCCTTACCTTTCGGTCTGGCCACAGCACCACGAGTGTTCACAAAAATTCTGGCCCCATTATTGGCCAATCTAAGAACACAGGGTGTAACGATAATGGCATATCTAGACGACCTGCTACTAATAGACCACTCAGTGGAAAAGCTGGAAGTAGCTATTCACAAGACAATCGAGTATCTGGAATATCACGGTTGGATTATCAACCGGGACAAGTCAGCTCTAAGACCAGTCAAAAGTCTGGAATACTTAGGGCTAAGGCTGGATTCAAATCAGAGAAAGATTTTCTTACCTCCAGAGAAGGTGTCGTCTTTAAGAAATTTGACCCACTTAGTGGGTACAAAAAGAAAACCATCCATACGTCTCTGCATGAGGCTGCTGGGAAAGATGGTGGCTTCATTCGAAGCGGTACCCTACGGTCAATTCCATTCAAGGAATTTGCAAAGGGCCATACTGTCAGCCTGGAACAAAAAAGTTCAGGCTTTAGACTTACCAATGTCCCTGTCCCCTTCCGTTCGCAAGAGCCTCCATTGGTGGTTGGTGCCCCAGAATCTGGAAAGAGGGAAACCCTTCAGTCCGGTTTCTTGGAAGGTGGTCACTACAGATGCCAGCCTCATCGGCTGGGGGGCAGTGCTGGAGCAATGGTCTCTCCAGGGCAGGTGGTCAGAAGCAGAGAAGGCCCTGCCCATCAATCTCTTAGAGATACGAGCAGCCCGGTATGCCCTAGTAGCATGGACATCCAAACTCCAGGGGTCCCCTGTCAGAATTCAATCAGACAATGCCACGGCAGTGGCATATATCAATCATCAGGGTGGCACCAAAAGTCGTGCAGCCCAGAAGGAAGCAAATTGCATCCTGGAGTGGGCAGAAAGATATGTCCCAGCCATATCTGCGGTTTTCATCCCAGGAGTGGAAAATTGGAGAGCGGACTTTCTAAGTCGCCAACAATTATGCCCGGGGGAATGGTCTCTTCACCCCGAGGTTTTCCAGGCAATATGCCAGCGGTGGGGAACACCGGATGTAGATCTGCTAGCATCCAGATTCAACGCAAAGGTGGACAGGTTTGTGTCTCGCACAAGGGATCCCCTAGCTTGCGGCTCGGATGCCCTAGTGTTCCCTTGGGATCGGTTCAAGCTGATATATGCATTCCCACCGCCACAATTGTTACCGCGATTACTCCGCAGAATCAGGGTAGAAAAGAAACCAGTGATTCTGGTGGCTCCAGCGTGGCCCCGAAGGGCATGGTACGCGGAGATGGTAAAAATGTCAGTGAGGAGTCCTTGGACCCTCCCACTTCGTCCGGACCTGCTTTCGCAGGGACCGATATACCACCCTTCCTTACCAGCCCTAGGTTTGACGGCCTGGCTATTGAAGCCCACATTCTGAAAAAGAGAGGGCTCTCTAATTCTGTGGTATCTACCATGATCAATGCCAGGAAACCGGTATCCAGGCAGATCTATTATAGGATCTGGAAAGCGTACATTACGTGGTGTGAGACCAAGAAATGGCATCCACGTAAGTACATGATAGGGAGGATTCTGGACTTCCTACAGTGGGCTGTAGATAGGAAACTGGCCTTGAGTACTATCAAGGGTCAGATTTCGGCCTTGTCAATATTTTTTTCAAAGGCCCTTGGCTTCGCATTCACTAGTCAAAGCCTTTATACAAGGAGTGATGCGTATTAGCCCTCCGGTTAGTATTCCCATATGTCCTTGGGACTTAAACCTGGTTCTGTCGGTTCTACAGAAACAACCGTTTGAACCATTACAACACATTTCCTTGGTTCTTCTCACCAGGAAATTGGTTTTCTTAGTAGCCATTTGTTCGGCTAAAAGAGTGTCGGAATTAGCAGCTATGTCCTGTAAGGAGCCATATCTGGTTGTCCATAAGGACAGAGTAGTATTACGTCCTCATCCAGCCTTTCTTCCTAAGGTGGTATCGAGGTTTCATTTGAACCAAGATGTGGTTCTTCCTTCTTTTTTCCCCAAACCTAGCTCAGTAGAGGAAAAGTTATTACATTCTTTGGATGTGGTAAGAGCAGTTAAAGCTTATCTAAAAGCCACTGCTCAGATTCGCAGAACGGATTCTTTGTTTGTTCTGCCGGAAGGCCCCAGAAGGGGTCAGGCAGCATCAAAATCTACTTTAGCCAAGTGGATTCGACAGGTCATAATACAAGCCTATGGCTTGAGAAAGAGACCGCCTCCGTTCAAAGTTAGGGCGCACTCCACAAGAGCGGTTGGAACTTCATGGGCAGTGCATCACCAGGCCTCCCTGGCTCAAGTATGTAAGGCCGCAACATGGTCTTCGGTACACACGTTTACTAGATTCTATCAGGTAGACGTTAGAAGTCAGGAGGATGTCGCCTTTGGGCGCAGTGTGTTGCAGGCCGCAAAAGATCCTCATGCCTGATGGCGCCCAGCTTATGTACCCCCCCCTCATTTGGCATTGCTTTGGGACGTCCCATTAGTAATGACTAAGTCGCTCTGTGTCCCGTGATGTACGAAAAAGAAAAAGGGATTTTTATAACAGCTTACCTGTAAAATCCTTTTCTTGGAGTACATCACGGGACACAGAGCTCCCACCCCTCTTTTTGGGACACTTATTGCTTGGCTACAAAACTGAGGTGCTCCCGGGTGGGAGGGGCTTATATAGGGGAGGGTACTTCCGGTTTGGAATTGGCCAGTGCCAACACCTGAAGGTAAACTATATAACCCATTAGTAATGACTAAGTCGCTCTGTGTCCCGTGATGTACTCCAAGAAAAGGATTTTACAGGTAAGCTGTTATAAAAATCCCTTTTTTTTCCCCTTAAAATCAGGGAAAAACCATGGGTGCGTGTTATACGCCGATCCCCTCGCTGAAACGAGCGAGAGGAGCTGAGATACACGAAGCCGAAGTACACTCGGCTTTACTCGGCTCCTCTCGCAGTCCCGCTCACCTCCACTGATTGCGCCGCTGACATACAGAAAGCAGAGTACTTCGTCTAGTCTCGGCTCCTCTTGCAGTCCCGCCCCTGACTGTGAGCAGAGCCGAGTCTAGCCGAAGTACACTCGGCTTTCTGTATGTCAGCGGCGCAGTCAGTGGAGACGAGGAGCCGAGTCTAGCCGAAGTACACTCGGCTCCGCTCGCTCCTCTCCACAGCGGAAATCGGCACCAAATTTAAATATTGCAGAGACTGGCAAGGCTGCAAAGGCACTGGGCAAGGCAAGGCTGCAAAGGCACTGGGCAAGGCAAGGCTGCAAAGGCACTGGGCAAGGCTGCAGATGGACACTGGGCAAGGCTGCAAAGGCACTGGGCAAGGCTGCAATGATGGACACTGGGCAAGGCTGCAGATGGACACTGGGCAAGGCTGCAATGATGGACACTGGGCAAGGCTGCAATGATGAACACTGGGCAAGGCTGCAGATGGACACTGGGCAAGGCTGCAATGATGGACACTGGGCAAGGATGCAGATGGACACTGAGCAAGGCTGCAATGATGGACACTGGGCAAGGCTGCAGATGGACACTGGGCAAGGCTGCAGATGGACACTGGGCAAGGCTGCAGATGGACACTGGGCAAGGCTGCAATGATGGACACTGGGCAAGGCTGCAGATGGACACTGGGCAAGGCTGCAGATGGACACTGGGCAAGGCTGCAATGATGGACAAGGCTGCATTTAAAATGTAAGTTTTTTTCCTTGAACTTCCCTCCTAAAAGTTTTTTTCCTTAAAATTCCCTCCTAAACTTGGGGTGCGTGTTATACGCCACCGCATGTTATACGCCGATAAATACGGTAGTTATTATTTCGGATATTCGGATTTTCGTTCTTATTTTCGGATTTTAGTTCTTTTGAATCCTTGTTCTTATTTTCGGCTTTCTGAAACTTCGGATTTTTGAATTATTTTTTTTTTGAAGATTTGAATTTTCAAATTTCTGAATATTCGGAAAAATTTGTTAAATGGGTTTTTGTTAATTCGGATATTTCCGAATGAACAAATTTGTGGAAATTCGAAAAAAAAAGGAATTCGGAACGAAGCGTATTGCACATGTCTATACACAACACACAACTCCGCATGTCACAGGGTGTTGTGACAGGCGTAGATTGCAATGAGCCGTCATTGTGTGACACTTCAATAAAATTAAAAAAATAAATAGAAAGGTGCAATAGGCAGCAGGAAATATACCCCAATGTCACATTCGGTGGGCGCTACCACCCGCCACACACTACCCATTCAAGTGAATGCCGCTGCACTGCAACTGTCTCACAATGATGCAGTAGCGTGGCATTTTCTGGCACTTTTTTTACAAGTAAAAACCAGTATTCTTTGCTAAAAAACGACGTGGAACCCCCAAACATTATATATATTTTTTTTTTTTCAGACGCTCGGATCGCTTTTATGAGAAAGAGAATCGCAGGCTGAAAAAAACAAATACCAGGGCTATGGCTGATAACTTCAGCCATAAACTCCGTCTTAAAGTGGTGTGATGAGGAGGCAATACACTTAAAGTGGTTGTAAACCCCTCCTTACAACTTGCACCTACAGGTAAGCCTAGATTAAGGCTTACCTGTAGGTGCAAGAAATATCTCATAAACCTACACGGTTAAGGAGATACTTGTTTTTAAAAACTGCACCAATAACGTCACGCGCAGGCGCACTGCGCATTGCCGGTTTTCTCAATGGAGACTGCTGGTTGTCTCAATGGAGAAAGCCGGCCCCGCGCGCATGCGTGTGACGTCATCGCTGCTCCGGTCAATCACAGCGCCAGAGCGGCGATAACAGGAAAACGGTTGGAGCTGACATGGCGGCGGCGAAGGGGGACGAGGAGCGCTTCGGAGGCTTCGATCTGAGGTAAGTGCTACATAATGAGCTAGTATGCTATGCATACTAGCTCATTATGCCTTTCTCTTGCAGGGTCGTATGTTTATCTCAAAATGTTGAGGAGGGTTTACTTCCTCTTTAATGGGGTTGTAAAGGTTATTTTTTTATTTTCTAAATGGGTTCCTTTTAGCTAGTGCATTGTTGGTTCACTTACCTTTTCCTTCGATTTACCTTCTAAATTTTTTTTTTCTTTGTCTGAATTTCTCACTTCCTGTAAGCTTGCCCCCATCATCCAAGCCGTTCTGAATGGGGGTTAGTCAGCGTCCTCGCCCCCTCCCTTGGGACTACATCCCTGCGGGGAGACACAGAGTCTCCCCGCAGGGATGTAGTCCCAAGGGAGGGGGCGAGGACGCTGACTAACCCCCATTCAGAACGGCTTGGATGATGGAGGCAAGCTTACAGGAAGTGAGAAATTCAGACAAAGAAAATTTTTTTTTAGAAGGTAAGTCAAAGGAAAAGGTAAGTGAACCAACAATGCACTAGCTAAAAGGAACCCATTTAGAAAATAAAAACGAACCCTTACAACCCCCTTAAGGCCCCCTGTACACTGCTGCTGTTAAACGGACGTTCAGAGGCAGTTGGACGCTTTTTTTCAACTGCCCCTGAACTCATCCAATGTTATCCTATGTGACCATGTATTGTACACAGTCTCGTTTGCAGTCGTTTTTAGGCAGTTGCTTTTAACAGTGTTTCTTTGAAAGCAAAAAAAATTGTTTAGACGCCGGAGATTTCCAGGTTTCAGACGCCAAACGTGGCTAAACGCGGTACTGACCTTTAGCCGCGTTTTCGTTTATAAGCGTTTTTAAAGGTGCCCTATTTTTTTTACATTTAAAACCTCAAAAAAGATGACAAATGATGAAAAACCATTAAGAAAACATATTTTAAAAAATTGTAATTGCTTGCAATGATTTATAGATTATTTATATACCCTAATGAGCCCTTGATCCAATCCAATACACCACTAGCATTGCTGTTATCCGAAGTATAATTGGAATTATATTCTTAGATTTGAACAAGCAACTTGTGGCAGATGACATGGCAAGTGGACAATCCACAACTTGTGGCAGGTGACGTGGCAAGTGGACAATCCGCAACTTGTGGCAGGTGACGTGGCAAGTGACAATCCACAACTTGTGGCAGGTGACGTGGCAAGTGGACAATCCGCAACTTGTGGCAGGGGACGTGGCAAATGACAATCCGCAACTTGTGGCAGGTGACGTGGCAAGTGGACAATCCACAACTTGTGGCAGGTGACGTGGCAAGTGACAATCCACAACTTGTGGCAGGTGACGTGGCAAGTGGACAATCCACAACTTGTGGCAGGTGACGTGGCAAGTGGACAATCCACAACTTGTGGCAGGTGACGTGGCAAGTGACAATCCACAACTTGTGGCAGGTGACGTGGCAAGTGGACAATCCACAACTTGTGGCAGGTGACGTGGCAAGTGACAATCCACAACTTGTGGCAGGTGACGTGGCAAGTGGACAATCCGCAACTTGTGGCAGGGGACGTGGCAAATGACAATCCGCAACTTGTGGCAGGTGACGTGGCAAGTGGACAATCCACAACTTGTGGCAGGTGACGTGGCAAGTGACAATCCACAACTTGTGGCAGGTGACGTGGCAAGTGGACAATCCACAACTTGTGGCAGGTGACGTGGCAAGTGGACAATCCACAACTTGTGGCAGGTGACGTGGCAAGTGACAATCCACAACTTGTGGCAGGTGACGTGGCAAGTGGACAATCCACAACTTGTGGCAGGTGACGTGGCAAGTGACAATCCACAACTTGTGGCAGGTGACGTGGCAAGTGGACAATCCACAACTTGTGGCAGGTGACGTGGCAAGTGACAATCCACAACTTGTGGCAGGTGACGTGGCAAGTGGACAATCCACAACTTGTGGCAGGTGACGTGGCAAGTGGACAATCCGCAACTTGTGGCAAGTGACACGCTAAATACAACTACACTTCTGCTCTCTCAGCTGCTGCTACTCACTCTGGTCTCACAAAATGTCTGAAATGCTTAAATAATACTGTTTTTTGAGCTTGGGGAGGGTCTTATGATGTTATATAAACGAGAGAACCCTCGCGCTAGCTAAATAGTGGGACTTATGTGAGGTGGTAAAAAAGATGAAAAAGGGGGGATAGATACTGCAGCAGTCACCGAGAGGTCTGGTCCAAATCGACAGTGAAACAATGAAAATCGTGGTGGTGGCTGCGCTGTAGTGAATAAAGTAAAGTGAATAAAAGGGAGGGGAGGGGGGGCGGAGAAAGGAGGCGGAAGACTGGGAATGTGAGGGGAGGGAAGAAAAAGGGGGGTGTATTAAATAATCGCTGGCTGGAAACCAGCTAGGTAGTAATAATGTGCAATGTGCACAGTGACACAAATAAGCGTAAACTAGATAAATAAACAGCTACTGGTTACAAAATGGATCCTATGAGACCAACTATGTGGTAGGTGTACAATATGCCCAGTGACACAGATATGTATAAAATAATAATGTGCAAAGGGCCATTGATAGCAGAAACGAGTGTCTGGGCAATCCTGTGATGCGCAAACGTGACTGATAATATACAACCTGTGAGGGGGTTAACTCGGTAGCGGGTGTGTGTGACCCCCTGGTTGGGCTCCCCACACAAAAACAGGCCCAGCAGACGGAGGTTGTGGTTTTCAAAATCAAAAGGTGCGGTTTATTTCTCTATGTACAGTGACAAAAACACAGCAAAGCCAAAAAGAAACAAACAAAATAAATCCTGGTCAGTTTGACCTCTGACTAAACATGCAGGTTTCCTAAACTAACAACTGGGATCAGCCTGGTGCTGTCCTAGTCCCTAAGTCCCTGGTTTAGTAAAAGTCCAAACAAATAGCCACACAGGCTTTGCCTCACCGCACAGGGGTTCACTCTCCCTAGACAGTCCACACAGGTCTGGTTCCAGGCATGAGCTAACACCTAATGAATCTGGGAGTTTTTATAGAGGCCTTAAACGAACTGACAGGCTTCAGCTGGTCTCATCAACTCCCTGCCTGCACGACGCTCAGCCCTCTCCCTAGAGGTATGAGTCATCCATGAGCCTACTAGCCTCAGCTGGGCTTATACAACTCTCCACCCTAGTTGTATAAGTCAGCATAAAGCCTGAATCTGGGAGAAATATATCTACCCCCCTGGATGCAACCAGGTGACTTTACCTTCCTGCTGTCACATACCCCCCCCTCTTGTTTTAACCTTGGGGTTGGAACACCAGCAATCAGGCATTCATGTACTCGAGACAAAGCATCCACATTCCCCATTTGAACGCCAGGGCGATGCTTTACTGTGAAGTTGAATTCCTGTAGGGCCAGGAACCACCTATTCACTCTTCTATTTGTCTCCTTGTTTTGAGCCATCCACTTTAACGGAGCGTGATCCGTAACCATGTCAAAGTGCCTACCTAGCAGATAGTACCGAAGGGAATCTAGAGCCCACTTCACCGCTAAACACTCCTTTTCAACCGTGGCGTAATTTACCTCATGGGACTTCAACTTCCTGCTGAGGTAAATGACTGGGTGCTCTTCCCCGTTCCAGACCTGGGACAATACTGCTCCTAACCCCACATCTGACGCATCACTTTGTACGACAAAGTCTTTAGAGAAGTCGGGTGAGTACAACACTGGCTGGCTACATAAGGCTTGTTTCAAGAATTGGAATGCTGCCTCAGCCTCGGGGGTCCATTTAATCATGACCGACCCTTTCCCTTTCGTCAGGTTGGTTAGGGGCACAGCCTTAGAAGCAAAGTGGGGAATGAAGCGCCGATAATAACCCGCGATTCCCAGAAAGGCCCGTACCTGCTTCTTGCTGTTGGGACGTGGCCAACTCTGGATGGCCTCGACTTTGTTGAGTTGGGGTTTTATCACTCCCCTGCCAATGGTGTACCCAAGATATTTGGCCTCCTCCTGCCCAATGGTACACTTCTTGGGGTTAGCCGTAAACCCCGCTTCCCGGATAGAGTCTAGGACTGCTTGCACTTTTGGCAGATGTGAGGCCCAATCTGTGCTATGGACAATTACGTCATCCAGGTAAGCCGCAGCATACTTCCGATGGGGCCTCAGTATCTGGTCCATTTTCCGCTGGAATGTGGCCGGCGCATTCTGTAACCCGAACGGCATTCTCTTATATTGGAACGCCCCGTCTGGGGTTACAAATGCGGTTTTCTCTTTGGCCGACTTGGCCAGGGGAATTTGCCAATACCATTTTGTGAGGTCAAGAGTCGTCATGTATCGGGCTGTTCCCAGCCGGTCGATCAACTCATCTATACGTGGCATGGGGTAGGTGTCAAATTTTGTAACTTTGTTCAACTGACGAAAATCGTTACAAAATCGCCAGCTCCCATCCGGTTTAGGCACCAACACAATGGGACTAGACCAATCACTTTGGGACTCCTCTATCACCCCTAAGTTCAGCATTTTCTGTACTTCCTCCCGTATTGCCTCCCGTCGGGCCTCTGGGATCCGATAGGGTTTTAACTTCACCCTTTCACCGGGCGGGGTAATAATATCATGCTCTACCCCAGATGTTTGTCCCGGCAGCTCAGAGAACACCTCCTTGTTGCGAAGCACAAACTCCTTAACCTCCTGTTGTTGGGGTTGTGACAAGGTGGCTGCTATTCCAACCTCCGGAATCACGCAACCAGTTTGAGCTGGTGACCAAGTTTCTGCGACTAGGGACTCTCTATCCCTCCAGGCTTTCAACAGATTAACGTGATATATCTGTTCGGGCTTTCGCCTTCCTGGTTGTCTGACCTTGTAATTCACTTCGCTCACTTTTTCCATTATCTCGTAGGGGCCTTGCCATTTGGCAAGGAATTTACTTTCAACCGTAGGGACAAGTACCAATATCCTATCCCCCGGGGAAAAGGTACGGGTCTTTGCTCCACGGTTGTACACTCTCTGCTGTGCCAACTGCGCTTGGGCCAAATGTTCCTTCACGATGGGCATTACCTGTGCAATTCGATCTTGCATCAGGGCGACATGCTCAATCACACTCCTGTGGGGAGAACTCTCACTTTCCCAAGTTTCCTTGGCAATATCCAACAGCCCTCTTGGGTGTCTCCCATACAGTAACTCAAAGGGGGAGAATCCCGTAGAGGATTGGGGCACCTCCCTAATAGCAAACATCAAATAAGGAAGTAGACAGTCCCAATCCTTTCCATCTCTATCCACCACTTTCTTCAACATTTGTTTTAGGGTTTTGTTGAATCTTTCAACCAGCCCATCGGTTTGGGGGTGATACACAGATGTACGCAATTGCGTCACTTTGAACAATTTACACAGCTCTTTCATAACCCGGGACATAAAGGGTGTACCTTGGTCCGTAAGCAGTTCTTTACAAATACCCACCCGGCTAAAAACAAGAGATAGCTCTTTGGCTATGGTTTTGGCCGAGGTATTTCTGAGAGGGATCGCTTCTGGATAACGGGTGGCATAGTCCATTATAACCAATATGTACTGGTGCCCCCTAGCGGACTTGATTATAGGACCTACCAAATCCATTGCGATTCTCTCAAACGGGACCTCAATGATGGGTAGAGGGACCAGCGGGCTACGGAAATGTGGCATCGGGGCCGACCTCTGACACACAGGGCAGGAGGAACAATAATTTTCTATGTCCTTCATCACCCCAGGCCAATAGAATCTCTGTAATACCCTCTCTCGGGTTTTCTCTGTCCCCAGATGACCTCCAAGAATGTGCCCATGGGCCAACTCCAACACCAACTTCCTGTAAGGTTTGGGCACCACAAGCTGCTCAACGGTTTCTTCTGCCCTTTTTGCCACCCGATACAGTAGGTCCTTCTCTACGCTGAAGTATGGGTAAGTGCAGGTATTATCTGGGTTCACTAACTCGCCATCTATTTCCACTACGTTTTCCCGTGCCTTTATTAGGGCGGGGTCTTTTAACTGTTCTGTGGCAAAATTTTCCCTGTGAACCTCCAGATCAGAAAACTCCACAGACGGTAGGTTTTCGTCTGAGGAGGTGGGCTCCTCTCCAGTTTCTTGAGTCTCCCCTGCCAATACTGACAAGGGAAATTCTGGAGAGTCCTCACCACTCTCAGAGGAGTTCTGGCTATCACATTCCTGGTACATAGGGGCACCAGTGGGGGGCTCAGGATCATCCCACAGTTCCCAGAACTTCGGAAAATCCCTTCCCACAATGGCATCATGCGGTAATTGAGATACTAACCCCACTGGATGAGAGAGGGTACCTTTGGGGGTCTCGAAACACACTGTAGTCACTGGATACTCTCGGGTGTCCCCATGCACACAAATAACAGCTACCTTGCTATTCCCAGAGACCTCTGTTTTAACTAATTCAGCCTTTATCAGGGTCACAAGGCTACCTGAATCCAGCAATACCACAACATTTCTACCATTAATACACATTTTGCATAAATGTTTCTCAGTTCCCCGAATGGCAGTGCATGCGACTGTCGCACACAGCGACTGACGTCTGTCCGTCAGAAAGTCACACTGCATGGGTTCCTCCACAACCGGGCAATTGGCTGCAATATGTCCCGCTTGCCGGCAGCGGTAGCAAACAATCCTTTTGGCTGCCTCTTGAGCCCCTGACTTCCCAGGCTGTTCTCGCCAAACTTTGGGTAGAGCTCCCACCCTCTCACTCTCTCCACCCTCACCCCTTGGAATCCTCTTATCCGCCCCTGGGGATGGTCTGGTCTTAGGGTGGAAAGTCCGAGTGTCTCTGGAAGAGGCCGTCAGGTTCTCTGTAGCCAAGTATTTCTCTACACGATCCACAAGACCACGGGCCGTCTCTGGGTCTCCATGGCTTACCCACTTTTGGATGGCAGTAGGAAGAGCTCTCAAAAACCGATCCATTACAACACGTTCCACAATCTCTGGTGCGGACAAAGTCTCTGGCTGTAGCCACTTCCTGCTCAGGTGAATGAGATCATACATTTGAGACCTGGGGGGTTTTCCAAGCTGGAAAGTCCAGTTATGCACACGCTGAGCCCGGACAGCCAGGGTGACACCCAGCCTTGCCAATATTTCAGCTTTTAGCATCACATAGTCTTTTGCTTGGTCAGGCTCTAGGTCATAGTAAGCCTTCTGCGATTCACCAGTTAACAGAGGAGCCACCAGTCCAGCCCACTGCTCCTCAGGCCACTTTTCTCTTTCAGCAGTCCTTTCAAATGTGGTCAAAAATACCTCTGGATCATCCTCTCCAGTCATTTTTGTCAATAAACGACTCACCCCAAAGGACGCGGTATTAGTGGGACGGCTTTCCTCACTGGTCTGCGGACGTTGCTGCATTACTGCTTCCATTTGTTGTAGTCTCTGCTCTTGCTTCTGTAACAGGTCTATGAAGCGGGCCTCAGATTGCTGCTGGGCTTGTTGATGAGCTTGCTGCTGGGCTGCAAGGCTCCTTTGCAAACCTGCATTTGTCTGCTGTTGATTGGCATTTGCTAGAGCCAGCTGTTTCAGTATCTCCTCCATGCTGGCTTAAAAAAAACTGCCACTGGTTCTCCACCAACTGTGAGGGGGTTAACTCGGTAGCGGGTGTGTGTGACCCCCTGGTTGGGCTCCCCACACAAAAACAGGGCCAGCAGACGGAGGTTGTGGTTTTCAAAATCAAAAGGTGCGGTTTATTTCTCTATGTACAGTGACAAAAACACAGCAAAGCCAAAAAGAAACAAACAAAATAAATCCTGGTCAGTTTGACCTCTGACTAAACATGCAGGTTTCCTAAACTAACAACTGGGATCAGCCTGGTGCTGTCCTAGTCCCTAAGTCCCTGGTTTAGTAAAAGTCCAAACAAATAGCCACACAGGCTTTGCCTCACCGCACAGGGGTTCACTCTCCCTAGACAGTCCACACAGGTCTGGTTCCAGGCATGAGCTAACACCTAATGAATCTGGGAGTTTTTATAGAGGCCTTAAACGAACTGACAGGCTTCAGCTGGTCTCATCAACTCCCTGCCTGCACGACGCCCAGCCCTCTCCCTAGAGGTATGAGTCATCCATGAGCCTACTAGCCTCAGCTGGGCTTATACAACTCTCCACCCTAGTTGTATAAGTCAGCATAAAGCCTGAATCTGGGAGAAATATATCTACCCCCCTGGATGCAACCAGGTGACTTTACCTTCCTGCTGTCACAAACCTTAAAGCAAACGTGAATCACTAAGGTAAATGCAATAGTCAGACAAAACAATGTCTATGAACAACATAAAAGTACTACAAACATAAGTGAGTAAAACAAGTGAGGAAGGAGGATTCCTGATTCTGGTAGAGGCTCCTAATAGAGCTTCCAAATGTTGCAGAAAAAGTTTTTGTTATAGATGAATATTACATGTGAATACAGTCATATATACAGAAAGTCCCATCACCAAGGATGTGCTTGAAAGTCTTGATATGGCATCAACCCAGTGATCAAACACAGCTTACCTCCCTGCTGGGAGGGGGCAGTATGAAACAGATCTCTGCGGTGGGAAATTATGTATCGTCCTCATGATACAATCTTTAGAACTCAATTTTCATATCGCTCATTGGGATGCATGTGGAAAAAACCACAGAAGAAAGGGACATCAATAGCGCAACTCTGTGAATGCAGCAGGCTGAGTCGCAAATCGGTGTATTCACACACTCACTTGATATATAGTGAGCGTGGACCTCAATCCAAACGAGCACCGCGCTCGTGCCAATAGGGAGATGGATTGGTATGTGTGATGCACTCAGTGCGATCCTCAGATGGCGGCGGCGGCGGCAGTCACAGAGTTTGAACTCCCATATCGCTCATTGGGATGCATATGAAAAAAACACAGAAGAAAGGGACATCAATAGCGCAACTCTGTGAATGCAGCAGACTGAATCGCAAATAGGTGCATTCACACACTCACTTAATATGTAGTGAGCGTGGACCTCAATCCAAACGAGCACCGCGCTCGTGCCAATAGGGAGATGGATTGGTATGTGTAATGCACTCAGTGCGATCCTCAGATGGCGGCGGCGGCAGTCACAGAGTTTGAACAGGATAAAAGAAAAAATATATGGTGTAGATCGATGACCACTGAGTGGCGTTTATTAAAAGCAGGTAAAACACTCACATTTGAGAAATGCAAAGTGGGTACAATATCCTACGAGCGGCGAGCTCGTCTCCTCTCGGTTCGGCTGGTGGTGTGTCTGTGCTACGTCCTGACGCGTGTCGTCATATCACATGACTTCATCAGAGGCCATCTTATGATGTTATCTTAACTAAATGATTCTAGACGCAAACGCGGTAAAATGCCGCTAAACGTGGCTAAACGCGGCATGCAAACGCGGCTAAACAGACGTTTTAAACGCCGGTTTCAAGGTGTAAAAAAAAAAACGCTCAGAGGACTTTGCCTCAGCGTCCCGTGTACATGGAGCCTTACAGTGTGTAGGACTCTCCTAGTATAGAGCAGGCTGCTGGAAAAATGTAGTTTACCATTCAAAGTGTTTAGGGTTAAGTCGGAACCTCTTCGGCGATGACCCTGCTCCTCCTGGATGTATGTAGCCAGAATCTTGCCGCTGCCCATAGGTCTTCTGCATCATGATTGGTCACCCTGTATCCAGTGCTCGACTTTGACAACACGTATCTTTTTTTTGTTACATTGTTTTGTTTGTATAGAAAACTTGTGAAACAAAATTCTCAAAAAGTATCTATAGAAGAAAATATAAATGTAGGCAATCAAAGAGGAGAATTCTAGAAAAAAAGGAATGTGATCGTGCTGCTAATTTTTGGATAAGGTTTAAGAAGAATTCCAGGTATGGATATTTTATACACTGTTTAAAAAAATTAAAGGAACACTTTTTAATATTGCATCAAGTCAGTTATACTCCTGGGATATTTATCTGGTCAGTTAAGTAGCAGAGGGGGTTGTTAATCAGTTTCAGCAGTCTTGCCTACACACCATCAGACAAAATTCTGACCGTCCAAAACGCGGTGACGTAAAACACTCAGACGAGCCGAGAAAAATGAAGTTCAATGCTTCTGAGCATGCGTCGACTTGATTCTGAGCATGCGTGGGTTTTTTCTCCGTTGGAGTTCCACACAGACGATCGGCATTTCCTATTGTTTTTTTTTTCCATCGGAAAAATTTAAAACATGTTCTATTTTTTTACACCGATGGAAAAAAGTCCGATGGGGCCCACACACGATTGGTTTTTCCGATGGAAAAAGTCCATCTGACTTTTTTCATTGGAAAAAACGATCGTGTGTACAGGGCATCAGGTGGAGGCCACTGACATTTGTTTCCCAACTCATCTTTTCTGACTGTTTTTCACTAGTTTTGGATTTGGCTGGGGTCAGTGTCACTATTGGTAGCACGAGGCGATACCTGGACCCTATAGAGGTTGCACAGGTAGTCCAACTCCTCCAGGATGGCACATCAATACGTGCCAGTGCCAGAAGGTTTGCTGTGTCTCCCAGCACAGTCTCATAAGCATAGAGGAGATTCCAGGAGACAGGCAGTTACTCTAGGAGAACTGGACAGGGCCGTAGAAGGTCCTTAGCCTATCAGCAGGACCGGTATCTGCTCCTTTGTGCAAGGAGGAACAGGATAAGCACTGCCAGAGCCCTACAAAATGTCCTCCAGCAGGCCGCTTTTGTGAATGTCTCTGACCAAACAATCAGAAACAGACTTCATCAGGGTGGCCTGAGGGCCCAACATCCTCTAGTGGGCCCTGTGCTTACTGCCTGGCACCGTGGAGCTCGATTGGCATTTGCCATTGAAAAACAGAATTGGCAGGTCCGTCACTGGTGCCCCATGCTTTTAACAGATGAGAGCAGGTTCACCCTGAGCACATGTGACAGACGTGAAACGGTCTGGAGAAGTCATGGAGAACGTTATGCTGCCTGTAGCATTGTTCAGCATGACCGGTTTGGTGGTGGGTCAGTGATGGTCTGGGGAGGCATATCCATGGAGGGACGCACAGACCTCTACAGGCTACACAATGGCACCCTGAGTGCCTTTAGGTATCGGAATGAAATCCTTGAACCCATTGTCAGACCCTATGCTGGTGCAGTGTGTCCTGGATTCCTTCTGGTGCACGACAATGCCCGTCCTCATGTGGTGAGAGTATGCAGCCAGTTCCTGGAGGATAAAGGAAAGATAGCATTGAATGGCCCCCACACTCACCTGACCTAAATCCAAAAGAACACCTCTGGGACATTTTGTGTCGGTCCATCCGACATCACCAGGTTGCACCTCAGTCTGTTCAGGAGCTCAGTGATGCTCTGGTCCAGATCTGGGAGGAAATACCCCAGGACACCATCCGTCGTCTCATTAGGAGCATGCCCCAACGTTGTCAGGCATGCCTACAAGTACGTGGGGGTCATATAAACTACTGAGTAGGATTTTGAGTTGCTGCAATTACCGTATTTATCGGCGTATAACACGCACCGGCGTATAACACGCACCCCAAGTTTAGGAGGAAATTTTAGGGAAAAAAACTTTTAGCAGGGAAGTTTAAGGAAAAATAACTTACATTTAAATGCAGCCTTGTCAGTGTCCATTGCAGCCTTGTCACAGTGCAGCCTTGTCAGTGTCCATTGCAGCCTTGTCACAGTGCAGCCTTGTCAGTGTCCATTGCAGCCTTGTCACAGTGCAGCCTGGTCACAGTGCAGCCTTGTCAGTGTCCATTGCAGCCTTGCCCCAGAGTCGCCGTGCAGCCTTGCCCCAGAGTCGCCGTGCAGCCTTGCCCCAGAGTCGCCGTGCAGCCTTGCCCCAGAGTCACCGTGCAGCATTTCAAAATTGGCGCCGAGACTGTGCGGACGCCGCCGAGAACGCCGGGGACGCAGGGACTGGGCAGAGCCGTTGCCGAGATACACATAGCCGAGTGTACTCGGCTATACTCGGCTTTTCTCGGCTCCGCTCACAGTCACGCCGAGTCCCGCCCTATGATGGACATAACACAGGTCCAATGGCGGGACTGGGCGTGACTGTGAGCGGAGCCGAGAAAAGCCGAGTATAGCCGAGTACATTCGGCTATGTGTATCTCGCTCCGCTCCGCTCCCAGTCAGCGGAGACTAGGGATGAGCTTCGTGTTCGAATCGAACATACGTTCGACTCGAACATCGGCTGTTCGATCGTTCGACGAAGATCGAACGATTTGGGCCGTTCGCGCCAAATTCGAGTGACGCGAACGGCCCACAATGCACTACGCCATCGCAGTGTCATCCAGGCGCTGTGATTGGCCAAGCATGCACTGTGACCCCGCATGCTTGGCCAATCACAGCGCCGGCAGCGAGGAGAGCAATGATTGGCCACAGGCAGGATGCCTGTGGCCAATTATTGCTGAGGGTGTTTAGTACACGTCCCACACTATAAAAGGCCGCCAGCACGGCGGCCTAGTGTAGTGTGTTCCGGAGCAGGGATAGAGCAGCATAGGCAGGGACAGTGACTTTTATTTCTTTCTTGCTTAACCTGGATTCCTTTAGTTTAGGGAAAGAGAAGGATAGGTAGGGAGAGTGTCAGTGTGTTTTGTGCTTGTGCTATATTGTGCTTAAAAAAAACATTTTTTCTAGGGACAGAAAACTGTAGGTAGGGAGAGTGTCAGTTTCTTTCACTGTGTAAGTCCTTGTTTCTAGGGACCTGGAAGGACAGTGAGTGAATTCTCCTTGTGCTATATTGTGCTTAAAAAAAACATTTTTTCTAGGGACAGAAAACTGTAGGTAGGGAGAGTGTCAGTTTCTTTCACTGTGCAAGTCCTTGTTTCCAGGGACCTGGAAGGACAGTGAGTGAATTCTCCTTGTGCTATATTGTGCTTAAAAAAAACATTTTTTCTAGGGACAGAAAACTGTAGGTAGGGAGAGTGTCAGTTTCTTTCACTGTGCAAGTCCTTGTTTCTAGGGACCTGGAAGGACAGTGAGTGAATTCTCCTTGTGCTATATTGTGCTTAAAAAAAACATTTTTTCTAGGGACAGAAAACTGTAGGTAGGGAGAGTGTCAGTTTCTTTCACTGTGCAAGTCCTTGTTTCTAGGGACCTGGAAGGACAGTGAGTGAATTCTCCTTGTGCTATATTGTGCTTAAAAAAAACATTTTTTCTAGGGACAGAAAACTGTAGGTAGGGAGAGTGTCAGTTTCTTTCACTGTGCAAGTCCTTGTTTCTAGGGACCTGGAAGGACAGTGAGTGCATTCTCCTTGTGCTATATTGTGCTTAAAAAAAACATTTTTTCTAGGGACAGAAAACTGTAGGTAGGGAGAGTGTCAGTTTCTTTCACTGTGCAAGTCCTTGTTTCTAGGGACCTGGAAGGACAGTGAGTGAATTCTCCTTGTGCTATATTGTGCTTAAAAAAAACATTTTTTCTAGGGACAGAAAACTGTAGGTAGGGAGAGTGTCAGTTTCTTTCACTGTGTAAGTCCTTGTTTCTAGGGACCTGGAAGGACAGTGAGTGAATTCTCCTTGTGCTATATTGTGCTTAAAAAAAACATTTTTTCTAGGGACAGAAAACTGTAGGTAGGGAGAGTGTCAGTTTCTTTCACTGTGCAAGTCCTTGTTTCCAGGGACCTGGAAGGACAGTGAGTGAATTCTCCTTGTGCTATATTGTGCTTAAAAAAAACATTTTTTCTAGGGACAGAAAACTGTAGGTAGGGAGAGTGTCAGTTTCTTTCACTGTGCAAGTCCTTGTTTCTAGGGACCTGGAAGGACAGTGAGTGCATTCTCCTTGTGCTATATTGTGCTTAAAAAAAACATTTTTTCTAGGGACAGAAAACTGTAGGTAGGGAGAGTGTCAGTTTCTTTCACTGTGCAAGTCCTTGTTTCTAGGGACCTGGAAGGACAGTGAGTGAATTCTCCTTGTGCTATATTGTGCTTAAAAAAAAACATTTTTTCTAGGGACAGAAAACTGTAGGTAGGGAGAGTGTCAGTTTCTTTCACTGTGTAAGTCCTTGTTTCTAGGGACCTGGAAGGACAGTGAGTGAATTCTCCTTGTGCTATATTGTGCTTAAAAAAAACATTTTTTCTAGGGACAGAAAACTGTAGGTAGGGAGAGTGTCAGTTTCTTTCACTGTGCAAGTCCTTGTTTCCAGGGACCTGGAAGGACAGTGAGTGAATTCTCCTTGTGCTATATTGTGCTTAAAAAAAACATTTTTTCTAGGGACAGAAAACTGTAGGTAGGGAGAGTGTCAGTTTATTTCACTGTGCAAGTCCTTGTTTCTAGGGACCTGGAAGGACAGTGAGTGAATTCTCCTTGTGCTATATTGTGCTTAAAAAAAACATTTTTTCTAGGGACAGAAAACTGTAGGTAGGGAGAGTGTCAGTTTCTTTCACTGTGCAAGTCCTTGTTTCTAGGGACCTGGAAGGACAGTGAGTGAATTCTCCTTGTGCTATATTGTGCTTAAAAAAACATTTTTTCTAGGGACAGAAAACTGTAGGTAGGGAGAGTGTCAGTTTCTTTCACTGTGCAAGTCCTTGTTTCTAGGGACCTGGAAGGACAGTGAGTGAATTCTCCTTGTGCTATATTGTGCTTAAAAAAAACATTTTTTCTAGGGACAGAAAACTGTAGGTAGGGAGAGTGTCAGTTTCTTTCACTGTGCAAGTCCTTGTTTCTAGGGACCTGGAAGGACAGTGAGTGAATTCTCCTTGTGCTATATTGTGCTTAAAAAAAACATTTTTTCTAGGGACAGAAAACTGTAGGTAGGGAGAGTGTCAGTTTCTTTCACTGTGCAAGTCCTTGTTTCTAGGGACCTGGAAGGACAGTGAGTGCATTCTCCTTGTGCTATATTGTGCTTAAAAAAAACATTTTTTCTAGGGACAGAAAACTGTAGGTAGGGAGAGTGTCAGTTTCTTTCACTGTGCAAGTCCTTGTTTCTAGGGACCTGGAAGGACAGTGAGTGAATTCTCCTTGTGCTATATTGTGCTTAAAAAAAACATTTTTTCTAGGGACAGAAAACTGTAGGTAGGGAGAGTGTCAGTTTCTTTCACTGTGCAAGTCCTTGTTTCTAGGGACCTGGAAGGACAGTGAGTGCATTCTCCTTGTGCTATATTGTGCTTAAAAAAAACATTTTTTCTAGGGACAGAAAACTGTAGGTAGGGAGAGTGTCAGTTTCTTTCACTGTGCAAGTCCTTGTTTCTAGGGACCTGGAAGGACAGTGAGTGAATTCTCCTTGTGCTATATTGTGCTTAAAAAAATTTTTTTTCTAGGGACAGAAAACTGTAGGTAGGGAGAGTGTCAGTTTCTTTCACTGTGCAAGTCCTTGTTTCTAGGGACCTGGAAGGACAGTGAGTGAATTCTCCTTGTGCTATATTGTGCTTAAAAAAAACATTTTTTCTAGGGACAGAAAACTGTAGGTAGGGAGAGTGTCAGTTTCTTTCACTGTGCAAGTCCTTGTTTCTAGGGACCTGGAAGGACAGTGAGTGAATTCTCCTTGTGCTATATTGTGCTTAAAAAAAACATTTTTTCTAGGGACAGAAAACTGTAGGTAGGGAGAGTGTCAGTTTCTTTCACTGTGCAAGTCCTTGTTTCTAGGGACCTGGAAGGACAGTGAGTGAATTCTCCTTGTGCTATATTGTGCTTAAAAAAACATTTTTTCTAGGGACAGAAAACTGTAGGTAGGGAGAGTGTCAGTTTCTTTCACTCTGCAAGTCCTTGTTTCAAGGGACAGAGAAGGACACCTGAAGGTAGCCCTTATTGCTTTTTTCCCATCTCCCTGCAGGCCATCTATTAGAATGTCTGGAAGGCAAACAAGGAGAGGCAGACAGTCAGGAGGCAATAAAAGAGGGCAAGCAGGCTCTGTGTCTGGGGGCAACAGTGCTGGTCGTGGACGCGGTGCATTGTCATCAGCACATGGCCATGGGACACGCTTGTCCTTCTTTTCCGCAGCTGGACATGTTGAGCCACATCATGCCGAAGACTTGGTAGAGTGGATGACCAAGCCCTCCTCCTCATCCTCTCTCACCCAGGCTCAGGGTACTGGCAAAGCAGCTGCCAAAGCGTCCTCTTCCCTGGTATCAATGTCAGACTCATCATCAGTCACTCCTTCCCTAGACCCACCATGTCCTCCTCCTGAGGAGTCCCCCGAACTGTTTGAGCACAGTGTTGGGTACATGCTCCAGGAGGATGCCCAGCGTTTCGAAGGGTCTGATGATGAAACCCAGCTACAGGAAGGCAGTAGGGTGAGAGCAGACAGAGGGGATGCTCAAGAAGGACACCAATCTGGCAGTCATGTTCCAGCAGCTGCAGCATACTGCCAGATTGGCTCCAGTGATGAGGAGGGAGGGGATGATGAGGTCACTGACTCCACGTGGGTGCCTAATAGGAGAGAGGAGGAGGAGGATGAGGAGGAGGCACATCTCCAACGAGACAGGATGCCCTTTGGTGGCCAGCGTAAGGGCAGTACACCGACGGAATCACACCGCAGAGCTCCGCCTGTGCAGGGCGCTGCCTCTGCCCGTCATTCAAAAAGTTCCTTGGTGTGGGCCTTTTTTGAGGCTAGTGCATCAGATCGCACAGCTGCTGTTTGCAACATATGTCTCAAGCGTATATCGCGTGGCCAAAACATCAGCCGCTTGGGTACCACATGCCTGACCAGACATATGTTGACCTGCCATGCAGCTCGTTGGCAAGCCTACCTCAAAGACCCACACCAAAGAACAAAGCGGACCTCTCCTTGCACCGCATCAGCTGGGATCTCCAACCCCACTATAACTTCAGTCCTCTCTGAAACATGCACTGAGAGGAATGAAGGTGTAGAATTAGGTGTGTCACAGCCAAGTACTTGCGGCCACTCTGCTAGCAGTACACCGACGTCCGATTCTAGCAGGCAAATTTCCCTGCCCCAGCTGCTGGACCGTCGAAAGAAGTTCACTCCCAGCCATCCACATGCCCAGCGGTTGAATGCTAGCTTGGCTAAATTGCTAGCGCTTCAACTGCTGCCTTTTCAGTTGGTAGACTCGGCCCCCTTCCGTGAGTTTGTGCAATGTGCGGTTCCTCAGTGGCAGGTTCCCAAACGCCACTTTTTCTCACGGAAGGCTATTCCGGCTCTCTACCGGCATGTGGAAGGCAATGTCTTGGCCTCGCTGGACAGGGCGGTCAGCGGTAAGGTGCATATTACCGCTGACTCATGGTCCAGCAGGCATGGACAGGGACGTTACCTTTCTTTCACGGCCCATTGGGTCACTCTTTTGGCAGCTGGGAAGGATGCAGGACAAGGTGCAGTAGTGTTGGAGGTTGTCCCACCGCCACGCCTCCAAAATGCTACTACTGGTTGTGACACACCTCTCTCCTCCACCCCCTCCTCTTCTTCTTCCTCCATGGCCTCTTCCTGTGCTTTGTCCTCTGAACCAGCGGTGCTCCGTAGCCGTTCACGGGGCTACGCAAGTACGCAGGCAAAAAGATGCCATGCCGTGCTTGCGCTGGTGTGTTTGGGGGACAGAAGCCACACTGGGGCAGAGGTCCTGTCTGCTCTGCAGGGCCAGGCCGAGAGGTGGTTGACGCCACGCCAGCTTAAGCCAGGAATGGTGGTTTGCGACAATGGCACCAACCTCCTCTCCGCCCTCCGACAGGGACAACTGACCCATGTGCCCTGTGTGGCTCACGTCTATAACCTGGTGGTGCAGCGGTTCTTGGGCAGGTACCCGGGCTTACAGGATGTCCTGAGGCAGGCCAGGAAAGTCTGTGTGCATTTCCGCAGATCTTATAATGCCAGTGCTCGCCTGGCTGAGCTGCAAAAGGAGTTGAACCTGCCCAAGAACCGCCTTATATGTGACATGCCCACCAGGTGGAACTCAACGTTGGCCATGCTGCAGCGGCTGCACACGCAGCAGAGGGCCATCAATGAGTACCTGTGCGACTACGGCACCAGGACAGGGTCAGGGGAGCTTGGTTTTTTTTCTCCACGCCAGTGGGGCATGATCAGGGATGCATGCACTGTCCTGGCACCATTTGAGGAGGCCACGAGGATGGTGAGCAGTGACAGTGCATGCATCAGTGACACTGTACCTCTTGTCCACCTGTTGGAGCACACGCTGCGTGGAATAATGGACAGGGCACTTGAGGCAGAACAGAGGCAGGAAGAGGAGGACTTCCTTGCCTCTCAAGGCCCCCTTTACCCAGACAGTGTTCCTTCTGTCCCACCCATCGCACAGGAAGAGGAAGAGGAGGAGGAGGAGGAGGAGGAGGAGGATTGTGTCAGCATGGAGGTGGAGGCTGGCACTCAGCATCATCAGCAGCAGTCTTTTAGGGATGATTTACAGTCCCAAGAAACCAGTGGACTTGTACGTGGCTGGGAGGAGGTGACTGCGGATCATGTCGTCCTTAGTGACCCAGAGGACTCCGGAGCGAATGCCTCAGCAAACCTACGCTGCATGGCCTCCCTGATCCTGCAAAGTCTGCGGAAGGATCCTCGTATTCTTCGGATCAAGGAGAGGGACCATTACTGGCTGGCCACTCTCCTTGATCCACGGTACAAGGGTAAGGTTGCGGACCTTATGTTACCGTCGCAGAGGGAGCAGAGGATGAGACAACTCCGGGAGGCCTTGCAGAAAGGTCTGTGCAACGCGTTCCCAGAGACTGGGAGGTTACAAACTCCTGGTCCAGGACAACGAGTTGCTGAGGCTTCGGCCAGTCAAAGAAGGAGCGGTGGGGAAGGTGGCCGTCTGACCGATGCGTTCAGACAATTCTTTAGTCCGCAGCCCCAAAGTATGATTGGTTCCAGCAACCATCGCCAGCGTCTGATAAACATGGTGCAGGAATATCTAGGGGCAAGGTCAGACTTGGACACCTTCCCCACCGAAAATCCTCTGGCTTACTGGGTCTTGAGGATGGATCACTGGCCAGAGCTTGCACAGTATGCAATTGAGCTACTGGCCTGTCCTGCATCCAGCGTTCTTTCGGAACGCACATTCAGTGCTGCTGGAGGATTTGTCACGGATCACAGGGTGCGCCTGTCCACCGACTCGGTTGATCGACTGACTTTCATCAAGATGAACCAGTCTTGGATCACCACCAGCTACCACACACCTGATGCTGATATAACAGACTAATTGATTTTAACATGTCACATCCCTTCAAGACTGATGCTGATGCTGAGTGCCTGTGCTGTTATGTTGACTGGCTATCCTCCTCCTCCGAGTCCTCAATGATACGATTGATGATGATAGCTTGGAAGATCATTTTTGTTTATGGGTGCCGCCACCAGTGGCTAAGGCCCAATTTTTCAGCCCCTGTTTTACAGGGGCGTTTAATTACAATTTTTTTAGCAATAATTTGCCATAGGGCTCATTGCTGTGCTCCAAGTACAGTATCTGTGAGGGCTTGGAGTGTTGTGGCACCAGTGCCTAAGGCCCAATTTTTCAGCCCCTGTTTAACAGGGGCGTGTCATTACAATTTTTGAAGCAATACTTTGCAACAGGGCTCATTGCTGTGCTCCAAGTACAGTATCTGTGAGGGGTTGTAGTGTTGTGCCACCAGTGCCTAAGGCCCAATTTTTCAGCCCCTGTTCAACAGGGGCATGTAATTACAATTCTTGATCTAATAATTCACAGCAGGGCCCATTCCAGCACCCACCAAGAGTAACTCTGAGGGCTTACAGTGTTGTGTCAACACCACCACCACCACCAAAGGCCCAATTTTTCAGCCCCTGTTCAACAGGGGCATGCAATTACAATTCTTGATCTAATAATTCACAGCAGGGCCCATTGCTGCACCCACCAAGAGTAACTGTCAGGGCTTACAGTGTTGTGGCACCAGCACCACCATCAAAGGCCCAATTTTTACTACCACTGTTCAACAATTATATGTAATTACAATTCCTGATATAATAGTTGACAGCAGGGCGTTCCAGCACCAACCAAGAGTAACTGTGAGTGCTTACAGTGTTGTGCCAACACCAACAACTAAGGGGCCTATTTCTGCAGAGTATCTACGGCAGGTCCCTACTTTCAAACATCCAACTTACAAATGACTCCTACTTGCAAACGCAAGAAGACAACAGGAAGTGAGAGGAAATCTACCCCTAGGAAGGAAAATTCTCTCCTGTAAGAATTAATATGGGAGAAAGGTGTCTCCTCTGTACTGATGCTTTATCAGCAATCCTTGTTTCAAGAAAAACACCACATTTCAAAAACAGTTGTCATTGGGACAGAAAGTGAGGTGAAATGTTCTGAACAGGGGCACAGACAGCAAAACAAATGTTACAGGGGTGATAACCCTTACCTATGTTTTCCAAAAAGTTTAAAAATAGATTTTTGGGCTGGAGCTACACTTAAACAATGTACCTGTTCAAAATTACAAACAGATTCTACATAAGAACAAACCTACAGTCCCTGTCTTGTATGCACCGCCTGTATAGGGCTGTTCAGAGTATATAGGGCCTTTTTTATTTTATGTGCGGGGTTCCCCTTAATATCCATACAAGACCCAAAGGGGCTGGTAATGGGCTGGGGTAGGGGGGGGGGGTCATGGGGTAGCTATGCCATTTTTCTTAAAGATTTTCATCCATATTACCGGGACCAGACATTACATTAAAGCCGCAAGCAGTTTTAAATGGCTTTTTTTTCCTTTAGAAGTGTCATTTTGTGCAGGGACAGTTCTAAACACGGGAAACACGTGGCACTTCACAGGCATACTTTAGACACCCCCCAGGTACGATATTTAAAGGAATATTTGACTTTTTTTTTTTCACTTTATGCATCATTAAAATGACTGCTCCCGAAAAACGACCGTTTTTAAAACTTCTTTTTGCATTGATACATGTCCCCTGGTGCAGAACCCGGGTTCCCAAACCCTTTTTAGGACAATAAAATGCATAATAGTTGTTATAATTAGCACTTTAGAATTCGAACGTTCGCATCCATTGTATTTAATAGGGTTCTAATGTTCGTACGAACTTTCGGTCCGTTCGCGGGTTCTGGTGCGAACCGAACCCGGGGGTGTTCGGCTCATCACTAGCGGAGACAGCTCAGGGATGTGGATATCGGCGTATAACACGCACCCACGATTTTCCCCTGATTTTCAGGGGAAAAAAGTGTGTGTTACGCCGATAAATACGGTAAATTTCCGCAGAATGGACTAGCCTGCTGCATCATTTGTTCACTTAGATTTTCGGGGTGTCTTTGAATTCAGCCCTCTGTAGGTTGATCATTTTTATTTCCATCAAACGATGTGGCATTCTTTTGTTCCTAACACATTACCCAGTCCATATCAGTATAGATATCCAGCATGAGATTTTTCCCCATTGAGATCTCATGTGTTTTCAAAGTGTTCCTTTCATTTTTTTGAGCCGTGTACATAATTACAGTAGTGTATTATCATGCACTGCAAGAACATGTGCACAATCCCCATAACCTTAGGGCATATCAACTGATATATCAATTTAACCCCTTAACGCTGACCTACGCAAATATGCGTTCTCGGCTTCAAGGGGTTATACCAGGGTGATGCATGCAGCAGCACGCATCACCCCGGTACCATTTTTTAGAGACAGCGGTTGGCTTTTTAGTGATAACAACTGATGCAGCTAAAAGCTGCTTGGCTGTTATCCTGAGGAGCGGGAGGGGACATGCCCTCCCGCCACCTTTCGCAGCTCTCCCGTCCCACCGGGAGGCCCGAGCAACAAGCCAACACGTCCGTCGGCTTCGATTGGGTCTCCTATCTAGTAAGGCCCCTTTCACACTGGGGCGGGAGGTGCGGTGGCGGTAAAGCAACGCTATTTTTAGCGGCGCTTTACTGTCGGAATAGCGGCAGTATTCGGCTTCTAGCGGTGCGGCTGAAAAAGGGTTAATACCGGCGGGAATGCGCCTCTGCAGAGGCGCATTGCCGACGGTATAGCCGCGCTGTCCCATTGGTTTCAATGGGCAGGAGCAGTAAGCACATCGCTCCTTCACCGCTCCAAAGATGCGGCTAGAAGGACTTTTGGAGCGGTCCTGCTAGCGCACCGCTCCAGTGTGAAAGCCTCTCGGGCTTTCACCCTGGAGAAACAGCTGTTTAGGGTCGGTTTGCAGGCGCAATTTTTAGCGCAATAGCGCCTGCAAACCGCCCCAGTGTGAAAGGGGTCTAACTCGGAAGCAATGTCTTGACATCACTTTCGGTTTACTCGGCTGCCAATGGCGCCAATTTTTAAAAATCCCTAGTATTCCTAAACGCCAATTTTGCCATTTTGAATACTTTTAAGTGCAAAGGAGGGATTTGGAGTCTTATAGGATGATGGATTAAAGTAAATTCGGGTGATGGTTAAATAAGTTTTCTCAGCCAACCAGCAGGAGTTTCTTTGGCCGCTGTGCATGCTGGGATAGGCTATTTATTTCAGGAGGAGTCAGGTGATTGGGGTTCTTCCCACCCGGGGCTGTGGCCTAGGTGGGTGTGTGTCGAGTAACTCCTGGTTGCTAGGCCTGAAGCCTGAGGCCTATCCAGGAGTGATACTGGCTGCTAGGTCTACGTAAGGCCTATCCAGTAGTTCAGGGTTTCACAAAGGAGGAGCAACAAAGGCTAAGCCCAAAGCCCGGGGTGGAACCGCATGAGTTAGAAGCTCAGCCAGAGGGGAGCCTGATCGTTGCTGGAGGTAAAGGAGAAGCAGTTGCCACAAAGGGACGTTACCGGAGGCAAGTTTGGAAGGGATGAAGTTCTGAGGGAGTACCAGAGCAGAAGCTTCACTAGCCGGGGACGGTGAAGTAAGTGGGAAAGCTTCAGTGGAGACTCATCCAGGAAGAGAGCAGGTAGCTGTGAGTAAAGCTTGAAGAAGTATGGCGGGAAGCTGTAAGTAAAGCTTGAAGATAAAGTACAGCGGTTAGCTGTGGGTGAAGCTCGAGGGATCCAGCGGGTAGCTGAGAGTCCAAGACGTCTAGTGAGAGACGGCGAGCTGAGCTTGAGGATCTACAGTGGGATACTGAGAGTTAAACTGGAAGATCTACAGTGGGATACTGTGAGAGACGTTGTTGCTATAGGAGACAGCAGTTGTTAGAAGATACAGATTGCTGCATTCAGCTTAAAGGCCCTTTATCTGTATTGCTGTCTGTCTAGTTCTAGTTTTGTCTACGGAGTTTGCCTAATTGCTACTGCATTTGCCTAAGGGTGTCCTGTGCCCTAACTCTCTCTCCCACCATTCCCGTTAAGAGAAATAAAACTCTCTTTGTTCATTTTTACAAAAAGTGACTGGCGCCCAATCTTTTCACCTTGCACCACACCCACTATGCCTAGTAAGCTGCACCCTGAGGAGGAATGTCAGTTCTCCCTGGCTCTGGGGGTCACCACCAGGCCCTTGGAAGTCGGGGAGACCGCTACATACTTTTTTCAGAAAATCAAAAACAAAGTAAAGTGGACAATAAAAAGTTTAATTGGTCTTGCATAGGAACTGATATTGAATTGTAAATAAAAGGAAACTACAAAAAAAAAAATGAATTCCATAGTACATACATTGGAGCCATTTGCAACAACGTAATCCTTCAGTATGCACAACTCTAACCGTCAAAGTGAAGCTTCCCCATACTTTTCAAGGTGAAGCTGGGAACTGCTAGATAATAAAGTGATAAATGGTGACAAATAATAAGACATAGATAACACTGCAGGATTGATAACAGAGGTATCTGTGTCAGATTACTTGGTGTCATACATGCATGATACTTGCATTGGTCACTGGTAAAAACTATAAAAAAATGTTGCAACTATGTATATTACAACTTAATAAAAAGAGGATTGAGTGGGACTTTAAATGAGGTAATGACCTAGTCAATTACCTCCCTAGGGTGCCCACGTGTCCCGGATTGCCCGGGACATTCCAGCCAGCAATTAGCAAGTCTGTCCCAGGTCCCGGGCACCTTCATTCCGGGAATACAGTGTACCGGAATGGAATTGACAGAGCGAGCAAACCCCCGCCATAGCGCTGGCGCACGCTCTGCCTCCAGCTGCACCTGAGACTCTGGCCACTGGTTGCTAGAGCCGCCTGGCATCTACCAACCAGTGACCTCACAGCCGCGACTCTGCCCAGCATGCAAAGCGGAGGAGGAGTTTGTTAACTTTCCTCCTCCGTGCCTAACGCTCTCCGCCATGCCGGACGAGGCTGTCAGCAGGGGCAGCCCCAAAGACACTAATCCACCAGCTCTGCCCCTGGATGTCTCCCTGCCTTATACCGCAGAGCAGACCGAAGCCACCTCCCCCTCCTCGGCTATTTACAAGTACACAGGAGACGGCAGAGGGACACCGCTGTGCGTTCCTGCCGCTGATCTGAGGTCTGTTCTAAGCTTATATTATATGTATGTAGATGGACAGAGGAGGGGGACAGGGATAGTGATCAGGAAAAGGGTAAAAAGTGCCCCCCCAGCATGTTTCTGACACCCACCTCTCTACTAGCACAAGTGGAAGGGGGGAGTCAGTACTGTGGGGGGTCTCTACTTAGTGGGGGTCTGTACTGAGGGGGGTCTGTACTGAGGGAGGTCTGTTTTGTGGGGGGTCTATACTGAGGGGGGTCAGTACTGTGGGGGGGTCTATACTGAGGGGGGTCAGTACTGTGGGGTGTCTATACTGAGGGGGGTCAGTACTGTGGGGGGGTCTGTACTTAGTGGGGGGTTCTGTACATAGTGGGGGGTCTATAATGAGGGAGGGGCGTCAGTACTGAAGGGGGTCTATACTGAGGGAAGGGGTCTATACTTAGTCAGGGGGGTCTATACTGATGGAGAAGGGGTCTGTAATTAGTGTGGGGTCTATACTGAGGGGGGGAAGTCTGTACTGAGGGAGGATAGTCTATACTTGGTGGGGGGGGTCTTTACTGAGGGGGTATATACTTAGTGGAGGGGAGGTCCGTACTGAGGGAGGGGTCTATACTTAGTGGAGAGGGGGGTCCGTACTGAGGGAGGGGTCTATACTTAGTGGAGAGGGGGGTCCGTACTGAGGGAGGGGGTCTATAGTTAGTGGAGGGGGGTCCGTACTGAGGGAGGGGGGTCCATACTTAGTGGAGGGGGTCCGTACTGAGGGAGGGGGTCTATACTTAGTGGAGAGGGGTCGGACTGAGGGAGGGGGTCTATAGTTAGTAGAGGGGGGTCCGTACTGAGGGAGGGGGGTCTATACTGAGGGAAGGGGGTCTATTATTACAATATAATAATAGAAATACATTCCAAGCATGGTATTGGGATGATATAAGTGCCATTCACCCGACAAATCACTTGCCGCCGAAATCACCGATACTACATTCAAAAGCTGCACATCCAGCTTTTGTCTGACGAAAAAGTCAAATCGGCTGTCGAAAGCACCGTACTAACGATCCTGAAAATCCGCAGACAGCTCGTCTTACGAATTTTCCCTTCTGATTTTCGTATCGTGTGTACGAGGCCTAAGTCCGTAGGGCTCAATATTGAGTTGGCCCACCCTTTGCAGCTATAACAGCTTCACCTCTTCTTGGAAGGATGTCCACAAGGTTTAGGAGTGTCTACGGGAATGTTTGACCATTCTTCCAGAGGTGCATTTGTGAGGTCAGGCACTGATGTGGATGAGAAGGCCTGGCTCTCAGTCTCCGCTCTAATTTATTCCAAAGGTGTTCTATCAGGTTGAGGTCAGGACTCTGTGCAGGCCAGTCAAGTTCCTCCACCCCAAACTCACTCATCTGTGTCTTTATGGACCTTGCTTTGTGCACTGGTGCGCAGTCATGTTGACAACCAAACAAATTTCATTTGAACCCAAACTTGGCTGCTCTTGGACCATCACAATGTCTTCAACTTTCCTACTACTGCAAAAACCTTGCCAGAAGAAGGGCTTTTTTCACATGGCCTGACTTATTTTGCACATGAAAGTCGTGGTATCCATAAAACGCGCACTTTCCTGGGCTTAGAAGCTACTCCTGTTGGACACTCTGCAAACACTGCTTCACTTTCTAGATCAATGGGAAAAAGATTTCCATCTCACGTTGTCACTTGAGGAACGCTCAAGAATTTTGACCTTATTCTATTAGTCATCCATGAATACCAAGAGTTGGGGTATAAAATAGTACCTGTTGGCAATTCTGTATCCTGGCCTAGACCAACAAGGCCCAGGCCTAGAGCAGCACTTTGCAGGGGGGAAGCATGGAAAGAGTCCCCGTCGGCTTGTGCTACACTGTTAATGTAGCGCCAGTCTTATGGGGTGGACTGGGCTGAGAGGCAAATTAGTCTAGTGCCCCCATAAAGCGGCAGCACTGCTTCCGGTATGCAGGCGGCAGGCATTCCGCAACTTTTACTGTCCTATCATCCTGGACCACAAACCTTCCTCACTGTGCTATATGTTTTCTGCTGCACCATTGGCACGGTTATATCTTCTTAGTCCTCTCCATAAAATTATCATAAATTTGTGCTTAAAGCAGAACTATAGACAACACTTTTTTTTTTTCATTTTGGATAGAGTAAGGGAGGGTTATAGCCCTTATCAGTTTATTTTTTACCATCCCTGTCCCATTGCAGAGATTTCCCTTCACTTCCTGCTCCATAGCCAAACAGGAAGTGAGAGGAAATCCATGCAAATGAAGGGAATCCATTGCCCCCCCCCCAGGCCCTCAGAACTAGTGTCCCCACTCAAAAATTTCAGGGCGAGTCATCAACAGCAAGGGGTGTGACCTTGACAGGAAGGGGTGGGCATACCTCCCAACTGTCACGGATTCTGCGGGTTCATATGTCCCGTGGCAAACCCCCCCCCCCCCCCGCTCAACAACTTTGATTAGCAGGGGAGAGGGGAGATCTGAATGTCCCGCGCGCTGGGACTTTTGAAAGTTGGGAGGTATGGGTGGGTCATATTTAACTTAGGGGGTGCACGAGTTTAGTCAGGCCTAGGGCAGCACAAAACCTAAATACACCACTGCCTGTTGGTACAGAATGCCATATAAGTTGCACACAATGTACTGTACCTCTCAATACCCAAAACTTGCTGGAAGTCTACAGAAATATTTTGGTGCACCACTTTGTTAATGCAGAAGACTCCTGTATCCCTGTGAAATGGAAGATGACGTCCCTCTCAATTATCCAGCATCATCTATTTCAGCACGTCGAAGACATTAGACACATAGATTACTTAAAGGGGTGTTCCGGGGAAAAAGAAAAATGAAAAGCCAGCAGCTACACATACTGCAGCTGCTGGCTTTTAATAAATGGACACTTACCTGTCCTGCAAGTCCCCCGATGTCGGCACCGCAGCTGATGTTTCCATCTGCTGTCGGGTGCTGCCGTGGCCATTGCGGGTAAGGGAACACGGCAGTGTAGCCTTTCGGATTCACGCCTCTCTCCTATTAGCCCGGCGGCCAGGGGAGGAGGAGGAGGGAGCCCCGTGGTGACGTCACGGCCGCGGCCGGACTCCCGGAAGTGGGAAAGGATACCTATCAAAGACAGGTATCCTGTCCCCCCTCCCCACCGAAAGATGCCAATTGTGGCACCGGAGGGGAGGGGAATCAGATGAGCGGAAGTTCCACTTTAGGGTGGAGCTCCACTTTAACAAGTCCTCTGAAAGGTACAGAAGAACAATGTTGCACTTCATGGTTCTGTTGGAACCATTTCTTCCATGCTGGAAGAATTTCCTTTCACACTTGTACGACTCCAAAGGTGCGCTACTTGGAGTGCAACTTTGGTGCAAATTTTAATGCAACTTTGGAGTGCAACTTTGGATGAGTGTGACTTGGATGTGCCTTGTTGTCCCTCTGCAAAGTCGGACCTACTGTTGCACCACTGTTGCATGTAAAACATTCGGGTACGACTTTCATGCAGCTTTTGAGGGTTTACATTGCAGTCTATGGCACTCAAGTCACATGAAAGTCGGACCAAAGTAGTGCAGGAACCTTTTTAAAGTTGCTGCAACTTTAAAAGTCGCACATAGTTAAAACGGTTGCCATTGAAAAACATAGGTTGCCACTTGCCATGCGACTTTAGTGTCCAAAGTCGCATGACGAGTCACAAAAGAGTGAATGGAGCCTTAAGGAAATTCATTGCCCTCCCCCCCCCACCCCCTTGTGAGAATGGTAATATGTTACATGTATGGTGCGCATGCTCATTTTTAATTGCACCCTAAAGCACTAGGGCAACACAACCAGAGATAAACAGCCAGTGGCACACCATGAAGTCCAATGCTAGTACAAGCTGCACAAAGCCCAGCCTTGGACCTCGTCACTAATGCGTTTCACCTACCACTGGGCATGCTCGTAGTGATGGATGAAACGCATCGGAGGAGGTCCCTTTGGTGTGTCATATAGCTTGCCCTGTTGTCCTGGAATAGTAACACTTTACAAGCACTGAGTTCATGGTGATTTTTTTTTAACAGGTTGAACATATAAGATTTAAAGTGTTACTAAACCCACAACAGCAGAATCAGTCTGTATATGCAGCATAGGATGCTTGTTATACTCACTGTGGAACCTGAGGGGTTAATCTTCTGCATTGTGTAAAAATTATGTTTGCTCCTGTCTTCTCTGACCCCCCCCCCCCTTCTTCCATTGTCTACAATCCATCTCCTGATAGAACAGAATATTAGGAGTCAGGCTGCACATGCTCAGTTTGGCGTGTATTGCTAAAGAGTTTTTTTTTGGGGGGGGGGGAGTGCATGTGATCAGCACAGGGCCAATCAGTACTGTCCAGACAGAGGGTCAAGGGAGAATGAAAACTCCTCCTACAAGCTTTGACCAGACACTGATAGAAGTCACAAGACTGCTATATACTGCTGATGGGAAAATATATTTAGCAATTTATATTTACTAAAACTATTGCATTTCCATGTTCTGTGTACTGTGTGAGACCAGATATAGTGAATGCAGAGTCCTGGGTCTAGTAACACTTTAACCACTAGTCAACCGCCCACCGTCAAATGCATGTGGGCGGAAGACCCTGTTGTTCTGGGCAGACGTCATATGACGTTGCGCCTTTAAAAGCCACTAGGGGGCGCATGCGCACGCCCGCCACGTCACTGGGGACCCGATGCGCGCCACCGGGCCCCCACGTCCTGTCAGGGAGAGGAGACCGATGCTGTGTCCCTTGTACATTGGGACAACCATCGGTCTCCTCTCCCAGTCAGTCCCCTCCCCCCACAGTAAGAATCACTAATCGGGAACACATTTAACCCCTTCCTAGCCCCCTAGTGTTAACCCCTTCCCTGCCAGTCATGTTTATACAGTAATCAATGCATTTTTATAGCACAGATCGCTGTATAAATGTGAATGGTCCCAAAAATGTGTCAAAAGTGTCCGATGTGTCCGCCGCAATATCGCAGTCACGATAAAAATCCCTCATCGCCGCCATTACTAGTAAAAAAAAATAATAATAATAAAAATGCCATAAAACTATCCCCTATTTTGTAGACGCTATAACTTTTGCGCAAACCAATCAATATACGCTTATTGCGATTTTTTATACCAAAAATATGTAGAAGAATACGTATCGGCCTAAACTGAGGAAATTTTTAATTTTTTTTTAAATGGATATTTATTATAGCAAAAAGTAAAAAATATTTTTTTGTGTTTTTTTTTCAAACTTCTTTTGTTTATAGCGCAAAAAATAAAAACTGCAGAGGTGATCAAATACCACCAAAAGAAAGCTCTATTTATGGGGAAAAAAATTACGCAAATTTTGTTGGGGTACAGCGTCGCATGACCGCGCAATTGTCATTCAAAGTGTGACAGCGCTGAAAAATGGCTTGAGCAGGAAGGGAGTTTAAGTGCCCAGTAGGGAAGTGGTTAAAGAAGAATTTCAGGTATGGATATTTTATACATAAGTAGTTATAGTTACATTGGTCTGGCTTGGACCAATGTAACGATGTACTGTATATACTGTACCAGGTCTTTCTGATGCCCCTGAAAGCTGGAAATCACTATAACAGACTCCACTACACCAGTGATCTCTACGTGCTCCTGGGTCCCATCCTGAGCGACTGCCCTGCTGCATTGATAACACAGGAGGTCGGCTGCTCAGCCAATTTGCATTTTCTGAATGAACACAAATTATTCTGTGATTGGTAAATGTGGAGAGGCGGGGCAGTGATGTCACACTCTCCACCTCATCCAGCGTACCATACACTTGCAGATAGTACATAATTACAACGTGATGTATTGCTTCATTGGATTTATTATTTCATTCACATGTAGATCAGGTGTGTGAGGTTTATCTGCATATGACATCACTCGCTTACTATTTAACCCCCTATTAACCCTTAGTTAATGCTAATGAGCCATAATTAAGGTCTTCCTCCCCTTCTCCCTTCAACTGCTTTTTTATTACTATTTTTTTACCATTAATCTTTTTCAACAATTTTGTTCACTACTTTTTTCAGTGAAGCAAATGCACAAAACGCTTTCTTTTCGATAGTAAATACCTTTGGCATGCTTTGTGTCAGGAATTTCATTATAGATGGGACAGATTATAGAATTACCGTAATTGTATATTTTTATCTACAGTAAGGCCCCTTTCACACTGAGGCGCTTTGCAGGCGCTATCGCGCTAAAAATAGCACCTGCAATGCGCCCCCAAAAAAGCCGCTCCTTTGTATCCAGTGTGAAAGCCCGAGGAGCGTTGCGCTTGCAGGAGGGTCAAAAAACTCCTGCAAGCCGCATCTTTAAGGCGCGATAGGAGCGGTAAAAATACCGCTCCTATAGCGCCCCTGCCCATTGAAATCAATGGGGTAGCGCCTCCAAAACACCCGTAAAACGCAGCAAAGAGGCGTTATTGCGGGTTTTTTTAACCCTTTTTCGGCCGCTAACGGAGGCAAAAAATACAGTATAGCGGCGCGAAAAATAGCGCCGCTATACCGCCAGCACATCCAGCGCTTCAGTGTGAAAGTAGCCTAAATCTACTGTACTGTCATAATGGTCAAATGTTGTGGCCGCCCCTAATGTTAGCTGCATTCTCCTATACGTATTGGCCTAAACTGAGGGAAAAAAGTTTTATTTTATATATTTTTGGGGGATATTTATTATAGCAAAAAGTAAAAAATATTGCATTTCTTTCAAAATTGTCGCTCTATTTTTGTTTATAGTGCAAAAAATATAAAAACCGCAGAGGTGGTCAAATACGACCAAAAGAAGGTTCCATTTGTGGGAGGCAAAGGACGTCAATTTTGTTTGGGAGCCACGTCACACGACCGTGCAATTGTCAGTTAAAGCAACTCAGTGCCGAACCGCAAAAAGTGGCCTGGTCATTAAGCAGCAATATGGTCCGGGGCTTACGTGGTTAAAATAAATACAGAAATACTGATAAAAACCATAAAAATTTAAAATTTTCTTTTATTGATTTTTTTTTGTCTGTAAATTCTATAGAAAATAAAAAAATGTACAAATCGATTTTTCTAAAAGAGGAGTCTAGCCCTACCCCATTCCCCCCACCACCACCAAAAGAAAAAAAATTTATGTATGTGATACTTTGTTATCTTAAAGCAATATTAAACCCAAAACCAAACATTTTATATATTGCAGCTTAGCAATCATTAGATGTGGTGTCTGCATTAAAGTGGTTGTGAACCTCAGACATAAAATCTGAACAAAGCACATCCCTCTATAGTGTGTACTTGTCTCAATCCAGAGCACTAAATGTCATTTCTGTCATCAGCATGAGTCACTTCTGACAAGTTTTCCTGACACCAAGAGAAAAATGGTGACAGGAGAGGAGATTCCACACACAGCCAGCTGATTGACAGCCTGTGTGCTGTGTGAATGGGGGGGGGGGGTCCCTTCCCTCCAATCAGCTCTCAGAGCTCTCCTCAGTAAGCTCTGCAGAGTAACTTCAGCTCTCCGCCCACTTTTTTCTGAACTCTCAGACAAGCGTATAAATTCAGCACTTTGAACAGTGGCGGCTGGTGTTTTTTTTTGGGGGGGGGGGGCTGTAAAAAACCATCTATCCCCCCAAACAGCACCCAGCACCCCCCCCCCCCCAGCTGTTTGCCGGTCGGTCCGGTGCTCTGATGAGAAAGGTCCCCTGTCGCAGTACAGAGCACAATGGAGCCGCCAAAAGTCTCCGAACATGAAAAGCTGTTGATCAGCTGTATACAGCGCCTGCGCAATGAAGACGACATTGTGCCACATGCTGCCCCACGCTCCCGATGCTCCTGCAACTCTGCAAGTGGCGGGTGTATTATTCATTAAACTCTAAGGGGCGGGTGTATTATTCATTAAACTCTAAGGGGCGGATGTATTATTCATTGAACTCTAAGGGGCGGGTTTAATATTCATTGAACTCTGCAAGGGGTGGGTGTATTTTCTCATTGAACTCCAAGGGGCGGGTGTATTATTCATTGAACTCTAAGGGGCGGATGTATTATTCATTGAACTCTAAGGGGCGGATGTATTATTCATTGAACTCTAAGGGGCGGGTGTATTATTCATTGAACTCTAAGGGGCGGGTGTATTATTCATTGAACTCTAAGGGGTGGGTTTAATATTCATTGAATTCTGCAAGGGGTGGGTGTATTATTCATTGAACTCTAAGGGGCGGGTGTATTTTCTCATTGAACTCCAAGGGGCGGATGTATTATTCATTGAATTCTAAGGGGCGGATGTATTATTCATTGAACTCTAATAGGCGGGTGTATTATTCATTGAACTCTAAGGGGCGGATGTATTATTCATTGAACTCTAAAGGGCGGATGTATTATTCATTGAACTCTATGGGGCGGGTGTATTATTCATTGAACTCTAAGGGGCGGGTGTATTATTCATTGAACTCTAAGGGGCGGATGTATTATTCATTGAATTCTAAGGGGTGGATGTATTATTTATTGAATTCTAAGGGGCGGGTGTATTATTCATTGAACTCTAAGGGGCGGGTGTATTATTCATTGAACTCTAAGGGGCGGGTGTATTATTCATTGAACTCTAAGGGGCGGGTGTATTATTCATTGAACTCTAAGGGGCGGGTGTATTATTCATTGAACTCTAAGGGGCAGGTGTATTATTCATTGAACTCTAAGGGGCGGGTGTATTATTCATTGAACTCTAAGGGGCGGATGTATTATTCATTGAATTCTAAGGGGCGGGTGTATTATTCATTGAACTCTAAGGGGCGGGTGTATTATTCATTGAACTCTAAGGGGTGGATGTATTATTCATTGAATTCTAAGGGGCGGGTGTATTATTCATTGAACTCTAAGGGGGGGGGGTATTATTCATTGAACTCTAAGGGGCGGGTGTATTATTCATTGAACTCTAAGGGGCGGGTGTATTATTCATTGAACTCTAAGGGGCGGGTGTATTATTCATTGAATTCTAAGGGGCGGGTGTATTATTCATTGAACTCTAAGGGGCGGGTGTATTATTCATTGAACTCTAAGGGGCGGGTGTATTATTCATTGAATTCTAAGGGGCGGGTGTATTATTCATTGAACTCTAAGGGGCGGGTGTATTATTCATTGAACTCTAAGGGGCGGATGTATTATTCATTGAATTCTAAGGGGCGGGTGTATTATTCATTGAACTCTAAGGGGCGGATGTATTATTCATTGAATTCTAAGGGGCGTGTGTATTATTAATTGAACTCTAAGGGGCGGATGTATTATTCATTGAACTCTAAGGGGCGGATGTATACAGAAGAGGCCGTATTGTATCATGATGGGCGGAGCTCATACGATGGGGGTGGATTTCTCAAAGGGGCAGATGTATTATTGAGAAGCCGGTGTAGTTTATTGAGAAATCCACCCCCAATTTATCAGCTCAGCCCATCATTATTAAATACGGCCTCTTCTGTAGGCATCCGCCCCTCACATGCTTTAATCAACATTATATCCGCCCCTTGCAGAGTTGCACGAGCATCAGGCGCGTGCGGGAGCGAGTGGCACAAAGTTGTCTGCTGTGCGCAGGCGCCGTGTACAGCTGTTCATGTTCTGAGCCTTTCGGCGGCTCCGTAGTGCTTCGTACTGCGCCTGCGCAGTACAGGGCGGGCATTATTCAACGGGGGACCTATCTTGTCACAACACCGCCACTTACCCCATCGTGGCGGGTGGCAGGCAGCGTGGTGCAGGGGCTCCATGTCCTCTTCTCCATGGCGGCTTCCAGCTCCTTCCCTCCTCTTCCTCCTAGGCGTCTTTTCAGCCAATCGGGCGACCGGTGTCAAAACCCGCTTCCTGATTGGCCGGGAGGAGGATCAGTGTTACAACAGCAAGTATTGATTCGCTGTTGTAACACACTTGGGTGGGCTCAGAGCTCACTCTCTGCGACCCGAGCCCACCCTATATTGAAGCCTGAAAGGGGCCGGCCGCATGGATAGGGGAGGCGGCGAATTAATAATAAATAATAATAATAATAATAAAAGTTTTTATTATTGTTATTTATTATTATTAGTTTGTTCCATTCCATTTGTTTAGATGCGGCATTCGTTATTTCGGATAATTCGTAACTTTCGATAAATTTGTATTCGTTACCTTCACTAACAGCCAAATTTAAAAGGAAATTCCAATACCTATAATTTAATAATTTATTAGTTAGTTATTATTAGTTAGTAATTATTTCAGATTTTTTATTTTTCAGGTTTTCGAATCTCGAATTAACGAATTCATGAATTGCGATCATAACGAATGACCCAAAAAAACAAATAAAGAATGAAATGAAACCGAAAACAAAGTAATTTCTTGTTCATACATCACGGGACACAGAGCAGCATAGTCATTACTATGTGGGTTATATAGAATTACCTTCAGGTGCTGGCACTGGCAACTTCCAAAACAGGAAGTACCCTCCCCTATATAAGCCCCTCCCATCCGGGAGTACCTCAGTTTTTTGCCAGTGTCTAAGGTGTTGGCCAAGGTTAACATGTATTCATCTGGGCTTGTGTACAGGTTCTCTGGGCCTTAGCAAGCTATTCCGGATCCGACCAAAAAAGCTTCATAGCTAAACGGTCGGTACCCGGGCCTTGCAGAGAAGAGCAGGGTTTTGCCTGTAATGCCTCTCTTAGGAGGGCTGGACCCTGGGATCCAGAGCTCTGGTCATACCCAAAACCAAGAGGCTATCTGTGCAGGGTGCTATACAGGTCCAGGGGAGTGGAATCCTTGGGAACCCGGTCCCTGAAGGTCTAGTACAATGCCTGCCGTGAGAGGTGAAGTTTGGGCTTCTGTGGACCAAACAAAGTCCTGCGGCGGGGAAAAGGTAAGTGGGGGCCCCTCAGGAACTTGGTTCTATTGAGGGGACCCCCAAGCCTAATATGTCTTTCTGCCTGTTACCTAAAGGGTATTCCCGCTAATAGCTGTATATGCCTAAGAAATCCTAGAAATGTTTTTTCATAAGGGAAGTTTTAAAAAAACTGTAAACCTGGAAATGTTTTTTCATAAAGGAGGTTTAAAAAAAAAAAAAAAAAAAGACAAAGGTGCGGTACCTGTGTTTGTCCACTAGAGGCCGCTGTGGAACGTCTTTTTTCTTGGGACTATTCCTTCCATGGTGAAAGTCCAGGCAGATGAGTGAGCTCTCTATCAGGGAAGCTGCATTCCTCTGTCATGCTGCCAAGTAGTTTCCTTCCATCCCCGAGTCCTGGTGAAACAGGGACCCTGGCTCCTCTCCCTACATGGCGCCAAGAGCGCACACGTGCACGCGCGTGCGCACACATGCTTTCCTTTTATAAGGTTTAGCTTCAAAAAAGGGGGCGGAGCCTGGCGGATGACGCGCTCTGTGCGCCCAGCGCTTCTGCGCATGTGCGGGCGTCCCAGCAAGATAAAAGGACTCAGTCCACGCTGCTTGCTATGGACACAGAGCATGAAAAGGAGCTGGTAGCATGGTATAGGGGCTTACAGCGGGCGGTTGATACAGGCATCCCCAGAAAGACGCATTAGTAGACACCCACTGATGTACATAGCAGCAAATTGCATTAGACTATTTCAGTAAGGGGTGTATTGCGGCTGGAATAACTCAGCTTTGAACTAAGGAATATGCCGCCTAAAAAACTCCGAGATATACCTCTCAGGAAGTGTAGGGGGTCTCCATCGGGCTCTGAGGATCTGGAGCAGTCATCTGCACCCTCCTCCCCTGAGAAATCAGAGGTTAATACCCATAAGGAACCCCCGGGAGTGCCAGGTACTGCGGCTGTCCTCAGTCCACCTGCTCCTGCATATATAACAGAGGAGGTTTTTTCCTCAACTCTGGAGGGATTGGAGCAGAGATTGGCTGCATTGATCGCTTCTTCTCTACAGGAAAGAAAGCGCGCCAGATCTCCATCACCTCCATTAGAGTGCCTGTTGGCAGAGCAACAGTCCCAGGAAGGGACCGACCTACCCGAAGGCGATCAGGAGGAGGTTAGCTCTGTTTTTGAGGAATCGACAGTAGATGAACCATTTTCAGCATCACAGACTGAAAGATTGTGGGTCCAGACCCTAACTGACATGGTTCGATCTGCATTTAAAATGCCTCTTGTTGAACCATCAACTACTGCTGTCTCCTCATTGGGGTCGCTAAAAGCTCCCCAGGTTAATTGCTCCTTTCCAATACATCCATTATTGGAAGGACTTATATACCAGGACTGGGAACATCCTGATAAACTATTTGTTCCGCCTAAAAGGTTTCCGGTGATCTATCCCATGGAGGAAAAGTTCACCCAGAGATGGAATGTTCCTACGGTGGATGCAGCCATCTCTTCTGTGAACAAATCACTGACATGTCCAGTAGATAATGTTCAAATGTTCAAAGATCCAGTGGATAAAAAATTGGAATCTTTATTAAAATCTGCTTTTTCCACAGCAGGGGCTGTTACACAGCCAGCAGTGGCAGCTATTGGGATCTGCCAAGCTTTAAAGGATCAAATAGAAATGGTCCTGAGGGATTTGCCAGACCAGCAGGCCCAGGCTCTGGCTGATCTGCCTAGAGCATTATGCTTTGCGGTTGACGCCATCAAGGATTCTATCCATCAGGCCTCCCGCCTCACGCTGTCTTTGGTACATATGCGTAGGCTTCTGTGGCTCAAAAACTGGTCTGCTGAAGCTCCCTGTAAGAAGCTCTTAGTTAGCTTCCCATTTCATGGGGAACGCCTTTTTGGCGAAGACCTGGATAAGTATATCCAGAAGATTTCCAGTGGTAAAAGTACTCTCTTACCGAGTAAAAAGAGGTCTAGGGGTCCATCTTTTAAGAGGACTACCTCTCCTATCCCTGCGACGTCTGCTACTAAGCAGTTCCGACGGCCTCCTCGGTCAAACTCAGGAGGTAAAAATCAGGGACAGCCACAGGGTAATAAAAAGCCCTGGATCCGAAGAGGTACTAAACCAGCCTCCAAGTCAAGCCTATGAAGGGCTGCCCCCACTCAAACGGGTGGGGGGAAGACTTCAGTTGTTCGCAGAGACCTGGCGGGAGACGATCAAAGACAGATGGGTGCTCTCCGCAGTAACTCTGGGATACAAGTTGGAGTTAAAAGAGTCTCCTCCGTCCCATTTTATGTGGTCAGGCATGCCAAGAGACCCTCTGAAAAGAGGGTCTCTCCTATTGGCGTTAGAACAACTATTGCTCCAAGGAGTAATTATGGAGGTTCCTATGGAAGTGTGGGGGTTGGGTTTCTACTCAAACCTTTTCACAGTCCCGAAGCCAAACGGGGACATAAGACCCATATTGGACCTAAAGAGTCTAAACAAATTTCTAAACGTCCGGTCTTTCCGGATGGAGTCGATCCGATCGGTCACCGCTGCCCTACAAGGGGAGGAATGGTTAGCCTCGATCGACATCAAAGATGCTTACTTGCATGTTCCCATCTTTCCAGGTCATCAAAAATTCCTACGCTTTGCAGTAGAAGGGCGCCATTTTCAGTTCAGAGCCTTACCATTCGGTCTGGCCACAGCACCACGAGTGTTCACAAAAATTCTGGCCCCACTGTTGGCCGATCTAAGAACACGGGGTGTAACGATAATGGCATACCTAGACGACCTGTTGTTGTCGGACCACTCAGTTGCCAAGCTAGAAGTGGTAATTGTCGATACAATCAAGTATCTAGAGTCTCACGGTTGGGTCATCAACCTGGACAAGTCAGCCCTACAGCCAGTGAAAAACCTGGTATATCTAGGGCTACGGCTGGATTCAGACCAGAGGAAGATTTTCTTACCTCTAGACAAGGTATCCTCTTTGAGGGCCTTGGTCCGTCTGCTTTGTGCAAAAAGACAGCCGTCCATACGCCTGTGCATGAGGCTGCTAGGAAAGATGGTAGCATCATTCGAAGCTGTGCCATACGCCCAATTCCACTCAAGGAATTTACAAAGGGCCATATTGTCAGCCTGGAACGGAAAAGTTCAGGCTCTAGACTTCCCGATGGCTTTGTCCCCTTCCGTTCGGAAGAGTCTCTGCTGGTGGTTGATCCCCCAGAATCTCCAGAAGGGAAAACCCTTCAGCCCGATATCTTGGAAGGTGGTCACTACAGATGCCAGCCTTATAGGCTGGGGGGCAGTACTGGAGCAATGGTCTCTCCAGGGCAGATGGTCAAATGTAGTAAAAACCCTGCCCATCAATCTCTTAGAGATACAAGCAGCCCGGTACGCCCTAGTAGCCTGGACATCCAGACTCCAAGGGTCCCCTGTCAGAATTCAATCAGACAATGCCACAGCAGTGGCATATATCAATCATCAGGGAGGCACCAGGAGTCGTGCAGCCCAGAGGGAAGTAAGTCACATCCTGGAATGGGCAGAAAAGCATGTCCCATGTATATCAGCTGTCTTCATTCCAGGGGTGGAGAATTGGAAGGCGAAATTTCTGAGTCGCCAACAGTTATGCCCAGGGGAATGGTCCCTTCATCCCGAGGTCTTCCGAGCAATATGTCAGCGGTGGGGAACACCGGATGTAGATCTGCTAGCATCCAGATTCAACGCAAAGGTGGACAGGTTTGTCTCCCGGACAAGGGATCCCCTCGCTTGCGGCTCGGATGCTCTGGTGTTCCCTTGGGATCAGTTCAGACTGATATATGCATTCCCTCCGCTACAATTGTTGCCTCGACTCCTTCGCAGAGTCAGGTTGGAGAAGAAGCCGGTGATCCTGGTGGCTCCAGCGTGGCCCCGAAGGGCCTGGTACGCGGAGATCATCAAAATGTCTGTGGGGAGTCCTTGGACCCTTCCACGTCGTCCGGACCTGCTTTCGCAAGGACCGATATACCACCCTTCCTTACTAACTCTAAGTTTAACGGCCTGGCTATTGAATCCCACATCCTAAAGAAGAGAGGTCTCTCTAACTCTGTGGTATCAACTATAATCAATGCCAGGAAGCCTGTATCCAGGCAGATCTACTATAGAGTTTGGAAGGCGTACATCACTTGGTGCGAGGCCAGAAAATGGCATCCACGTAAGTACGTTATAGGCAGAATTCTGGACTTCCTGCAGTGGGCTGTAGACAGGAAGTTTGCCTTAAGTACTATCAAGGGCCAGGTTTCGGCCTTGTCAATACTATTTCAAAGGCCCCTGGCTATGCATTCACTTGTCAAATCCTTTATGCAAGGTGTGACTCGTATTATTCCACCGATTAAGGCTCCCATATGCCCATGGGATCTAAATTTGGTTCTGTCGGTTCTGCAGAAGCAGCCATTTGAACCTTTGCGGCACATTTCCTTGGTTCTACTCACCAGGAAATTGATATTTTTAGTAGCCATATGCTCGGCTAGAAGAGTGTCGGAATTAGCCGCCATGTCCTGTAAAGAGCCATATCTGGTTATCCATAAGGACAGAGTAGTATTACGTCCTCACCCAGCCTTTCTTCCTAAGGTGGTATCGAGGTTTCACTTGAACCAGGATGTGGTTCTTCCTTCTTTTTTCCCCAAACCAAGCTCGGTAGAGGAAAAGTTATTGCATTCTTTGGATGTAGTAAGAGCAGTTAAAGCTTATCTAAAAGCCACTGCTCAGATTCGTAGAACGGATTCTTTGTTTGTTCTGCCGGAAGGCCCCAGAAAGGGTCAGGCAGCATCAAAATCTACTTTAGCCAAGTGGATTCGACAGGTCATAATACAAGCCTATGGCTTGAGAAGTAGACCGCCTCCGTTCAAAGTTAGGGCGCACTCCACGAGAGCAGTTGGAACTTCATGGGCAGTGCATCACCAGGCCTCCCTGGCGCAAATTTGTAAGGCCGCAACATGGTCTTCAGTACACACGTTTACTAGGTTCTACCAGGTGGACGTTAGAAGTCAGGAGGATGTCGCCTTTGGGCGCAGTGTGTTGCAGGCCGCAAAAGATCCTCATGCCTGATGGCGCCCAGCTTATGTATGGTGTATCCCCCCCCTCATGTGGCATTGCTTTGGGACGTCCCACATAGTAATGACTATGCCGCTCTGTGTCCCGTGATGTATGAACAAGAAAGTAGGATTTTTAAAACAGCTTACCTGTAAAATCCTTTTCTTGGAGTACATCACGGGACACAGAGCTCCCACCCCTCTTTTGGGGACACGTATTGCTTTGCTACAAAACTGAGGTACTCCCGGATGGGAGGGGCTTATATAGGGGAGGGTACTTCCTGTTTTGGAAGTTGCCAGTGCCAGCACCTGAAGGTAATTCTATATAACCCACATAGTAATGACTATGCTGCTCTGTGTCCCGTGATGTACTCCAAGAAAAGGATTTTACAGGTAAGCTGTTTTAAAAATCCTACTTTTTCGGCAGTGCACATGTCTAGTTTTGGGTTTAAATTCCACTTTGCCTAAAGACAAAGTTACTGCTAAATAAAGAGGCTCATAGTGGAAATTTCGATTTGCTCCGGTCTGAATAGCTCTGGTATAGCGGGGAAAGGTTACACCATTGCTCAGCATTTAATTGCTGTGCGCACCTTTCTGTCCTAGTGACCCCCCCCCCCCCCCCATTCCTCTCATTTCTTCTCTTACTGGTTGTCAATGAAACACACAATGAAGGGAAATTGCTTCATATACAATAAATAAAGACTTGACAGAGGTTCTAATGCCGCGTACACACGATCGATTTTTTCGACGGTGAAAACACAGTCGAGAAAATTGACGTGAAAAACGAGGAACAGCTTGTTCCCCCCACACACGGCCGTTTTAAATGACATTTTTTTTTGGTCGAAAAAAACGACCGTGTGTGGGCTCCGCGGCAGTGTTTCCCTATGGGAAAACTGCCGCCGAAAAAAACGACGGGAATCACGACGAGAAAAATTAGAGCATGTTCTAATTTTTCTCGTCGTGATTAATGCCGTTTTTCCCATCGGGAAAAATGACAAAAAGCCCACAGACGATCGTTTTTCTCGTCCAAAGGAAAAAATTTCATTTTTCCAGATGGGAAAAATGATCATGTGTACGCGGCATAATACTTTCTCAGTGTATCCAAAACTAAAAAAAAAACAATTTGGTTAGAGTTGGGCTTTAAAGAAGACCAGCCATAGAGTGAGGTTATTTATAGAAAAGGGGCATCTTAAAAAAAAAAAGACTACTGTATTTAGGATAAATAAAGCAGATAACATTTTTTTAACAACTCTCAATCCAATTGTTTAAAAGTGACAGTTCCTCTTTAGATTAACTTCACGTAAATACTGGTCTGCCTCCATTTAATGGCCACCTCCACTCCCTTCCTTCGACTTTGGTGACACCGGGCCTGTATTACGTGCCGCCTCCAGCGCGGTGACCCGCTGGTACAGTTCCTCCAGGAGCTCATTGTGGCCATTCAGTAACTCAGTGAGAGCTGCCACCTTGTGGGCGAGTTGGGTATTGCTGATTTTGACCTTCTTGCGGCCCGTCATATTTTCCCTACAAGTCTTTGTGGTGCAGGGCCTGTGAGCCGGCGGCTCGGAGATGGTCTGGTTTACTTCTGTATGGTTTCCGAGCTCAATGGCGTCAACAGGGGCTTGGTTTGCAGATTCAGGTTTTAACGTTTCTTCCATATTTTCCATTTTTTTTTGTATCGAGACCATCTGATTCTCTATGATGTCCAGTCTGGCAGGCACTCGGCTAAAGAGTTCAGTAATATTTTCTTTTAGTTCTGAAACAAACAGATTTGGTTATAAGAATCAGTGACGGGACAAGGTCACCTAGAGTCTAGGGCAAACATACCCCACTGCACCCCCACCCCCCCAAAAAAGGAAGGTCATCTAGAGTCTAGGGCAAACATACCCCACTGGGCCCCCACCCCCCCCTAAAAGGAAAGTCATCTAGAGTCTAGGGCAAACATACTCCACTGGGCCCCCACCCCCCCAAAAAAGGAAGGTCATCTAGAGTCTATGGCAAACATACCCCACTGCGCCCCCACCCCCACCCCACAAAAAAGGAACGTCATTTCGAGTCCAGGGCAAACATACCCCACTGCGCCTCCCCCAAAAAAGGAAGGTCATCTAGAGTCTAGGGCAAACATACCCCACTGGGCCCCCACCCCCCCAAAAAAGGAAGGTCATTTAGAGTCCAGGGCAAACATACCCCACTGCGCCCCCACCCCCCCAGAAAAAAAGGAAGGTCATCTAGAGTCTGGGGCAAACATACCCCACTGCGCCCCCACCCCCCCAAAAAAGGAAGGCCATTTAGAGTCCAGGGCAAACATACCCCACTGCGCCCCCACCCCCTCAAAAAAGGAAGGTCATTTAGAGTCCAGGGAAAACATACCCCACTGCGCCCCCACCCCCCAAAAAAGGAAGGTCATTTAGAGTCCAGGGCAAACATACCCCACTGCGCCCCCACCCACCCCGAAAAAAAGGAAGGTCATCTAGAGTCTAGGGCAAACATACCCCACTGCGCCCCCCCCCCCAAAAAAAGGAAGGCCATTTAGAGTCCAGGGCAAATATACCCCACTGCGCCCCCACCCCCCAAAAAAAGGAAGGACATTTAGAGTTCAGGGCAAACATACCCCACTGCGCCCCCACCCCCCAAAAAAGGAAGGCCATTTAGAGTCCAGGGCAAATATACCCCACTGCGCCCCCACCCCCCAAAAAAAGGAAGGACATTTAGAGTTCAGGGCAAACATACCCCACTGCGCCCCCACCCCCCAAAAAAGGAAGGGCATTTAGAGTCTAGGGCAAACATACCCCACTGCACCCCCCCCCCCCAAAAGGAAGGTCATCTAGAGTCTAGGGCAAACATACCCCACTGGGCCCCCACCCCCCAAAAAAAGGAAGGTTATTTAGAGTCCAGGGCAAAAATACCCCACTGCGCCCCCACCCGCCCGAAAAAAAGGAAGGTCATCTAGAGTCTAGGGCAAACATTTCCCACTGTGCCCCCACCCCCCCCCCCCGAAAAAAAGGAAGGCCATTTAGAGTCCAGGGCAAACACACCCCACTGCGCCCCCACCCCCCCAAAAAAGGAAGGTAATTTGGAGTCCCGGCAAACATACCCCACTGTGCCCCCACCCCCCAAAAAGGAAGATGAATTAGAACCCAGGGCAAACATACCCCACTGCGCCCCCCCCAAAAAAAAGTATGAGCATTATGTGTCAGCAATAATCCGCCCCCCTTCCCCAAAAATAATATATGAGCATTATATGTCAGCAAAAATCCGCTCCCCCCCATTAAAAACTGCACACTAATTTGCATTACCCCCTAAGCATAAATTCCCCCTCCTCCCAATAGAAATCTGCCTCCCAGATGAAATCTCCCCTGCAAACACAAATCTCCCCCCTCCAAGCTCAAATCCTCTCTCTTTCCAAATCCCCCCAGCACAAGAAAAAGTTAGCCCTCCTAGCCCAGATCCTATACCCATCAAATTTCCGCTCCAAACACAAATCCTATCATCTCCCCCACTCCTAATCCCCTCTCCCAGCACAAATTATGCCCCTTAATTCCCCCTCCTACCACTAATCCTCCCCTCCAAATCTCCCCTCCCAGCACAAATACCCCCAATCATCCCTCCTAGCACAAATAAATTCCCTCCCCTCACTACCATATCACCTCTACTAGCACACAGCCCCCAAATCAGCTCTCTTAGCACAAATCCTCCTCCCCCACCCAACCCCCCTTCCAACATAATCCCCCCCAAATCATTATTCCTAGCAAACCCCCTAATTTCCCCTCCTAGGACAATTCCTATCCCCTAACACCCTCCAAATTCACCCTCCCAACACAAATCCCCCCCTCCAATGTCCTTACCAGCACAAATCTTTGACCCCCCCCCCTCCAAGCTCAAATCCTCTCTCTCCAAATCCCCCCCTAGCACAAAACCTCACCCTAATCCCCCCCTCCCAGCACAAATTATCCTCCAAATTTCCCCCCCCCTAGAACAATTCTTATCCACTGCCACCCTCCAAATTTCCCGTCATAGCACAAATACCCCCCAATTATCCCTACTAGCTCAAATCCCCCCTCCCCCCCCAAAGAAATAAAAATTCCCCTCCTAGCACAAATTCCCCCCTGACCCCCCCATCCCGCTACCCATTCCCATTCCCCTCCTAGCACAAACCCCCCAAATCCCCCCTCTTAGCACAAGTCCTCTTCCCCCATCCCCCCTCCCAACACAAATCCTCCTAAATCACCATTCCGAGCAAACCCCCCTAATTTCCCCTCCTAGAACAATTCTTATCTTCTGCCACCCTTCTGCACATCCCTTGTTCCGGCCAATGGGAAACCATTAACTGGAGTTCCAGGGCTCACTTTGATACCCAACAATGACTCCAGCACATGTGCATTACTTTGCTCCTTTCACCTGCTAAGGATCGAGGGGAATTTAAATAGAAATATAGGCAAAAAAAAGTAAGGGAGGATTATAACCCCTGTCAGTTTTGTTTCACCATCTGTGTTCTATTGCAGAGATTTCCCTTCACTTCCTGTCCCATAGCCAAAACAGGAAGTGAGGGGAAATCTCTGCAAAATAAAAAAATAAAGGGGATTTCTTGGGACCCCCCCAGGTCACCAGAACTAGTGTCCCCATTGAAAGATTTCCCCTTTTATTACTTTTTTGGAGACAACCCAAAATTTGAGATTTCTTCCACTTGCGATGATTTTCAATTTAACTTACTTTCACTTTCAATGATAACAGTAAACATGATAAATAGAGAGGGTGAATCACTTTAATGGGGGCACAGACAGCAATGAAAACTGACAGGGGTTCTAATCCCTCTCCACTCTATCCAAAAGAAAAAAAAAAGTTTTGCCTTTAGTTATACTTTAACCACTTAAGGACCACCGCACGACGATATACGTCAACAGAATGGCACGGGCAGGCATATGGGCGTACCTGTACGTCCCTTTAAATTTGCCGCCCAGCGGGCACGCGCGTGATGCAGCACTTTATCGTAACCCTGATCTTGAGCTGTTGTTAAAGCGGGGTATACACCCACGATTTATTTATTTTTTAAAGTCAGCAGCTGCAAACACTGTAGCTGCTGACTTTTAATAAGAACACTTACCTGCCTTTGGCGCCCGCGATGTCGGCCCCCCCGAGGGCGATCCCTCGATCATGCGCGAGTCTCACTGCGCTGTATGAATGGGCGGCTGCTCTCTGGGATACACACAGTTCCCAGAAGGCAGCGCGCCCCATTCACCAGCAGACAACACGAGGAGGACGAGAAACAAGAGCTGCCGCAGACTTTTTTTTTTCACTTTTTTTTGGAGCATTTTGGTGTAATTTTTTTTTAGTGTGGACCTCCACTTTAAAGTGGCATAGGCGTGCGCAGGGGGTGTGTCAGGTGTGGCTGGGCACACCCTAATCACTATATGCAGTGCTGATTCCCCCTACTGCCCGAGCTAACCCCCCCTCCTCTCCCCCCCCCCCGAACACCTATTTAAACTGGGTATACACTGGTAGAATTTTGTTTGACATTATTCATTGTAAGAACATCAGTTTGTTTTTCTAATCTTTGGTGGGGTCAAATTATTGTCTGTTTTTGACCGCAGTGATGGAAAATGTTTCTTGAATTTACAAATTTCGAACAGTATATGTGGTTTTCATTTTGTAAAGTCCATTCTTCCCAAAATCAAATGTTAAAATAAAATTTATTTTGAAGTATTTTCGAAGTATTTCTAAATTCTACTAGTGTATACCCAGCTTTAGTCCATTTATTTTGCTTTCCTCCATTTGTGGTGCCTTCAGAGCTTCTGGTCACCATGGCTATTACTCTAAGGTGACCAGATTTTTAAAAGGAAATTCGGGGACATATTTTTTATTTTTTTTACTAGTAATGGCGGCAAACAGCGACTCTCTGCCCGTCGCCGCCGCCGCCCGCCTCACAGCCTGTCAAGTCTTACTCTCCGGGCCCCGGCTACTACTGGGTGGGGTGCGGAGGAAGATCACTCCGCCAGGGAAGGCAAGGAGATAAGCAGGCAGGCGGCTGGCCGGGACTTGAGCCAAGGCAGAAGAACATGTGAGCTGTGCTGAATGGGCATGCCCCCGAAACTGAAGAAATGGTCCCTCCGCTCTGACCAGCACATGATTATCAGAAAGGGGCACAGATAATGGAAAAAATACACCCCCCTAAGCTAGTAGGAGCGGCGGAGCGGGGGGAGTAATTCAGTTTTTATTTTTAATTCTGCACTGACTGTCTTTGAAATTGCTCCAGCCCCTGTTCAAATCCAATCCGGGGACAAAACCGGGGACAGACTTGGCCCGGGGACAATGTCCTCAATCCGGGGACTGTCCCTGGAAACCGGGGATGTCTGGTCACCCTATATTACTCTGATATTACCTCTGACATTAGGCTGTATGCCTAAAGTTGGCCATACGTGACTCGAAATTTCAGCCAATTCCTGCTGAATCGGCTGAAATTCCAGCTGTGGCTGGCCCTGTTGGCATAATAAATAATTGAAGGAGCCGGGTGGAAATTTGTCAGCTGAACAGGGACTGCAGTCAATCACATGCAATAACTGTTCAGATATTTAAGTAGCCATGAGTGCTGCAGCTGCTTAAAGCGGAACTTCAGTCATTTTTTCCTCTTTCCATCTATTAAATCTTCTGCCCTTGTTGTTGTTTTATCTTTGGATAGTTAAACATTTTATTTCTGCCACTAAATCTCTTATACAGCCCACTTCCTGTTTCTTGTCTGGAAAAAAAGCCTAGGCGTATGACATCATGCAAAGCTCTCTCTCTCACTCTCGTGAAAGTTTGCCAGGAAGGAAGGTGGGGTGAGTCATAAGAGGGTCAATGAGAGCTGCAGAGCTGGAGGTGTGCCTCTTTGTGTCTGTGTAAATCAAGGAAGTGAACAGGAAGCAGCTTCAGCTGCCCACAGTTAAAATGGATGCAGCCAGACTTAAAGTAAGGAGATTTGTACAGCATATTTGGCAAGTACAGAATCACAGTATATATAAAATAATATGCAAAGTGGTTGGAGTGAAGCTTCAGAATGGTAAAGATGTTTTTGTTACAAATTATGTGAGCAGACTGCAGTTCCTCTTTAAGTAATTACAAGGTTATTGCTAAATTAATAAGCACATAGCAGAAATGAAAAAAATGCTCCACAAAGGGTATACGGGTGTAAGAGAAATCATGTACCGTGGCAGGACCCGGCAGACATTCTTGTCATCCTCTTCACTTTCCTCCATGCTTCTTCCTGCTCCTTCTGCAAATTTTGGAACTGAAGCCATAATTCAACCAGTCCAATGTACATCCTGGGGACAGCCTGAAACACAGAGTGATAATTGGCTCACTGTACAGGATCTGAGAGCCAGCTGATATGACACTGATACTGTAACTTCTACACTAAATGTCTACACTAAAATGCTATGCCTATGTTGACCAGACCATTATAGCCTATGGCTTCACGTTTCAAGCACAGGTTCCCTTTAAGGGTCAGTCCATCCAAAATGGATCATTCAGAGCAGGACTCTGAAGCCTCGTACACACGGCCGAGATTCTCGTCAGGAAAAAACCTGTAGTTTTTCCTGACGAAATTCTTGACAAGAATCTTGTCCCGGCTGAGTGTACACACGTACGATTCAAAAGAACCGCCGTTCTTTTGAATGGCACGAACGCGGTGACGTCATCGACTACGACGAGCGTGCGCTCGTCACATTCGATGCTGTCGCTGCCAACTTGCTTCACCCTACCTATGCCTTGAAAGCTACTGCGCATGCGTCAATGTCATTTCGAGCATGCGCGGGTTTCCATGGAGGCAGGTAAGTGTACACACTCTCGGGTTTCTCGTCAGGGAAACAGGCCGACAAGAATCCCGACGAGAAAATAGAGAGCTGAATCTCTATTTTTCTCGTTGAGATTATGGGCAGATTTCCCGACGAGAAACCTGAAAGCCTCGTACACACGCACAGTTTTCTCGGCAAGAAAGCTCTGCCAGCAGTTTTCTTGTCGTTTCTTGCCGAGAAAACCGGTCGTGTGTACGAGGCCTTAGAATAAAACCCCCTGCCAGTTTCTTCTATCTCTTGGGACTTTATTGGTAAGATCTCTGTGGTAATATTCTGAGTCTGCAAACCTGCTCTGCCCCGTTATAAGGGTTCCCCACCATCTCTGCTAGATCTTTCATGTTATTTAAGCTGGAACACACAATAGTAGGAAAAAAGAAAACTACCCGGTGACCAGAAACAGAGTCAGGAATTACGGCAGGGAAATATTACTGCAGTGCTCAGGTATCCAGGTGTAAAAAGCCATGGAAGACTTGGCTGGTCAGGCTTCATTTACTTTTGGGTGGACCAACTGTCCACCAAAGTGTATCAGTTTTAACACCAGCTTTCATGATTAGGAATTGTATTACAAAGTCTGTATCCTTGGTGCTCGGAATGGCCTAAATGGAAGCACTTTTTGGTAATTACTTGAAGCAGCAGTTTTAATTTAAAGAGACCCTGTCATCTTGTCCATTTAGGGCATGTAATAGGGTTGTTAGAAAACCCACGCCTGCCCACCGTATTCTTACCTTTACAATTCTGCCCCACTGCTCCATCTCTGCCACAGCTGCTGCAAAATACCTGGTGTAGGGGCTTTTGATCCTGTGACAGTGCAAGGGCCAAACAGATGGCCGCTAAACCCTAAGCACTGTATCAGGGCGGAGGTCACATGTTCCCCTATACCTTGAAGCACCGGGTATTTTGCAGCTGCTGCAATAGGAAGGAAGAAGGAAGGAGCGGAAGGGGAGTTCTGTGATGGTTAAGCATACATTATACAATATGCTTGTACAATTTACCTTTATATTTACCAAAACCATATAATATGAGGTCAATCCTAAACATTTTCAATTTGTATGATATCAGGCATGCCCTTTACACTACATAGTTAAGGGCAAATCTAAAGGAATTTGAATAAGAGCCTTAGTTTAAGGTGGTAATGGGGAGGGGGGGGGGTGTTTTAAACAAAACCTTGTAACTTTGCCATTAATGTGAAAGGTGCTAGGGTATCTTTAAAAAAAGGTCACTGCTTCAAGTAATTACCAATAGTTCCCCAAACAAGTCTCTCTAGACCAGGGTTCCTTCAGAGGTTGCTAGGGGCTCCTGGAGCAATGAACAATTTCTGCCTCTCAGATAATTCCCACTGACACCATTGATCTTTTTAGCTATCCATAAGGGGGGTAATTCTTCCCAATGACCACAAGTGTAAGGAGCATTCTTCCCACTGACCATCACACTCATAGGCGTGCAACAGGGTGTGCCAGGTGTGCCTGGGCACACCCTAATCACCCTGTTCTGCGCAGATTGCCCCTGCTGCTTGGCTGCAGAGAAAGAGACTGGGGAATCTCTGTCCTCAGTTCCTTTCTTTTTCTCTAAAGTGAGACATCAGGGGTCTGTTTAGACTCCTGATATTTCACCAGAGCCCTCCAAATGGGGTTTAGAAAAAAATGTAAAAAAAATAATAATAAAATAATTATTGTAAAAAAATAATAAAAAAATTAAATTGTAATAATGTAATAAAAAAATAAACTACTGACACCAATCTCTGCCCTACTGACACCATCCACTGCTCTACTGACACCAAACTCTTCCCTACAGACACTGTCCATTGCCCTACTGCCCTATATATATTTACACACATGCATGTTTGAGCTTTGGGGTGCATACTCTAATGCAGCCATTCTCAACCAGGGTTCCACCCTGAGGTGGCTAGGGGTTCTTGAGCTGTGGCTGATTTACCTCCTGTTTGATGGTGCCGACATAATTCTGAGCCAATGCCACTTGGAGGAGCCAGTGGTATGACTCCGAAGATCTTTCTAGCTCTCTGTAAGGGGGCCATTCTTACCACCACTGTAAAAAAGGGCATTCTTCTCACTGACCACCAAAGTAAGGGGCATTGTTCCCACTGTCTGAATGTGTTTTATTAGGGGTTCCCCGAGACCTGAAAATTATTTTAAGGGTTCCCCTGGGGTAAAAAGGTTGAGAAAGGCTGCTCTAATGCAATAGGCTGCGCACACCTTATGAACACACTAATGGATCATCAGTTGTAGATATAGTCATTTTTAGCAGGGGTTCCCTGAGACCTGAAAGCTATTTCAATGTAGACTATACAGCAATACAAGAGAACTTAAACTAGTCTTTCTGAAATTGAAGTAAATGTTGTGCTGACCTGTTTTATGAGTTCGGGCCTCCATCCTTGGAATGTTGGTTGGTCCACAATCTGGAGAGCCTGGTTAAGCTCTTTCCTGATATCCGCTTCGGAGAAGTTCTTATTTGGTAGCTGCCACCCAACATCTCCAGAAGAAAGGCCACAGAGGAGACAGAAGAAAATACCAACCAGATTCCTCCGGAGCTTCATTGCAGTCATTCAAGTCATCCACTACAGGCAAAACTTGGACCCGCAAAAGACCTCTTGTAACACGAAGACATGAAGAAAGGATGGATGAGTAACATGATCTGAGCCTCACCACCTCAATGACTTGTTATTCTTTGGTTATTTAAAGTTCTCGGCTCAGCAGGAAATCTTCTCCATATGACGAAGAGGAGAAGTTCACCCCGGGTGGGAAGACTTTCTCCAAACATACACTTTCTTCAAACATACACCAACAACTTAATGTTTGTTGTGTAACTAGTGTCAGAGCGGTTGAAGGCTTTGTAAAATGTAAACTTGATGCAAACTCTAGCTGGATGATATTTAATTTGCTAAAGTGCTGTCTAAAATTCTTTAACAAACAACAGTTTTCTTCTTTTTCATCCTTTTTTGTAACTCGGTACTGTTGATTGCCTCCAGCCTCTTTTAGCCACTTCTTGTCTACATGCAGCGTCGGCTACACATCATTATTCTGGGCTATCTTTCCACTATCGATAGCGGTGAACTATGTCTGTGCAATGTGTGCTGGCACGGTCACTTGTAGGGCATGTGTGCTGGCACGGTCACTTGTAGGGCATGTGTGACAGGGTGACAACGTGGGAGCACAATTGAGAGACAGTTGTCACCTCATAACAGGAGAACCCTGTTATGGTGTGGCATAGACCGACATCAGAGAGGGACCTATAGCCAATGATAAATGGTGGGTATGATATAGCAACCCACTCCTTGTTCACACCTGTGATCACAACATCTAGCAAAACATCTTCCAGCTCTAATTTCCTTTGTGGCTTTAGATGGTATGTTACATGCTGAGAGCCACAAAGAAATCCTGCTGTCTTTTTCTCCCTCCTCCACAATTCAATCCTGGCCCACTTTCCTTAGCCCGCAGAAATCTAATATTACCATGAAAGGACCAGTTGTTTGTGTTTGCCTCCCAGTCCAAAAGTTCCTTGTCCACCACTGGATAGAGGAAGGCCTACCATGAAAGTGCCTACTATGAAAGAATCAGTTGGTTGTGTTTGCCTTCCAGGCCTAAAGTTCCTAATCCACCACTGGGTAGATTATAGGCCTCTTCAGAATCTGGGGCTAATATGAACAAAATGCTAATAATAATAATAAAAAAACAAGGAAAGCCTACTATGAAGCCGGGTTCACATATGTGCAATTTGGATGCAGGTTTCTCCGCATCCAATTCTCATGACATGCGAGTGTGACCGGCTCTCAATGTTGCTGGTTCACACAGGTCCGGGGCGGCCGCGGTCTGCATTTCAAAAGGATCCTGTGCATGTTTGGGTCCTGTTCAGGTGCGAATTCGGGCAAAAATTCAGACCTGAATCGCACCTGAACTGGTGATCAGAAACGCACCGAACCCAATGCTGTGAACCGCAGCCGCACATATGTGAACTTGGCCTGAAAGTGCATGCTGTGAAAGAAGTAGTTAGTTGTGTTTGCCTCCTAGTCCAAATGTTTCTAGCCCACCAATGGATAGATTATAGGCCTCCTCAGAATCTGGGGCTAATATCAGCAAAATGCTAGTAATAATAAAAAAAGAAGGAAGGCCTACTATGAAAGTGCGTACTGTGAAAGAACGAATTAGTCGTGTTTGCCTTCTAGGTCAAAAATTCCTAGTACTCCCCTGGGTAGATTGTAAGCTTTTTCAGGATTTGGGATTTATAGAAGAAAAACATATATATTTGAAAATGTAAGTCAAATGAGCAGAAGAGAGTACCATTTACCTGGTATGTTACTCAACATATGGTGTAACTGTAAACCTGTATAAATCAGCTGGAGGATCATTGAAACCCATCCAGTATTTATAAAAATAGTAAGGGGTTAATTTAAGCCCTTACCTGTGCTTTATAGGAACAGATTTCTCCACAGCCAACAGAGGCTATGGTCCAGGGAGGCAAGGCTGCCAAAGGTGGCATCCATCCATTCACCCACACGGCATGGTGGTGGCTACCAGTAGTAACACATTCCATAATGAATAATGAAATGTTCCAGACCATTGCAAGGATGGGCTAGACCAGTGATGGTGAACCTTGGCACCCCAGATGTTTTGGAAGTACATTTCCCATGATTCTCATACATTCTGCAGTGTAGTTGAGCATCATGGGAAATTAAGTTCCAAAACATCTGGGGTGCCAAGGTTCACCATCACTGGGCTAGACTGTCTCTTGTCTCGGGTGTTGGTGGTGGTGGTGGAGGAGTTCAGCTGGAAAGGAGCCTCAGCCACGCCTTCCTCCAACATGCTTCTTTAGGATCCTGTTGTTAAAATCACAGAGCCACTCTCCCACGTATTAAAAAGCCACTGGCAGTTTTGTTTGACAGCAGGGTTCTCGAAATTTCTGTCCTTGCACAGTTTGTATATTTTATTGGTACAATTGTGTGCTTATAACACCTAGGCAGCTACAGACTGCTAGTGTGTCATGGTTATCAAACGCAGAGGCATTGGATAATAAAGGTAGCTCCTGAAAATTGCTGGCAATTCTGCTGCATGCCCTAAAAGTGCAAAAATTCAATTGGTCGGCAACTAAACTGCATCGGACATTTCAGCAACACAGACCTTCTATAGACTGAAGTAAATTTTTCTTGGTAACAAAAATGCTAATTAGAGCCACATGACAAAAGTTTGCACATTCTCGATGTTGGCTGTAGATGTACTACCACTGAGTGGGTGCACTGGCTCAGCTATTCTCTCCCCCCTGCCATGGTGTGCCGTGTAAGGCTGTGACCTCTAATCTTGTTAGTGTGATACTAAGACCAAACAGTCAACTGGGGTAGGAGGTGTGTAGAAAAAGACATTTGGCCTAGGGGGCAGGAAGTATACATCTGACCCTGATGCTCCATTCTGGAGCGTGGGAGACTTCCCTCTCTAGCAGAGGTATGCAGGTCTCAGTGGGGGATGTTGCTTTAATGTACTATGGGGGGTAACAGGGAATTGTGGGACTGAGTGCTGGGTTTGGACACATTGGCTGATCTTTGCTTTTTAGATTTTGAAGGATTTTTGTAATTAAAATAAGTAAAAAGTTGCAATATACACATTTAGATTTTAGTAATAAAATATACATTAAAGTGCCATTAAAGGCAATGTGCATCATTGTGTGTTTGAGTGTTGTTAGCTTGCGCAGCTGCGAACCCCCCTTGTTTTTAACTAGACAACGTTGTCTTTTTTAATCAATCTGTGAGGTACTCAACTAGTCTTATGTTCTTCATTCTTGAATTAATCTGTTGTGTTTTTTCTATCTTAATAAACTATTCAATTTAACTAGTGTCCTAATTGACCCTCTTGGGAGAACTATTCTCTCTCTTTTTTTGAGTCACTAAGAATGGAAAAGATAATTTACCAACATAGAGGCAGTACGCTTAAATATGAGAAATTATGGGCACCGTGGTTGAATGCTCCGCTGCTTGGATCTGGTCATGGACAGGTTACTTGGGCTCAATGCTGGTTATTTAACTATGTTCTTCTCGAGGAATCAGGAAACATATTAAAATTTTTTTAAAAACTACAGGTCACTTGTGAGGAAGTACTTTTGGTTCTCAGTTATGTGACAAAATTTATGGAACATGATGACATTATTGTGTTGATGTGACTGTGCTTTAGGAATTGACATCTATTGCGGGTGTATATCCGTTGTGTTTTACACTGGCATGTACTGATAGCAATGTAAGATGCTAAATCTTTGTTGGATTAACCACTTGCCCACTGGGCATTTAAACCCCTTCCTAACCAGACCAATTTTCAGCTCTCTCCCATTTTGAATGACAATTAGTCATGCAACACTGTACCCATACAAAATTTTTGTCCTTTTTTCCACACAAATAGAGCTTTCTTTTGGTGGTATTAAATCACCTATGAGTTTTTTTTTATTTTTTTATTTTTTGCGCTATAAAGGAAAAAATACCTAAATTTATTTTTAAAAATGCATTTTTCATTGTTTCTGTTATAAAATTTAGCAAATTAGTAATTTCTCTTTATAAATTTTGGCCAAAATAACCCAAATCTGTGTATATTATTTGGTCTTTGTGAAAGTTATAGAGTTATAGAGTCCACAAGCTAGGCCGCAGGGATATGCAATTAGCGGACCTCCAGCTGTTGCAAAACTACAAGTCCCATCATGCCTCTGCCTCTGGGTGTCATGCTTGTGGCTGTCAGAGTCTCGCTATGCCTCATGGGACTTGTAGTTCTGCAACAGCTGGAGGTCCGCTAATTGCATATCCCTGAGCTAGGGTATCAATCACTGAAAATTGATCACACCTGATCACACCTGATGAGGCCCTGAAATTTCAAGAAAGTACAAATACCCCCCAAATTACCCCTTTTTGGAAAGTAGACATTCCAAGGTATTTAGTAAGAGGCATGGTGAGTTTTTTTAAATTGTAATTTTTTCCCACAATTCTTTTCAAAATGAAGATTTTTTCTTTCTTTTTTTTTTCTTTTCACAAAACTGTCATAATAGCAAGTTATTTCTCACTCACAGCATATACATACTTGCAACTGCACCCCAAAATACATTCAGATACTTCTCCTGAGTATGGCGATACCATCAGGTGTTCTAGGAGCATCAATTACAGATATAATTTCTTGACTATCTCTTAACACTTTTGAAGGCCCCAGAGCATCAGGACAATGGAAAAGCCCAAAAACTGACCCCATTTTTGGTAAGCAAACAACCCAACTTATATTCTATGAGGCATTATCTTTTGAACATGTCATTTTTTTCCACAAGTTTTTGGAAAATGTGGAAAGAAAATGAAAACTATTTTTTTTTTTTTTTTACACAAAGTTGTCAATTTATAAGATATTTCTAACACATAGCATAGACAAAGCAAAAATTACACCCCAAAATATATTCTGCTACTCCTCCTGAGTATGGCGATACCACATGTGTCAGACTTTTACACAGCCTGGCCACATAGAGAGGCCCAACATTCAGGGAGCACCATCAGGTCTTCTAGGGACATACATTTCAAATATAATTCGACTACCTATTACACTTTTGTGAGGCACTGTAGTTGCTCTGATGGGCACTGTAGTGTTATGGATATGGCACAGATAAGCACTTATGTGGCATGGATGTGGCACGGATGAGTACTGATGTGGCACGGATGAGCACTGATGTGGCATGGATGTGGCACGCATGAGCACTGATGTGGCATGGATGACAAGGGACAGTGCTGGGAGGTGGGTAGGGGGGCAGACACGAAGACAAGGGACAGTGGTTGGAGGTGGGTAGGGGGGCGGACACGGAGACAAGGGACAGTGCTGGGAGGTGGGTAGGGGGGCGGACACGAAGACAAGGGACAGTGGTTGGAGGTGGGTAGGGGGGCGGACACGGAGACAAGGGACAGTGCTGGGAGGTGGGTAGGGGGGCGGACACGAAGACAAGGGACAGTGGTTGGAGGTGGGTAGGGGGGCGGACACGGAGACAAGGGACAGTGCTGGGAGGTGGGTAGGGGGGCGGACACGAAGACAAGGGACAGTGGTTGGAGGTGGGTAGGGTGGCGGAAACGGAGACAAGGGACAGTGTTCGGAGGTGGGTAGGGGGGCACGGAGACAAGGGGTGAGAGTAGAGGAGTATCTGCACTAATTCTGACTTTAGGTTATCAGAGCACTCAAATCAATAGCAAAAACCTTAGGAAAGAAACTGAAACTGCATATAAAATAAAATTACTACAATGACAAACATTTGCTGTTTTTATTCTCTTAAAAAATACAGAGAAAAACTTTCCAGTAAAGCTGCTCATTTTACTGTACAAAAGTAGAAACTTCCCATTTCTGGATAAAGCACAGACAGGTTTTTCCATCAACGTTTTTCTCTGCCATCATTAAACCATATGATAACACATCATTCCATTTCCTAGTATTGAATGGTTTATCTCTGTCACCCAGTGTGCCCACTGCTGTCTGTTCCTGAAGCAATGCATTGTGGAATTTAAAGCCCAACCAAAATATCACACCTTTTATTTTCTCTTTGTGCCCCAATTTATGTTTTTTTATTGATTTTTTGCTTGTAAAAGTCTTAAAATATCTTATTCTCTTGCATTTACTACCTCAGACTGCAGTACTTTTCCTTGGGAGAGCTGAGTAACAGCGACACCCCTTATCACGGAACTCCTCACACAGACTTGTAAGGCTAAGGAACACAGAGAGGGTGTGTCTGACCAGAGAGGGGGTGTGTCTGACCAGAGAGGGGGTGTGTCTGACCAGGCCTGTTAGATTATGAACAGCACTGGAGAGTATGGTCAAACTTTAGTGCCAATTAGATTGTGCAGTAGTGTTTAAACCAGCCTTTCTCAACCGTTTTACCCCAGAGGAACCCTTGAAATAATGTTCAGGACTCAGAGAAGGCAGAAGCTTTAAACATTAGGGTTTAGATGGAATAGTGTCCTTTACATTGGTGGTCAGTGGGAAGAATGTTCCTCTTACATTGGTGATCAGTGGGAAGAATGTTCCTCTTACATTGGTGGTCAATGGGAAGAATGCTCCTCACATTGGTGGCCAGTAGGAAGAATGCCCCTAAACTGGTGGTCAGTGGGAACAATGCTTCTTACATTGGTAGTCAGTGGACAGAATTCCCCTTAAATTTGTATTCTGTGGAAAGAATGCTCCTTACATTGGTGGTCAGTGGGAAGAATGCCCCTTACATTATTGGTTATTGCAAAGAATGTTCCTTACATTGGAGGTCAGTGGGAAGATTGCTCCTTACATTGGTAGTCAGTGGGAAGAATACTCCTTACATTGGTGGTCAGTGGAAAGAATGCTCCTTACATTGGTAGTCAGTGGGAAGAATACTCCTTACATTGGTGGTCAGTGGAAAGAATGCTCCTTACATTGGTGGTTATTGCAAAGAATGTTCCTTACATTGGAGGTCAGTGGGAAGATTGCTCCTTACATTGGTGGTCAGTGGGAAGAATGCTTCTTACATTGGTGGTCAATGGGAAGAATGCTCCTCCCATTGGTGGCCAGTAGGAAGAATGCCCCTAAACTGGTGGTCAGTGGGAACAATGCTTCTTACATTGGTGGTCAGTGGACAGAATTCCCCTTAAATTTGTATTCTGTGGAAAGAATGCTCCATACATTGGTGGTCAGTGGGAAGAATGCCCCTGACATTGGTGGTTATTGCAAAGAATGTTCCTTACATTGGTGGTCAGTGGGAAGAATGCTTCTTACATTGGTGGTCAGTGGGAAGAATGCTCCTTACATTGGTGGTCAGTAGGGATGAGCTTCGTGTTCGAGTCGAACATACGTTCGACTCGAACATCGGCTGTTCGATCGTTCGACGAAGATCGAACGATTTGGGCCGTTCGCGCCAAATTCGAGTGACGCGAACGGCCCACAATGCACTACGCCATCGCAGTGTCATCCAGGCGCTGTGATTGGCCAAGCATGCACTGTGACCCCGCATGCTTGGCCAATCACAGCGCCGGCAGCGAGGAGAGCAATGATTGGCCACAGGCAGGATGCCTGTGGCCAATTATTGCTGAGGGTGTTTAGTACACGCCCCACACTATAAAAGGCCGCCAGCACGGCGGCCTAGTGTAGTGTGTTCCGGAGCAGGGATAGAGCAGCATAGGCAGGGACAGTGACTGTTATTTCTTTCTTGCTTAACCTGGATTCCTTTAGTTTAGGGAAAGAGAAGGATAGGTAGGGAGAGTGTCAGTGTGTTTTGTGCTTGTGCTATAGTGTGCTTAAAAAAAACATTTATTCTAGGGACAGAAAACTGTAGGTAGGGACAGTGTCAGTTTCTTTCACTCTGCAAGTCCTTGTTTCCAGGGACCTGGAAGGACAGTGAGTGAATTGTCCTTGTGCTATATTGTGCTTAAAAAAACATTTATTCTAGGGACAGAAAACTGTAGGTAGGGAGAGTGTCAGTTTCTTTCACTCTGCAAGTCCTTGTTTCCAGGGACCTGTAAGGACAGTGAGTGAATTGTCCTTGTGCTATATTGTGATTAAAAAAAACATTTTTTCTAGGGACAGAAAACTGTAGGTAGGGAGAGTGTTTTTTTTCTTTCACTCTGCAAGTCCTTGTTTCCAGGGACCTGGAAGGACAGTGAGTGAATTGTCCTTGTGCTATATTGTGCTTAAAAAAAACATTTTTTCTAGGGACAGAAAACTGTAGGTAGGGAGAGTGTTTTTTTTCTTTCACTCTGCAAGTCCTTGTTTCCAGGGACCTGGAAGGACAGTGAGTGAATTGTCCTTGTGCTATATTGTGCTTAAAAAAAAACATTTTTTCTAGGGACAGAAAACTGTAGGTAGGGAGAGTGTTTTTTTTCTTTCACTCTGCAAGTCCTTGTTTCCAGGGACCTGTAAGGACAGTGAGTGAATTGTCCTTGTGCTATATTGTGATTAAAAAAAACATTTTTTCTAGGGACAGAAAACTGTAGGTAGGGAGAGTGTTTTTTTTCTTTCACTCTGCAAGTCCTTGTTTCCAGGGACCTGTAAGGACAGTGAGTGAATTGTCCTTGTGCTATATTGTGCTTAAAAAAAACATTTATTCTAGGGACAGAAAACTGTAGGTAGGGAGAGTGTCAGTTTATTTCACTCTGCAAGTCCTTGTTTCCAGGGACCTGGAAGGACAGTGAGTGAATTGTCCTTGTGCTATATTGTGATTAAAAAAAACATTTTTTCTAGGGACAGAAAACTGTAGGTAGGGAGAGTGTTTTTTTTCTTTCACTCTGCAAGTCCTTGTTTCCAGGGACCTGGAAGGACAGTGAGTGAATTCTCCTTGTGCTATATTGTGCTTAAAAAAAACATTTATTCTAGGGACAGAAAACTGTAGGTAGGGAGAGTGTCAGTTTATTTCACTCTGCAAGTCCTTGTTTCCAGGGACCTGTAAGGACAGTGAGTGAATTGTCCTTGTGCTATATTGTGATTAAAAAAAACATTTTTTCTAGGGACAGAAAACTGTAGGTAGGGAGAGTGTTTTTTTTCTTTCACTCTGCAAGTCCTTGTTTCCAGGGACCTGTAAGGACAGTGAGTGAATTGTCCTTGTGCTATATTGTGCTTAAAAAAAACATTTATTCTAGGGACAGAAAACTGTAGGTAGGGAGAGTGTCAGTTTATTTCACTCTGCAAGTCCTTGTTTCCAGGGACCTGTAAGGACAGTGAGTGAATTGTCCTTGTGCTATATTGTGATTAAAAAAAACATTTTTTCTAGGGACAGAAAACTGTAGGTAGGGAGAGTGTTTTTTTTCTTTCACTCTGCAAGTCCTTGTTTCCAGGGACCTGGAAGGACAGTGAGTGAATTGTCCTTGTGCTATATTGTGCTTAAAAAAAACATTTTTTCTAGGGACAGAAAACTGTAGGTAGGGAGAGTGTTTTTTTTTTTTCACTCTGCAAGTCCTTGTTTCCAGGGACCTGGAAGGACAGTGAGTGAATTGTCCTTGTGCTATATTGTGCTTAAAAAAAAACATTTTTTCTAGGGACAGAAAACTGTAGGTAGGGAGAGTGTTTTTTTTCTTTCACTCTGCAAGTCCTTGTTTCCAGGGACCTCTAAGGACAGTGAGTGAATTGTCCTTGTGCTATATTGTGCTTAAAAAAACATTTATTCTAGGGACAGAAAACTGTAGGTAGGGAGAGTGTCAGTTTATTTCACTCTGCAAGTCCTTGTTTCCAGGGACCTGTAAGGACAGTGAGTGAATTGTCCTTGTGCTATATTGTGATTAAAAAAAAACATTTTTTCTAGGGACAGAAAACTGTAGGTAGGGAGAGTGTTTTTTTTCTTTCACTCTGCAAGTCCTTGTTTCCAGGGACCTGTAAGGACAGTGAGTGAATTGTCCTTGTGCTATATTGTGATTAAAAAAAACATTTTTTCTAGGGACAGAAAACTGTAGGTAGGGAGAGTGTTTTTTTTCTTTCACTCTGCAAGTCCTTGTTTCCAGGGACCTGGAAGGACAGTGAGTGAATTGTCCTTGTGCTATATTGTGCTTAAAAAAAAACATTTTTTTTAGGGACAGAAAACTGTAGGTAGGGAGAGTGTTTTTTTTCTTTCACTCTGCAAGTCCTTGTTTCCAGGGACCTCTAAGGACAGTGAGTGAATTGTCCTTGTGCTATATTGTGCTTAAAAAAACATTTATTCTAGGGACAGAAAACTGTAGGTAGGGAGAGTGTCAGTTTATTTCACTCTGCAAGTCCTTGTTTCCAGGGACCTGTAAGGACAGTGAGTGAATTGTCCTTGTGCTATATTGTGATTAAAAAAAACATTTTTTCTAGGGACAGAAAACTGTAGGTAGGGAGAGTGTTTTTTTTCTTTCACTCTGCAAGTCCTTGTTTCCAGGGACCTGTAAGGACAGTGAGTGAATTGTCCTTGTGCTATATTGTGATTAAAAAAAACATTTTTTCTAGGGACAGAAAACTGTAGGTAGGGAGAGTGTCAGTTTCTTTCACTGTGAAAGTCCTTGTTTCAAGGGACAGAGAAGGACACCTGAAGGTAGCCCTTATTGCTTTTTTCCCATCTCCCTGCAGGCCATCTATTAGAATGTCTGGAAGGCAAACAAGGAGAGGCAGACAGTCAGGAGGCAATAAAAGAGGGCAAGCAGGCTCTGTGTCTGGGGGCAACAGTGCTGGTCGTGGACGCGGTGCATTGTCATCAGCACATGGCCATGGGACACGCTTGTCCTTCTTTTCGGCAGCTGGACATGTTGAGCCACATCATGCCGAAGACTTGGTAGAGTGGATGACCAAGCCCTCCTCCTCCTCCTCATCCTCTCTCACCCAGGCTCAGGGTACTGGAAAAGCAGCTGCCAAAGCGTCGTCTTCCCTGGTATCAATGTCAGACAAATCATCAGTCACTCCTTCCCTAGACCCACCATGTCCTCCTCCTGAGGAGTCCCCCGAACTGTTTCAGCACAGTGTTGGGTACATGCTCCAGGAGGATGCCCAGCGTTTCGAAGGGTCTGATGATGAAACCCAGCTAGAGGAAGGCAGTAGCGTGAGAGCAGACAGAGGGGATGCTCAAGAAGGACACCAATCTGGCAGTCATGTTCCAGCAGCTGCAGCATACTGCCAGATTGGCTCCAGTGATGAGGAGGGAGGGGATGATGAGGTCACTGACTCCACGTGGGTGCCTAATAGGAGAGAGGAGGAGGAGGAGGATGAGGAGGAGGCACATCTCCAACGAGGCAGGATGCCCTTTGGTGGCCAGCGTAAGGGCAGTACACCGACGGAATCACACCGCAGAGCTCCGCCTGTGCAGGGCGCTGCCTCTGCCCGTCATTCAAAAAGTTCTTTGGTGTGGGCCTTTTTTGAGGCTAGTGCATCAGATCGCACAGCTGCTGTTTGCAACATATGTCTCAAGCGTATATCGCGTGGCCAAAACATCAGCCGCTTGGGTACCACATGCCTGACCAGACATATGTTGACCTGCCATGCAGCTCGTTGGCAAGCCTACCTCAAAGACCCACACCAAAGAACAAAGCGGACCTCTCCTTGCACCGCATCAGCTGGGATCTCCAACCCCACTATAACTTCAGTCCTCTCTGAAACATGCACTGAGAGGAATGAAGGTGTAGAATTAGGTGTGTCACAGCCAAGTACTTGCGCCCACTCTGCTAGCAGTACACCGACGTCCGATTCTAGCAGGCAAATTTCCCTGCCCCAGCTGCTGGACCGTCGAAAGAAGTTCACTCCCAGCCATCCACATGCCCAGCGGTTGAATGCTAGCTTGGCTAAATTGCTAGCGCTTCAACTGCTGCCTTTTCAGTTGGTAGACTCGGCCCCCTTCCGTGAGTTTGTGCAATGTGCGGTTCCTCAGTGGCAGGTTCCCAAACGCCACTTTTTCTCACGGAAGGCTATTCCGGCTCTCTACCGGCATGTGGAAGGCAATGTCTTGGCCTCGCTGGACAGGGCGGTCAGCGGTAAGGTGCATATTACCGCTGACTCATGGTCCAGCAGGCATGGACAGGGACGTTACCTTTCTTTCACGGCCCATTGGGTCACTCTTTTGGCAGCTGGGAAGGATTCAGGACAAGGTGCAGTAGTGTTGGAGGTTGTCCCACCGCCACGCCTCCAAAATGCTACTACTGGTTGTGACACACCTCTCTCCTCCACCCCCTCCTCTTCTTCTTCCTCCATGGCCTCTTCCTGTGGTTTGTCCTATGAACCAGCGGTGCTCCGTAGCCGTTCACGGGGCTACGCAAGTACGCAGGCAAAAAGATGCCATGCCGTGCTTGCGCTGGTGTGTTTGGGGGACAGAAGCCACACTGGGGCAGAGGTCCTGTCTGCTCTGCAGGGCCAGGCCGAGAGGTGGTTGACGCCACGCCAGCTTAAGCCAGGAATGGTGGTTTGCGACAATGGCACCAACCTCCTCTCCGCCCTCCGACAGGGACAACTGACCCATGTGCCCTGTGTGGCTCACGTCCTTAACCTGGTGGTGCAGCGCTTCTTGGGCAGGTACCCGGGCTTACAGGATGTCCTGAGGCAGGCCAGGAAAGTCTGTGTGCATTTCCGCAGATCTTATAATGCCAGTGCTCGCCTGGCTGAGCTGCAAAAGGAGTTGAACCTGCCCAAGAACCGCCTTATATGTGACATGCCCACCAGGTGGAACTCAACGTTGGCCATGCTGCAGCGGCTGCACACGCAGCAGAGGGCCATCAATGAGTACCTGTGCGACTACGGCACCAGGACAGGGTCAGGGGAGCTTGGTTTTTTTTCTCCACGCCAGTGGGGCATGATCAGGGATGCATGCACTGTCCTGGCACCATTTGAGGAGGCCACGAGGATGGTGAGCAGTGACAGTGCATGCATCAGTGACACTGTACCTCTTGTCCACCTGTTGGAGCACACGCTGCGTGGAATAATGGACAGGGCACTTGAGGCAGAACAGAGGCAGGAAGAGGAGGACTTCCTTGCCTCTCAAGGCCCCCTTTACCCAGACAGTGTTCCTTCTGTCCCACCCATCGCACAGGAAGAGGAGGAGGAGGAGGAGGAGGAGGAGGAGGATTGTGTCAGCATGGAGGTGGAGGCTGGCACTCAGCATCATCAGCAGCAGTCTTTTAGGGATGATTTACAGTCCCAAGAAACCAGTGGACTTGTACGTGGCTGGGAGGAGGTGGCTGCGGATCATGTCGTCCTTAGTGACCCAGAGGACTCCGGAGCGAATGCCTCAGCAAACCTACGCTGCATGGACTCCCTGATCCTGCAAAGTCTGCGGAAGGATCCTCGTATTCTTCGGATCAAGGAGAGGGACCATTACTGGCTGGCCACTCTCCTTGATCCACGGTACAAGGGTAAGGTTGCGGACCTTATGTTACCGTCGCAGAGGGAGCAGAGGATGAGACAACTCCGGGAGGCCTTGCAGAAAGGTCTGTGCAACGCGTTCCCAGAGACTGGGAGGTTGCAAACTCCTGGTCCTGGACAACGAGTTGCTGAGGCTTCGGCCAGTCAAAGAAGGAGCGGTGGGGAAGGTGGCCGTCTGACCGATGCGTTCAGACAATTCTTTAGTCCGCAGCCCCAAAGTATGATCGGTTCCAGCAACCATCGCCAGCGTCTGATAAACATGGTGCAGGAATATCTAGGGGCAAGGTCAGACTTGGACACCTTCCCCACCGAAAATCCTCTGGCTTACTGGGTCTTGAGGATGGATCACTGGCCAGAGCTTGCACAGTATGCAATTGAGCTACTGGCCTGTCCTGCATCCAGCGTTCTTTCGGAACGCACATTCAGTGCTGCTGGAGGATTTGTCACGGATCACAGGGTGCGCCTGTCCACCGACTCGGTTGATCGACTGACTTTCATCAAGATGAACCAGTCTTGGATCACCACCAGCTACCACACACCTGATGCTGATATAACAGACTAATTGATTTTAACATGTCACATCCCTTCAAGACTGATGCTGATGCTGAGTGCCTGTGCTGTTATGTTGACTGGCTATCCTCCTCCTCCGAGTCCTCAATGATACGATTGATGATGATAGCTTGTAAGATCATTTTTGTTTATGGGTGCCGCCACCAGTGCCTAACGCCCAATTTTTCAGCCCCTGTTTAACAGGGGCGTGTAATTACAATTTTTGAAGCAATACTTTGCAACAGGGCTCATTGCTGTGCTCCAAGTACAGTATCTGTGAGGAGTTGCAGTGTTGTGCCACCAGTGCCTAAGGCCCAATTTTTCAGCCCCTGTTTAACAGGGGCGTGTCATTACAATTTTTGAAGCAATACTTTGCAACAGGGCTCATTGCTGTGCTCCAAGTACAGTATCTGTGAGGAGTTGCAGTGTTGTGCCACCAGTGCCTAAGGCCCAATTTTTCAGCCCCTGTTTAACAGGGGCGTGTCATTACAATTTTTGAAGCAATACTTTGCAACAGGGCTCATTGCTGTGCTCCAAGTACAGTATCTGTGAGGGGTTGCAGTGTTGTGCCACCAGTGCCTAAGGCCCAATTTTTCAGCCCCTGTTCAACAGGGGCATGTAATTACAATTCTTGATCTAATAATTCACAGCAGGGCCCATTGCTGCACCCACCAAGAGTAACTGTCAGGGCTTACAGTGTTGTGGCACCAGCACCACCATCAAAGGCCCAATTTTTACTACCACTGTTCAACAATTATATGTAATTAAAATTCCTGATATAATAGTTGACAGCAGGGCGTTCCAGCACCAACCAAGAGTAACTGTGAGTGCTTACAGTGTTGTGCCAACACCAACAACTAAGGGGCCTATTTCTGCAGAGTATATACGGCAGGTCCCTACTTTCAAACATCCAACTTACAAACGACTCCTACTTGCAAACGCAAGAAGACAACAGGAAGTGAGAGGAAATCTACCACTAGGAAGGAAAATTCTCTCCTGTAAGAATAAATATGGGAGAAAGGTGTCTCCTCTGTACTGATGCTTTATCAGCAATCCTTGTTTCAAGAAAAACACCACATTTCAAAAACAGTTGTCATTGGGACGGAAAGTGAGGTGAAATGTTCTGAACAGGGGCACAGACAGCAAAACAAATGTTACAGGGGTGATAACCCTTACCTATGTTTTCCAAAAAGTTTAAAAATAGATTTTTGGTCTGGAGCTACACTTCAACAATGTACCTGTTCAAAATTACAAACAGATTCTACATAAGAACAAACCTACAGTCCCTGTCTTGTATGCACCGCCTGTATAGGGCTGTTCAGAGTATATAGGGCCTTTTTTATTTTATGTGCGGGGTTCCCCTTAATATCCATACAAGACCCAAAGGGGCTGGTAATGGGCTGGGGTGGGGGGGGGGGTCATGGGGTAGCTATGCCATTTTTCTTAAAGAATTTCATCCATATTACCGGGACCAGACATTACATTAAAGCCGCAAGCAGTTTTAAATGGCTTTTTTTTCCTTTAGAAGTGTCATTTTGTGCAGGGACAGTTCTAAACACGGGAAACACGTGGCACTTCACAGGCATACTTTAGACACCCCCCAGGTACGATATTTAAAGGAATATTTGACTTTTTTTTTTTCACTTTATGCATCATTAAAATGACTGCTCCCGAAAAACGACCGTTTTTAAAACTTCTTTTTGCATTGATACATGTCCCCTGGTGCAGAACCCGGGTTCCCAAACCCTTTTTAGGACAATAACATGCATAATAGTTGTTATAATTAGCACTTTAGAATTCGAACGTTCGCATCCATTGTATTTAATAGGGTTCTAATGTTCGTTCGAACTTTCGGTCCGTTCGCGGGTTCTGGTGCGAACCGAACCCGGGGGTGTTCGGCTCATCACTAGTGGTCAGTGGAAAGAATGCTCCTTACATTGGTAGTCAGTGGGAAGAATATCCCTTACATTGGTAGTAAGTAGGAAAAATGCCCCCTTACAGTGGTGGTCAGTGGGAGGAATGCTCCTTACGTTTGTGGTCTATGGGAAGAATGATTCTTACATTGGCGGTCAGTAGGAAGAATGCACCTTACAGTGGTGGTCCGTAGAAAGAATGATACTCACATTACTTCTTACATTGGTGGTCCTTGGGAAGCCTGCCCCCTCCAGTGGTGGTTAGGGGAAAGAGAAAGAATGCTCCTAACATTTTTTTTTCTCAAACAAAGGTCTTTATTGAGCAGAAGTAAAAAAAAACACATACATAGAGTTCCAGATAACCAACAATATAATCAGTCAGTGTGACGCAGCACACCCATATACATCATATTCGTCATAGCACATAGTCCCTTCAACAAATTATTGTTAATGCTCCTAACATTGGTGGTCAATAGGAAGAATGCTCCTTTACAGTGGGGATCAGTGAGAAGAATGCATCTCATATTGGTGGTCAGTGGGAAGAATGCCCCCTTACATTGGTGATCAGAATCCCACCCTTAAATAACCAAGAAGATAACTTATGTCATGCTGCTGGCTCTGCCAAGTGGTGATGGACCTGAAACTATGCAAGCACCATCATATGGGAAATCAATCAGCCATGATTTAAGGAACCCCAATGCCCCCCCCCCCCCCCCACCACTACCACCACCACAACCTCTGGAGGAACCCTAGGGCTCTGCAGAATCCTGGTTGAGAATGGCTGGTTTAGACATTCTGTTGTTATAGGAAATTTAAGGTAAAGACTATAATAGCGGGACAAGGCATTAGTACAATGTTACTGAATTTCTATCTCTGCAACTTCAACTTCACTTTTATGTCTGCTGAGAATATTTCTAATAGGACAAGAGGCATATTGACTCTTGACACCTCATATAAGAAAACCTAAGTGGGTCCTTGAAAACAACCTTCATCATTACAATAAAGTGACAAGGACAAGCTGGTGATAGAGAGATGTTCCAAATATACATAAAACAACTAACACCATTAATGTATTTGTGTTTTTGAATAGTATAAGTCACTTTTTGCCCTGTAAGCGAGGACAAAGAGACTACCATGCCACCTTCTGGTACTTAATAAGATTGCACAAAATAGACTGGCCTATCCCATTCCACTTCTATATGAAGTAAGAATTACACTTATACTCTGTTAATAGGGTTTTACTAACAGGACTGCTGTTGGTCACTGGCAGGAAAGAAGATCCATGTGATACTGTACAGGGTTTGGTATTTCATTTGCTTCTTTCCCCACCAACGTCATTTTGGATTAGAACCAAGTCTCCTAGCAATACCGCAATTTTACTCATTATATCCAATATGTACAAAAATAGACTGAATAGCACTCCTAAGGACAGTGCTCCAGACAGGTACAGTCCACCCTTTCTACAGCTCCATGAATTAAGGGGTCATCTGCCAGTGTTAAGATAGTGCCCCTGGGCAAACCTTTCCCTGTAGCAATGCCGGACACCTCCCCAGGTGACAAGGCCCGATTCCACATGGCAAAGCCAGCCAGATTTCCAACAAAGGCTTCAGAACTGTCGAATCCACCACCCAAGGTGTCCTGCTCCTGGCCAAGAACCAGCGATCCTCCAGGTGGGATCTCATAACCCTTTTGGAACCGTGATCCAGTGGACGTCAGTCTTCGGTCAACATAGAACCAGTACTTGCCCTGGATGGAGGACCAGATAAAACAAGTGTGATGCCATTTCCCATCAATCAAGGGCACCAGTGGTAGTTCCCGGAAGGCTGGATCACCAATGACAAAGTGGAAAGCGTCATAGGTGGCACCATTCCTGCCATGCAGGACCAGCTTGTTGTCATTATCTTCTGTGGCGTATGAAAGGATGGTGCCCAGGTAACTGGCATTCGTTTTGACCCAGCTGCAGATAGACAGTTCATGTAATGGTTCCCTCAGGCCTTTGGTGAAGGTGGCATAGTTTTCCGTGGACGAGTTAGGGAAAATGAGCATGGAATGCACATTGCAAACTGTAACAAGAACACAAGAGGACATCATTAGTGAACTATCAGAGCAACAAATACAGGAAGACATTCAAGCAATACTTCAAGAAGAAAATGTGAAATAGTCTCATCAAATGCAGAAAGGACTTGAGTAAACAGGACTGAGCAATTGATCATTTTCATGTCAAGACTCTCCATCTCTGGGGAAATTGATGAACCCCAACAAGCTACCTACTGAAACCTGTGCTATGGATAAACATGTAAAATGTATACCCCAAATTTCTATTTCAGTTTTGGATAAAATGAGAAAGGATCAGACCTCTGTTGGGTTTTTAAGTGCTATACAGGGCTCCACTAAAGAGATTTCAGCCTCGTACACACGGGCGGGAATCCCGTCGGGAAAAAAAACGTTGGTTTTCCCGTTGGTATTCCCGGTAAGCTCGCCTTGCTCGCCGAGTGTACACACGGCCATTCAAAAGAACCGCCATTCTTTTGAATGGCAAGAACGCGGTGACGTCATCGACTACAACGAGCCTGCGCTCGTCACATTCTATGCCGTCGCCGCCATCTTGCTACACCCTACACTACCCTTGTATGCTACCGCGCATGCGTCAAAGTCTTTTCGAGCAGCGCGGGTTTACCTGGACAAGGTAAGCATACAGACGACCGGGTTTCTCGGCAGGAAAACTCTGCCGAGGATCCGGACGAGAAAAATAGAGAGCAGGTTCTCTATTTTTCTCGTCGAGATTCCCAGCAGTTTTCCTGGCGAGAAGCCATACACACGAATGGTTTTCTCGGCAAAAAGCTCTCCTAGCAGTTTTCTTGCCGAGAAAACCGGTCGTGTGTACGAGGCTTTCCTCTCATTTACTGTCATGATGACAACGGTTCCACCAGACAGAAAATGAGGGAAATTTTGCAACACAGCAATACAAAGGTTGGCCGTGGTTCATAGCCTTATGCAGGGGAGGGCTGGGCCAGGGGGCAGGGTGGCAATTACCTCCTAGGCCGCCCTAACTTATGTTCAAAATGGCCGGCAGCCGCTGCCCGCTACCATTTTCTTTTTTATTCTGGTCTAGGAAGTCGGGCCGGGGGCATGGCCATGGCGGCCGACCACTAGCTGTTGCATTCAGGGAGTTGTAGTCCGCACTCAAGCTTCTGGTGGATGGAAAACACAGCAGCGCAGAGGAAACTACAACTCCCTGGGACCGGATTCTTGGAAGCAGGGAGTCGGGATGCAGGGCTGGGCGCTGGCTGCAACTTGACCCCAGGATCAGGAGCATTACCCCCCAGGAAACCCTGGCGTGCAAGGACCTGCTGAGCTGAGATCGCTGAGGTGAGAGACCCTGACACCCCTAGCTGACCCCCCATGTCCCCCCCATGTAACCTGCCCCAGTGATCAGGCTGCATTGATGGGCACTGGAGTTGGCTGCACTGATGGGCACTGGTGAGGCTGCATTGAAAAACCAGGTGGGCCATGGATGGTGAGCTGATTTGGCGGTTCAATGGGCACCTTGACTGGACTTGCTCCCCAGACCTAAGGCCGCCAGCCCTCCCCTGGCCTTATGTGTACTAAACAGTCACCATTCAGTGTCTGCAAATCACTATTATCAACGTCAAAGTACTGTACTTCAGCTATAGAAAACTGTTGGTCCCCATTGATACTATACTGATACTAAAGGACACAAGGTGACCATGCACACAGAGATCTGTATTTATAAAAATATTAACAAAAGAATTAAAGTTTTAGATTTACATGGTTGGAATAATAAATTGTATAGATTTATATATACGGTAATCTGTAGATTTTTCCATCTAGAAATGTGTATGTTACAGAATGCAACTTCAATGACAGCTGCAAGAAAATCATTTGTAGACAAGCCTCTTGGAAAGAATGTTGTTTTTGCTGAAAGCCTATTGACAAACCTCTGTCCATAGAACTGTACAACAGTGTTAATTTTTACATACTAAATTGCCATTTTAGTTTTAGTTGTATTTTAGTCATCTGAATTGTTTTAGTTTTAGTCCTATTTTAGTCAACTAAAATCTCCAGTACATTTTAGTTGACTGCAGGGCTTTTTTTCAATGGGAACGCGGGGGAACGCAGTTCTGGCGCCTCCAGCACTGAATATAACGACAAGGAGTGCTGGGGTATGCCGAAGGGTCTATTCATGCTGGCTGCTGAGGGATCTATTGTCACTGGGGGTATCTATTGCTTCTAGTAGGGGGATATTTCTTTGCTTGGGGTCAATTGTATATGGGAGAGACCTACTGTTGAGAGAGGGGTCTATTGTTGCTGGCTACTGGGAGATCTATTGTTGCTGGGGTAGATCTATTGTAGCTGGGGGAGGCTATTGTTTCTGGGGGTCTACTGTTCCTGGGAGATCTATAGTTGCTGGGGGGATCTATTGTTGATAGGGATATCTATTGTTGCTGAGGGGGTCTATTGTTGCTGGGAGAGATCTATTTTTGCTAGCGGGGTCTATAGTTGCTGGGAGGGATCTATTTTTGCTTGGGGGTCTATTGTTGCTGTAGGAGCTCTTTTTCATTGCTTTTTGTTTGCAAATTTTATAGAATCATATCAAGCACCAAATAATATTTGGTTTTGTTTTCTCTTAAAGGGACGGTACTGGGAGGTGGGTAGGGGGTGGAACCGAGGGACGGTCCTTTGAGGTGGGTAGGGGGTGGAGAAAAGGGATGACTTGAAAGGGTGGATTACCTGCACCTATTCTATGAGAAAAAAAGCCCTGGTTGACTAAAATATAATGGGTTTAATTAAATTGTAATGCATAACTTAAGCATCTCTCTGGTTTTTCCAAACTCATTATATGCTCCTGGAGTAAAAATCGAAAAACTTATTATTTATGGTATTAAGGTTTAAACATGCGCTACAGACACAGATTTAACAGTTATGATATATAACCAGTGTAAATTTTAAAATTTAGATTTAGTTTTAGTCAGTCTTTTGACTAAAATGCCATTTTAGTTTTAGATATATTTTAGTCGACTAAAATAGTGTTAATTTTGTTGAGAAAATTATTTTCGTTGATGATAATAACACTGCTGTACAAAAGACCTGAGGATCAGTGAAGGACAATCCCTAGGCTGTCCTACTAGGCATCAAGTAGGACATGTACAGTGTATGCAATGGGTGAAAATGGTTAGCCCCGTGTAATACATAATCACAAACAATAAAACAGAAAAAATGGGTTTTATGTCTACATCCAAACAGCTCTATAGTAGGGATGAGCTTCGTGTTCGAGTCGAACATACGTTCGACTCGAACATTGGCTGTTCGATCGTTCGACGAAGATCGAACGATTTGGGCCGTTCGCGCCAAATTCGAGTGACGCGAACGGCCCACAATGCACTACGCCATCGCAGTGTCATCCAGGCGCTGTGATTGGCCAAGCATGCACTGTGACCCCGCATGCTTGGCCAATCACAGCGCCGGCAGCGAGGAGAGCAATGATTGGCCACAGGCAGGATGCCTGTGGCCAATTATTGCTGAGGGTGTTTAGTACACGCCCCACACTATAAAAGGCCGCCAGCACGGCGGCCTAGTGTAGTGTGTTCCGGAGCAGGGATAGAGTAGCATAGGCAGGGACAGTGACTGTTATTTCTTTCTTGCTTAACCTGGATTCCTTTAGTTTAGGGAAAGAGAAGGATAGGTAGGGAGAGTGTCAGTGTGTTTTGTGCTTCTGCTATAGTGTGCTTAAAAAAAAACATTTATTCTAGGGACAGAAAACTCTAGGTAGGGACAGTGTCAGTTTCTTTCACTCTGCAAGTCCTTGTTTCCAGGGACCTGGAAGGACAGTGAGTGAATTGTCCTTTTGCTATATTGTGATTAAAAAAAACATTTATTCTAGGGACAGAAAACTCTAGGTAGGGACAGTGTCAGTTTCTTTCACTCTGCAAGTCCTTGTTTCCAGGGACCTGGAAGGACAGTGAGTGAATTGTCCTTTTGCTATATTGTGATTAAAAAAAACATTTATTCTAGGGACAGAAAACTCTAGGTAGGGACAGTGTCAGTTTCTTTCACTCTGCAAGTCCTTGTTTCCAGGGACCTGGAAGGACAGTGAGTGAATTGTCCTTTTGCTATATTGTGATTAAAAAAAACATTTATTCTAGGGACAGAAAACTCTAGGTAGGGACAGTGTCAGTTTCTTTCACTCTGCAAGTCCTTGTTTCCAGGGACCTGGAAGGACAGTGAGTGAATTGTCCTTTTGCTATATTGTGATTAAAAAAAACATTTTTTTCTAGGGACAGAAAACTGTAGGTAGGGAGAGTATTTTTTTTCTTTCACTCTGCAAGTCCTTGTTTCCAGGGACCTGTAAGGACAGTGAGTTAATTGTCCTTGTGCTATATTGTGCTGAAAAAAACATTTATTCCAGGGACAGAAAACTCTAGGTAGGGACAGTGTCAGTTTCTTTCACTCTGCAAGTCCTTGTTTCCAGGGACCTGGAAGGACAGTGAGTGAATTGTCCTTTTGCTATATTGTGATTAAAAAAAACATTTTTTTCTAGGGACAGAAAACTGTAGGTAGGGAGAGTGTTTTTTTTCTTTCACTCTGCAAGTCCTTGTTTCCAGGGACCTGTAAGGACAGTGAGTTAATTTTCCTTGTGCTATATTGTGATTAAAAAAAACATTTATTCTAGGGACAGAAAACTCTAGGTAGGGACAGTGTCAGTTTCTTTCACTCTGCAAGTCCTTGTTTCCAGGGACCTGGAAGGACAGTGAGTGAATTGTCCTTTTGCTATATTGTGATTAAAAAAAACATTTATTCTAGGGACAGAAAACTCTAGGTAGGGACAGTGTCAGTTTCTTTCACTCTGCAAGTCCTTGTTTCCAGGGACCTGGAAGGACAGTGAGTGAATTGTCCTTTTGCTATATTGTGATTAAAAAAAACATTTATTCTAGGGACAGAAAACTCTAGGTAGGGACAGTGTCAGTTTCTTTCACTCTGCAAGTCCTTGTTTCCAGGGACCTGGAAGGACAGTGAGTGAATTGTCCTTTTGCTATATTGTGATTAAAAAAAACATTTATTCTAGGGACAGAAAACTCTAGGTAGGGACAGTGTCAGTTTCTTTCACTCTGCAAGTCCTTGTTTCCAGGGACCTGGAAGGACAGTGAGTGAATTGTCCTTTTGCTATATTGTGATTAAAAAAAACATTTATTCTAGGGACAGAAAACTCTAGGTAGGGACAGTGTCAGTTTCTTTCACTCTGCAAGTCCTTGTTTCCAGGGACCTGGAAGGACAGTGAGTGAATTGTCCTTTTGCTATATTGTGATTAAAAAAAACATTTTTTTCTAGGGACAGAAAACTGTAGGTAGGGAGAGTATTTTTTTTCTTTCACTCTGCAAGTCCTTGTTTCCAGGGACCTGTAAGGACAGTGAGTTAATTGTCCTTGTGCTATATTGTGCTGAAAAAAACATTTATTCCAGGGACAGAAAACTCTAGGTAGGGACAGTGTCAGTTTCTTTCACTCTGCAAGTCCTTGTTTCCAGGGACCTGGAAGGACAGTGAGTGAATTGTCCTTTTGCTATATTGTGATTAAAAAAAACATTTTTTTCTAGGGACAGAAAACTGTAGGTAGGGAGAGTATTTTTTTTCTTTCACTCTGCAAGTCCTTGTTTCCAGGGACCTGTAAGGACAGTGAGTTAATTGTCCTTGTGCTATATTGTGCTGAAAAAAACATTTATTCCAGGGACAGAAAACTCTAGGTAGGGACAGTGTCAGTTTCTTTCACTCTGCAAGTCCTTGTTTCCAGGGACCTGGAAGGACAGTGAGTGAATTGTCCTTTTGCTATATTGTGATTAAAAAAAACATTTTTTTCTAGGGACAGAAAACTGTAGGTAGGGAGAGTGTTTTTTTTCTTTCACTCTGCAAGTCCTTGTTTCCAGGGACCTGTAAGGACAGTGAGTTAATTTTCCTTGTGCTATATTGTGATTAAAAAAAACATTTATTCTAGGGACAGAAAACTCTAGGTAGGGACAGTGTCAGTTTCTTTCACTCTGCAAGTCCTTGTTTCCAGGGACCTGGAAGGACAGTGAGTGAATTGTCCTTTTGCTATATTGTGATTAAAAAAAACATTTATTCTAGGGACAGAAAACTCTAGGTAGGGACAGTGTCAGTTTCTTTCACTCTGCAAGTCCTTGTTTCCAGGGACCTGGAAGGACAGTGAGTGAATTGTCCTTTTGCTATATTGTGATTAAAAAAAACATTTATTCTAGGGACAGAAAACTCTAGGTAGGGACAGTGTCAGTTTCTTTCACTCTGCAAGTCCTTGTTTCCAGGGACCTGGAAGGACAGTGAGTGAATTGTCCTTTTGCTATATTGTGATTAAAAAAAACATTTTTTTCTAGGGACAGAAAACTGTAGGTAGGGAGAGTGTTTTTTTTCTTTCACTCTGCAAGTCCTTGTTTCCAGGGACCTGTAAGGACAGTGAGTTAATTTTCCTTGTGCTATATTGTGATTAAAAAAAACATTTATTCTAGGGACAGAAAACTCTAGGTAGGGACAGTGTCAGTTTCTTTCACTCTGCAAGTCCTTGTTTCCAGGGACCTGGAAGGACAGTGAGTGAATTGTCCTTTTGCTATATTGTGATTAAAAAAAACATTTATTCTAGGGACAGAAAACTCTAGGTAGGGACAGTGTCAGTTTCTTTCACTCTGCAAGTCCTTGTTTCCAGGGACCTGGAAGGACAGTGAGTGAATTGTCCTTTTGCTATATTGTGATTAAAAAAAACATTTTTTTCTAGGGACAGAAAACTGTAGGTAGGGAGAGTATTTTTTTTCTTTCACTCTGCAAGTCCTTGTTTCCAGGGACCTGTAAGGACAGTGAGTTAATTGTCCTTGTGCTATATTGTGCTGAAAAAAACATTTATTCCAGGGACAGAAAACTCTACGTAGGGACAGTGTCAGTTTCTTTCACTCTGCAAGTCCTTGTTTCCAGGGACCTGGAAGGACAGTGAGTGAATTGTCCTTTTGCTATATTGTGATTAAAAAAAACATTTTTTTCTAGGGACAGAAAACTGTAGGTAGGGAGAGTATTTTTTTTCTTTCACTCTGCAAGTCCTTGTTTCCAGGGACCTGTAAGGACAGTGAGTTAATTGTCCTTGTGCTATATTGTGCTGAAAAAAACATTTATTCCAGGGACAGAAAACTCTAGGTAGGGACAGTGTCAGTTTCTTTCACTCTGCAAGTCCTTGTTTCCAGGGACCTGGAAGGACAGTGAGTGAATTGTCCTTTTGCTATATTGTGATTAAAAAAAACATTTTTTTCTAGGGACAGAAAACTGTAGGTAGGGAGAGTGTTTTTTTTCTTTCACTCTGCAAGTCCTTGTTTCCAGGGACCTGTAAGGACAGTGAGTTAATTTTCCTTGTGCTATATTGTGATTAAAAAAAACATTTATTCTAGGGACAGAAAACTCTAGGTAGGGACAGTGTCAGTTTCTTTCACTCTGCAAGTCCTTGTTTCCAGGGACCTGGAAGGACAGTGAGTGAATTGTCCTTTTGCTATATTGTGATTAAAAAAAACATTTATTCTAGGGACAGAAAACTCTAGGTAGGGACAGTGTCAGTTTCTTTCACTCTGCAAGTCCTTGTTTCCAGGGACCTGGAAGGACAGTGAGTGAATTGTCCTTTTGCTATATTGTGATTAAAAAAAACATTTATTCTAGGGACAGAAAACTCTAGGTAGGGACAGTGTCAGTTTCTTTCACTCTGCAAGTCCTTGTTTCCAGGGACCTGGAAGGACAGTGAGTGAATTGTCCTTTTGCTATATTGTGATTAAAAAAAACATTTTTTTCTAGGGACAGAAAACTGTAGGTAGGGAGAGTGTTTTTTTTCTTTCACTCTGCAAGTCCTTGTTTCCAGGGACCTGTAAGGACAGTGAGTTAATTTTCCTTGTGCTATATTGTGATTAAAAAAAACATTTTTTCTAGGGACAGAAAACTGTAGGTAGGGAGAGTGTTTTTTTTCTTTCACTCTGCAAGTCCTTGTTTCCAGGGACAGAGAAGGACACCTGAAGGTAGCCCTTATTGCTTTTTTCCCATCTCCCTGCAGGCCATCTATTAGAATGTCTGGAAGGCAAACAAGGAGAGGCAGACAGTCAGGAGGCAATAAAAGAGGGCAAGCAGGCTCTGTGTCTGGGGGCAACAGTGCTGGTCGTGGACGCGGTGCATTGTCATCAGCACATGGCCATGGGACACGCTTGTCCTTCTTTTCGGCAGCTGGACATGTTGAGCCACATCATGCCGAAGACTTGGTAGAGTGGATGACCAAGCCCTCCTCCTCCTCCTCATCCTCTCTCACCCAGGCTCAGGGTACTGGAAAAGCAGCTGCCAAAGCGTCGTCTTCCCTGGTATCAATGTCAGACAAATCATCAGTCACTCCTTCCCTAGACCCACCATGTCCTCCTCCTGAGGAGTCCCCCGAACTGTTTCTGCACAGTGTTGGGTACATGCTCCAGGAGGATGCCCAGCGTTTCGAAGGGTCTGATGATGAAACCCAGCTAGAGGAAGGCAGTAGCGTGAGAGCAGACAGAGGGGATGCTCAAGAAGGACACCAATCTGGCAGTCATGTTCCAGCAGCTGCAGCATACTGCCAGATTGGCTCCAGTGATGAGGAGGGAGGGGATGATGAGGTCAATGACTCCACGTGGGTGCCTAATAGGAGAGAGGAGGAGGAGGAGGATGAGGAGGAGGCACATCTCCAACGAGGCAGGATGCCCTTTGGTGGCCAGCGTAAGGGCAGTACACCGACGGAATCACACCGCAGAGCTCCGCCTGTGCAGGGCGCTGCCTCTGCCCGTCATTCAAAAAGTTCTTTGGTGTGGGCCTTTTTTGAGGCTAGTGCATCAGATCGCACAGCTGCTGTTTGCAACATATGTCTCAAGCGTATATCGCGTGGCCAAAACATCAGCCGCTTGGGTACCACATGCCTGACCAGACATATGTTGACCTGCCATGCAGCTCGTTGGCAAGCCTACCTCAAAGACCCACACCAAAGAACAAAGCGGACCTCTCCTTGCACCGCATCAGCTGGGATCTCCAACCCCACTATAACTTCAGTCCTCTCTGAAACATGCACTGAGAGGAATGAAGGTGTAGAATTAGGTGTGTCACAGCCAAGTACTTGCGCCCACTCTGCTAGCAGTACACCGACGTCCGATTCTAGCAGGCAAATTTCCCTGCCCCAGCTGCTGGACCGTCGAAAGAAGTTCACTCCCAGCCATCCACATGCCCAGCGGTTGAATGCTAGCTTGGCTAAATTGCTAGCGCTTCAACTGCTGCCTTTTCAGTTGGTAGACTCGGCCCCCTTCCGTGAGTTTGTGCAATGTGCGGTTCCTCAGTGGCAGGTTCCCAAACGCCACTTTTTCTCACGGAAGGCTATTCCGGCTCTCTACCGGCATGTGGAAGGCAATGTCTTGGCCTCGCTGGACAGGGCGGTCAGCGGTAAGGTGCATATTACCGCTGACTCATGGTCCAGCAGGCATGGACAGGGACGTTACCTTTCTTTCACGGCCCATTGGGTCACTCTTTTGGCAGCTGGGAAGGATTCAGGACAAGGTGCAGTAGTGTTGGAGGTTGTCCCACCGCCACGCCTCCAAAATGCTACTACTGGTTGTGACACACCTCTCTCCTCCACCCCCTCCTCTTCTTCTTCCTCCATGGCCTCTTCCTGTGGTTTGTCCTATGAACCAGCGGTGCTCCGTAGCCGTTCACGGGGCTACGCAAGTACGCAGGCAAAAAGATGCCATGCCGTGCTTGCGCTGGTGTGTTTGGGGGACAGAAGCCACACTGGGGCAGAGGTCCTGTCTGCTCTGCAGGGCCAGGCCGAGAGGTGGTTGACGCCACGCCAGCTTAAGCCAGGAATGGTGGTTTGCGACAATGGCACCAACCTCCTCTCCGCCCTCCGACAGGGACAACTGACCCATGTGCCCTGTGTGGCTCACGTCCTTAACCTGGTGGTGCAGCGGTTCTTGGGCAGGTACCCGGGCTTACAGGATGTCCTGAGGCAGGCCAGGAAAGTCTGTGTGCATTTCCGCAGATCTTATAATGCCAGTGCTCGCCTGGCTGAGCTGCAAAAGGAGTTGAACCTGCCCAAGAACCGCCTTATATGTGACATGCCCACCAGGTGGAACTCAACGTTGGCCATGCTGCAGCGGCTGCACACGCAGCAGAGGGCCATCAATGAGTACCTGTGCGACTACGGCACCAGGACAGGGTCAGGGGAGCTTGGTTTTTTTTCTCCACGCCAGTGGGGCATGATCAGGGATGCATGCACTGTCCTGGCACCATTTGAGGAGGCCACGAGGATGGTGAGCAGTGACAGTGCATGCATCAGTGACACTGTACCTCTTGTCCACCTGTTGGAGCACACGCTGCGTGGAATAATGGACAGGGCACTTGAGGCAGAACAGAGGCAGGAAGAGGAGGACTTCCTTGCCTCTCAAGGCCCCCTTTACCCAGACAGTGTTCCTTCTGTCCCACCCATCGCACAGGAAGAGGAGGAGGAGGAGGAGGAGGAGGAGGATTGTGCAGCATGGAGGTGGAGGCTGGCACTCAGCATCATCAGCAGCAGTCTTTTAGGGATGATTTACAGTCCCAAGAAACCAGTGGACTTGTACGTGGCTGGGAGGAGGTGGCTGCGGATCATGTCGTCCTTAGTGACCCAGAGGACTCCGGAGCGAATGCCTCAGCAAACCTACGCTGCATGGCCTCCCTGATCCTGCAAAGTCTGCGGAAGGATCCTCGTATTCTTCGGATCAAGGAGAGGGACCATTACTGGCTGGCCACTCTCCTTGATCCACGGTACAAGGGTAAGGTTGCGGACCTTATGTTACCGTCGCAGAGGGAGCAGAGGATGAGACAACTCCGGGAGGCCTTGCAGAAAGGTCTGTGCAACGCGTTCCCAGAGACTGGGAGGTTGCAAACTCCTGGTCCTGGACAACGAGTTGCTGAGGCTTCGGCCAGTCAAAGAAGGAGCGGTGGGGAAGGTGGCCGTCTGACCGATGCGTTCAGACAATTCTTTAGTCCGCAGCCCCAAAGTATGATTGGTTCCAGCAACCATCGCCAGCGTCTGATAAACATGGTGCAGGAATATCTAGGGGCAAGGTCAGACTTGGACACCTTCCCCACCGAAAATCCTCTGGCTTACTGGGTCTTGAGGATGGATCACTGGCCAGAGCTTGCACAGTATGCAATTGAGCTACTGGCCTGTCCTGCATCCAGCGTTCTTTCGGAACGCACATTCAGTGCTGCTGGAGGATTTGTCACGGATCACAGGGTGCGCCTGTCCACCGACTCGGTTGATCGACTGACTTTCATCAAGATGAACCAGTCTTGGATCACCACCAGCTACCACACACCTGATGCTGATATAACAGACTAATTGATTTTAAAATGTCACATCCCTTCAAGACTGATGCTGATGCTGAGTGCCTGTGCTGTTATGTTGACTGGCTATCCTCCTCCTCCGAGTCCTCAATGATACGATTGATGATGATAGCTTGGAAGATCATTTTTGTTTATGGGTGCCGCCACCAGTGCCTAACGCCCAATTTTTCAGCCCCTGTTTAACAGGGGCGTGTAATTACAATTTTTGAAGCAATACATTGCAACAGGGCTCATTGCTGTGCTCCAAGTACAGTATCTGTGAGGAGTTGCAGTGTTGTGCCACCAGTGCCTAAGGCCCAATTTTTCAGCCCCTGTTTAACAGGGGCGTGTCATTACAATTTTTGAAGCAATACTTTGCAACAGGGCTCATTGCTGTGCTCCAAGTACAGTATCTGTGAGGGGTTGCAGTGTTGTGCCACCAGTGCCTAAGGCCCAATTTTTCAGCCCCTGTTCAACAGGGGCATGTAATTACAATTCTTGATCTAATAATTCACAGCAGGGCCCATTGCTGCACCCACCAAGAGTAACTGTCAGGGCTTACAGTGTTGTGGCACCAGCACCACCATCAAAGGCCCAATTTTTACTACCACTGTTCAACAATTATATGTAATTAAAATTCCTGATATAATAGTTGACAGCAGGGCGTTCCAGCACCAACCAAGAGTAACTGTGAGTGCTTACAGTGTTGTGCCAACACCAACAACTAAGGGGCCTATTTCTGCAGAGTATATACGGCAGGTCCCTACTTTCAAACATCCAACTTACAAACGACTCCTACTTGCAAACGCAAGAAGACAACAGAAGTGAGAGGAAATCTACCACTAGGAAGGAAAATTCTCTCCTGTAAGAATAAATATGGGAGAAAGGTGTCTCCTCTGTACTGATGCTTTATCAGCAATCCTTGTTTCAAGAAAAACACCACATTTCAAAAACAGTTGTCATTGGGACGGAAAGTGAGGTGAAATGTTCATGAACAGGGGCACAGACAGCAAAACAAATGTTACAGGGGTGATAACCCTTACCTATGTTTTCCAAAAAGTTTAAAAATAGATTTTTGGGCTGGAGCTACACTTCAACAATGTACCTGTTCAAAATTACAAACAGATTCTACATAAGAACAAACCTACAGTCCCTGTCTTGTATGCACCGCCTGTATACGGCTGTTCAGAGTATATAGGGCCTTTTTTATTTTATGTGCGGGGTTCCCCTTAATATCCATACAAGACCAAAGGGGCTGGTAATGGGCTGGGGTAGGGGGGGGGGGGGTCATGGGGGTAGCTATGCCATTTTTTCTTAAAGAATTTCATCCATATTACCGGGACCAGACATTACATTAAAGCCGCAAGCAGTTTTAAATGGCTTTTTTTTCCTTTAGAAGTGTCATTTTGTGCAGGGACAGTTCTAAACACGGGAAACACGTGGCACTTCACAGGCATACTTTAGACACCCCCCAGGTACGATATTTAAAGGAATATTTGACTTTTTTTTTTTCACTTTATGCATCATTAAAATGACTGCTCCCGAAAAACGACCGTTTTTAAAACTTCTTTTTGCATTGATACATGTCCCCTGGTGCAGAACCCGGGTTCCCAAACCCTTTTTAGGACAATAACATGCATAATAGTTGTTATAATTAGCACTTTAGAATTCGAAACGTTCGCATCCATTGTATTTAATAGGGTTCTAATGTTCGTTCGAACTTCCGGTCCGTTCGCGGGTTTCTGGTGCGAACCGAACCCGGGGGTGTTCGGCTCATCACTACTCTATAGAGATAATTACTTATAGATATCTAAAAATGTTAAGAAAGCTATAGAGTAATTTCAATGTTGTTCTTGACAAATGGAGAATTTTCATGGTGGACTTACTAGTGGCTGGAGTTTTGGGTGCTTTCTCTTCAAGTTTTGGAGCAGCTGTGGTATGTGTTGGGATCCTAGTGGATGAAAGAGGTGTTATTGTTTCCCTTGGTGGTCTGGGGGTCTCTGACCACAGAACTACGATGGGCTGATATCTGTATAGTATTATCTATAACAGGATAAAGCAGTTGTTGGAACTCAGGAAGGCTGGTTCTCTGGTTGGGCTGTGGTCCCATTGTAATGGACGGCACCTTTGTACTTTGAAAATCAGGCTTCCTCTCTTCTGGTACACTAGTTTCTTGGTTAACTCACCATGTTGAGCTGCCATGGGTTCCATTTGGTTTTTTGCTGGTATAAGCATAAGCTGCTCCTCGTGAAACTTCTTCCTTTGGTTATGCTTGGTCTTTAGCTTTAGCAGTCGTTGTTGAATAGTTATTGGCCCTGGATCATTCTGTGGGGGCTCCGGCAGTTTTTCTTCAGGGGTACGATTAATTTCTGGAGCCATTAAGGAGCTTGATGGGGTAGAATTTCATTTTGTTGCATGTGTTGCATGTTCTGCAGCTGTTGTTCTAGCTCTGCAATTTTTCTGCCCTGACTCTCGACAGACTCTCGAAAGACCTCCATTCCTTTCTGCAGCTCACCCTTGTCTTTCACTAACTGGTAAATAATCCTTTTCTGGTTGCTAAGTGTTGTTGTGAAGTTAGCCATCGCTACATCCTGGGCTTTGTTTTCCTTGGTTATCTGCTTATTCCTCTCAGCCATGGCCCCCTCAAGTGCAGAGATCTTCAGATCCAACTTTTTGTTTTCTTCTGGACCTTTTTTAGCCAAAACTTTACCCCATTCAGTTCCTGCTGAGTCATGTCACTTGAAGCATTGAGGACTTTCTGTCAGTGACCGCTGCTGGTCAGAAATGTGATGGAAACGGGCATCGATGTTGTAGGAGATGTTGTAGTTCTCGGCAATGCCCTGTAAACGGTTCAACGTCATATCTTGAAAACGCCGAAACTGAAAATTAAGAAGAAATTATTGTTTATGCTACAAACTCTATAACAAATATATTGCATTTGTGAGGAATTTAACAGCCCTCATGTACAAGAATGGTGCATAGAGATAACAATACGAAAAACTGTTTACATTTCAATTAAACTGAGGGTAACTGTCATTATGTTAAAAGTAAAGATGCCAATAACCATGAGATTAAAGGCTAAACACAAATGCTCCACCAAGCTGAACGTTCCTGTTTAGGGACTTATTGGCAAACGCAGTTACCCAAGGCAGTCAGAGTGTGTCTACATGTCCAACCCTCTTTAATCTGTATGGTCACATGGACAAGGAGGGTTCACACTATAAGGAAATCAGACCAAAAATTCCATACGAGGAACGACCGTTGGATTTTCGTATAGTGTGTACACAACTTTTGACATTCAATTCAGACCTTCCCAAAGAAATTTTTTCGAACGGACAATCTCCCAAATGTTTCTCGTTCGTTAACAAAACTAACGATTTTCATTTATGTACTGTTTTCATACGGTTTTCGTACAAGAAATATCAGATACGAAAGACTGTGCATGATCAGAAACAATAAACAACAAAAAAAAGCCTTTGTCATATGAGAATTTTCGTACAATTAGTACCATCCTTGGTTTTGACTTGCTGTGAAACATGGAGGAAAACCGGACAACTGTCCACCCGATTTTCTTATAGTATGTACTAGGGGTGCAACGGATTGGTGGTGATCCGTGATCCGTATGGGCCACCCTGTTCGGATCGGATCACCACGCGATCCGCGGAGCGCTCCGGAGCCTCGGCCGTAGGAAAGGCCGCGGCTCGGCCTAGCCCCGGAGCGGCGGCCATCTTGGTACACCCGGCGGCGGCCGCTCTAATGACGTTTCGCCGCCATCTTGCTCCACCCCACACAGTAATGAGAGAAGGGGACAAGCGGACATCTTGTTACACTCAAAGATTCCACACAAAACGGAGCTCATCAGCTTTAATACAGTATTTGGAAATCCATCGGACTGTTTACATTTTACATTTTAAAAGCAGCAGCAAACCTTACATGATTGCTAATGTGACGGAACACCTCTGATTTTCACATTTACCATTTAGTTAAATGTGGAAATCAGAGGTGTTCTGTCACATTAGCAACCATGTAAGGTCAGCAGGTTTGCTGCTGCTTTTAAAATTTAACATGTAAAGAGTCCATTGGATTTACAAACACTGTATTTAGGCTTATAAACTCAGTTTTGTGTTGAAAATAACTGTGAAATTAAAAATTTAACATTATTATTTATTTATTTTTTGGTCGATCCGAAAATGATCCGATCCGTGACCCCTGATCCGAGGATCGATCCGATCCGTGAGTTTTTTGATCCGTTGCACCCCTAGTATGTACCCAGCTTAAAGCGGAGCTCCCCCCAAAAGGAGAAGCGTCGCTTATTTGCTTCCTCCCCCCTCCGCTGCCACTTCCGGGCGACTTCGCCCAAGTTCGGCCCCCTCCTCCCTTTCTTACCGCCAGGCCATTCATGAAGCATAGCGCGCTTCGCACATGCACAGTAGGGAGCCGGCTGTGAAGCCGCAATGCTTCACTGCCAGGTTACCTTACAAGAAATGGCGGTGGCAGTACCCGAGAGCCGATTTAAAAAAAATCATCACGGGATCCCTAGACAGGTAAGTGTCCTAATATTAAAAGTCAGCAGCTACAGTAGTTGTAGTTGCTGACTTAAACATTTTTGGTGGGGAGGTTGGAGCTCCTCTTTAAAGTGGTTGTAAACCCTGTCGTTATTTTTATTTTTTTTATCTAACCTGCAAGACAAAGCTATAATGAGCTAGTATGACTAGCATACTAGCTCATTATGTACCACTTACCTTAGATCGGGGCCCCCCGAAGTCGTCCGTGTCCCTCCTCTAGCCGCATCCATCGCTGCGGCGATAGCTGGAATGTTACTTCCGGGTATCGCCGCTGTAGCCAATCACAGCGTCGCTCCGGCGCTGTGATTGGCCGGAGCGGCGAAGACGTGACTCCGCGCATGCGTGCGTGATCCGTCAAATTCGGCTACGTCGTCGAATGTTGCGACCTAGCCGAATTTGTGAATGGGGTTAACCCCATGCGCATGCGCGTGACGTCAGCGTCGCCGCATTTAAATGCAAATATCTCCTTAACCGTGTAGGTTAAGGAGATATTTCATGCACCTACAGGTAAGCCTTAATCTAGGCTTACCTGTAGGTCTTTGTTTATAAAGTGGGTTTACAACCACTTTAAGAGTTTCAAACCCAATTTACTAAATTGTGAGTCCTTCCCCCTGTCTTTTCTTCCCCTCCTCTCTTACCCCATCCCATGCCTTCTGCGCGTACACACGATCGGAAATTAAGACAAGAAAACCGTGGATTTTTTTCCGACGGAATTTCGGCTCAAACTTGCGTTGCATACACACGGTCACACAAATCTTGTCATCATTTTCGAAGGTCAAGAACGCGGTGACGTACAAGACGTACGACGAGCCGAGATCAATGAAGTTCAATAGGCAGTTCGGCTCTTCTGCTTGATTCTGAGCATGTGTGGTTTTTTTTGGGCGTCGGAATTGCATACAGACGATCAGAATTTCAGATAGGAACTTTTTCCGTCGGGAAAAATAGAGAACCTGCTCTCAATCTTTTGTTGGCGGAAATTCCGACAGCAAAAGTCAGATGGAGCCTACACACGGTCAGAATTTCCAACCAAAAGCTCACATTGGACATTTCTTGTCGGAATTTCCGATCGTGTGTACGCGGCATTCCTCTTTTCTTTTCCATTCCTCCCCTCCTTTCCCTATCCCCCCCCCCCCCCCCCAAATTCTGCGTTTCCATCCTCTTTTCTACTTTCTGTTTCCTCTCTTCTCCTTCCTCTCCCCTCTCTCCTCTCTCCCTCACCCTCTCTTCTCCTCTCCATTGCTCTCCTCTACAGAGCGTAGAGAATGTGGTACTGATGGGGCAGGGCATGTTGTGTCTGTATTACCACTCTGCACCCAGACAACTTGGCATTGGCCTATTCTTGTACAGAAATTAAAGCCAGCAATAGGTCAAGAATTAACATAGGGATGACATTTTCAGAGTAAATGGTAGTCCAGCGTAATTTTTAGGTGGCTACAGTACAGCTCCAAGTTTATCAGCCCTTGAAATAACCATTTTATTGGCAATTAACACTACCAGCACCTGTTTCTTCTTTGTGATCACAAGACCTCCAGCTTAGTGATGAATAGAAGGATATCTGGCCTATAGGGTGGGAGGGAAATGCCATGCAAAATGTCCCGTAATACCTTTCAATGACGGAGCCTTTCCACAACCAAAAACTGTGGATTCCACAAAACGGTAAGCTACAACTCAGCTACTGTTTGTGATGTGTATTCATAAAAAAAAAATCACCAGAGCTCCTGCCATTTTTTACACAGTAGGCTAAAAAAATTGCTATTGTTTTTATGACTGTCAGGTGCCATTGGGGGAAATTTCCTCCTGTGTGGCCAACAAGACAGAAGATGAGGGCAACCTCTTCAGCAGAGAAGCAGAAACATATGAAAGTACCTTTTAAGCTGTAAGAACCTTTATGCCTTGTACACACGACCATTTTTTCCGACGGGAAAACTGCTATGAGATCTTTTGGTCGAGAATCCCGGCTGTGTGTATGCTCCATCGCAGTTTTTACGCCGGGAATACTGCCTGAAAAAAAAAGAGAGCAGGATCTCTTTTTTCCCGTCAGGAAAAATCCCAACGGGAAAACCGTTCGTCTGTATGCCTTTCCGAGGGGGAAAAAAACAGCGCATGCTCGGAAACAATTCGACGCATGCTCAAAGCATAGAACTTAATTTTGTCAGCTCGTCGTAGTCTTTTACGTCACCGCATTTTTGGCAGTCAAAAGTTCACCGGACTTTTGTCTGAGCGTGCGTATGCAAGGCAGGCTTGAGAGGAATTCTGTCGGGAAAACCGTCAGTTTTTTATCCAACGGGAAAACCGGTCGTGTGTACAGGGCATTATCAGTTTCCTGCTGAAGTATGTGTCCTTGTTCGGAAGATTTTACCAAAACAGGAAGTCATCAATGGGGAGAGAGACAACTGTGAAAACTGTGACAATGGAAAATGATCTAACCCTTCTGAACCTAATCCAAAGCTAAAGAAATGATGAACATACAGGTGAGTGGGTCACAAGGACAGTGTTCCATGTTTATATTATAAGATATAAGAACTTCCAGGTTCATTTTTTGCACAGCATATTCACAAAAGATCTTCCTGTCAGGGCTGGGCTCAGCCCTTCCTTCTCAGAGCAGTCCGCTCAGCTGTCGGTTAATTGCCAGCTCTAATCTTTCCACAGTGACTCACCTGGTGATGATATCCTGCTCGTCAGTCCTGCTGGCTACTTAAGCTGCTCAGTTCAGATACTCTCTGCCTTTGCCTGGTCAACACATCCAGAGACTCTCTCCTGTTTACCTGTTGAAGACTTGCTTGGCTGACGTCCCTTCTGGTTCCTGATCCTGCTTGCTGTTCCACTATGCTGATTCTCCAGTTTCCTGATTTCCTGGCCTGTCCTGAAATACGCTGATCTCTGGCTCCCTGACGTCCTGGCTTGTCTGACTATCCGCTCCGGTTACCGAACTCGGGCTATGATTTGACTACGTTGCTCTGTTTACCTTTTACTATTATTATTATTAAACTAGTGTTATTTTAACTGTACTTCTGTCTCGCTCTGATTCATGGATTCTGACAGTTCCCCCATCTGCCATCCTGAGAATGTCTGTTGTGGTCCCAGGTTCCATTGGCTTGTTTTAACCCTGTAGTTGTCATGAGCCTGAGGGTTAAACCATGCATTTGGCAGTTCCGCTGCAGTTGCCCATTTTATTGGTCTTTTTATGTGTGAGACAAATAGACCACATGAATTATTGTACTAGAATGGAACTATAGTAGAATAGGTCAAAGAAAGCACCAAATGAAAAACTCTTTAGGAGCCTAAAGTCTTTATTGTTTAAAAAAGACATCCAGCATGTTTTAGGGGTCCATTTCTACTGTGAACACCAGAACTGACTGTTGTTTATAACATCCTCTGCCTGCAGGAATACTTTTGAGTCCATTTAACATTCTACCATTTCATCCAGCCCTGATGAAGGGGGATTGTGTGGTCCCCAAAACACGGGGGGATGTCTACTGTCCTGTTTGCTGCAACCAGTTGAACAATAAAGACTTTTGACTCTGAAGCCCTGTACACACGATCGGATTTCCTATGGTTTTTTACCGATGGATTTTTCCATCGGAAAACCGATGAAGCTGACTTCCATCAGTCTTGCCTACACACCATCAGTCAAAAAACCGACCGTTTCAAACGCGGTGACGTAAAACACTCCGATGGTTTTTTATCCATCGGAAAAATTTAAAACATGTTCTATTTTTTAAAACCGATGGAAAAAAGACAGATGGGTCCCATACACGATCGGTTTGTCTGATGAAAACAATCCATCGGACGGTTTTCATCGGTTAAACCGATCGTGTGTACAGGGCTTCAGGATATTTGATTTGCTGCTCTCTTTGACCTAATACCTTTGGATTTCTCAACTCGGGCGAATGTCCTCTCCTGGGGGGACCCCGTCTTTCTGGTAAGCTGCTGAGTAGAGGCCAATTGAGCTCAGGTAATGATTTTGCCCTCATTTTGATAACCTGTGAAAATTTGTGTCCAGCATACCTCTACCACTATGGGGGCACTTGGCTGGAAGGGGTGAGGGGGGGGGGGGGGGAGGCGGGAGCACCGGTAGGGGTCCCGAGAAGAGGAGGGTCAGGGCTGCTCTGTGAAAAACCATTGCACAGAGCAGGTAAGTATAACATAAAAAAATACCAGCATTTACAATCACTTTAGGGCAGTGTTTCTCAATTCCAGTCCTCAAGGCGGACCAACAGGTCATGTTACCACAGCTGTTTCATCTGAGGGAAATCCTGAAACATGACCTGTTGGGGCGCCTTAAGGACTAGAGTTGAGAAACACTGCTTTAACCACTTCCCGCCCAGCCTATAGCAGAATGACAGCCGGGCGGTGGTTGCGTTATCCTGACTGACAGGATAACAGCGGCCGCGCGCCCGTGGGGGCGCGCATCGCGGCGATCGGTGGTGTGGTGTGTCAGTCTGACACACCGCTACATCGATCTCGGTAAAGAGCCTCCGACACAGACTCTTTACCACGTGATCAGCCGTGTCCAATCACGGCTGATCACGATGTAAACAGGAAGAGCCGCTGATCGGCTTTTTCTCACCCGCGTCTGACAGACAGGAGTAGAGGAGAGCCGATCGGCTGTTCTCCTGACATGGGGGGTCTGTGCTGATTGTTTATCAGCGCAGCCCCCCCTCGGATGCCGGCCCAGGACTACCAGGATGCTAAAATGGACCACAAGGGATTTCCATCCCACTGGACAACCAGGTATGCAACCTAGACCACCAGGGAAATGCCAATCTGTGCCCAGACAGCTGCCAATCAATGCCCAGGCAGCTGCCAATCAGTGCCCATCCACAATGCCTGCCAGTGCCACAAGGGATGCCTATCAGTGCCATCTATCAGTGACGCATATCAGTGCCTATCAGTGCCCATCAGTGTTCAGCAGTGCCGCCTATCAGTGCCACTCATAAGTACCCATCAGTGCAGCCTTTTAGTGCCCATTAGTGTCGCCTATCAGTGCCCACCAGTGCCACCCATGAGTGCCCATCAGTGCTGCCATTAATGCCCATCAGTGCTGCATATCAGTGCCACCCATCAGTGCCGCCTACCAGTGCCCCTCAGTGCCGCCTATCAGTGCCCATCGTCTGTGCCCGTCAGTGCCACCTCATTGGTGCCACCTCATCGGTGCCGCCTTATCAGTGCCCATCAGTGAAGGAGAAAACTTACTTATTTGCAAAATTTTATACCGGAAACAAAAGAAAAACTTATTTTTTCATATTTTTTTATTTTATTTGTTTAGCAAAAAATAAAAACCGCAGAGGTGATCAATTACCACCAAAAGAAAGCTCTATTTGTGGGAACAAAATGATAAAAATTCTGTTTGGGCACAGTGTAGCATGACCGCGCAATTGTCATTTAAAAAGCGTTAGCGCTGAAAGCTGAAAATTGGCTTGGACAGGAAGGGGGGTAAGTGCCTGGTATTGGAAGGGGGGTAAGTGGTTAAGGTATAGAATGTCCTTCTGCTCCTAGAATCACTTTAAAATACATCTAAAACCAGAACCTTTTTTTTTTTTCTCAATAAAAGTATGGAAGAGTATAAAAGAGTTAAAACCTCTTTTTTTTCTGCTCTGTTTCCCACTAGGGAAATTTATTTAAAGCGGAGGTCCACACAAAAAGTGAACCTCCGCTTTTTGGAACCCTCCCCCCCTCCGGTGTCCCATTTGGCACCTTTCAGGGGGGAGGGGGGAGCAGTTACCTGTATAATACAGGTATTTGCACCCACTTCCGGGAGTCACTCCACTCCCCCCCCCCCCCGCTGTCTTCTGGGAAACACACTGGTCTCAGGAGGCAGCGGGGACCACTGAGAACGCGCCGCGCTACTCGTGCATGCGCAGTAGGGAATCGGGCAGTGAAGCCACAACGCTTCACTTCCTGATTCCCTCACCGAGGATGGCGGCGGGGGCAGCTGAGAGACGAGCGATTGTTCGGCTTCGGCTGCCGACATCGTGGGCGCCATGGACAGGTAAGTGTCCATTTATTAAAAGTCAGCAGCTGCAGTATTTGTAGCTGTTGGCTTTTAATATTATTTTTTTTTGGGGTGGACCTCCGCTTTAAATGTTCATTGCAGAGAAATCTCTCTGAAGTTAGAGGAAATCCCCTCTTAGATAAGCTTCCCCACTGCATTATTTCCTCTCACCTCTTGTTCTGATGTCAACTGCAAATTTTGGAATTTTCCATTCCTTTTATGGATCAGTGAGAAGGATCACCAGTGGAAGAAGAGAAGGTGAAACTCTCAAGCGGGATCAGGAAGTACAGGAGTTCCATCCTCTCACTACTCCAACCAAAACTAAAAAAATGCCTTTAGTTACACTTCAAATGTCTGAACAGAAGCAGGACAGGTGCCATTGCAAAATTAATCAAAGGAACAACGATCACCTGACATGTGAAAGTTGCAGAGCTGTCAACTGCCTGACCTCGGGTCCTGTCATCCAGCATTGGAGTGTGCATTGTGTGAGGTCAGACATTTCACACATAGCAGCTGTCAGACTCCAGGTTACCTCCCCAAAAATCAGGAGAGGTACTGTAATGCCCCGTACACACCATCGGAATTTCCTATGGGATAAAATCCGATGGAATTTTCCTTCGGAATTCCGTTCAAGCTGTCTTGCATACACACTGTCAGACGAAATTCCGACCATCAAGAACGCAGTGACGTACAACACTACGGCGAGCCGAGAAAAATGAAGTTCAATGCCTCCGAGCCTGCGTCGACTTGATTCTGAGCATGCGTGGTATTTTCTCCGTCGAAGTTCCACACAGACGATTGGAATCTCCGATAGGATTTTTTTCCATCGGAAAAAAATAAAACATGTTCTATTTCTAAACTCCAACGGAAAAAAAGTCAGATGGGGCCCACACACGGTCTAAATATCTGATGAAAAAATTCCGTCAGACTTTTTTCATCCGATCGTGTGTACACCACAGTACGTAAGGCTACTTTCACACTGAAGCGCTGAGTGCGCTGGTGGTAAAACGCCACTTTTTAGCGGCGATTTACCGTCATGTTTGCTGCGATTTGCGGGCGCTAGCGGGGTGGTTTTAACCCCCTGCTAGCGGCCGAAAAAGTGTTAAACCCACCCGCAAAAATGGCGATTTGCGGCGTTTTGCGGGCGGGTTGGAGGCGCTACCCCATTGATTTCAATGGGCAGGGGCGCTATAGGAGCGGTATTTTTACCGCTCCTACCGCACCTCAAAGATGCGGCTTGCAGGAGTTTTTTTACCCTCCTGCAAGCGCAACACACCAGTGTTAAAGCCCTCGGGCTTTCACACTGGTGTGTTGCGCTTGCTGATTTTTGTGCTGCTTTTGCTGATTTCGTGTTACCGCATGTTAGTAAAAGTTTGGTGTTAGCCGATTCGCGCTTTTCAGTCTCCGTACTTTTCAGTCCGTTACACCGTGACGAATGTGCTATCTCCATTACGAACGTTAGTTTTACCAGAACGAGGGCTCCCGTCTCCTAATTTAGTCTGAGCATGCGTGGATTTTTCTCCGATGGAGTTCCCCACAGAGGATCGGAATTTGCTATCGTTTTTTTTGCCATCGGTAAAATTTGAAACATGTTCTATTTTTTTTACACCAATGTAAAAAAGACCCGTGGGGCCCACACACGATCTATCGGTCTTTTTTATCATTGGAAAAAACGATCGTGTGTACGCGGCATTAGTGCTCTGGATTTAGACACATCATAGAGGGTTATACTTTGTTCATATTTCATGTCTAAGGGCGGCCATACACGGTTCGAATTTTGAAATAATTTTCTTTCGAAAATCGTATCAAAGAATTTTCGTAGGAATTTCGCACCGTTAGTGGGCTGCAGCAACAGCCGATTTTCGTGCGGCAATCAAATTTGAGGAATCCGACATGTTGGAAATTTTTTTAAAAACAAACGATTTTCTGATCAATGATGGGAGAATCGTGCGAGAAATATAATAGAAAAGAAAATGCGCATGTGCAAGAAAAGAATATTTCCGTAGAGAAACGAAAATTCCCGGAGAGAAAAGAATATTCCCGGCAACATGAAGGCTTGGTCGGCCGAATTTCGAAAATCAATGGTGGCATCATCAGATCACAAAAAAAATGAACTTTCTGATTTTGAAAAGAAAATTTGTTCGAAATTCGACCCGTGTATGGCCTGCTTAAGGTTTACAACAACTTTAAGTTTTCACAAAAATCGTTTCCTACCAGACGAGTCCCTATTTATTTTCCACAACATCAGAAGAACAACATGACCGATCCTCACCTGTTCCTCCAGCCTTCTGAACCTCTCAAAAAAGGGCTTCCTCTGCTCCAGTAGCCGCCGTTGTTCCATAAAGACGCTCTGTAGGCAGAAACCAGCCAAGAACAGGAACCTGAAGATGTGACCTCCAGCCATCCTCATTGTCCACCGGACTATTGATATCACTTACGAAATATGGATCTTCTTATGTGGACTACGACTCTTTCACCTTTCTTGTCCCTCGGTTTACATTCCTTACTCTTTTTCTTTCCAGTAGACTTCCTCTTTGTGATAAATGACCTTCCTTTATTATTTTCCAAAAAGTTGTATTCCCTTGTTTATTCCTTTTTTTTATTGTTCCTTTATATGGCCTCACGTGCCGATTCCGAGCTTCTCCTCCGGTCTGAACCTTTCCTCCTCTGATTCTTCTCTCTCTGTTCCCCCCACACTCAGCTCTGGCTCCATCCACAAATAGATGGGTTTTGCAGGCGCACGGACTATTCCCAATGAGCCAATTTTAGACGCTAGAAGGAGCGTCTTGTATGCCCGGGCTCCAGAAAAAAAGTGATATTTATGGGACAGCCTATGAAAGTGACTAGGTCAGTCTTATTTTAAGTCTTTTTACAGATACCAGGAGCTCCTCTTTCAGCCACATGGTTTTTACAGCATCCTGGACAGCAATGGAGCGTACAATGGAAGATATCAACACAAAATAAATGAAAAACTCCAGGAAAGAGCTGTAATAAGCGACAAGGTTCATTTAACCCTTTTGCTCACAGAGCCTTTTTTTTATATTGTGCACACATACTAAAATGTTTTTTTTTTTTTTATTGCTCAATACATTTTATTGATTTTTCAAATAGCTTTATATATAAAGGATCTCACAAAAGTGAGTACACCCCTCACATTTTTTTGTAAATATTTTCTTCTATCTTTTCATGTGACAACACTGAAGAAGTGACACTTTGCTACAATGTAAAGTAGTGATTGTACAGCTTGTATAAGGCCCCTTTCACACTGAGGAGTTTTTACCGCGTTTTCGCGGTAAAAACAGCGCTGTAAAAATGCCTAAAAATAATCCTGCCCCATCATTCTCAATGTGAAAGCCCTGAGGGCTTTCACACTGAGCCGTTTTGCTGGCTGCGCGTTGGAAAAAGTCCTGCAAACAGCTTTTTTGGAGCATCTTTGGGGCGCATAAAATAGCGCTGTAAAAACGCCTATCCCCATTGAAATGAATGAGTACCGCTGTAAAAACGTGGTAAAAATGCGGTAAAAAACACCCAGTAGCTGTGGGAAGGTCAGTTCACATGACCGCAGTAGAGTGGAGGATTGTGGGATACCAAATAATCCTTTTTACCGCAAAAACGCGGTAAAAATGCATATGCATTAGCGCTATTTTTACCGCGAACGCGGTAAAAACACGGTAAAATCGCATATGCGTTACCGCGGTAAAAAACTCATAATTTTTTGGCGTTTTTTCAACGCCTCAGTGTGAAAGGGGCCTTACAGTGTAAATTTGCTGTCCCCTCAAAATAACTCAACACAGAGCCATTAAAGTGGTTGTAAACCCATATAACTTTTTTTTTTTTTCTAGCCCACCTGCAAGACAAAGCTATAATGAGCTAGTATGACTAGCATATTAGCTCATTATGTACCACTTACCTTAGATCGGGGGCCCCCGAAGCCGTCCGTGCCCCTCTCTCCAGCCGCAGCCATCGCTTCGGCGATAGCCGGAATGTTACTTCCGGGTATCGCCGCTCCAGCAAATCACAGCGCCGCTCCGGCGCTGTGATTGGCCGGAGCGGCAAAGACGTGACTCCGCTAGGTTCCGTGTAGGTTTAGGAGATATTTCTTGCACCTACAGGTAAGCCTTAGTCTAGGCTTACCTGTTGGTGCAAGTTGCAAAAGTGGGTTTACAACCACTTTAATGTCTAAACCGCTGGCAACAAAAGTGAGTACACCCGTAAGTGAAAATGTCCAAATTGGGCCCAAAGTGTCAATATTTTGTGTGGCCACCATTATTTTCCAGCACTGCCTTAACCCTCTTGGGCATGGAGTTCACCAGAGCTTCACAGGTTGCCCCTGGAGTCCTCTTCCACTCCTCCATGATGACATCACGGAGCTGGTGGATGTTGGAGACCTTGCGCTCCTCCACCTTCCGTTTGAGGATGCCCCACAGATGCTCAATAGGGTTTAGGTCTGGAGACATGCTTGGCCAGTCCATCACCTTTACCCTCAGCTTCTTTAGCAAGGCAGTGGTCGTCTTGGAGGTGTGTTTGGGGTCGTTATCATGTTGGAATACTGCCCTGTGGCCCAGTGTCTGAAGGGAGGGGGTCATGCTCTGCTTCAGTATGTCACAGTACATGTTGGCATTCATGGTTCCCTCAATGAACTGTAGCTCTACAGTGCCGGTGTTCTGCCGATATGGTTCCTCCTATCGATATGGTTTCCCCTTGACTGCGCAGGCGCAATCCAAGCCGGCGGAAATCACAGAACCTGATCAGCTGTTTTCAGGTGTACCCGCCCCTTAGTTATTATTACAACAGGTCCAGGGTGACGTGGACCTCGCTGTAAGTGGCCAGCCGGTTTCGCTCGCTCGGCCTCCTGGCTCTTTTTTTAACAATTGGTATAGTTATACATACACACTGTGCATGTATAGTGGGGGCGCTGACCACAGTGCTATATTAGAAACCTGTGAAACAATAATTAAGATACCTGCATATATACCACACTATGAAAGTGTGGAAAAATAACAAATTACAAAGTGTATCACTAACCCAAGTGTGTAATAAAAAAACCATAGGAGCTGTGACTCATCAAACAGAGCTATGTGAAATTGAAATGCACTTAAATGAATTGACACCCCTGCTGGTCGGTGTCAAATTTGAAAAACACAAAATACAACATAAGTGTCCTTGATAATAGTCCAAATGGATAGTGAACAGTAATATTCATTCCAACAGTTCATAACATTCAGTAATAGAATGAAACTTGAATGTACTTGATCCAAAAATCAGAAATAAATCTTGATGTGATAGCCTCCACCAACTTAGTATGTGACACCCAATAGTGCTCAAAGAAGATTGGCCGCTTACCAGATCAAATTGACTCGTTTAATTAAAAAGGAGTCAAAAGCGCTTGTTGCAAGTAGCACTTGCTAATATGAGTAGAGATTTCATACATGGAACTGAGATTCCCTGCCTCCTGGAGGCTCGGTCATGCATATGCGGGACACAAAAGAGAGAAAACAACACTAGTGTAATCTCGTTTAATAAAAAATAGTAAAAAAATGGACAGACAAATGCCCCCTTACTTGAATAGTGCCACAGACCCGGCACTGAGGCTGGATAGCTTAGACAAGCGGGGCGCAATGAATCTGAGCGGAAGAACGATCCGGCGTGCGTTGCACCTTCTGCCAGGAGAGAACCAGCGGGACCGGAAGTAACGTCAGAAACGTAGCCTAGCGTCGCCTCGACAGCTGTTTCGTATTGCACGTCATCACCGGAAGTAACGTCAGAAACGTAGCCTAGCGTCGCCTCGACAGCTGTTTCGTATTGCACGTCATCAGGAAGCGCTTCCTGATGACGTGCAATACGAAACAGCTGTCGAGGCGACGCTAGGCTACGTTTCTTGTAATTTGTTATTTTTCTTGTAATTTGTTATTTTTCCACACTTTCATAGTGTGGTATATATGCAGGTATTTTAATTATTGTTTCACAGGTTTCTAATATAGCACTGTGGTCAGCGCCCCCACTATACATGCACGGTGTGTATGTATAACTATACCAATTGTTCTGTTTCAAGATTTATTTTGAAATTTAGGGATAGCAGCTTTATTTTTGACTATTGATTATTAGTGCGAGATTGCCCATTTACCCTATCTTTTTTTAACATGCTCCAAGTCCACGGGGATGGTAAGGAATGAGCCTGGATGTCAGAAGTGTAGCAGCACCGCCATTCAGGACACCGTCCCTTATTGTAATTGAAAGTCTACCCCCCCCTGAGCCGCGCATGTGCCGTCTACACCTGAAGAACAGCTGATCAGGTTCGGAGATTTCCGTGGGCTCCGTCTGCGCCTGCGCAGTCGAGGCCGGACCCTATCTGATAGGGGAACTGTAGGCAAGACACACTTGTCTTTGTACTCATCACCTGGTTGCCACCACACACGCTTGACACCATCTGAACCAAATAAGTTTATCTTGGTCTCATCAGACCACAGGACATGGTTCCAGTAATCCATGTCTTTAGTCTGCTTGTCTTCAGCAAACCGTTTGTGGGTTTTCTTGTGCATCATCTTTAGAAGAGGCTTCCTTCTGGGACGACAGCCATTCAGACCAATTTGATGCAGTGTGTGGCGTATGGTCTGAGCACTGACAGGCTGACCCCCCACCCCTTCAACCTCTGCAGCAATGCCGGCAGCACTCATACGTCTATTTCCCAAAGACAAGCTCTGGATATGACGCTGAGCACGTGCACTCAACTTCTTTGGTCGACCATGGCGAGGCCTGTTCTGAGTGGAAGTTGTCCTGTTAAACCGCTGTATGGTCTTGGCCACCGTGCTGCAGCTCAGTTTCAGGGTCTTGGCAATCTTCTTATAGCCTAGGCCACCTTTATGTAGAGCAACAATTCTTTTTTTAAGATCCTCAGAGAGTTCTTTGCCATGAGGTGCCATGTTGAACTTCCAGTGACCAGTATGAGAGAGTGAGAGCGATAACACCAAATTTAACACACCTGCTCCCCATTCACACCTGAGACCTTGTAACACTAACGAGTCACATGACACCGGGGAGGAAAAATGGCTAATTGGGCCCAATTTGGACATTTTCACTTAGGGGTGTACTCTTTTTTTGTTGCCAGTGGTTTAGACATTAATGGCTGTGTGTTGAGTTATTTTGAGGGGACAGCAAATTTACACTGTTATACAAGCTGTACACTCACTACTTTACATTGTAACAAAGTTTCATTTCTTCAGTGTTGTCACATGAAAAGATATAATAAAATATTTACATAAAATGTGAGGGCTGTACTGACTTTTGTGAGATACTGTATGTATATATATATATATATATATATATATATATACACATTTACATACACACACACATATATACACTCATCGGCCACTTTATTAGGTACACCTGTTCATTTGCTTGGTAACACAATTTTCTTATCAGCCAATCTTATGGCAGCAACTCAATGCATTTAGGCATCTAGACGTGGTGAAGTCGATATGCTGAAGTTCAAACTGAGCATCAGAATGGGGAAGAAAGATCTACTGGGATTTTCACACACAACCATCTCTAGAGTTAACATAGAATGGTCCAAAAAAAAGAGAAAATATCCAGTGAGCGGCAGTTGTGTGGATGAAAATGCCTTGTTGATGTCAGAGGAGAATGGGCAGACTGATTCAAGATCATAGAAAGGCAACAGGAACTCAAATAACCACTCCTTACATCCAAGGTATGCAAAATACCATCTCTGAACACACAACACATCAAACCTTGAAGCAGATGGGTTACAGCAGCAGAAGACCACACCGGGTGCCACTCCTGTCAGCTAAGGAACAGGAAACTGAGGCTACAATTTGCACAGACTCACCAAAATTGGACAATAGAAGATTGGAAAAACTTTGTCTGGTCTGATGAGTCTCGATTTCAGCTGCGACATTCAGATGGTCGGGTCAGAATTTGGTGTAAACAACATGAAAGCATTGGATCCATCCTGCCTTGTATCAATGGTTCAGGCTGGTGGTGGTGTAATGATGGGGGGGAAATTTTCTTGGCACACTTTGGGCCCCTTAGTACCAATTGAGCATTGTTTAAACACCACGGCCTACCTGAGTATTGTTGCTGACCATGTCCTTCCCTTTATGACTACAGTGTACCCATCTTCTGATGGCTCCTTCCAGCAGGATAATGCACCATGTCACAAAGCTCCAATCATCTCACCACTGGACAACGAGGTCACTGTACTCCAATGGCCTCCGCAGTCACCACATCTCATCCAATAGAACACCTCTGAGATGTGGTGGAACAGGAGATTCACATCATGGATGTGCAGCCGGCAAATCTGCAGCAACTGCGTGATACCATCATGTCACTATGGAGAAAAATCTCTGAGGAATGTTTGCAACACCTTGTTGAAGTTATGCCACGAAGAGCAAAGGCAGTTCTGAAGGCCAAGGGGGGTCCAACCCGATACTAGCAAGGTGTACCTAATAAAGTGGCTGGTGAGTGACACATAAGCACAGTATACAGAGTGTGCACATTTTCTTTACATGAAAACACACCTAAAACCCCAAAACACTATCGATTTATAAAATCAGAGACCTTGTAGAATAAAATGGTGGTAGTTGCAAATGTTTTGTAACATGATATTGGCGCTACTGTCTATCAAAGTTATATTTTCAGTAAAAAAACACTCAAATGAAAGTGGTTGTAAAGCTGAAGGTTTTTTTACCTTCATGCATTCTTCCCCCTCACTACTTACCTGAGCCTGATCCAGAGATGTGCACGAGAGCCAGGACTCTCTCTCTCTCTTCTGATTTGCTGAGACACAGCAGTGGGAGCCATTGGCTCTGACTGGTGTTAATCACAGCCAGTGAGGAGGGAGCAGAGGGGCGGGACTGAGCCACACTCTGTGTGTCCCACAGACACACCGGGGCCGGCTTGGGAGCGAGAAAGCACGAGTGCCCCCAGAGCAAACTCTGTGAGAGGGAAGGGCCAGAAGAGCCGGGAAGAGAAGGATTGGGGCTGCTCTGTGAAAAACCATTCATTGCACAGAGCAGGTAAGTATGATGTGTTTATTATGTTAAAGCAAAAAAAAAGGCTTTAGAACCACTTTCATTTTATTCTATAAAATTAAAAATACAAAAAAAAAATACAAAAACTAAATATATTCCCCAAAGCAGGACGGAGCATACAATGGAAGATATAAACACAAAATAAATGACAAGATTCATGTAAAAACTCTGGGAAAGAGCTGCAAAGATGCAAAAAGTCTGTTTTGAAGTGATTGTAAACACTTACATATACCCAGTGAAGTGACCGGCCTCAGGTGGTAAACAGAGATGAAACAAATCCTCCTACATAAGTTGTACCTGTGTATCTACAGCTGTCTTTCCCCTGCAGCCATACAAAGTGCAGAATTTACACAGGATCTCTCAGCTCTGAAAAGCAGGGGGCGTAGAGCAAATGTTAAGGAAGGGACAGCACACAGGAACAGAGCTGAGGCTGTCAATCAGCTGGATCTCCCTCCTCTGTCACCTTTTTTCTGTTGGTGTCAGGAAAACTCGTCAGAAGTGACTCATGCAGATAGCAGAGGAGCAAAACAGTGGACCAGAAATGACACTTAGTGCACTGTATTGATACAACAACAAACTAAAGCGGGATGAGCTTTGTTCATATTTCATGTCTGAGGTTTACAAACCACTTTAAGCCTTTTGCCCATAGAGCCGTTTTTTCATTATGTGCACATGTATTAAAATGCGCCCATTTTTTACGATTTTTGAAGAATTTATTTTCTGGATTCAGAAAGGATAAAATATATAGTCCACAAAATCACAAAATAATCCCCAATGTTTTGGTAAAATTTAAAAGATGAGTTTGTGTTATGTAAATAGATACCAAATATACAATAGAAAAATATAAAAAATGTATTTAAATATTAAAATATTTAGACATTGTCATCATATTTATCCATAAGATAGATGGAAAGGATGCAGTAGATTCCAATTCTCTACATGTTTCGCCATACAATGGCTTCCTCAGGAGACATTTAATCAATAACTGCATATGTGATCACTCAGCAAGAGGATGAAATACTTGTTATAAGACATTTATCAGGATTCTGCTGGTTTGCATTGACAGTTTTTCCTGATGCGGATTTCGCTTCTCTGTCAGTTTTGGACAGGGTTCAATATGAGGCTTTCAAGATCTTCTCCCAGTAATTAGGACTGCTTTACTGTCTGCTGATTTCACCAGTGGGCTTTGTAAAGGCGTCATTATGCCTTCCTCTATGGCTTCACCAAATGTCCTTATCCAGTTACCCCTCTAATTTTGGAGCCCAATTTGTTATTGGATTTTTAGAAATTCACCAGTACTAAGTGATCATATATGCAGTTCTTGATTAAATGTCTCCTGAGGAAGCCATTGTATGGTGAAACATGTGGAGAATCGGAATCTACTGCATCCTTTCCATCTACCGTATGGATATATAGGATATATATGATGAGAATGTCTACATATTTTAATATTGAAATTATTTTTTTTATATTTTTTTATATTTTTGTATTGTATATTTGGTATCTATTTACATAACACAAACTCATCTTTTAAATTTTACCAAAACATTGGGGATTATATTGTGATTTTCTGGACTATATCTTTTTTCCCTTCTGGATCCAGAAAAAAAAATCTTGAAAAATCGTCAAAAATTAGCCCATTTTAATACATGTGCACATAAAGGCAGTCTCTGTCGCCTCCCCCTGGCTTCTAGAACTGCTGGAGAGTTCTAGAACTTAGATGGCGGAGAGGCAAAGCTGGCGCCTGAATATTTATGGAGTCTCCTCCAATCCCTGGGTGACGACAGCCCAGAAGGTGGAGAGATAGCCTATAAGTATTCTGGAGCTTAACCATGTGGGAGCAGAGTCCAGGGTCCTGTCGCCTGGGGGGGGGGGGACCCCTATGCTGGGGGGCTCTGCCCCTGGGCAGAAGGAAGGAGCCAGAGAGACCAAGAGACGAAGAGTGAGAAAGAGAGCCATAGATCATTTTTTGTTCTTGGAGGGCGGGTTTAGCAGCAGGTACTAAGTAAAAGTCTTTCTAAATAAAACAAATTGCGCCGAATTCATAAAGACTGGAAAAAGGAAAAACCATTGGGGTTGATTTACTAAACCTGCAGAGTGCAAAATCTGGTGCATCTCTGGATAGAAACCAATCAGCTTCCAGGTTTTTTTGTGAAAGCTTAAAGGGGGGTTCCACCCGCAATTTGAATTTTTTTAAAAGTTAGCAGCTGCAAACACTGTAGCTGCTGACTTTTAATGAGGACACTTACCTGTCCTACTCGCCCACGATGTCGCCCCCCCCCCCCCAGGCCGATCCCTCGATCCTGGCAGCTCACGGCGCCGCCATCCTCAGTAAGGGAAACAGGCAGTGAAGCCTGCCCGTTTCCTACTGCGCATGCGCCAGCAGCGCGGCACTTTGTGAATGGGCGGCTGCTCTCTGGGATACACACAGTTCCCAGAAGGCAGCGCGCCCCATTCACATGAAGACACAGAGTGTAGGACGAGGAAGAAGATCCACCGCGGAGGATGAAGAGGCAGATTAGGGACTTCCGCATAGCAAGCGCTATTTCTGGTAAGTAAAATTTTTTTTTTCATTTATTTTTATTTTTATTTATTTGTAGATTTTTGGTGAATTTTTTTTTTTTCAGGGTGGAACTCCACTTTAATTGAGCAAGCTGAAGTTAGAAACTAATTGGCTACCATGCACAGCTGCACCAGATTTTGCACTCTCTAGGTTTAGTAAATCAACTATCCCGATATTGACTGGGCGGAAGGGACAGCCCACTCATTAAAGACCCGCCATTTCTTAAATGTTCTACAGGACAACTTAATTTCCCATTTAGATCTACCGTCAACTATGTAGTACAAGGTCCTCCTTTATTGGATAAAAATTGGGAGTATTATTATTGGGAGTATTATTATTGGGAGTATTATTATGGCGTGTCATATTATATAGCTTTGGTAAATTTAAAGGAGATTATACAAAAATTTTACAATCAACTTGTACAATGTATGACCAGCTTTAGACAGCTGTGCCATTGGGAGATTTTCCTTCAAAACTTACTCTAAGGACACAGCTCTCAAATTTTGGATTTCCCCTCATTTTTTGTCTGAGGGGGGGGGGGGGGGGGGGGGGTATGGCTAATAGTACAAATAGACTGGTGATGCTTGGGTTAAGGAAAATGTTAGATGAGATGTCGCCACCTTGTGGAAACAAGTGGTACAATACAATGTGATACAAGTGATACAAATGATACAATGTAATCAGGGCAGCCATATCAGAAATTTTGGGGCCTCTTACACAGCTTCAGGCATGGGCCCCCTGAAGCGGAGGAGAACGGGGCGGTTGCCATCCGGGGCCCTGGGGACCTCTGGGCCCCTTACAAAAAAAATAAAAAATTATTTATAAAAAAATAAATGAAAAAAAAAATATTTTTATAAAAAAAAAAAAAGGAGGTGCCACCCGGGGCCCTGGGGACCTCTGGGCCCCTTACAAAAATTTTTTTATAAAAACAAAATAAAAAAATATATTTTAATTAAATAAAAAGGGGGGGGGGGGTTGCCATACGGGGCCCTGGGGACCTCCGGGCCTCTGGGGACCTCTGGGCCCCTTACAAAAAGCGACATGAGCTCCCAATGTCGGAGCGTTTGTCTCCCCAGTGTGAACCCGGCCTTAGTGTTTTCTCATCTGCATAAATGTTCTTCAAGTGTTTTCTACATGAACATTCTTCAGGTGTTTTCTATTCTGAGGCTGGGTTCACACTGGTGCGATTACAGACATCGCATGTGATTTGCACCACATTGCTGTGCAGATTACATTCGATGTCTATGCGATGCAAATTCAGCCACAAACTGTATGGCTGAAATTGGATCACATTTGTACAAAAATGGTGCAGAACCCTTTTTTTGGTCCACTTCACCCTGGGTGTTCAGACCTATGCGGTTTGTTTCCTGCACCATGACTAGTTGTCATCATCAATTGTGGCTGTATAATATTCCATGGGGGCAGTTTGTCAGGCTCAATTGTACATCAGAGGAAGATTTTCTCTCACAATCGCAGGTTTTAGCCACCCGGTTTAGGCAGAAAGGTTATACTCACTCTATGATCAATAAAGAGATAGATAGAGTAATGCCGCGTACACACGACCGTTTTTAATGTCATTGAAAAAACAAAGTTTTTCTCGACGTGATTCTTCTCAAGCCTGCCTTGCCTACACACGATCGTGAAAAAAAATGCTTGAGCAAAGCGCGGTGACGTACAACACGTACGACGGCACTATAAAGGGGAAGTTCCGTTCGGATGGTGCCACCCTTCATGTTAGTAAAGTTTGGTGAGAGACGATTTTGCGCTTTTCAGCCTTGTGCTCTTCAGTCCGTTACAGCGTGACAAATGTGCTATCTCCATTACGAACGCTAGTTTTACCAGAACGAGCGCTCCCGTCTCATCACTTGCTTCTGAGCATGCACGTTTTTTTCACGTCGTTAAAGGCTACACACAGCCGTTTTTCACGACGAGAAAAACGACAACGTGAAAAACGACGAGAAAAAAAAGAGCATGTTCCAAATTTTTAATGGCCATTTTTCACGTTGCGAAAAATGCTCTGGAGCCCACACACGATCGTTTTTATTGACCATTTTAAAAAATGGCATTTTTCTCGTCATGGAAAACAGTCGTGTGTACGCGGCATAAGAGTTATGGATAGAAGTGTTAAGCCCTGTACACACGATCGGTTTTACCGATGAAAACAGTCCGATGGACTTTTTTCATCGGACAAACCGATCGTGTATGGGCCCCATCGTTCTTTTTTCCATCAGTGTTAAAAAATAGAACATGTTTTAAATTTATCCGATGGGAAAAAAAAAACGATAGCAAATTACTATTGTCTGTGGGGAACTCCATCGGAGAAAAAACCCACGCATGCTCAGAATCAAGTTGACGCATGCTCAGAAGCAACGAAATTCATTTTTCTTGACTCGTCGGAGTGTTTTACGTCACAGCGTTTGGAACGGTCGGTTTTTTGACTGATGGTGTGTAGGCAAGACTGATGGAAGTCAGCTTCATCGGATTTCCGATGGAAAAATACATCGGATTAGAATCCATAGGAAATCCGATCGTGTGTACAGGGCTTTATTGTTGCAGACAGGCCCTCCAGTTTCAAAAACAATGAGGCTGCCAGTGGTTTCAAGAGGGTCATGGATTTTAGTATCCAATACAAGAAGTTTGAAAAAATCATTGTTAAGCATTGGCCAATCTTGAAGTATGATCATATTTTAGGCCCTGCACTCCCAGTTCGCCCTCAATTTATTTACCGTAAGGCGCCTTCACTCGGCGATAGTCTAGCTCCTGGTGTTATAGATCTACCTAGAATTGCTGACCCTAAACTTTTTAGCTTTTTATCAGGTTTTTAGGTGTGCGGCAGATGTACGACCTGCAAGCATACGAAAAATAATATTAAAAAAACGGAAGGATTTTAGTTCATCAGTAACGCACATACAGTATCAGATAAAACAACTTATTACGTGTGAGACAGTAGGGGTCGTATACACGCTGGAATGTGACTGCGGTTTGCAGTATGTGGGACGTACCTCTCGAGCACTGCACGTGCGAGTAGGCGAACACATTAGCAATATTAAAAGAGGAGTGACAACGCATAGCGTATCCAGCCATTTTAGAAATTGTCACCAGCGCCATCCCAAAAGTTTAAAGTTCTGGGGGATTGAAAAAGTACCGAGACACTGGAGAGGTGGACATTATATACGCCAACTGAGTCGTAGGGAATCTTTTTGGATATTTGAAAAATCGGTAATGTCGCCCGCTGGCTTAAACGTAGATTTCAACCTAAATTGTTTTATTTCTAATAGATAATGGTTTTTATTTGTTTTTTGCATTTATACTATACAGGTATATTATGTTTTATTGTTCTTTTTCACTTTGTGAGTATTCTATATGTGGGTATTGTTTATCCCAGAGGTGGTCGTGGATGACGTCTTTTTTATATATGAATGGGTTTTTAAAAAACTGTTTTTAAGGATGAGGCATTTTTCCTATATTTTAGTTAGATGGCCTCTTTAACTATTGGTGTGTTCTCCTTTAAAATATTTATACAATCAGGGCTGGTTATGTTAGGATGAGGATTTTCTTTGTCCTTTCCCTCTTTTATGTATTTACAGAATGTGGCCAGTCTGCATGGCCGTCTTTACCGCGGGGCAAAAGGGGCAGTTGCACAGGGCCCAATCATTGTTGGGGGGGCCCCAAAAGCAACTGCTCCTTGAGCCCACGCTGCCTGCACATATTCGTCCCGTGTAGCAGGTGCAGCTGATTCCCCACTTGCTCTCCTGGCGGGTTGAGTGTGACAGGGGAGAGGCAATCTGTGGGCTGTATGTGCCGGATCCCGCATGCGCCGTATACATCGGTGCAGTGTTATCTGCAAATATTTCCTAAACCGTGTAGGTTAAGGAGATATTTCTTGCACCTACAGGTAAGCCTTAATCTAGGCTTACATGTAGGTGCAAGTTGTCAAAGTGGGTTTACAACCACTTTAACCAAAAAATCTTGAATCTTGTTCCGAGTGCACTAAATTGTGGCCTCATCATACAGACTGGCTTCCCAAGCCGCTGTTTATAAAATAAAGAAAGCTTGCATTTTTGCTGCAGCAGATTCTACTACACAGTACAGCTGCACCACTTTACAGGTAAGACTAAGGAGACTATATATATAAAAGAAATTTTCATTTTTATTGTTTAACTTTTAACATCAGTAAATCACTGCTCCTTTAAAAATTTTCTTTTTTACAAACTTTTTTTTCACTGATACATGTCCCCCAGGGCAGTACCCAGAGCTCCATAAGCATTGTATGCCCAATAACGTTCATATAAGCCCTCAAAATGGGCACTTTTGTTTTTTTCCAGATTGGGTCCCATAGACTTCAATGGGGTTCGTTATTCGGCACCGAACTTTCGCGATGTTCGAGAGTTCTGGCCTGAACCAAATAGGGGGCCGTTTGGCCCATCTCTTGTTATAAGTTGAGTTTCAGTTCAGTGAGTAAAATAAGTATTTGATCCCCTACCAACCAACAATAATTCTGGCTCCCACAGACTGGCTACAGTATGTGCTCATGTGGTAAACAGATTAGTCCTGTCAATTTAGTGCCGGTTCACACTTGTGCGAGTTGATACCGAATGCGATGCGTTAAACACAAACTAGATTCGCATGTCATCCAAAAAGTAATTGTTTTCAATGATGGTGGTTCACACCTATGCGTTGCGATTCCTCTCCGAATGTGATGCGGTGAAAAAAAGGGTCTTGTGCGAGTTTAGAGCCTTGCGTTGCGAATTTAGTCTCCATTGACATCAATGTAAATCGTTCTGGAATCGCATTTGATGGTTCACATATGTGCGAATTCCACCACACTATTCTCCGCAAAAACATTAATCGCAGCTATGTCCCACTCCTGAAATTCGCATTAAAAACGCGGCAAAAACAAGGTAAATTCGCACCTCAGAATGGACTGAAAAAACGGAACAAATTCACAGCGCAGCAGTGTGAACCGGCACTGAAGAAGGTGCTCCTAACGACAACTCGTTATGTGTATAAGAGACACCTGTAAGATATTATGAAGCAAGCTAGATCTTCTCCACAAGTGACATACCAGGGTCATTCAATTCAATTGTTTGCTGATCTTTCTCCGTCCACTATACAGCACAGGAGGTCATTGAAACCTTTATTGTTAGTCCTCACTAAAAGGGATATCAGATACAGATGGGCTGTCACGGGTGCCTAACACAGCATCCAGCACAGGGTACGCAGATCAGTGGGCTGCACTAAAGGAATTAGGCACAAGGTAAGTAAATATATATATATGCGTTTATTGAAAGGATAATTCATAAACATTTAGGCAACCAGCAAACAACCACAGTGACACACAAAACAACTCCCTACACCAACGTGAATATAGGTTTGAGATTAAAGCATAAATGTAATCAAGCCAGGGTCATACACGAGAGATCAGTCCGATTGAACAGGGAGCCGGAAGGGACAACAGGAGGAAGGGATGAGTCTGCAAGACAGGGGTCCAGGGATGGATGCAGGGTTCAGGAACACAGGACACAAGGTACAGGATAATAAGTCACCAGGTACAGAGGCAGGAGTCCAGGGATGGATGCAGGGTTCAGGAACACAGGACACAAGGTACAAGATAACAGGTCACAAGGTTCAGGCATACAGGTCTAGGTTTCAAGACAATACCAGAGCAAGTGCTTTAGTGTCTGCTGGGTATTTATACACACCTCCTGCAATCAGTCTCAGGTGACGCCTGATTGCAGGAGATGATTTCGGCTCCAGGCAAATGGGAGACACCCGCTGGTGGCCACCAGAACTGCACCCTTTGGTGCTGAAAGCAATAGCACCACCAGCAGGTGACCCAGGCAATGACACTGATCATGACAGTTCCCCCTCCCAAGGAGTGGCCTCCGGACACTCCATTCTGCCCTTGATCTGTCAGTGCTGGTAGGTGCGGAAAGGTCCCAAAAAGTCTCCCCTGTGTCTGCGGACTACTTGTGCTCCTCCGGCCAGAGTCCTTAAACCTACTGGGAGGCGTGGCACCTGAGTCCGGCAATGGAACACGCACCCCACCACCAGGGTCTGGAAGTTGGGATCTGGAAATGAAAACAGGCAGGGCAATGTGCATGAACCAAACGGAGGCGAACAACACAAGGGCATCACAGTCAGGCTGGGAATCAGGCAGGGCAAAATCAGCGGCAAGCCGGGCATCGAGAACTGGTTTAGCAGGCACCATGTCAGTGGGCTGGGCAAATGGCGCTGGGTCTTCAAGCTGGCCACCGGGCAGAGGCACTTCAAACTGGCCACCGGGCAGAGGCACTTCAAACTGGCCACCGGGCACCGGTTCAGCAAGCCAGATGGCAGGCACTGGTTCAGCGGGCTGAAAGACGGGTACCAAAACGTCAGGCTGGGTGACGGGCACCGAAAATCCAGGCTGGAACAGGTCGGCTGGTGTGGAAACAGGCTGAAACAAGTCGGCTGGTGTGGAAACAGGCTGGAGCGGATCGGCTGGTATGGAAGCAGGCTGGAGCGGATCGGCTGGTGTGGAAGCAGGCTGGAGCGGATCGGCTGGTGTGGAAGCAGGCTGGAGCGGATCGGCTGGTGTGGAAGCAGGCTGGAGCGGATCGGCTGGTGTGGAAGCAGGCTGGAGCGGATCGGCTGGTGTGGAAGCAGGCTGGAGCGGATCGGCTGGTGTGGAAGCAGGCTGGAGCGGATCGGCTGGTATGGAAGCAGGCTGGAGCGGATCGGCTGGTGTGGAAGCAGGCTGGAGCGGATCGGCTGGTGTGGAAGCAGGCTGGAGCGGATCGGCTGGTGTGGAAGCAGGCTGGAGCGGATCGGCTGGTGTGGAAGCAGGCTGGAGCGGATCGGCTGGTGTGGAAGCAGGCTGGAGCGGATCGGCTGGTGTGGAAGCAGGCTGGAGCGGATCGGCTGGTGTGGAAGCAGGCTGGAGCGGATCGGCTGGTGCGGAGACAGGCTGCAACAGGTCGGCTGGTGCGGAGACAGGCTGCAACAGGTCGGCTGGTGCGGAGACAGGCTGCAACAGGTCGGCTGGTGCGGAGACAGGCTGCAACAGGTCGGCTGGTGCGGAGACAGGCTGCAACAGGTCGGCTGGTGCAGAGACAGGCTGGATTACTGGCAGAATCGTGTGAGTTGGAAAGAACTTCCGTTTCTTCTTTGGTTTAGCCACCGAAGATTTGTATATGTATACAGGGCTGTAGGTGATGGATGCAGCTGGTAGAGGCGAAGAGCGGAAGGATGGTGAAGCAGAGGGTGCAGATTTTGAAGGGGGTCTTAGGGGAACTGATGGAGGCAGCCGAGAAGAAGCAGGAGTGTTAAAGGCAGGGTAAGTGCAGCAGGGGGAAACAGGGTACTGGTATTTCATTGGTAGGAGGGTGTATTGGTTGGCCACTGTGGTAGTTGGGGGTAAAGGAGACGCAGACATCCCAGCAGGCTGGTGTCTAGACACAGAAATGGGTGGCAGGGAGCCGACAGGGGCGGAGTACAATAAACTTGTACCAGGTGTGACAGCAGGAAGGTAAAGTCACCTGGTTGCATCCAGGGGGGTAGATATATTTCGCCCAGATTCAGGCTTTACGCCGACTTATACAACTAGGTGGAGAGTTGTATAAGCCCAGCTGAGGCTAGTGGGCTCAGGGATGACTCATACCTCTAGGGAGAGTGTGGGGCGTCGTGCAGACAGGGAGTTGATGAGACCAGCTGAAGCTTGTCAGCTCATTTAGGCCTCTATAAGAACTCCCAGCTTCATTAGATGTTAGCTCATGCCTGGACCCAGACCTGTGTGGACTGTCTAGGGAGAGTGAACCCCTGTGCGGTGAGACAAAGCCTGTGTGGCTATTTGCTTGGACATTTAAAACCAGGGACTTAGGGACTAGGACAGCACTAGGCTGATCCCAGTTGTTAGTTAGGAAACCTGTATGTTTAGTCAGAGGTCAAGTTGACCAGGATTTATTTTGTTTATGTTTCTTTTGCTTTGCTGTGTTTTGTCACTGTAAATAGAAAATAAACCGCACCTTTTTGATTTTGAAAACCACAACCTCCGTTTGCTGGGCCTGTTTTTGTGTGGGGAGCCCATCTCGGGGGTCACACACACCCGCTGCCGAGCTAACCCCCTCACAGTTGGTGGAGAACCAGTGGCAGTTTTTTTTTTAAGCCAGCATGGAGGAGATACTGAAGCAGCTGGCTCTAGCAAATGCCAATCAACAGCAGACAAATGCAGGTTTGCAAAAGAGCCTTGCAGCTCAACAACAGAACTTCGCAGCCCAGCAGCAAACTCATCAACAGAGCCTTGCAGCCCAGCAGCAAGCTCATCAACAGAGCCTTGCAGCCCAGCAGCAGACAAACGCAACTTTGCAACAGAGTCTGGAGGCTCAGCAACAAGCCCAGCAGCAATCTGAGGCCCGCTTCATAGACCTGTTACAGAAGCAAGAGCAGAGACTACAACAACAGATGGAAGCAGCAATGCAGCAACGTCCGCAGACCAGTGAGGAAAGCCGTCCCACTAATACCGCGTCCTTTGGGGTGAGTCGTTTATTGACAAAAATGACTGGAGAGGATGATCCAGAGGTATTTTTGACCACATTTGAAAGGACCGCTGAAAGAGAAAAGTGGCCTGAGGAGCAGTGGGCTGGACTGGTGGTTCCTCTGTTAACTGGTGAATCGCAGAAAGCTTACTATGACCTAGAGCCTAACCAAGCAAAAGACTATGCGATGCTAAAAGCTGAAATATTGGCAAGGCTGGGTGTCACCCAGGCTGTCCGGGCTCAGCGTGTGCATAACTGGACTTTCCAGCTTGGAAAACCCCCCAGGTCTCAAATGTATGATCTCATTCACCTGAGCAGAAAGTGGCTACAGCCAGAGACTTTGTCCGCACCAAAGATTGTGGAACGTGTTGTAATGGATCGGTTTTTGAGAGCTCTTCCTACTACCATCCAAAAGTGGGTAAGCCATGGAGACCCAGAGACGGCCGATGGTCTTGTGGATCGTGTGGAGAAATACTTGGCTACAGAGAACCTGACGGCCTCTTCCAGAGACACTCGGACTTTCCACCCTAAGACCAGACCATCCCCAGGGGCGGATAAGAGGATTCCAAGGGGTGAGGGTGGAGAGAGTGAGAGGGTGGGAGCTCTACCCCAAGTTTGGTGAGAACAGCCTGGGAAATCAGCGGCTCAAGAGGCCGCAAGAAGGATCGTTTGCTACCGCTGCCGGCAAGCGGGACATATTGCAGCCAATTGCCCGGTTGTGGAGGAACCCATGCAGTGTGACTTTCTGACGGGCAGACGTCAGTCGCTGTGTGCGACAGTCGCATGCACTGCCATTCGAGGAACTGAGAAACATTTATGCAAAATGTGTGTTAATGGTAGAAATGTTGTGGTATTGCTGGATTCAGGTAGCCTTGTGACCCTGATAAAGGCTGAGTTAGTTAAAACAGAGGTCTCTGGGAATAGCAAGGTAGCTGTTATTTGTGTGCATGGGGACACCCGAGAGTATCCAGTGACTACAGTGTGTTTCGAGACCCCCAAAGGTACCCTCTCTCATCCAGTGGGCTTAGTATCTCAGTTACCGCATGACGCCATTGTGGGAAGGGATTTTCCGAAGTTCTGGGAACTGTGAGATGATCCTGAGCCCCCCACTGGTGCCCCTATGTACCAGGAATGTGATAGCCAGAACTCCCCTGAGAGTGGTGAGGACTCTCCGGAATTTCCCTTATCAGTATTGGCAGGGGAGACTCAAGAAACTGGAGAGGAGCCCACCTCCTCAGACGAAAACCTACCGTCTGTGGAGTTTTCTGATCTTGAGGTTCACAGGGAAAACTTTGCCACAGAACAGTTGAAAGACCCCGCCCTAATAAAGGCACGGGAAAACGTAGTGAAAATAGATGGCGAGTTAGTGAACCCAGATAATACCTGCACTTACCCATACTTCAGCGTAGAGAAGGACCTACTGTATCTGGTGGCAAAAAGGGCAGAAGAAACCGTTGAGCAGCTTGTGGTGCCCAAACCTTACAGGAAGTTGGTGTTGGAGTTGGCCCATGGGCACATTCTTGGAGGTCATCTGGGGACAGAGAAAACCCGAGAGAGGGTATTACAGAGATTCTATTGGCCGGGGGTGATGAAGGACATAGAAAATTATTGTTCCTCCTGCCCTGTGTGTTAGAGGTCGGCCCCGATGCCACATTTCCGTAGCCCGCTGGTCCCTCTACCCATCATTGAGGTCCCGTTTGAGAGGATCGCCATGGATTTGGTAGGTCCTATAATCAAGTCCGCTAGGGGGCACCAGTACATATTAGTTATAATGGACTATGCCACCCGTTATCCAGAAGCGATCCCTCTCCGAAATACCTCGGCCAAAACCATAGCCAAAGAGCTATCTCTTGTGTTTAGCCGGGTGGGTATTTGTAAAGAACTGCTTACGGACCAAGGTACACCCTTTATGTCCCGGGTTATGAAGGAGCTGTGTAAATTGTTCAAAGTGACGCAATTACGTACATCTGTGTATCACCCCCAAACCGATGGGCTGGTTGAAAGGTTCAACAAAACCCTAAAACAAATGTTGAAGAAAGTGGTGGATAGAGATGGAAAGGATTGGGACTGTCTACTTCCTTATCTGATGTTTGCTATTAGGGAGGTGCCCCAATCCTCTACGGGATTCTCCCCCTTTGAGTTACTGTATGGGAGACACCCAAGAGGGCTGTTGGATATTGCCAAGGAAACTTGGGAAAGTGAGAGTTCTCCCCACAGGAGTGTGATTGAGCATGTCGCCCTGATGCAAGACCGAATTGCACAGGTAATGCCCATCGTGAAGGAACATTTGGCCCAAGCGCAGTTAGCACAGCAGAGAGTGTACAACCGTGGAGCCAAGACCCGTACCTTTTCCCCGGGGGATAGGATACTGGTACTTGTCCCTACGGTTGAAAGTAAATTCCTTGCCAAATGGCAAGGCCCCTACGAGATAATGGAAAAAGTGAGCGAAGTGAATTACAAGGTCAGACAACCAGGAAGGCGAAAGCCCGAACAGATCTATCACGTTAATCTGTTGAAAGCCTGGAGGGATAGAGAGTCCCTAGTCGCAGACACTTGGTCACCAGCTCAAACTGGTTGCGTGATTCCGGAGGTTGGAATAGCAGCCACCTTGTCACAACCCCAACAACAGGAGGTTAAGGAGTTTGTGCTTCGCAACAAGGAGGTATTCTCTGAGCTGCCGGGACAAACATCTGGGGTAGAGCATGACATCATTACCCCGCCCGGTGAAAGGGTGAAGTTAAAACCCTATCGGATCCCAGAGGCCCGACGGGAGGCAATACGGGAGGAAGTACAGAAAATGCTGAACTTAGGGGTGATAGAGGAGTCCCAAAGTGATTGGTCTAGTCCCATTGTGTTGGTGCCTAAACCGGATGGGAGCTGGCGATTTTGTAACGATTTTCGACAGTTGAACAAAGTTACAAAATTTGACACCTACCCCATGCCACGTATAGATGAGTTGATCGACCGGCTGGGAACAGCCCGATACATGACGACTCTTGACCTCACAAAAGGGTATTGGCAAATCCCCCTGGCCAAGTCGGCCAAAGAGAAAACCGCATTTGTAACCCCAGACGGGGCGTTCCAATATAAAAGAATGCCGTTCGGGTTACAGAATGCGCCGGCCACATTCCAGCGGAAAATGGACCAGATGCTGAGGCCCCATCGGAAGTATGCTGCGGCTTACCTGGATGACATAATTGTCCATAGCACAGATTGGGCCTCACATCTGCCAAAAGTGCAAGCAGTCCTGGACTCGGTTCGGGAAGCGGGGTTTACGGCTAACCCCAAGAAGTGTACCATTGGGCAGGAGGAGGCCAAATATCTTGGGTACACCATTGGGAGGGGAGTAATAAAACCCCAACTCAACAAAGTCGAGGCCATCCAGAGTTGGCCACGTCCCAACAGCAAGAAGCAGGTACGAGCCTTTCTGGGAATCGCTGGGTATTATCGGCGATTCATTCCCCACTTTGCTTCTAAGGCTGTGCCCCTAACCAACCTGACGAAGGGGAAAGGGTCGGTCATGATTAAATGGACCCCCGAGGCTGAGGCAGCATTCCAATTCTTGAAACAAGCCTTATGTAGCCAGCCAGTGTTGTACTCACCCGACTTCTCTAAAGACTTTGTCGTACAAAGTGATGCGTCAGATGTGGGGTTAGGAGCAGTATTGTCCCAGGTCTGGAACGGGGAAGAGCACCCAGTCATTTACCTCAGCAGGAAGTTGAAGTCCCATGAGGTAAATTACGCCACCGTTGAAAAGGAGTGTTTAGCGGTGAAGTGGGCTCTAGATTCCCTTCGGTACTACCTGCTAGGTAGGCACTTTGACATGGTTACGGATCACGCTCCGTTAAAGTGGATGGCTCAAAACAAGGAAACAAATAGAAGAGTGAATAGGTGGTTCCTGGCCCTCCAGGAATTCAACTTCACAGTAAAGCATCGCCCTGGCGTTCAAATGGGGAATGTGGATGCTTTGTCTCGAGTACATGAATGCCTGATTGCTGGTGTTCCAACCCCGAGGTTAAAACAAGAGGGGGGGTATGTGACAGCAGGAAGGTAAAGTCACCTGGTTGCATCCAGGGGGGTAGATATATTTTGCCCAGATTCAGGCTTTACGCCGACTTATACAACTAGGTGGAGAGTTGTATAAGCCCAGCTGAGGCTAGTGGGCTCAGGGATGACTCATACCTCTAGGGAGAGTGTGGGGCGTCGTGCAGACAGGGAGTTGATGAGACCAGCTGAAGCTTGTCAGCTCATTTAGGCCTCTATAAGAACTCCCAGCTTCATTAGATGTTAGCTCATGCCTGGACCCAGACCTGTGTGGACTGTCTAGGGAGAGTGAACCCCTGTGCGGTGAGACAAATCCTGTGTGGCTATTTGCTTGGACATTTAAAACCAGGGACTTAGGGACTAGGACAGCACTAGGCTGATCCCAGTTGTTAGTTAGGAAACCTGTATGTTTAGTCAGAGGTCAAGTTGACCAGGATTTATTTTGTTTATGTTTCTTTTGCTTTGCTGTGTTTTGTCACTGTAAATAGAAAATAAACCGCACCTTTTTGATTTTGAAAACCACAACCTCCGTTTGCTGGGCCTGTTTTTGTGTGGGGAGCCCATCTCGGGGGTCACACACACCCGCTGCCGAGCTAACCCCCTCACACAGGCCTGTAGTAATGGTTGCACAAAGTTAGGTTTGCACACTGCTTGTCTGACCAGAGACTGCACTGACTCAATACACGCTGCAAGCACCTGTGTAGGACAAGTTGAGTACTGCTCAAGGAAAAAGACTGAGTCATCTTCCAACAGCCACACCAAGGACTCTACCTGAGCTGCACTAAAAGGGGTTGTATAGTCATCGTCTCCACTGGAGGCATGAGACAGGGCCAACTCTGTACAGATCCGAATCAATGGCTGCACATCCTCAAACAGGAACCTGCCCTGATCCACAAAAACATGAGCTAGGCGGATGTATTCCAGCAACTGCTCTCTAGTGTGTTCACTTAATGTCTGAGAACAAAATTCCTTGTCCTCTGTTGCCAGGAGCGACAAATACAGAATATCTTCAAGCTGCATTTCTTAAGCAATAGCAAGTGCCCAGACCCAATTCCCAAGTGCAGCCGATCTGCTTGAATGGCTCTGGTATTCTGTCACGGGTGCCTAACACAGCATCCAGCACAGGGTACGCAGATCAGTGGGCTGCACTAAAGGAATTAGGCACAAGGTAAGTAAATATATATATGCGTTTATTGAAAGGATAATTCATAAACATTTAGGCAACCAGCAAACAACCACAGTGACACATAAAACAACTCCCTACACCAACGTGAATATAGGTTTGAGATTAAAGCATAAATGTAATCAAGCCAGGGTCATACACGAGAGATCAGTCCGATTGAACAGGGAGCCGGAAGGGACAACAGGAGGAAGGGATGAGTCTGCAAGACAGGGGTCCAGGAACACAGGACACAAGGTACAGGATAATAAGTCACCAGGTACAGAGGCAGGAGTCCAGGGATGGATGCAGGGTTCAGGAACACAGGACACAAGGTACAGGATAATAAGTCACCAGGTACAGAGGCAGGAGTCCAGGGATGGATGCAGGGTTCAGGAACACAAGGTACAAGATAACAGGTCACAAGGTTCAGGCATACAGGTCTAGGTTTCAAGACAATACCAGAGCAAGTGCTTTAGTGTCTGCTGGGTATTTATACACACCTCCTGCAACCAGTCTCAGGTGACGCCTGATTGCAGGAGACGATTTCGGCTCCAGGCAAATGGGAGACACCCGCTGGTGGCCACCAGAACTGCACCCTTTGGTGCTGAAAGCAATAGCACCACCAGCAGGTGACCCAGGCAATGACACTGATCATGACATGGGCCTTTCCATTCGCTGTTAGATTTACTATCAACGGGAAATCCTATTCTTTCTCCAACTTTCAAGAAGGTGAAAAGTTGTTCTTACAACTGAAATTAATCTCGCATGAGGCAGAAATGGATACCTCTCCGCCCAGTTCTGGATCATCTAAAAGACCAACGCCGACGAGTCCAAATTCTCTCCAATGGAACAAAGGAAGAGCTAAAAAAATGAAGGATGCTGGCCCTACTTGATTTGATTGTATTGTCTGTTTTTTTTTTTCCTTCCCTTTATTCTCGTTTAGACCGAGGGTCCAACTTTTTCCCTTTGGGGAAGTCTGTCGATTGTTCTCCCCCTTATGCATTTTTTGTGCCCCTAGTGACTTAAATTTACAACAACAACAACATGTCCTATCTTATTTTATTTATTTTATGTATATATATATATATATATATATATATGGATAAATTCTAAACTTTCATATATAGACTTATATATGGACTTGACACTCTTATTATCTCTCTTCAAATAGATGTATGTGTGTATGTGTATGTGTATATATATATGTATATATGTGTGTATGTATGTATGTGTATGTGTGTGTATGCATGTGTATGTGTGTGTATATATATGTGTATGTATATGTATATATGTGTTTATGTATATGTATGTGTATGTATATGTATACATATGTGTATATATATATATATATATTGTGGGGGGGTTTGCTCGGCAGCGGGTGTGTGTGATCCCCTGGATGGGCTCCCCACACAAAAACAGGCCCAGCAGACGGAGGTTGTGGTTTTCAAGATCAAAAAGGTGCAGTTTATTTCTCTATTTACAGTGACAAAAAACACAGCAAAGCAAAAAGAAACATAAACAAAATAAACCCTGGTCAGTTTGACCTCTGACTAAACATGCAGGTTTCCTAACTAACAACTGGGATCAGCCTGGTGCTGTCCTAGTCCCTAAGTCCCTGGTTTAGTAAATGTCCAAACAAATAGCCACACAGGCTTTGTCTCACCGCACAGGGGTTCACTCTCCCTAGACAGTCCACACAGGTCTGGGTCCAGGCATGAGCAAACACCTAATGAACCTGGGAGTTTTTATAGAGGCCTTAAACGAGCTGACAAGCTTCAGCTGGTCTCATCAACTCCCTGCCTGCACGACGCCCAGCCCTCTCCCTAGAGGTATGAATCATCCATGAGCCCACTAGCCTCAGCTGGGCTTCATCAACTCTCTCCCTAGTTGTATAAGTCGGCATAAAGCCTGAATCTGGGAGAAATATACCTACCCCCCTGGATGCAACCAGGTGACTTTACCTTCCTGCTGTCACATACCCCCCCCTCTTGTTTTAACCTTGGGGTTGGAACACCAGCAATCAGGCATTCATGTACTCGAGACAAAGCATCCACATTCCCCATTTGAACGCCAGGGCGATGCTTTACTGTGAAGTTGAATTCCTGTAGGGCCAGGAACCACCTATTCACTCTTCTATTTGTCTCCTTGTTTTGAGCCATCCACTTTAACGGAGCGTGATCCGTAACCATGTCAAAGTGCCTACCTAGCAGATAGTACCGAAAGGAATCTAGAGCCCACTTCACCGCTAAACACTCCTTTTCAACCGTGGCGTAATTTACCTCATGGGACTTCAACTTCCTGCTGAGGTAAATGACTGGGTGCTCTTCCCCGTTCCAGACCTGGGACAATACTGCTCCTAACCCCACATCTGACGCATCACTTTGTACGACAAAGTCTTTAGAGAAGTCGGGTGAGTACAACACTGGCTGGCTACATAAGGCTTGTTTCAAGAATTGGAATGCTGCCTCAGCCTCGGGGGTCCATTTAATCATGACCGACCCTTTCCCTTTCGTCAGGTTGGTTAGGGGCACAGCCTTAGAAGCAAAGTGGGGAATGAAGCGCCGATAATAACCCGCGATTCCCAGAAAGGCTCGTACCTGCTTCTTGCTGTTGGGACGTGGCCAACTCTGGATGGCCTCGACTTTGTTGAGTTGGGGTTTTATTACTCCCCTGCCAATGGTGTACCCAAGATATTTGGCCTCCTCCTGCCCAATGGTACACTTCTTGGGGTTAGCCGTAAACCCCGCTTCCCGGATAGAGTCTAGGACTGCTTGCACTTTTGGCAGATGTGAGGCCCAATCTGTGCTATGGACAATTACGTCATCCAGGTAAGCCGCAGCATACTTCCGATGGGGCCTCAGTATCTGGTCCATTTTCCGCTGGAATGTGGCCGGCGCATTCTGTAACCCGAACGGCATTCTCTTATATTGGAACGCCCCGTCTGGGGTTACAAATGCGGTTTTCTCTTTGGCCGACTTGGCCAGGGGAATTTGCCAATACCCTTTTGTGAGGTCAAGAGTCGTCATGTATCGGGCTGTTCCCAGCCGGTCGATCAACTCATCTATACGTGGCATGGGGTAGGTGTCAAATTTTGTAACTTTGTTCAACTGACGAAAATCGTTACAAAATCGCCAGCTCCCATCCGGTTTAGGCACCAGCACAATGGGACTAGACCAATCACTTTGGGACTCCTCTATCACCCCTAAGTTCAGCATTTTCTGTACTTCCTCCCGTATTGCCTCCCGTCGGGCCTCTGGGATCCGATAGGGTTTTAACTTCACCCTTTCACCGGGCGGGGTAATAATATCATGCTCTACCCCAGATGTTTGTCCCGGCAGCTCAGAGAACACCTCCTTGTTGCGAAGCACAAACTCCTTAACCTCCTGTTGTTGGGGTTGTGACAAGGTGGCTGCTATTCCAACCTCCGGAATCACGCAACCAGTTTGAGCTGGTGACCAAGTTTCTGCGACTAGGGACTCTCTATCCCTCCAGGCTTTCAACAGATTAACGTGATAGATCTGTTCGGGCTTTCGCCTTCCTGGTTGTCTGACCTTGTAATTCACTTCGCTCACTTTTTCCATTATCTCGTAGGGGCCTTGCCATTTGGCAAGGAATTTACTTTCAACCGTAGGGACAAGTACCAATATCCTATCCCCCGGGGAAAAGGTACGGGTCTTGGCTCCACGGTTGTACACTCTCTGCTGTGCCAACTGCGCTTGGGCCAAATGTTCCTTCACGATGGGCATTACCTGTGCAATTCGATCTTGCATCAGGGCGACATGCTCAATCACACTCCTGTGGGGAGAACTCTCACTTTCCCAAGTTTCCTTGGCAATATCCAACAGCCCTCTTGGGTGTCTCCCATACAGTAACTCAAAGGGGGAGAATCCCGTAGAGGATTGGGGCACCTCCCTAATAGCAAACATCAAATAAGGAAGTAGACAGTCCCAATCCTTTCCATCTCTATCCACCACTTTCTTCAACATTTGTTTTAGGGTTTTGTTGAATCTTTCAACCAGCCCATCGGTTTGGGGGTGATACACAGATGTACGCAATTGCGTCACTTTGAACAATTTACACAGCTCTTTCATAACCCGGGACATAAAGGGTGTACCTTGGTCCGTAAGCAGTTCTTTACAAATACCCACCCGGCTAAAAACAAGAGATAGCTCTTTGGCTATGGTTTTGGCCGAGGTATTTCTGAGAGGGATCGCTTCTGGATAACGGGTGGCATAGTCCATTATAACCAATATGTACTGGTGCCCCCTAGCGGACTTGATTATAGGACCTACCAAATCCATTGCGATTCTCTCAAACGGGACCTCAATGATGGGTAGAGGGACCAGCGGGCTACGGAAATGTGGCATCGGGGCCGACCTCTGACACACAGGGCAGGAGGAACAATAATTTTCTATGTCCTTCATCACCCCAGGCCAATAGAATCTCTGTAATACCCTCTCTCGGGTTTTCTCTGTCCCCAGATGACCTCCAAGAATGTGCCCATGGGCCAACTCCAACACCAACTTCCTGTAAGGTTTGGGCACCACAAGCTGCTCAACGGTTTCTTCTGCCCTTTTTGCCACCCGATACAGTAGGTCCTTCTCTACGCTGAAGTATGGGTAAGTGCAGGTATTATCTGGGTTCACTAACTCGCCATCTATTTCCACTACGTTTTCCCGTGCCTTTATTAGGGCGGGGTCTTTTAACTGTTCTGTGGCAAAATTTTCCCTGTGAACCTCAAGATCAGAAAACTCCACAGACGGTAGGTTTTCGTCTGAGGAGGTGGGCTCCTCTCCAGTTTCTTGAGTCTCCCCTGCCAATACTATATACAAAAAATGTAGCGCTATGTGTAAAAATAAAAATAAAAATAACACCCAAGTGCAGTGCTCTAAATGACTTAAATCACAAAAATTCTATAAATGAGTCCAACTGTGAAAAATAGTAAGTTAGAAAAAGTCTCTGATGACCAAAACGTGGATGTTGCTGAAACTTCCAAAACAGAATGGTGACCTTTTCAAAAAACAAGTGACTTGTAACGTAACCACCACCACATGGAGGGGAGGCTTACCAGATGAAATGGACCCAATAGACGTACGTCCGTAGGGTCAAACAGGCTTGGTATATGTATATCCGTACATATGGGATCCCAGTTGGCACTGCACACATGTATATCCAAAATCCGGAACAAGTGATGACACCAGATATCCAAGCCCGATGGATAGTAAAATGGCTCACATAGGAGTCATGGAGGAAAAAAGAAGGAGAGGGCACATAGCGTAATACCGTAAAGGATATTTAATAAATGTGGGTAAATACACTTACATTCAATCCATGAACATAGCGCTTTGCAAAACACTCAGTGGCAGCAGTAGAGTCTCCCGACGCGTTTCGCAATAACTTGCATCGTCTGGGGTGTGCCAATACTGACAAGGGAAATTCTGGAGAGTCCTCACCACTCTCAGAGGAGTTCTGTCTATCACTTTCCTGGTACATAGGGGCACCAGTGGGGGGCTCAGGATCATCCCACAGTTCCCAGAACTTCGGAAAATCCCTTCCCACAATGGCATCATGCGGTAATTGAGATACTAACCCCACTGGATGAGAGAGGGTACCTTTGGGGGTCTCGAAACACACTGTAGTCACTGGATACTCTCGGGTGTCCCCATGCACACAAATAACAGCTACCTTGCTATTCCCAGAGACCTCTGTTTTAACTAATTCAGCCTTTATCAGGGTCACAAGGCTACCTGAATCCAGCAATACCACAACATTTCTACCATTAATACACATTTTGCATAAATGTTTCTCAGTTCCCCGAATGGCAGTGCATGCGACTGTCGCACACAGCGACTGACGTCGGTCCGTCAGAAAGTCACATTGCATGGGTTCCTCCACAACCGGGCAATTTGCTGCAATATGTCCCGCTTGCCGGCAGCGGTAGCAAACAATCCTTTTGGCTGCCTCTTGAGCCCCTGACTTCCCAGGCTGTTCTCGCCAAACTTTGGGTAGAGCTCCCACCCTCTCACTCTCTCCACCCTCACCCCTTGGAATCCTCTTATCCGCCCCTGGGGATGGTCTGGTCTTAGGGTGGAAAGTCCGAGAGTCTCTGGAAGAGGCCGTCAGGTTCTCTGTAGCCAAGTATTTCTCTACACGATCCACAAGACCACCGGCCGTCTCTGGGTCTCCATGGCTTACCCACTTTTGGATGGCAGTAGGAAGAGCTCTCAAAAACCGATCCATTACAACACGTTCCACAATCTCTGGTGCGGACAAAGTCTCTGGCTGTAGCCACTTCCTGCTCAGGTGAATGAGATCATACATTTGAGACCTGGGGGGTTTTCCAAGCTGGAAAGTCCAGTTATGCACACGCTGAGCCCGGACAGCCAGGGTGACACCCAGCCTTGCCAATATTTCAGCTTTTAGCATCACATAGTCTTTTGCTTGGTCAGGCTCTAGGTCATAGTAAGCCTTCTGCGATTCACCAGTTAACAGAGGAGCCACCAGTCCAGCCCACTGCTCCTCAGGCCACTTTTCTCTTTCAGCAGTCCTTTCAAATGTGGTCAAAAATACCTCTGGATCATCCTCTCCAGTCATTTTTGTCAATAAACGACTCACCCCAAAGGACGCGGTATTAGTGGGACGGCTTTCCTCACTGGTCTGCGGACGTTGCTGCATTACTGCTTCCATTTGTTGTAGTCTCTGCTCTTGCTTCTGTAACAGGTCTATAAGGCGGGCCTCAGATTGCTGCTGGGCTGCAAGGCTCTGTTGATGAGCTTGCTGCTGGGCTGCGAAGCTCTGTTGTTGAGCTGCAAGGCTCTTTTGCAAACCTGCATTTGTCTGCTGTTGATTGGCATTTGCTAGAGCCAGCTGTTTCAGTATCTCCTCCATGCTGGCTTAAAAAAAAACTGCCCGCATTCTCCACCAACTGTGGGGGGGTTTGCTCGGCAGCGGGTGTGTGTGATCCCCTGGATGGGCTCCCCACACAAAAACAGGCCCAGCAGACGGAGGTTGTGGTTTTCAAGATCAAAAAGGTGCGGTTTATTTCTCTATTTACAGTGACAAAAAACACAGCAAAGCAAAAAGAAACATAAACAAAATAAACCCTGGTCAGCTTGACCTCTGACTAAACATGCAGGTTTCCTAACTAACAACTGGGATCAGCCTGGTGCTGTCCTAGTCCCTAAGTCCCTGGTTTAGTAAATGTCCAAACAAATAGCCACACAGGCTTTGTCTCACCGCACAGGGGTTCACTCTCCCTAGACAGTCCACACAGGTCTGGGTCCAGGCATGAGCAAACACCTAATGAACCTGGGAGTTTTTATAGAGGCCTTAAACGAGCTGACAAGCTTCAGCTGGTCTCATCAACTCCCTGCCTGCACGACGCCCAGCCCTCTCCCTAGAGGTATGAATCATCCATGAGCCCACTAGCCTCAGCTGGGCTTCATCAACTCTCTCCCTAGTTGTATAAGTCGGCATAAAGCCTGAATCTGGGAGAAATATACCTACCCCCCTGGATGCAACCAGGTGACTTTACCTTCCTGCTGTCACAATATATATATATATATATATATGTGTGTATAATTTTTTTTTTTTTTGAGGGGTAGTGATTCGCTAATCCTATATAGGTCACTTGTGGACATCCTGATATGTTCAGTTCAAAATGTTATATAACCGTGTTACAACTTGAATGCAATTTTTTTTTTCTTTTGGGGGCGTCCTGTGGGGGGATGGCTCACATGCGCCTCCACCTATCTCTTGAAGACCAGTAGTCTTTGGAGGATAGGTTGTCTGTACCTTTGGGTCAGACATTTTTGTTGAAGGGCTCTGGGGGGTTGTCTCCCCCCCCCCCCTGATCCTGATATTTGATGCTAGGAGACTTTTCTTTTTTTTTCTTTTTTTATTGGTTCTACTTTTTCAATTTTTTTTCTTCTCCCTCATCCTTCTTTCCTTCCCCTCTGTGTACATGCCTGACTTATCTGTATTTTACAGGATCACATCCACCAGATTTACAGTGAGCACATTCACATATGTGAATATCTGCTGAGAGAAATTCTGAGCTCAACTTCTACCAGCTATCTCTTCTGGGTGAGTGGGTATGACTGTAATAGATGCTTCCACCTTGACTTCCATGGCTAATACCACACATTCCAACCTACTAATTGCCTCGCACAATGTACAGGGCCTAAACTCTCCAACCAAAAGGAGAAAAAATTTAGACTATTATAAAACTCTTAAAATTGATATTCTCCTACTCCAAGAGACACACTTTCCTATACGGTATACTCCTACTTTCCTACATTCACATTATTCACAATTTCACCTAGCCAATGCCGAGAATAAGACAAAGGGGGTGGCCATTCTTTTTTCAAAATTTTGTAAATTTGAAAAGATTGCTGAATACTTAGATCCTGAGGAACGATTTATTCTACTAAAAGGTACCATTGAAGGGCACCTTTATTCTTTAGTTTCCTACTATGCCCCTAACAAGGGTCAAGCTTCTTTTTTTAAAGTCATGATGGATTCCCTCAATCCCTTACTAGAAGGCACGATCCTTCTTGGAGGCGATTCCAATGTTGCTTTGGACCAGGCTTTGGACAAATCTAAACCCCAAGGTACTCAACTAACTAGACCTACTAGAGAAAGCCACAAATTTGCAAAATTACTTTCGACCCATAACCTGGCTGACATATGGAGGGAGCTGAATCCTTCAAAAAGAGATTTCACTCACTTCTCTCATCCGCATAATACATATGCTAGAATTGATCATATTTTAACATCCACATCTCTTCTCCCATTTATTCTCAATGCTCGTATTAAAGATACTGTCCTTTCAGATCACTCAATTGTACTTATAGCTCTTCACTCTAATGCTTTGAGCGGAAAGAGGGGCAATTGGAAACTCAACAAATCCATTCTTTCTGATCCATTAAGAGTTGAGACGATTAATAAAGCTCTTCAAGAATATTTTCTTCTCAATGATACTGGAGAAGTCTCGGTTGAAACGCTTTGGGCGGCTCATAAGGCTTTCATACGGGGTAAAATAATTCAGCTAGCAACGCAACTCAAAAGGGAACGTAAAGATAAAATACAGTAGGTGCCGCCGATATTGTATATCTATCGCGCTCCCATCGCCGAGATTCTCGGCGACAGGAGTGCCGAGATCTCGGCAGCAGGGTGGCGACACGTGTCGCGCTCGCTGCAATAGCGAGGAGACGCGACACTGTATTGAGCGGGGATTCGACGCGGATTCCCGCCAATACCAGGCACTGCGTTTGGTATGAATCCTGAGCGGGAACTCCACGCCAATTTTTAAAGAAAAAAACGGCGTGGGTTCCCTCTCTGGGAGCATACCAGGCCCTTGGGTCTGGTCTGGATTTGAAGGGGAACCCTACGCTGAAAAAACGGCGTGGGGGTCCCCCTCAAGATCCAAACCAGACCCTTATCCGAGCACGCAACCTGGCAGGCCGCAGGGGAAGAGGGGGGGGCGAGAGCGGCCCCCCTCCCTCCTGAACCGTACCAGGCCACATGCCCTCAACATGGGAGGTTTGGTGCTCTGGGGCAGGGGGGCGACCTGCGGCCCCCCCACCCCAGAGCACCCTGCCCCCATGTTGATGAGGACAGGGCCTCTTCCCGACAACCCTGGCCATTGGTTGTCGGGGTCTGCGGGCGGGGGGCTTATCGGAATCCGGGAGCCCCCTTTAATAAGGGGGCCCCCCCACCCTATGTGAATGAGTATGGGGTACATCGTACCCCTACCCATTCACCTGGTGGAAAAAAATGGTAATAAAAACACAACACAGTTTTTAAAAGTATTTTATTGCACCGCTCCGGAGGTCTTCTTCCGACTTTGGGGGTCTCCGGTGTTTCGTTGCCGCGCTCTCCGGTTCTTTCTTCTGCCGGGCCACCGCTATCTTCTTTTTAGCTCTTTTGCTAGCGGAGACCCGGTCTTCTCCGTCGCCTTCTTCTTCTCCCGCTCTCCGGTTCTTCTCCCGCTCTCCGGTTCTTTCTTCCGCCGGGCCTCCGCTAACTTCTTTTTAGCTCTTTTGCTAGCGGAGGCCCAGTCTTCTCCGTCATCTCGTCCGGTTCTCCGTTGTCCTTCTGCCAGCCCCTCCACTAACTTCTTGGTAGCTCTTTTGCTAGTGGAGGAGCCGGTCTTCCCGTCGTCGCCGTCGGCGTCTTCTTCCCTCTTCTCCTCCTCGATGTTGACTCGTCGCTTCCTCTCGCAGTAATGATAAATCTTCGGTCCGCAGAGATTAATATAGGCTTCTCATGACGTCACAGTCACACTGTGCCATGACGTCACAGTCACATGCTCCGGGGCACATGATCTCAAAGCCTGGTCCAAATATGATATGTCCTGGCTTGGCAAAATCAATTCTGTCAAAATTACTTTACTCCCGAGGATTCTTTATTATTTTAGATCATTGCCCATCCCTATTAAAAAAAATCATTTGAAGTCATTTCAGAGCAAGATTCTCAAATTTATTTGGGGTTCCTCTGGTTACCGTGTATCACAGAGCACTCTTTTTCTTCATAGAAATAGAGGGGGACTAGGTCTCCCAGACTTATACAAATACTTTGTTTCAGCAAGATTAGCACAACTCTCCTCAATATACTCTAAAGCCCCGTACACACGATCGGTTTGACTGATGAAAACCTTCCGATGGACGGTTTTCATCAGACCAACCGAACGTGTATGGTACCCATCGGTCTTTTTTCCATCGGTTGTAAAAAATAGAACTTGTTTTAAAATTTTCCGATGGATAAAAAACCGATGGGAATTTCCGATCGTCTATTGGCAAGTCCATTGATTAAAAAACCCACGCATGCTCAGAATCAAGTCGACGCATGCTCAGAAGCATTAAACTTCATTTTTCTCGGCTCATCTGAGTGTTTTACGTCACCGCGTTTGGAACGGTCGGTTTTTAGACTGATGGTGTGTGGCCAAGACTGATGAAAAACAGTTTCATCGGATTTCTGATGGACAAATCCATCGGACGAAAATCCATAGGTTATCCGATCGTGTGTACGGGGCTTCAGACTGAAAAGCCTGATTGAGTCTTAATAGAAAATCAAGCAGTACCCTGCTTTTCCTTGGATTATCTCCTATGGTGCCCTACCAAGTTTCGTCCTCCTATAATGTCTCCTACCTTGTCGCAATCTATAGCGCTTTGGGACAAATTTAGAAATCTTCCAAACCTTACATCTGCTGGACGGCCTCTCACACCTGTATTTAATAATCCAGATTTTCCCCCTGGTCTGAATGTTGATGATTTCAGATGGTGGACTAAAATAGGGGACTATACCGTATAGGAAACTTCATTAAATATGGGTGTCTTATATCCCTAGATCATTGTATTAAAATATTAAAACTCCCAGACTCTGAAAAATTACATTATCGCCAAATTTCACAATTCCTGACTAGTACATGGAAGGATATCCCTTCCTCGATCCAATATACTAATTACGAAACATGGTAGATAGAGCTATGGAACCAGGGGGAGGTATTTCTCTAGTGTATTCGTCCCTCACTCATTCTAATGAGAAGTCCCCCTACATGACAGCTTGGGAAAAGGACTTCCGTTGTACTTTGGACCTGAAAGTCTGGCATACTGCTTGTTCGAAGTCCTTTAAAGGCGTTCTGAATGTATATCTGGTGGAAGCCAATGTAAAAGTTTTAACAAGGTGGTATCTTACCCCCTCTAAATTAGCTACTATTTATCCTTCAGCTGATCCTTCATGCTTCAGAGGTTGCCAACTTATAGAATCAATGGCCCATATATGGTTTGAGTGTCCTAGGATTCGCCCCTTTTGGAATAAAGTTTTTAATTTAATCTTTAAAGTCACTGGAAACCAGATTCCCAGATTCCCATTTGTTGCTCTCCTGAATGCACATCTTCCTCGTGTATCTAAACCTACTCAATTACTGATTTACTTCATTCTCACCGGAGCCAAGATCACCATAGCAAAAGCTTGGAAAAAACAAAAACCCTTTCTTTTTGATGTCAAACGAAAGATTTCTTGGATTATGACTCAAGAAAAACTACCGTATTTATCGGTGTATAACACGCACCGGCGTATAACACGCACCCCAAGTTTAGGAGGGAATTTTAGGGAAAAAAACTTTTAGGAGGGAAGTTTAAGGAAAAAAAACTTACATTTAAACTTACATTTAAATGCAGCCTTACCAGTGTCCATTGCAGCCTTGTCAGTCTTGCCAGCAGTGTCCAGTGCAGCCTTTCCAGCAGTGTCCATTGCAGCCTTTCCTCAGTGTCCATTGCAGCCTTTCCCCAGTGTCCATTGCAGCCTTTCCCCAGTGTCCAGTGCAGCCTTTCCCCAGTGTCCAGTGCAGCCTTTCCAGCAGTGTCCATTGCAGCCTTTCCTCAGTGTCCATTGCAGCCTTTCCTCAGTGTCCATTGCAGCCTTTCCCCAGTGTCCAGTGCAGCCTTTCCCCAGTGTCCAGTGCAGCCTTTCCAGCAGTGTCCATTGCAGCCTTTTCAGCAGTGTCCATTGCAGCCTTTCCAGCAGTGTCCATTGCAGCCTTGCCTCAGTGCCCAGTACAGCCTTGCCCGAATTTCAAAAATGGCGCCGCCGAGATCGCCGCAGATACTGGGCGGAGCGGGGCGAACGCAGGGACTGGGCGGAGAGATACACATAGCCGAGTGCACTCGGCTCTAGTCGGCTCTTCTCGGCTCCGCTCACAGTCACGCCGAGTCCCGCCCTATGATGGACATAACACAGGTCCAATGGCGGGACTGGGCGTGACTGTGAGCGGAGCCGAGAAAAGCTGAGTACACTCAGCTATGTGTATCTCGGCGGCGATCGCTGCGCTCTGCTCAGTCAGCAGAGATTCGACGGGGATAGGTGAGTATCGGCGTATAACACGCACCCACGATTTTCCCCTGATTTTAAGGGGAAAAAAGTGCGTGTTATACGCCGATAAATACGGTGTATTAAATAACACAGTTCCAAAATTTGAAGAGATATGGGAACCTTGGGCGAATTATATTGGATTATCTCTTCATTGAATTGTTCCATTGTTTTGCAGCTTGGGATAGTTAACTCAGGCATGTACACCCCTCTCCCCCCCCCCCTCCTTCCATCTTTTATTGTGCTTTTATCTTCTATTTTTATTTTTATCTTTATTTTTTCTGATATGAATCTTGGAGATCCTTATAAGAAACATATTCTTATGATATTCCTAGGGTCTTTACAACATTTTTTGATTGATAGGTTATAGTGTGGATGGCCCTTCATCCTATTTCATTGGTTTTATCTCTTGATTTGTAAGGGTTAGAGGGCTTTCTTAAGAGCCCATTCAAATACACGTGGGATCCCCTCTTCTGGCACTGCATGATCCCTATACGGGTGCCATGGAGGGGCGTGGATCTCGATTAATTCATTTTTTCTTTTTATTCTGGTTTAGCTAAAGTAAATCTATATAACATTTTTTAGGCTTTCTGGCCTTTATCTGATAAATATTCTATTGAAAGTAGAGATACGTATTTGCTCTTTTATTTATTTTTATTTCCATGTTTTATCAGTAAAAAATGCTGTGGGAGGTTGGCAACCGTGCCACAAAGTCTCTTTCTTCCATTCAAACCTCAACATCATGGGCAAGACCAAAGAGCTGTCATAGGACATCAGGGACAAGATTGTAGACCTGCACAGGGCTGGAATGGGCTACAAGACCATCAGCAAGAAGCTCGGTGAGAAGGAGACAACTGTTGGAGCGATTCTTCGAAAATGGAAGAAATACAAAATAACCAACAATTGCCCTCGGTCTGGAGCTAGGGTTGCCACCTCATCCCTTTAAACCCGAACACTTATGAATTACAGATTCTGAGGCTAATTTAACGCAGATAAGGCACCAAGTGAGTTTAAATTACCACCTTAATCAGCCACAGAACCTGTGTAATTAATATGTGTTCGGTTTTAAAGGGATGAGATGGCAACCCTATCTGGAGCTCCATGCAAGATTTGGCCTCACGGGGAAAGAATAATCATGAGAAAAGTGAGGGATCAGCCCAGAACTACACGGAAGGAGCTTGGGAATGATCTCAAGGCAGTTGGGACCACAGTCACCAAACAAACTATTGGTAACAGAATACGCCGCCATGGATTGAAATCCTGCAGCACCCGCAAGGTCCCGCTCCTCAAGAAGGCCCATGTACAGGCCCATCTGAAGTTTGCCAATGAACATCTAAATGATTCAGAGGAGGATTGAGAGAAAGTGCTGTGGTCAGATGAGACCAAAATTTAGCTCTTTGGCATTAACTCGACCCGCCGTGTTTGGAGAAAAAAAAATGCTGACTATGACCCTAAGAACACCATCACTACAGTCAACCACGTAGGTGGAAACATTATGCTTTGGGGATATTTCTCTGCTAAAGGTACAGGCCGAATTTGCCGCTATGAGGGGCCAATATACGGGTCCATGTATTGTAAAATCTTGGGTGAGAACCTTCTTCCCTCAGCCAGAACACTAAGGACGGGTCGTGGATGGGTCTTCCAGCATGACAATGACCCAAAACATACCACCAAGGCAACAAAGGAGTGGCTTAAGAAGAAGCACATCAGGCTCATGGAGTGGCCTAGCCAGTCTCCAGACCTTAATCCTATAGAAAATTTATGGCGGGAGATGAAATTTCGAGTTGCCAAGCGACAGCCAAGAAACCTTAAGGATTTAGAGAAGATCTGTAAAGAAGAGTGGACCAAAATCCCTCCTGAGATGTTTGCAAACCTGGTCACCAACTACAAGAGACGTCTGACCTCTGTGATTGCCAACAAGGGTTTCTCTACCAAGAACTAAGTCATGTTTTGCTTGGGGATCAAATACTTATTTTACTCACTGAACTGAAACTCAATTTATAAAATTGTTATCATGTGTTTCTTTTTGGATTTTTGGTTGATATTCTGTCTCCATCAATTAAAATACACCTATAATAAAAATTATAGACCCTCTATTTCTTTGTAAGTGGGCAAACTTACAAAATCTGCAGGGAATCAAATAATTATTTTCTCCAATGTGTGTGTATATATATATATACGTATATATAGTAGCCTCCTTTTTAAGTGTTTATTCAGGGGGAGAGGCATCTCAGGGACAAAATGTAAAATTGATGGGTAAGGTGTTACGAGCCTGGCGATGAGCAAGCAGGCCCATCCCATGTGCCAGGGCTGTGATGTCACGGCCATCCCGGGCCTGAATGCCGTTTATTCAGCGACAAATCTGCTTGCTCGGCAGGCTGGAGTTTGCAGCTTAACAAAGAGCTGTGCTGGCAGCACTGACAGAATCCCTCTCATTATGCCTGACTAAAGAGCGCTTGGATCAGCACCATCCTGTGACCGGACCATCCGCATCCTCTCCGGGCTTCTGCCAGGTAACCCTATGCTGCCAGTACTTGTTTACAGATTTGTCTTAAAGTGGAGATAACATCAGATATATTTGTACACATTATGTCCATATATGCTAAGCGATGTGCCAGCGATGATCACAGTTCTACCCCCCCCGACAATACCTTCAAATGCTTCTCTCCCCAGTAGGATGGCGCCACCTTTGTTCATACATCATCCAAGGTCACCATCTACTTCCTGGACTAAGATTCATAGATGACACAATCATGTCAATGATTACACATTACGTAGCATGTATGCACCTCACATATTTGAATCTAGGTCCACTTTAAATATTAGTTAGGCTGACATTACCTTTAATAAAGAAGACCTATAAAATTGAGGGTAAGGGATGTGGATGTGCAAAGTGGCACAATGGGGTCTAGTTATAAAAATTAGCTGTATGAATCGTCACAAACAGTCCCTGTAGTCTGTCTAATATGTTTATTTCCTATGATCGTCAGCCCCATCTAGTGGCCATAATGTGGTAGTTTCCCAAAATATCTCATGAAAATACCACATTATGGCCACTAGATGAAGCTGACAATCAAAGGAAATATTTATAATTGTGATGGCTGTGCAAATTTTTTAAGAACAGACCCTAGTCCAGTGATGGCGAACCTTGGCACCCCAGATGTTTTGGAACTACATTTCCCATGATGTTCATGTACTCTGCAGTGTAGTTGAGCATCATGGGAAATGTAGTTCCAAAACATCTGGGGTGTCAAGGTTCGCCATCACTGCCCTAGTCCCTTGAACCAGTCGTGCTATACGATAGTTGTTTTGCAGTTTTTATACTGTATGTCACAAACAATCCCTGTATTCTGTCTAATATGTTTATTTCCTATGATCGTCAGCCCCATCTAGTGGCCATAATGTGGTAGTTTCCCAAAATATCTCATGAAAATACCACATTATGGCCACTAGATGAAGCTGACAATCAAAGGAAATATTTATAATTGTGATGGCTGTGCAAATTTTGTAAGAACAGACCCTAGTCCCTTGAACCAGTCATGCTACATGATGGTTATTTTGCAGTTTTTATACTGTATGTATGATAATACTTTTTAGGTGTGCATTATCCATGTGTGACACCATTTTTGCACCCACAGACTCTATCTGAAGTTCTAGACACAGATACAAAAGGTAAAGATGAATAAGGACAAAACATAAACACTGTATTAATAAGACTGCAAATTTATAACAATGATATATTCAGATTGTTATATAAACCAATAATGATGGCTTCTCTTTAATCACTTATCTACCAGAGCTGCTTTTGCATTTTTCCACACATGTTCAAATGCACATTTTAGGCATGGAGATTACTTAAAAAACACCAAACATGATATATTTTTTGAAAGCAGAGACCCTGAAGAATAAAATTATGGTAGTTCCATTTTTTTATGCCACAGGATAATTGCACACATGTTTATCAAACCTCTATTTTCACCAAAATAATACACTAATGCCGCGTACACACGATCGGAAATTCCGACAACAAATGTTCGATGTGAGCTTTTTGTCGGAAATTCCGACCGTGTGTATGCTCCATCGGACATTTGCTGTCGGAATTTCCGTCAACAAAAATTTGAGAGCTGGTTCTCAAATTTTCCAACAAAAAAAGTTCTTGTCGGAAATTCCGATCGTCTGTATGCAATTCCGATGCACAAAAAAACACGCATGCTCAGAATTAAGCAACAGAGCCGAACTGCCTTTTGAACTTATTTTTTCTCGGCTCATCGTACGTCTTGTTCGTCACCGCGTTCTTGACGTTCGGAATTTCCGACAAGATTTGTGTGACCGTGTGTATGCAACACAAGTTTGAGCCAACATTCCGTCGAAAAAAAATACGGTTGTAGGGAATTTCCGATCGACTGTACGCGGCATAAAGGTAAAACATATTACCTAATTTGTTGGTAAAATATAAAAGATGGGGTTGCGTTGAGTAAATAGACACCAAACATGTCAAGCTGTTAAATACCCAATTATGTACCCAAAATAATTCAGACGATTCTGTAGAAGCCCCTACAGATTTATAACCCTGCTACAGGCCACCATTTATAGACTCAATAGACAATTTTTTTAGGTTAGCTTTGGATATAGTAGGACAGTGGGGAGAAACCTTTTCCACGTGGTCATGTTTACAAGTACTAGACAACTGGCATGCCAGTGAACAATGGGGCATTGTAGTCTTGTTGGTTTTTGATGTTTGCACTCATAATTATACTGATAATGGAAAATTAAACAAATTAATTATTATTTAATAGTAAATCTGTTTCAATTGCCCATAGCAGTACAACTATGTGTGCAAAAATTTATATACTGGTGCACACAAATACCTGCTCAGCCCCAATGCATACATGTCAGACCTTAGCCAGTTAAGGACCAGGCCTTTCTCTGACATTTGTTGTTTACAAGTTTCAATTAGTATTTCTTGCTAGAAAATTACTTAGAACCCCCAAACATCATGTATATAATATTTTTTTTATATTGCAATATTTTTATTGAAGTAAATACAAAACAGGAGCGGAGTTAAAAAACAAAAACAAAAGCAAAAAACAAAAAAGAAAAGAAAAAAAAAAACCGAGCAAATAGCCAGGTTACATTCGGCCAAATATTTAAACGTTTTGACAATTTATTTTTAACCCGCCTAGAACCTGTCAGGAGGTAGGAGGCATATGCATAGTATTATCATAAGGGTTATTCAAGCCCTCAAGTAGGGCATAGTATGTGTGCAAGTGCCCAGACCAGTAGTGTTAGACTGTACCAGCACTAGGGGGAGGGATAGTAGGGGGTCCAGGGCTTCAGTGGATCCCGATTAAAAATTTGGGGTTAGCCGTGGATCCCCACTATGATAAGGTTTCCTGCCTCATTAGTAACGTTCTATCACGGTATATTGATAACCAAGGTATACAAAAGGTATATCACCAAGAATAAAAAGAAAGAGAGGACAAGGGAGAGAGGAAAGGAGAAGAGAAAGAGAAAGAAAGATAGGAAAGGGAGAGATAGAGGAGAGAGAGGGGGAGAGGGTCACCTGGATTTCCTCGTTAAGCGGAGATATATTCGATCCATGGATTTTAACCCGCCTAGAACCTGTCAGGAGGTAGGAGGCATATGCATAGTATTATCATAAGGGTTATTCAAGCCCTCAAGTAGGGCATAGTATGTGTGCAAGTGCCCAGACCAGTAGTGTTAGACTGTACCAGCACTAGGGGGAGGGATAGTAGGGGGTCCAGGGCTTCAGTGGATCCCGATTAAAAATTTGGGGTTAGCCGTGGATCCCCACTATGATAAGGTTTCCTGCCTCATTAGTAACGTTCTATCACGGTATATTGATAACCAAGGTATACAAAAGGTATATCACCAAGAATAAAAAGAAAGAGAGGACAAGGGAGAGAGGAAAGGAGAAGAGAAAGAGAAAGAAAGATAGGAAAGGGAGAGATAGAGGAGAGAGAGGGGGAGAGGGTCACCTGGATTTCCTCGTTAAGCGGAGATATATTCGATCCATGGATCCCAGATCTTGTTAAACATTTCTGCTTTATTGTGAAGAGTGTAAGTGAGCTTATCATTAATCATAATCCAATTGAGTTTATCCTTAACTTGTTCTAGGGGTATTCTTGAGCTTTTCCAGTTCCTTGCAATTGTTATTCTCGCTGCCAACAAGATGTAGGTTATGAGGCGTATTGATTTTTTGGGGATCCCGTCGGGTAGTCTATGAAAAAGTGCGCTCTCTGGGGACCGATGGATATTGATACTTGTCACTGAATTAATCAGATTAAAGATTTTTATCCAAAACCTGATCACTAGTGGACATTGCCACCAAATATGGTGCATGGTGCCCATCTGTCCACATTGTCGGAAACAATGAGGCGAGGAGGAAGGATGCTATAATATTTTTTTTAGCAGAGACCCTAGAGAATAAAATGTTGGTCGTTGTAATATTTTAAAATACACTTTCATGAATAAATAAAAAAAAACAAACAGTAAAGTTAGCCCAATTTTTTTGTATAATGTGAAAGATGAGGTTATGCTGAGTAAATAGATACTTAACATGTCACGCTTCAAATTACGCATGCTCGTGGAATGGTGACAAACTACGGTACCTAAAAATCTCTATAGGCGACGCTTTAATATTCTTATACAGGTTACCTGTTTAGACTGGCAAAGGAGGTCTAGTGCTAGAATTATTGCTCTCACTCAAACGATCGCGGAGATACCTCACATGTGTGGTTTGAACACAGTTTACATATGTGGGCGTGACTTACCTATGCGTTTGTCTCTGCGTGCAAGCACACGGGGACGGGGCGCTTTAAATTTTCTTTTTTTTATTTATTTAACTTTTTTTTCTCTTTTTTTTTTTTTTTTACATTGTCCCTTTAAAAAAAAAAAATTGATCGCTTTTATTCCTGTTACAAGGAATGTAAACATCCCTTGTAATAGAAATAAGCATGCCAGGTCCTCTTTATTGCGAGATCTGAGGTTAAAAAGACCTTAGATCTCACATTTACACTTAAAAGCAAAAAAAAAAACAAAAAAAACAATGGCATTTCACATTTTCTAAAAAATTGGCACTTTAAGGCCGTTAGGTGGAAGTGACGTCAGACGTCGCTCCGGTTCTCCAGGGGCATGGAGGAGAGTGGGGGCCATCTTATCCTTACTCGACTTCCTGCCCATTGATCCATGGGATTGGATCGTTGTTGTCCCAACGCATGCACCTCCGACCCTAAAGTGATATTGAAGTTATTTTTTCTTTTGTAAAATAAGATACTGATAGCAGGATTTGCAAGATCTTACTGTTTTGGGATTTTTTCATTTTTTTCTCCTCTGTGCCAAAAGTCAAAGCTTGGAAGTCGCTATCAAGTCCGGCAATCAGCATCCCCCCCCCCCCCCCCAAAAAAAATTCAAATCTTTAAAATCTTTAAAATCAGCCCCAATTAATGCACCTCAGATCAGCAGTAATGCATTCACTTCAGATGTCAGATCAGCCCCAATGGTAACACCCCAAATTAGACACGGGCGCTTTGTTTAGTTCCAAATTGAAATTCAGACACAATTTTTCATTATTCGGAAATTCAAATGCATCCGAATAGTAGTTAATTTAAATGAATTGAAGTAACGAAACAAAAATTCCGGACGAAATTCCAATTCGAATAGTTTTCGAATCAAATTAGAATAATTTTTGAATCAAATTCAAATTTCCGAAGAGAATAAAATAGAATAGAAAGTGAAGGAATAGAATAGAAAAGAATATAATAGAATAGAAAATAATATAATAGAAGATAAAAGAATATAATAGAAGATAAAAGAATAGCATATAATAGAGTAAAAGAGAAAAGAATACTAAATAAAAGAATAGAAAAAATAGAATAGAAAATAAAGGGATAGAATATAATAGAATAAAATAGAAAGAATATAACCATCTTCTGAAATTTGAACTTTAAATAGAATAGAAAACAATATAGAATAGAAAAAAGAATAGAATAGAAAAAAAACTGAATAGAATAAAATAGAAAGAATATAACCTTCTTCTGAAATTCGAATTTCAAATAGAATAAATTAGAATAGAAAAGAAAAGAATAGAATAGAATTAAAACAAAACAATAGAATAGAAAGAATATAACTATTTTCCAAAATTTTAATAGAATAAATTCGAATTAGAATAGAATAGAAAAGAATAGAGTAGAATAGAAAATAAAATAAAAGAATAGAATAGAAAAACTATAGATTAGAAAAGCATAAAATAGAAAAAATATAACCATCTTCCGAAATTCGAATTTTGAATAGAAGAAATTTGATTAGAAGAAATTTGAATTAGAATAGAATAAAATAGAAAATAAAATAATGGAAAATAACAGAATACAATAGAATAGAAAACACAATAGAATAGAAGGAATATAACAATATAACCATCTTCTGAAATTCTCCATTTTGAATAGGATAAATTAAAATTCAAATAGAATAGAATATTATTTATAAAAGAAAAGAATAGAAAAAAAAGAATAGAATAGGAAACAATAGAATAGTATAGAAAAACAATACAATAGAACGGAATAGAAAGAATATAGCCATCTTCCAAAATTCTAATTTTGAATATAATAAATTTGATTTTGAATGGAATTGGAATTTGAATCGATTGGAATTTTCCAAATTTAGTCGAAAATGAATTAAACAAATTCCAAAAACAAATGAAACAAATTTATGTAAATAATGAATTGAACAATAAGGTTTGTCATGAAAATGGAAAGGTTTTATGTAAGTTTCATTAGTATGGTAACGAGGGAGAAAGGAGGAACCAGGGAAGGCAAAATATAAGCAGATTAGACTTCAGATTTTGGTTTAGGTTTTAGATTTAGGTTTAGTTCTCCTTTAGGCATTTTACACACCGGCTTGGATGCAAAAGGTCCTCCAGTGCTGATGTGACTTTGGTCCCGAATCTCTTCAGCCTTTTAGCTCCTGTAGGGGAGTATGCAGGTGAAACAAAGTTAGTATGGACAGTCTCAGATGGGTTGGGTGGTGGGTAGGGATGAGCCGAACACCCCCGGGTTCGGTTCGCACCAGAACCTTCGAACGGACCGAAAGTTCGCGCAAATTTTCGAACCCTATTCGTTATAATGGACGCGAACGTTCGAAATCAAAATTGCTAATTACAACGGCCAATATGCATGTTAATGTTATAAAACAGGTTTGGGGACCCGGGTCCTGCCCCAGGGGACATATATCAATGCAAAAAGAAATTTTAAAAACTAAAGTTTTTTCGGGAGCAGTCATTTTAATGATGCATAAAGTGAAAAAAAAAGAAGTGAAATTTTCCTTTAAATACGGTACCTGGGGGGTGTCTAAAGTATGCCTGTGAAGTGGCATGTGTTTCCCGTGTTTAGAACTGTCCCTGCACAAAATGACACTTCTAAAGGAAAAAAAAGCCATTTAAAACCACTTGCGGCTTCAATGTCATGTCTTGTCCTGGCCGCCATATGGCTGAAAATCCTTGAGAAAAATGGCATGGCTACCCCATCACCCCCCCCCCACCCCAGCCCCTTTGGGTCTTGTATGGATACTAAGGGGGACCCCGCACCCAAAATAAAACCCTATACCTACAACCCTATATACTCTGAACAGCAGTATATAGGTGGTGCAAACAAGACATGGACTGTAGGTTTGTTCTTAAGTAGAATCTGAACAGGTACATTATGAAGTGTAGCTACATCCCAAAAAAATCAATTTTTAAGCTTTTTGGAGAACATAGGGAGGGGTTATCACCCCTGTAACATTTGCTGTCTTTGCACATCTGTTCAGAACATGTCACCTCACTTTCCGTCCCAATGACAAATGTTTTTGGAAAAGTGGGGTTTTAATTGAAACAAGGATTGGTGATAAAGCATCAGTAGAGAGGAGATACCTTTTTCCCAAATTAAATCTAACAGGATAGAATTTTCCTTCCTAGGGGTAGATTTCCTCTCACTTCCTGTTTTCTCTTGCCGTTTGCAAGTAGGAGTCGTTTGTAAGTTGGATGTTTGAAAGTAGGGGCCTGCCGTATATACTCTGCAGAAATTTGCCCTATTAGATGTTGGTGTAGCCACAAGACTGGTGGGCACAGGAATGGGCCCTGCTGTGAGTTAATAGATCAAGATTTGTACTTGCATGCACCTGTTGAACCGGGCAGAAAAATTGGGCCTTTGGTGGTGGTGGTGGTGGTGGTGGACGGTGTTGCCACAAGACTGTAAGCCCTCACATTTACTCTTGGTGGGCGCAGGAATGGGCCCTGCTGTGAGTTATTAGATCAAGATTTGTAATTGCATGCACCTGTTGAACAGGGCAGAAAAATTGGGCCTTTGGTGGTGGTGGTGGTGGTGGACGGTGTTGCCACAAGACTGTAGGCCCTCATAGTTACTCTTGGTGGGCGCAGGAATGGGCCCTGCTGTGAACTATTAGATCAAGATTTGTAATTACACGCCCCTGTTAAACAGGGGCTGAAAAATTGTGCCTTAGGCATTGGTGCTGGTGCCACAACACTGCAACCCCTCACAGATACTGTACTTGGAGCACAGCAGTCACACCTGTTGCGAAGCATCTTTTTAAAAAATTGTAATTACACGCCCCTGTTATACAGGGGCTGAAAAATTGTGCCTTAGGCACTGGTGCTGGTGCCACAACACTGCAACCCCTCACAGATACTGTACTCTGAGCACAGCAATGAGACCTGTTGCAAAGCATTGCCTAAAAATTGTAATTACACGCCCCAACAGGGGCTGAAAAATTGTGCCTTAGGCACTGGTGCTGGTGCCACAACACTGCAACCCCTCACAGATACTGTACTCTGAGCACAGCAGTCACACCTGTTGCGAAGCATCTTTTTAAAAAATTGTAATTACACGCCCCTGTTATACAGGGGCTGAAAAATTGTGCCTTAGGCACTGGTGTGGTGGCATGGATCATTGAGGAGGAGGAAGAGGATAGTCAGTGAACATAACAGGACAGTCACTCAGCATCAGCATAGGCAGTCTTGAAGGGATGTGACATTATAAATTATTCCGTTATATCCGCTTCAGGTGTCTGGTAGCTGGTGGTGATCCAAGACTGATTCATTTTTATGAAGGTCAGTCGATCAACCGAGTCGGTGGACAGGCGCACCCTATGATCGGTGACAAATCCTCCAGCAGCACTGAATGTGCGTTCGGAAAGAACGCTGGATGCAGGACAGGCCAGTAGCTCAATTGCATACTGTGCAAGCTCTGGCCAGTGATCCATCCTCAGGACCCAGTAAGCCAGAGGATTTTCGGTGGGAAAGGTGTCCAAGTCTGACCTTGCCCCTAGGTATTCCTGCACCATGTATATCAGACGCTGGCGATGGTTGCTGGAACCGATCATACCTTGGGGCTGCGGACTAAAAAATTGTCTGAACGCATCGGTCAGACGTCCACCTTCCCCACCGCTCCTTCTGCTACTGACCGAAGCCTCAGCAACTCGTCGTCCAGGACCAGGAGTTTGTAACCTCCCAGTTTCTGGGAACGCGTTGCACAGACCTTTCTGCAAGGCCTCCCTGAGATGTCTCATCCTCTGCTCCCTCTGCGACGGCAAGATAAGGTCCGCAACCTTACCCTTGTACCGTGGATCAAGGAGAGTGGCCAGCCAGTAATGGTCACTCTCCTTGATCCGAAGAACACGAGGATCCTTCCGCAGGCTTTGCAGGATCAGGGAGGCCATGCAGCGTAGGTTAGCTGAGGCATTCGGTCCGGAGTCTTCTGGGTCACTGAGGATGACATGATCGCCAGCCACCTCCTCCCAGCCACGTACAAGTCCACTGGTTTGTTGGGACTGTACATCATCCCTAAAAGACTGCTGCTGCTGATGCTGAGTGCCAGGCTCCACCTCCATGCTCACACAATCCTCCTCCTCCTCCTCCTCCTCCTCCTCTTCCTGTGTGATGGGTGGGACAGAAGGAACATTGTCTGGATAAAGGGGGCCTTGAGAGACAAGGAAGTCCTCCTCTTCCTGCCTCTGTTCTGCCTCAAGTGCCCTGTCCATTATCCCACGCAGCGTATGCTCCAACAGGTGGACAAGAGGTACAGTGTCACTGATGCATGCACTGTCACTGCTCACCATCCTCGTGGCCTCCTCAAATGGTGAGAGGACAGTGCATGCATCCCTGATCATGCTCCACTGGCGTGGGGAAAAAAAGCCAAGCTCCCCTGACCCTGTCCTGGTGCCGTAGTCGCAAAGGTACTCATTGATGGCCCTCTGCTGCGTGTGCAGTCGCTGCAGCATGGCCAACGTTGAGTTCCACCTGGTGGGCATGTCACATATTAGGCGGTTCTTGGGCAGGTTCAGCTCCTTTTGCAGCTCAGTCAGCCGAGCACTGGCATTATAAGATCGGCGGAAATGCACACAGACTTTCCTGGCCTGCCTCAGGACATCCTGTAAGCCTGGGAACCTGCCCAAGAACCGCTGCACCACCAGGTTGAGGACGTGAGCCATACAGGGCACATGGGTGAGCTGCCCCTGTCGCAGGGCGGAGAGGAGGTTGGTGCCATTATCAGAAACGACCATTCCTGGCTTAAGCTGGCGTGGCGTCAACCACCTCTCGGCCTGCCCCTGCAGAGCTGCCAGAACCTCTGGCCCAGTGTGGCTCCTGTCCCCCAAACACACCAGCGCAAGCACGGCATGGCATCTTTTTGCCTGCGTACTCGCGTAGCCCCTTGTACGCCTACGGAGCACCGCTGGTTCCGAGGACAGAGCACTCGAAGAGGACATGGAGGAAGAAGAAGAGGAGGGGGTGGAGGAGAGAGGTGTGTCACAACCAGTAGTAGCATTTTGGAGGCGTGGTGGCGGAACAACCTCCAACACTACTGCACCTTGTCCTGCATCCCTCCCAGCTACCAATAGAGTGACCCAATGGGCCGTGAAAGAAAGATAACGTCCCTGTCCATGCCTGCTGGACCATGAGTCAGCGGTAATATGCACCTTACCGCTGACCGCCCTGTCCAGCGAGGCATGGACATTGCCTTCCACATGCCAGTAGAGAGACGGAATTGCCTTCCGTGAGAAAAAGTGGCGTTTGGGAACCTGCCACTGAGGAACCGCACATTGAACAAACTCACGGAAGGGGGCCGAGTCTATCAACTGAAAAGGCAGCAGTTGAAGTGCTAGCAATTTAGCCAAGCTAGCATTCAACCGCTGGGCATGTGGATGGCTGGGAGTATACTTCTTTCGACGTCCCAGCAGCTGGGGCAGGGAAATTTGCCTGCTACAATCGGACGTCGGTGTACTGCAAGTACTTGGTTGTGACACACCTAATTCTACACCTTCAGTCCTCTCAGAGCAGCTTTCAGAGAGGACTGAAGATATAGTGGGGATGGAGATCCCAGCTGATGAGGAGCAAGGAGAGGTCCGCTTTGTTCTTTGGTGTGGGTCTTTTATGTGTGCTTGCCAACGAGCTGCATGGCAGGTCGACATATGTCTGCTCATGCTTGTGGTGCCCAAGCGGCTGATGTTTTGGCCACGCGAGATACGCTTGAGACAAATATTGCAAATAGCAGTGGTGCGATCTGATGCACTCGTCTCAAAAAAGGCCCACACCAAAGAACTTTTGTGATAACGTGCAGAGGCAGCGCCCTGCACAGGCGGAGCTCTGCGGTGTGGTACAGTTGCTGTGCTGGCCTCTAGCTGGCCTCCAGGGGGCATCCTGCCTCGTTGGACATGTGACGCTGCATCCTCCTCCTCCTCCTCCTCTCTCCCTTCAGGCACCCACGTGGAGTCAGTGACCTCATCATCCCCTCCCTCTTCACCACTAGAGCAAACCTGGCAGTAAGCTGCAGCTGGTGGAACACTACTGCCAGATTGCTGTCCTTCAGCATCCCCTTTCTCTGCGCGCACACTACTGACTTCCTCAAGCTGGGTATCATCATCCGAGCCTTCGAATCGTTGGGCATCCTCCTGGAGCATGTACCCAACACTGTGCTCAAACAGTTCGGGGGACTCCTCAGGAGGACATGGTGGGTCTAGGGAAGGGGTGGCTGATGATGCCATTGAGTACGCGTTGGCAGCTGCTCTGCCAGTACCCTGAGCCTGGGTGAGAGAGGATGAGGAGGATGAGGAGGGCTTGGTCATCCATTCTACCAAGCCTTCGGCATGATGCGGCTCCACATGTCCAGCTGCCGAAAACAAAGACAAGCGTGTCCCATGGCCACGCGCTGATGACGATGCACGACCACGTCCACGGCCAGCACTGTTGTCTCTAGAAACAGAGCCTGCCTGCCCTGTGTTCTTGCCTCGGCACGCTCTGCCTCTCCTTGGCGGTCTTCCAGCCATTGTAGTCGGTAGTGTATATAGTATAAAAAATAGAACTCCTATGTGTGCTCACAACACACTGTAGGTCCTATGGGTGCTGACACTAACACACTATAGGTACTATGTGTGCTGCTGACAAGAAAATATAGGAGCTCTGTTTGCTGCCACTAACACACTAGAAGTCCTATGGGTGCTGCTGAGAAGAAAATATAGGAGCTCTGTGTGATGCCACTAACACACTAGAAGTCCTATGGGTGCTGCTGAGAAGAAAATATAGGAGCTCTGTGTGATGCCACTAACACACTAGAAGTCCTATGGGTGCTGCTGAGAAGAAAATATAGGAGCTCTGTTTGCTGCCACTAACACACTAGAAGTCCTATGGGTGCTGCTGAGAAGAAAATATAGGAGCTCTGTGTGATGCCACTAACACACTAGAAGTCCTATGGGTGCTGCTGAGAAGAAAATATAGGAGCTCTGTTTGCTGCCACTAACACACTAGAAGTCCTATGGGTGCTGCTGAGAAGAAAATATAGGAGCTCTGTTTGCTGCCACTAACACACTAGAAGTCCTATGGGTGCTGCTGAGAAGAAAATATAGGAGCTCTGTTTGCTGCCACTAACACACTAGAAGTCCTATGGGTGCTGCTGAGAAGAAAATATAGGAGCTCTGTTTGCTGCCACTAACACACTAGAAGTCCTATGGGTGCTGCTGAGAAGAAAATATAGGAGCTCTGTGTGATGCCACTAACACACTAGAAGTCCTATGGGTGCTGCTGAGAAGAAAATATAGGAGCTCTGTTTGCTGCCACTAACACACTAGAAGTCCTATGGGTGCTGCTGAGAAGAAAATATAGGAGCTCTGTTTGCTGCCACTAACACACTAGAAGTCCTATGGGTGCTGCTGAGAAGAAAATATAGGAGCTCTGTTTGCTGCCACTAACACACTAGAAGTCCTATGGGTGCTGCTGAGAAGAAAATATAGGAGCTCTGTGTGATGCCACTAACACACTAGAAGTCCTATGGGTGCTGCTGAGAAGAAAATATAGGAGCTCTGTGTGATGCCACTAACACACTAGAAGTCCTATGGGTGCTGCTGAGAAGAAAATATAGGAGCTCTGTTTGCTGCCACTAACACACTAGCAGTCCTATGGGTGCTGCTGAGAAGAAAATATAGGAGCTCTGTTTGCTGCCACTAACACACTAGAAGTCCTATGGGTGCTGCTGAGAAGAAAATATAGGAGCTCTGTTTGCTGCCACTAACACACTAGAAGTCCTATGGGTGCTGCTGAGAAGAAAATATAGGAGCTCTGTGTGATGCCACTAACACACTAGAAGTCCTATGGGTGCTGCTGAGAAGAAAATATAGGAGCTCTGTGTGATGCCACTAACACACTAGAAGTCCTATGGGTGCTGCTGAGAAGAAAATATAGGAGCTCTGTGTGATGCCACTAACACACTAGAAGTCCTATGGGTGCTGCTGAGCAGAAAATATAGGAGCTCTGTTTGCTGCCACTAACACACTAGAAGTCCTATGGGTGCTGCTGAGAAGAAAATATAGGAGCTCTGTTTGCTGCCACTAACACACTAGAAGTCCTATGGGTGCTGCTGAGAAGAAAATATAGGAGCTCTGTGTGATGCCACTAACACACTAGAAGTCCTATGGGTGCTGCTGAGCAGAAAATATAGGAGCTCTGTTTGCTGCCACTAACACACTAGAAGTCCTATGGGTGCTGCTGAGAAGAAAATATAGGAGCTCTGTTTGCTGCCACTAACACACTAGAAGTCCTATGGGTGCTGCTGAGAAGAAAATATAGGAGCTCTGTTTGCTGCCACTAACACACTAGAAGTCCTATGGGTGCTGCTGAGAAGAAAATATAGGAGCTCTGTTTGCTGCCACTAACACACTAGAAGTCCTATGGGTGCTGCTGAGAAGAAAATATAGGAGCTCTGTTTGCTGCCACTAACACACTAGAAGTCCTATGGGTGCTGCTGAGAAGAAAATATAGGAGCTCTGTGTGATGCCACTAACACACTAGAAGTCCTATGGGTGCTGCTGAGAAGAAAATATAGGAACTCTGTTTGCTGCCACTAACACACTAGAAGTCCTATGGGTGCTGCTGAGAAGAAAATATAGGAGCTCTGTTTGCTGCCACTAACACACTAGAAGTCCTATGGGTGCTGCTGAGAAGAAAATATAGGAGCTCTGTTTGCTGCCACTAACACACTAGAAGTCCTATGGGTGCTGTTGGGGTGCAATGCTGTGCTAACAGCACTGCGGTTGGTACTACTGCAATACTGTACTAACAGTAAGCACGCACCAGACTAATCCCCAGCAGCAGCTAATAACACACTAACTGTGCAATCAGCAGCAATGAACGATCAATGACTTAGGTAGCAATGGTTTAGCAAAGAAATAGCCAATGGTTTAGCAAAGAAGAGCAAATCTTTCAGTATCAAGCAAAGACAGAATCAGCAGACTAATCTCTCCTAAAGCCGGAACTCATGTGACCGGGGCCGATGGCGTGGCGGCCTTTTAAATGGTGGGGCGTGTACTAAAGCCCCTGAGCTGTAATTGGCTACAGGCGTCCTGCCTGTAGCCAATTATTACTCTCCGAGTTTTGGGCGCTGTGATTGGCCAAGCATGCGGGGTCACAGTGCATGCTTGGCCAATCATCAGCCAGCAATGCACTGCGCCGGCCGCGCCGGCCGCAATGCATTGCGGGGCCGCTCGCATCACACGAATGTGATGCGAACGGCCCAAATAGTTCTGGGCTCGACGAGCGAGCGAACGCCCGATGCTCGATTCGAACATGGGTTAGAATCGAGCACCGGGCCCATCCCTAGTGGTGGGTGATACTTTGCCAGCAGCAGAATCACTAAAATTCTACTTCCATTATCTACAGTATATTGGACGGCGCTCCAGTACTACCAATCAGTTTTTAGGGAGGGCACAGTGACGAAATGACTGTTCACTTGGAACAGAAATCAACTGTGTATAATAATGTACATTGAATTTGTCGCTGCTGCAGTGTTAATTTTGGTGTCAAATTTCAATTTAGTTTTAGTCATATTTTAGTCATCTGAATTGTTTTAGTTTTAGTTGTATTCAGTCAATTAAAATCCTCAGTACATTTTAGTAGACTAAAATCGAATGGGTTTAGTTAACTTAATTTAACTTAATTTAACTTAATTTCCAAACTCATTATATGCTTTTGGAGTAAAAAAAAAAATTCAATATCATATTATTATATATGGTATTAAGATTTGAACAAACTACACAGACACTCTGGATGGTGGTCTGAGGAGGCCTGTAATGCACACAGTGCTCTGGACAGTCTGAGGAGGCTTGTAATGCACACAGTGCTCTGGATGGTGGTCTGAGGAGGCCTGTAATACACACAGTGCTCTGGATGGTGGACTGAAAGGCCTGTAATACACACAGTGCTCTAGATGGTGGTCTGAGGAGGCATGTAATGCATACAGTGCTCTAGATGGTGGTCTGAGATGGCCTGTAATGCACACAGTGCTCTGGACAGTGGTCTGAGGAGGCCTGTAATGCACACAGTGCTCTGGACAGTGGTCTGAGGAGGCCTGTAATGCACACAGTGCTCTGGACGGTGGTCTGAGGAGGCCTGTAATGTACACAGTGCTCTGGACAGTGGTCTGAGGAGGCCTGTAATGTACACAGTGCTCTGGACAGTCTGAGGAGGCTTGTAATGCACACAGTGCTCTGGTTGGTGGTCTGAGGTGGCCTGTAATACACACAGTGCTCTGGACGGTGGTCTGAGGAGGCCTGTAATGTACACAGTGCTCTGGATGGTGGTCTGAGGAGGCCTGTAATGCACACAGTGCTCTAGACGGTGGTCTGAGGAGGCCTGTAATGTACACAGTGCTCTGGATGGTGGTCTGAGGAGGCCTGTAATGTACACAGTGCTCTGGACAGTCTGAGGAGGCTTGTAATGCACACAGTGCTCTGGTTGGTGGTCTGAGGTGGCCTGTAATACACACAGTGCTCTGGATGGTGGACTGAAAGGCCTGTAATGTACACAGTGCTCTGGGTGGTGGTCTGATGAGACCTGTAATACACACAGTGCTCTAGATGGTGGTCTGAGGAGGCATGTAATGCACACAGTGCTCTAGATGGTGGTCTGAGATAGCCTGTAATGCACACAGTGCTCTGGACAGTAGTCTGAGGAGGCCTGTAATGCACACAGTGCTCTGGACAGTGGTTTGAGGAGGCCTGTAATGTACACAGTTCTCTGGACGGTGGTCTGAGGAGGCCTGTAATGCACACAGTGCTCTGGATGGTGGTCTGAGGAGGCCTGTAATGCACACAGTGCTCTGGATGGTGGTCTGAGGAGGCCTGTAATGCACACAGTGCTCTGGACAGTGGTCTAAGGAGGCCTGTAATGCACACAGTGCTCTGGATGGTGGTCTGAGGAGGCCTGTAATGCACACAGTGCTCTAGATGGTGGTCTGAGGAGGCCTGTAATGTACACAGTGCTCTGGATGGTGGTCTGAGGAGGCCTGTAATGCACACAGTGCTCTGGACAGTGGTCTGAGGAGGCCTGTAATGCACACAGTGCTCTGGACAGTGGTTTGAGGAGGCCTGTAATGTACACAGTTCTCTGGACGGTGGTCTGAGGAGGCCTGTAATGCACACAGTGCTCTGGATGGTGGTCTGAGGAGGCCTGTAATGCACACAGTGCTCTGGACAGTGGTCTGAGGAGGCCTGTAATGCACACAGTGCTCTGGATGGTGGTCTGAGGAGGCCTGTAATGCACACAGTGCTCTAGATGGTGGTCTGAAAAGGCTTGTAACACACAGTGCTCTGGATGGTGGTCTGAGCAGGCCTGTAATGCACAGTGCTCTGGATGGTCTGAGGAGGCCTGTAATGCACACAGTGCTAAGCACGCCACACCACTAAGCACGCTACAGTTACTACCTTGCTTGCTGGGAGGGGAAACACTCATGGGCTTTACAGGCAGAGCTCCGAGGAAACCATCATTTCAAATGGGTAGACGTCACTGGAAACAAAAATTATAAGAGAAAATGGTTCGTAGACTAAATTAACACTGCGCTGGTGGCAGAATCACCTGTATGACAAGGCATGTAATGGGTGTACAGCATTACCGGAGCAGGGGTGTGTGCACCTATCAAGCAGCGGTTCTGATGCCTGTATGTGTAAGGCTTTATTCAGAACAAATCCTAGATTTTTCAGGTTTTATTATTTTTTTTTTTTATTATTACTATTATTATTATCTTGTTGTTGTTAGTAGTAGTAGTAGTCGTTTATTTATATAAATAATAATACTAATAGTAATAATAATTATAGTAATAGTAATAGTAGTATATATATATGTAGCGGGTATTTGAATTTTGTAAGGACTCTGGTGGTGTGAAGTTCCTTGGGGTCCCTGGGTGGCGCTGTTGCCTTGGGCCCGAGCTGAACATACACCGCGAACCGTGCCTTTTTGTCCTCCCCTGGAGCTGGTACAGCGGGGTGGGGAACCCACTGTGATGCAAAGGGAGGGTTCATAAAAGGGGCGGAGGCCCTGATTTTGGGGAGAGAGTCGGAGGACGTGGCCGCGCCCAGGCACCTTCAGCTTGGGTGCTGGCGTTCCGGTGTTCTAGGCCTAGGCGCCCTTGGCCTAGCTGGAGCAGAGATGGAGTCCATCTCAGGCACCTTTAGCCTGGGGTGAGGTACTATGGCGGATGCCTGGGGCTCAGTACCTTCGACTGAGTTCCGCGAGGGTGGAGGAATCCAAGGGGGCCCTAACTCCTTGGGTGCCCGAGTCTGAGTTCGTGAGGACTGGTGCGCAGTAACTTCTCCGGGGAGTCCGGCGCGGCATCGCTGGTGACGGAGAGGCCTCCACTTCTCCCTTGGACGGATTTCTTCCTCTGACAGGGGCAAAGTGAGCGAAGGTAATTCATGTTCTATATTACCTAGTCAGTGGCAGTGACTATTCACCACTGGTGACATCACAGTGGTCAGCAGCAGAAGGGAAAGGATTGTGCCTCGATCTGTCCCCCCATTATTCAAAAGGAGAAAGACTGTTTTATTGCTTGGCAAGAAGAATAAAACTGAGTTGTACCTACTCACTGTGTGGAACTTGGGTTACTAAGCAAAGGAGTCAGGGACGAAGGACTGGACTTGACTCTAGGACACCTACACAAAAGCCCAATCTTCTGGCCTTCATCTCTTAGTTACAGAGGACATGGGCCGTGGTGTGTATCATCTCTCTCTCCCAGGTACCCCTAGACAACAGCCATATAACTGATAAAGCAAGGGAGGGAGGTGAGGCCCCTACATATATAGTAGTAGTGCTTTATTAACCACTTGCCGACCAGCCGCCGTTATTATACTGTGGCAGGTTGGCTCTAATGTGCGAATCACCATATCTGTACAATCGATACAGTGGGCGCGCGCACGGCGCCGAAGGCAATGTGTGCGACCGGCTGCCACGATGTCCGCCGGCCACCCGCAATCGCTCCTCAGAGAGCCAGAATGGGGATCTGTCAATGTAAACAAACAGATCCCCATTCTGACGGGGGAGTAGAGAGAGATTGTCTGTTCCTAGTGATCAGGAACAGCGATCTCTCTCCTCCTCCAGTCAGTCTCCTCCCCCCACAGTTAGAAACATTCCCAGAGAACACATTTAACCCCTTGATCACTACTCGTGTTTAACACCTTCCCTGCCAGTGACATTTATACAGTAATCAGTGCATTTTTATAGCACTAATCGCTTTATAAATGTTACTGGTCCCAAAAAAGTGTCAAAAGTCCGCCACAATGTCGCAGTTCCACTAAAAATGGCTGATCGCCGCCATTACTAGTAAAAAAAAAAAAAAATTATAAAAATGCCATAAATCTATCCTCTATTTTGTAGACGCTGTAACTTTTGCACAACCCAATCAATATACGCTTATTGTGATTTTTTTTTACCAAAAATATGTAGAAGAATACATATCAGCTGCCCTAAACTGAGGAAGAAATTATTTTTTTTATATTTTTCGGGGGGATATTTATTATAGCAAAAAGTAAAAAATATTGCTTTTTTTTTTCAAAATTGTCGCTCTTATTTTGTTTATAGAGCAAAAAATTAAAACCGCAGAGGTGATCAAATACCATCAAAACAAAGCTCTATTTGTGGGGAAAAAAGGACGTCAATTTTGTTTGGGTGCAACGTCTCATGACCGCGCAATTGTCACTTGAATAAATGGCCTGGTCATTAAGGGGGTAAATCCTTCCGGTCCTTAATACAGTGTTATTATTATTAGTAGTAGCAGTAGTCGTAGTATATTATTATGATTATTATTAATAATAATAATAATATTAGTAGTAGTATTTTATTTAGTATTATTATTGTTATTAGTAGTTGTAGCAGTAATATTATTATTATTTTAGTAGTAGTAGTATTTTATTTATTATTATCGGTAGTAGTATTTTATTATTGTTAACTACTATAGATATTGTTGGTTGGGTAAACTTATCTTGCTCTCTAGACCCATCTGCCTATGTGTGCTAAAAGACAGTGGGGGTGATTTACTAAGGGATTAGGTAATGTGTATTCAGCTTAGTGAATAATGTAAAGCTGTGTTCACTTCAATCATCATCAAATGAATACTCACTTAGCAAAGCGAACATTTACTTTCCAAGTGAACAATCTTTACTCCTTTATTAAATCAACCCAAAGTATCGGCTCCCACAAAATCCAGAAAAAAAAATATAAGATAGGTTTTTGTCTTTTTTTCAGATTGTATTTTTTTTTATATCTATTGGAAAGTTTGACAAATAGCCAATTGAATGGAAGCATCTGAGATGCAACGGTGCTGTCAAAGCTGCAGGATCATACCTCATTATGACCACTAGAGGGCAGCCATGTAACATGACTTTTTTTTATATATATTCCAATACAAACTGCAACAGGCAGAGTGCCTTAACCCCTAAAAGCCAATCACAATTTATCTTTCTGCCTGCTTTAGAATTTTGGGAGAGTTCTGTACAAATCATGAAGAATGCCCTTAATTTGTCTTATTACAAGGAAGCAATAATTTGTGTTTTTTTTTTTTTTTTTTTTTTTTAACCTGCAGTGCTGGCAGATATAAGTATTTCTTAATAAATCTGAACTACAGCTAAAAAAAAAAAAAGTTTGGAAAGTTTGACAAATAGGCAATTGAATGGAAGCATCTGAGATGCAGCAGTGCTGTCAAAGCTGCAGGATCATACCTCATTATGACCACTAGAGGGCAGCTATGTAACATTCCTTTTTTTTATATATATTCCAATACAAACTGCAACAGGCAGAGTGCATTAACCCCTAATAGCCAATCAGAATTCATTTTTCTGCCTGCTTTAGAATTTTGGGAGAGTTCTGTACAAATCATGAAGAATGCCCTTAATTTGTCTTATTACAAGGAAGGAATATTTGTGTGATTTTTTTTTTTATCCTGCAGTGCTGGCAGATATAAGTATTTCTTAATAAATCTGAACTACAGCTAAAAAAAATAATAATAAAAAAAAAAATAGCCCAATAAAAGCTGAAAAAAAACAGATTTGACTACAATGCTTACCTTAAGGCTGGGTACACACTATTGCGAATTGGATGCGGGATCCAAGTATCCAATTCGCAATAGCAGGAGATTGTGACCGGCTCTCTATATATCGCTTAGCGGTGTCTTTTTTCCATTGCTCTTAATGGGAAGGTGCGTTTTTGATGCAATATTTTTTTTTTAACTCCCCAAACATGCTCCAGGATTTTTTTCACCACAACAGAAGCACCCCGCCCCAGTGTACACACATTCATTGATTTTCAAGGAAAGCATTTTTCTTGAACTTTTCAGGCGCTTTTTTTTTTTAACAGGAAAGCGCTGGAATAACTACTCAGCGTGAATGCAGCCTGATAAGCAAAAGTATGTAGGCAAAGGACACACCCCCTGCCACGCCCCCTTAAAGGAGAATTATTTTAAAAAAATGATTAGTTAAAGCGGAGCTCCACCATAAAGTGGAACTTCCGCTGATCGGAACCCTCCCCCCTCCGGTGTCACAATTGGCACCTTTCAGGGGGGAGGGGGGTGCAGATACCTGTCTAAGACAGGTATTTGCACCCACTTCCGGGACTCCTCTCTGCGGGAAATCTGCGGGAAGCACGTCACTTCCCGCAGAACGCCCGTTGTGTTCTGGGAGACACTCGGCTCCCAGAACACAACAGGGACCAGTCAGAACGGAGCAGCGCGACTCGCGCATGTGCCGCAGGGAACCGGGCAGTGTAGCCACAAGGCTTCACTTCCTGGTTCCCTCACCGAGGATGGCGGAGGGAGCAGTAGAGCAACGAGCGATTGCTCGTCCTCTGCTGCGGACGTCGCTGGACTCCAGGACAGGTAAGTGTCCAAATATTAAAAGTCAGCAGCTGCTGTAGCTGCTGGCTTTTAATATTTTATTTTCGGCGGAGCTCCGCTTTAACCACTTGCAGACCAGCCGCCCTGGATATACAGAGGCAGGGTGGCCCTATGGTGCGAATCGCCGTACCGGTACAGCGGTTCATTTAAGAGATATAGCGGCCGCGATGTACGCCGGCCACCCGCGATCGCTCCACAGAGAGGCATAAAGGGGATCTGTCAATGTAAACAAACAAATCCCGGTTCTGACGGGGAGGAGAGAGAGATCTGCTTTCTGTTCCTAGTGATCAGGAACAGCAATCTCTCTCCTCCCCCAGTCAGTCCCATCCACCCCCCCCCCCCCCCCACAGCTATAAACACCTCCCTAGGGAACATTTAACCCCTTGATCGCCCCCTAGTGTTTAACCCCTTCTCTGCCACTGTCATTTACACAATAATCAATGCATTTTTATAGCACTGATCGCTGTATAAATGACAATGGTCCCAAAAAAGTGTCAAAAGTGGTCGCAGTCCTGATAAAAATCGCAGATTGCCACCATAACTAGTAAAAAAAAAATTATAATAAAAAGTCCAAAAACTATCCCCTATTTTGTAGACGCTATAATTTTTGCGCAAACCAATGAATATACGCTTATTGCGATTTTTATTACCAAAAATATGTAGAAGAATACGTATCGGCCTAAACTGATGAAGAAATTAGTTGGTTTTTTTTGGGGGGGGGGGGGGGGGGATATTTATTATAACAAAAAGTAAAAAAATATAGGTTTTTTTTTTTTTTTTTTTTAAATTGTCGCTCTTATTTTATTTATAGCGCAAAAAATAAAAACCGCAGAGGTGATCAAATACCACCAAAAGAAAGCTCTATTTGTGGGAAAAAAAAAGGACATCAATTTTGTTTGGGAGCCACATCGCACGACCGCGCAATTGTCAGCTAAAGCGACGCAGTGCCGAACCGCAAAAAGTGGCCTGGTCATTAAGGGGGTAAATCCTTCCGGGGCTGAAGTGGTTAATAAACACAAGTACTTTTTTTTTTCACCACTATTATTCTTTTATATTGGCTTTTGGAATTTACAAATGCAGCAATTTATAAATTTATAAAAGGTTTAGCGCTGGAAAACACTTTTTGATAGATAAATAGTACATTTTATATACATCTATAGAGATCAGACCAAAATGAGGGACAAATGAGGAGAAAAGAAGGACACAGGGACAGTTGTTAGTCTCTGTAGGTGTACCGCCCAGTCTCTGTAGGTAGGTGTACCGCTCAGTCTCTGTAGGTAGGTGTACCGCCCAGTCTCTGTAGGTAGGTGTACCGCCCAGACTCCGCCCCATTCCATTTTGCAGGTCCAGATTGCGATCCATAGTGGGCGGGCACTGTGCTGTACTAGTCAGCGATTGGCTAGAGATGGACAGTAAGAATAATAATAAGAAGGCAGAGATGGTGGGCGTATCCCGGGGAGGAGGGGGTGGGCGCGTCCAGCTAATTTAGGGGTGGACCGGAGTATCGCGGATGGGCGGAGCCTGAGGAAGGCTGAAAGAGCGCTCCGAGGAGGGCGGGGCTGGCCGTATACAGGTGTTTGTAAAAGTGGGCGGAGATTTGATGGTGTGAAGAGGATGGGCGGTGCTGGTGGAGTGGGCGAGGCCGGTGGTGGGTTGAAGGAGTTCTATAAGGAGGGCGGGACTGGTATCGTGCTTGGGGTGGAAGATGGGTGGGGTTGCTGGTGTGCAAGGGGAGGGGAGAGGTTGTGGGCGGGGGGCTAACGATGTGCCTGGGTCATGGATGGGGAGGAGGCCCGGGCTAGCGGTGCGCATGGGGAAGGTGTGCGGGACTTATCAGTTTGCGAAGTAAGTGGCGTGGGCGGGGCTAACGGTGTGTTTGGATAGTGGCGTGCTCTGCTGTTTGATGGGCGGGGCCATCAGTGTGCAAAGGGAGTGTTGTGGGCGGGGCTAGCGGTGTGCATGGGTGGGTAGGCGTGGCTAGCAGAGTGTTTGGGAAGTGTAGTGGGCGGGTCTGAGATCTGTCAGTGGAGCGGTGTGTATCGGAGGGCTGTGATGTCAGGAGGAGGAGGGGGGTGACTCCTGTACAGGGATCGGGGATCACAGGGACAGTCCCGGGCTGGAGAGAGAGAGAGGGAGGGTGAGTGCCCACTGTATGGATGGCAGTGTGTGTCAGGAGGTCATAGTGGGTGTGATCAGTACACACTGACAGAGGCCAATCCATCAGTGCAATAGTGTGTCTGTATACAGTGTCAGTATGTAGTGTGTCTGTATACAGTGTGCAGTGTGTCAGTATAGTGTGTCAGTGTGTCTGTATACAGTGTCAGTGTGTCTGTATACAGTGTCAGTGTGTCTGTATACAGTGTGCAGTGTGTCTGTATACAGTGTCAGTGTGTCTGTATACAGTGTGCAGTGTGTCTGTATACAGTGTGCAGTGTGTCTGTATACAGTGTGCAGTGTGTCTGTATACAGTGTCAGTGTGTCTGTATACAGTGTGCAGTGTGTCTGTATACAGTGTGCAGTGTGTCTGTATACAGTGTCAGTGTGCAGTGTGTCAGTATACAGTGATGTAGTACAGATGTAAGATTTGTGTTGATATCTGCAAACCCCCCAGGCTGGCCAGTGGTGATCTTGCTGTATATGTGAATGTATTGGATGTAGGTGTGATCTGTGTATAAAACTGACTGTACACTCCTCAGAGACATTGTACCCCCCCCCCCCCCTTCATGACATTGTACATCGGTGACACAAGCAACACTTATCCATCGTGGCAGCACAGTGCAGGCGTCCATGCCCATTTGTCTTTGGGAACTTGGCTTCATACAGAAAATCCTGCCCTCCTGAACCTTATAGTCACCCCCTTCTGGCTGTCTATGTGAGTGTATCTGGTAGCAGGTGTTAATTTGTATCAATAAATTGATGACTTGTATTTTATATACACTATATATAGTTGTAGCAATTGACATCAATATCTCTGGCTGTGTATTGGAAAGGGATTGCCAATGTGTATGAAATAAATTGATAACTTCCGTAATTGTATCAATAGTTCAGGTTGTCGATGTGTACAGGAGATAGCAGTACAATTGTAACAATCAGTGAATGACTTGTGTTGTACACGTGTACAGCGAAGATTGGCATCAAATTTTTAGCCTGTCGGTGTGTGTATCGGGAAATGTCTGTACAGTTGTAACAATCAGCAAATTACTTCTTGTATTGCACACGTGTATAGTAGAGATCGCCATCAATATTTCAGGTCGTCGGTGTGTACAGGATATAGTTGTATGATTGTAACAAGCGGCAAATCACTTGTATTGCACACTTGCATGGTACAGATTGACATCAATATTTCTGGCTGTGTATTGGAAAGGGATTGTCAGTGTGTATGAAATAAATTGATAACTTCCGTAATTGTATCAATAGTTCAGGTTGTCGGTGTGTTCAGGGAAATAGTTGTATAATTGTAACAATCGGCGAATGACTTGTATTGCACACTTGTATGGTAGAGATTGGCATCTATAAATCCGGTTGTCGGTGTGTACAATAATTTGTTGTATAATTGTAACAATCGGTGAATGACTTGTATGGATGAGATTGGCATCAATATTCCAGGTTGTCGGTGTGTACAATAATTTGTTGAATAATTAGAACAATCGGTGAATGACTTGTATGGATGAGATTGGCATCAATATTTCAGATTGTCGGTGTGTATAGGAACTAATTGTGTAATTGTAACAATCGGCGAATGACTTGTATGGTAGAGATTGGCATCAATATTTCAGGTTGTCGGTGTGTACAGGAACTAATTGTGTAATTGTAACAATCGGCGAATGACTTGTATGGTAGAGATTGGCATCAATATTTCAGGTTGTCGGTGTGTACAGGAACTAATTGTGTAATTGTAACAATCGGCGAATGACTTGTATTGCACATTTATATAATAGAGATGGACATGAATATTTCTGTCTATGTATTGGGAAGCAATCATCAATGTGGAAGAATAAATTGATCATTTCCTTAATTGTATAAATATTTCGGGTTGTCGTGTGTACAGGGAAATAGTCGTACGATTGTAACAATCGATGAATGACTTGTATTGCACACTTGCATAGTAGTGATTGTTACTAATATTTCCGGTGTCAGTGTGTACCGGGAAGCAATTTTAAATTTGTACCAATCAATAAATGACTTGTATTCTGCCGCCGTACCAGAGTGACGGTACTGTTTTTGTCCGGCGGTGTGTTCTTATTGGCTGTAGGTTTCCATGGTTTTTTGGTGATTAAAGTTGTAAAATCAAGCAGGGATCTATTGTTATTTATTATTATCTAGCATTGCGGGAAAATCTTACATACCATGATGTAAAGCTCGCCGTTCTGACGTGCTAAGGGTGACCATATCAGAGACCCCTCGGTGTGATGACAGCTACTCAGACCTGTCATTAACACGTAACAATCAGCTTTGGGTGGTGAGTGACGGATGCTTAGTGAGCGAGTGCTGCGATTGGTCGGTGGTTGACAGACGGTGTGTGTGTGGTCAGTGTGACAGCTTGGTGACACCCCCTTCCCCTGGGGACTTTTACACTTGCACTACCAGTTGATCTGCACATCCAGAAAGGACACTTTTCCTCTTGATGATCCCAAGCAACAGTGCGGTTGTCACTGACTGGGGAGGGACAGATGCGGAGTAGAGGTCCTATTACAACTCCAGTACGGTCCCAGGACTCGGACGATCAGCAGGTGACATTGGATGACAGATGTGATGGTGTCACACCTGTGGAGTGAGGAGCCTGCACAAGTGGACCTACCTGAAGGCTGTATACAGGAGCACGGGGATGAGGTGAGCTGCACATGCCTGCTGGGGGGGGGGGGGGGGGTCTGGGGAGAAATATCAGTCGGTCGGTGGTCTGATTGTACAATTCTGATCTCCTTCTGTATTGAACTGTCTTGTAATTGTACTGTCCCCCCTCTACATTGTAAAGCGCTGTGCAAACTGTTGGCGCTACATAAATCCTGTATGATAATAATATGGACTAAAACTATGGCCTATAATGGTGGCCATACACACTTCCGTTATGCCTATTCGATCTCTTCGATTGAATAAAATAACTCCCCTTCCAATCAGCGTAGACTCAATTTAGATCAGATCGGAATAAACTAAGTCGATCAGCCAGGGTGAATATTATTGATTGCGTCGTATTGATGGGCAGCAATGAGATTTGTTCATGAAAATTGCAATCAATCAGATTGTAGGTTTATATGGTGGAAACAGAGATGTGATTGATACCTTACAACTTGTATCTTTCAACTATCAATTGAAATCTACTTGCCCCTATATGTCATATTGATCGATTGGGTTGTCAGCTGTAGATTGATTATTCCCAATCGGGAGAGATTGATCGGAAAATAAAGTGTGTATGGCCACCTTATATTCTAACTAGGCAATCAGTTTAATTTGTATCCAGTTAGACTTTTATGGTACTCACTGTACTTGTCCGGTAATCTGAAGCTTACACGTTAGAATAAGATTTACAATCTCCTTTAAGCTGGTTATACACTATGCAGTCTGATTGTACAATTTCCTGTAGATCTACTCATAACTGTGTGTATATGTGTTTAAAAAAAAATATATATATATATATATATATATATATATATATATATATATATTAAAGTCCAAAATGCAGCGCTATATAAAAAAGTGAAAAGAGTCCAAAAAATTGAAACCAATCAATATTGGATGAACGTGAAAATGATGTAGTCCCACCACCAAACTTCAGTGTGCAAAAAGGTTTTTGAAGCACACCACACCAACGTGCTCACAATCTGCTTACCAGAAAGTGGAAATAAGTGGACAATGTATTCAAATTATGTAGAGGGTCAAACGATGACAGCAGAAACTCCAGATCAGGTAATCATAGAAAAGACCAACATCAAGGACATTTCCAAATCTCAGCAGGCGAATATGCGTGTAGAGCAAAGCTCAGCCAGAAAATTTACCCAATGTAAAGAAAAAAAGGCAGCATAGTGAAGCCCATAGGTAAAAGATACAAACATTTATTGTAGTCTACTTACAGATAGCAGAAAACATCAAGGCATATAAAAAACAGTTCCGCGGCTCTCAGCGTGCTTGCATCGGCCAGCCTGACATGTTTCATCCTATGTGGATATCATCAGAGGCGCCTCTGATGATATCCACATAGGATGAAACATGTCAGGCTCTGATGATATCCACATAGGATGAAACTAGGGCTGGGCGATTTTCCCCCCCAAAAAAATCTGCGATTTTTTTTTTTTTTTTTTATAAAAAACTTGATTTACGATTCGATTCGATTTTTTTATTATATTAATTAAAGTGCATCAACAAACAAAATTGCAAAGGCAAACCCTTTCTCTAACTGCAAAGTCAGTGTGCAACAAACACACAATATATTCCAGCGCTCATGGAACATACATTATTAACTATTGAAAACTCTTGAAACTCTGTGTGTGATTCCTTCTGTCCCAGCCTTGCTGCGATCCTGGCTCTGCATCCTTTTGGGTTGGAGGGCCCTCCACACGCTGGTCTGCCTGTTGTCCATCATTCAAGGTACTGTGCTCACACGGAGATCATGCCACAGGCTTTGTTTTGACTTTAACCCCTCCTTGCTCCACGGATGTCACTGCAAGTTTAACAAGTTTGTCACCACTGGCAACTGGAGAGTTAAGATTCATTTGCCCTCTGCACATTTGGGATTGGATCCCTCTCTTTATTGTGATAAATGGACTAAGCTTTTTTATCAATTCTTCAAGAGTTTTCAATAGTTAATAATGTATGTTCCATGAGCGCTGGATTATATTGTGTGCATGTTGTGTATTTTGTACTTCTGGGTACGGATTTTTTCTTGCTGCGCTGGATCCTGTTTTTTCCCCCTTTTGGATACTTTGTACTTCCCAAAATATTTGGGATTTTTTTCTTCTTATTATTCTTATTATTATTATCATCCATTATATTTTTTTCTTTATCCACCAATTTAGCGCTTGTGACCTTTTGTTGTTTTTTGCAGTGTGCAACAAAGATTGTTAAACATCCAAATTATTAATACTGTATTTGGATTTAGCTAATAAAACAACAAAAAATCCTGAGGTTACTCTTAGTTGAATTGAACTGTGTCCATGTCTCACTGTACCCGTGTCTCACTGTGCCCGTGTCTCACTGTGCCCGTGCTTCACTGTGCCCGTGCTTCTATCACTGTGCCCGTACCTGATGCAGATTTTCATGGTATACGGATTTTACTGCTACACCGGTGGCCATTCCAGTATTCAAAAGCCGCGCCTCCTCCTCGTCTGTGATAGGCGGAACACCCAATTTCCCAGCATTCAGTGTTCCGCCTATCATGGTCATCCTCATAACACAGACGAGGATGAGAGGATGTCCGTGATAGGCTGAATACTGCCTGCTGTGAAATTGAGTGTTCCGCCTATCACAGACGACGAGGACTCGGGAGGCGCGGCTTTTGAACACTGCAATGGCCGCCGTCTGTCTGCATGACACGCTGATCAGGTAGGCAGACGGCGGCTGCAGCGAGTAGATGTAATTGGGGTAACGCTGCCCAGTGCCATTCCGGATACGCCCCCTGCAGTCCTGCTACGGAAACTTTGAAGGGAAAAAAAAATCTAAAAAAATCGATTTTCTTCAAAACTGAATCGATTTGAGCTCAAAACTCGATTCAAGATTAAAATCAATTTTTTTCTCAGGCCTAGATGAAACATGTCAGGCTGGCCGATGCAAGCACGCTGAGAGCCGCGGAACTGTACATTTTCTGGCTGAGATTTGCTCTACACGCATATTCACCTGCTGAGATTTCCTTGATGTTGGTCTTTTCTATGATTACCTGATCTGGAGTTTCTGCTGTCATCGTTTGACCCTCTACATCATTTGAATACATTGTCCACTTATTTCCACTTTCTGGTAAGCAGATTGTGAGCACGTTGGTGTGGTGTGCTTCAAAAACCTTTTTGCACACTGAAGTTTGGTGGTGGGACTACATCATTTTCACGTTCATCCAATATTGATTGGTTTCAATTTTTTGGACTCTTTTCACTTTTTTATATAGCGCTGCATTTTGGACTTTATTATTTGTGTTTGCTATCTACAGACTGTGCTAGCTGCTATTTATTCATTTACATTTATATTTATATTTCATTTCACTATTAGCGCAGATATTTTTCACTGTTTATATTATATATATATATATATTTAATAAAATGAATCACTGCGCTAATGTCTATTCAGCAGCTAGCATAAAATATGGGTAACAATATTAAAAAAATGTATAAAGATATGCAGCGCTGCAATTCTTTATGTGTGTATATATAATATTTTTTTGATTTTTATATATATAAACAGTATCTCAATAAAAAAAGTAAGTACACCCCTCACATTTTTATAAATATTTAATTACTGTAAATACTCGAGTATAAGCCGACCCGAATATAAGCCGAGGCACCTAATTTTACCACAAAAAACTGGGCAAACGTATTGACTCGAGTATAAGCCTAGGTGTCCATCTGCATGCCTCACTGTGCCTCACTGTGCCCATGACCAAACTGACGTTTAACATGGGAGTCTATGGAAGGGGTGCCTGGTTTTAAAAAATTGGTGCTCTTTAGCCGTAGGTCCCCCAGACAACAAACTTTGCACACTTGTAGAAGAGAAATGGGGATACATGTGTGCCAAGTTTCAGGTCCACGGGACCTACGACCAGCCGGGACCGGGTCCCCAAAATCACCAGAGAAATGACCGCTTAACATGGGAGTCTATGGAAGGGGTGCCCGGCTTTGAAAAATCGGTGCTCCCTGGCCGTAGGTCTCCCAGGCAACAAACTTTGCACACTTTTAGAGGAAGAGTGGGGCTACATGTGTGCCAAGTTTGGGGGCCAGAGGTCTTACGGCCAGCCGGTACTAGGTCCCCAAAATCCGGGAGATCAGGCGCAAAAAGGTGACTCGAGTATTAGCCGAGGGGGGCTTTTTCAGCACAAAAAAAGTGCTGAAAAACTCGGCTTATACTCGAGTATATACGGTATATCTTTTCATGTGACAACACTAAAGAAAGAAATGTCACTTTGCTACAATGTAAAGTAGTGAGTGTACAGCTTGTATAACAGTGTAAAGTTGCTGTCCCCTCAAAATAACTCAACACACAGCCATTAATGTCTAAACCGCTGGCAACAAAAGTAAGTGCACCCCTAAGTGAAAATGTCCAAATTGGGCCACAATTAGCCATTTTCTCTCCCTGGTGTCATGTGACTCATTAGTGTTACAAGGTCTCGGGTGTGAATGGGGAGCAGGTGTGTTAAATTTGGTGTTATCGCTCTCACTCTCTCATACTGGTCACTGGAAGTTCAACATGGCACCTCATGGCAAAGAACTGGAAAAAAAAAGGATCTGAAAAAAAAAGAATTGTTGCTCTACATAAAGATGGCAATAAAGATCACAAACTTGGGATGCAATCATTTCTTACAATTTTGAGAAGGTGGCAATAATTTGGGCAATATTTTTTTCCAATCCATTTTTGGAGTTTTACGTGGAATGTGTCAGTTTGGCTTTTTGTTTCTCTATTTTTTTTTTTGTGTCATACCAATACAAACAAAATAAATAAACATGAGAATACCTAAACATTTTAAATGCAACAATTTTCTGGGTGAAGTGGTGCATTATCTGACAGAGATCCGCACACACAATACTAGGTTTGCTGCTGCTTTTAAAATGTAAACAGTCCGTTGGATTTCCAAATAATGTATTTAAGCAGATAAAATACCTGAAATCTGTTGGGTGTAACAAGATGTCCGCTTGGCCCCTTCACAGTAATGAGAGTGAGGAGTGTGGGGTGGAGCAAGATGGCGGCGGCAAAACGTCATTACAGTGCCGCCGCCGGGTGTACAAAGATGGCCGCCGCTCCGGAGCTAGGCCGAAGCCGCGGCCTTTCCTATGGCCGAGGCTCCGGAGCACTCCGCGGATCGCGTGGTGATCCGATCCGAACAAGGTGGCCTGTTCGGATCACGGATCACCACCGATCCGTTGCACCCCTACACAATACTGTGCAAAAGTTTTAGGCAGGTATGAAGAAGTGCTGTAAATAAAGAATGCTTTCAAAATTACAAAATTATATATTTTAATTATTTATTTTTATCGATTTGCAAAGTGAGCGAACAGAAGAGAATTCCAAATCAATATTTGGTGTGACCACTCTTTGCCTTTAATACAGCATCAGTTATTGTAGGTACACTTACACACAGTTTTTGAAGGAACTCGGCACATAGGTTGTTCCAGACACCTTGGAGAACTAAGTACAGATCTTCTGTGGATGTAGGCTGCCTCATGGAGTGGCCTAGCCAATCTCCAGACCTTAATCCTATAGAAAATTTATGGAGTGTGCTGAAACTTTGAGGTGCCAGGCGACAGCCAAGAAACCTTAAAGGGTAAGTTCACCTTTAAAGAAAGATCTGTAAGGTGAACTTACACTGGGCTCCCTTTCCCATCGCACCTGATCCCACTGTACCTGAAGCCGGCAATCTCTCGCACTGACACATCGTAAAGCTGCTTTACCGGTCCGGGGATCAGAAATTCCCCCGTGGCTTGTTCTCCTAAACGTAACTCGGTGGTTAAGGTACGAAGAGGAGGCATTCTGATTGGTCGGCGCTGTCACATGGGTGACGCTGACTAATCAGAACCCACGTAGCCCGTCCTGTCAGCGCCGGAGAAGGAGAAATCCACGGGGAATTCAGGTAATTCAAATCCCTGGACCGGTAAAGCGAGGAGATCGCCGGCTTCAGGTACAGCCAGACCCAGTGCGATGGGGAGGGGGTCCAGTGTAAGTTCATCTTACAGATTTTCTGTAAAGGTGAACTTGCTCTTTAAAGTGTTTGTTAACCCCAAAATGTTTAATTCAGATCCTGGTCCCTTAAAGAAGACTAAACAGCACAGTGCTTGTGCTGTGTAATCAGTCCCCCTCTAAACTGTAAACAAAACCTCCCTGAATCTGCCACTTCCTGTATGCCCCTCTCTATACTGACCACGATAAGCAGAGCTCCTCAGCCCTGACCACCGTGGTCAGAGTGCGTCCCTCCGCCATACGCTGCCCTGCTCTCTGCTCTTCTCTCCCCCTCCTTCCTGCCTGTCAGTTCCCTCTCTGTGTCTGTCTCCGCCCCTCCGCCGCTATTATATAATATATATCTGTAGCGGGTACTTACTTTCCCGGGGTAAATTTTTAATTTTTTTCAGTGACACCAGTGGTGTGTTCCCGGCGGCCCACCGGGTGGCGCAGTCACCATGGGCTGACGGACGGATACCGCTGTGTGCTGAGCCTCCTTTTTGTCCTCTCTCGGCAGCGGTATGGTGGGGCGGGGAACCCACCATGCTTGCTGGGAGGGGGTATAAAGGGCCGGCCATCTTGGTCACGGGGTCTTAGTCCCAGGCACCTTCAGCCTGCGGACGGTGGTTTGTGTCCGTCCTCTAGGCCGCCTAGGCTTAGAGGACCACCGGAGATCGTGTTCCACCTCAGGCACCTTTAGTCCTGGGGTGAGGTACTTGGATGGAGGTCCGGAGCTCAGTGCCCAACACTGAGTTCCGCGAGGGAAGGATCCTAAGGTACTCCGGGGATGGATGCCTGAATCCGAGGTGGGCGTAATGGACCGGGAAGAGCTCCTCATCTGAAGACCCGGTGCAGCATACTGCCGGTGACGGGTGAGTCTCTTGTCGGAGACCGTCCGGAAGGAGAATTTCCCTTGTGCGGAGACCATAGCCCACTCTCAGGGAGGAGAGTGGAGGATCGAATTTGTGTCTGGGCCTATTCGCACCCACACCTCCTTTTCTGTTCTATAGCCAAGGGAGTCCATGGTATGTTCTACAATAAAAGTGAGTTGGACGTTAATGGTGTGGGGCTCAATTTCTGGCAGACGAGGTTCACGGAGACTCTCGGAGGGAGGATCCAGATGCACAGCACAGACCCGAAGGTAAAAACAACAGAGACATTGCTGATACCACATCACACCTGTGGTGGAAGCCTGGCGTAGCTCACCCTCTCCCTCCCCTATCATACCCCTAGACCAGAGACAGTGCGAGCTGAACTTTAATAGAGGGGACTGGGGAGAGGGTGTCCGCTACACATGGGGGCTCGGGTCCGGCATTGTGTTGTGCATCACTGTATGGAACGTGTCTGCTGGAAGAGTTAAACGAATAGGCCAAAGTGCAGCCCTGCTCGAAGTCGTGGACATGACCCCAAGAAGGGAAAGGCCCGCGCAGGAAGAGCGGTGAACGGGGGGAAGCTCAGCCGTGTAAAGCAGTACACGTGGGGGCTTCTAATTGCACTACGCCACCAGACACAACCCCCACCGCTTAGTTCGTGGGCGTTGCTCAACCAAGGAAAGTGAAGAAAGCCCGCGAACTGGAGCAAAGGGGGGAGTCCAATACGTGTGAAGGACTACACGTGGGACATTGGCACGAAAACTCTGCAGTGTGCGATGGATCAGCAACAGGTCGCCATGTTTGGACATACCTCGTGGATTCTGGTTCATCCTTCCACCACGACATTGACTGCTGCTGCTCCGATAATGGATACGGGGATCCGACTGAAGCCAAGGGGTCGATTCGCCCTGTACTTGTGTATGGACGTTGAGGCCCTGGGTATGATTTGTCCCGGGTGTTCGGGACTGGTGTGCCTGTTGAAGCCGTTCGGACGCTGTGAGGCCTGTGGGAAGTTCACGTTTGAGGTGGATTCGGCAGTTGAGAGGCCGAGAACCATCTACCCAGGCCGGGCTTCAGGTACCACCACTCAGAGAGGAGAAATCACCGCTGTGAGAGTCACCCCGGCGCACACTGCAGCGGCCGCAGAGGAGGTCGTTAAAACTCTACGGGAGAAATCCGAGGATGCTGACTCGGTCGCCACTGTCTCGCAGCGTCCGCCACCGAAGAAAAGAACCAGCGTTGTAGCCCCGACCAGCGGTGGTGGTGGACCGTCTCGCACGCTTACGACAGGCCCGGATGGATCCGTTGACGAGGGTTCCGGACGTCCCGCTTCAAGGAAAGGCCGAGGTAAGCCAGGCGAAGAGACTTGGTGCGTGGGAGGAGGTGTCGGGAAGGCATGGCCTAGCAAGTCCGCGGAGTGTGGAGGCTCCGGTTCCACAAAGGGCTACATACCCGCGGAGGAGTGTGACACCTCCGACCTGGAATCGCTCTCGGATCTGGGAGATGATGCCATCATAGATGATCTGTTTGCCAAGAAAGGCTGGTACAATGACTTTGTGTGGACCCATATTAAGGTTCCGCACACCCGCAGGTACCTGGCATGCTCTTCCACTGCTTCACAACGTTTCAAAGATTGCATGGCTAAATGGATGTTAGGGTGACACATCCATGCAGATAAAGTGTTGATCCGAGGCAAAGAAGGCGAAGATGTGGAGTATCATCTGGAGACCGTGGATCAGCACTTGAAGCCACTGATTCTGCCGCATCCCCGCTTTTACCTATAGGAGAGAAAGACTCCGCTCTTATCATGTTGCTAAACTTTTTGGGGCAGTTGTTTTGTGTGTGCCCAAAGGAATGAGGAACTATTCCTGTTGTTTTTTTTTTCATCTTCCTGCAAAGAGATCACAGACTCTGGGGTAGATAGGGCCAAAGAAGAAGAAGCTCCACGAGTGCAGTACCGCAAGGCTGTCACCAGGTGGCAGTCTTGCGCAACGTTTTTTTTTTACACTTTTCATGCACTCACTCTTTGGAGAAAAGGAATTTCTTTTCGGAGAAGTTTCTTTCCTTCATTACACGAATACATGTGTCAGGGTTTGTGTGTTGGTTTTGTTTTTTTCCCTCTGCAGGAGAGCATCCCGGCAAGATTATGGAACCTGGGGGTTGGTTCTTAGTCAGGATGGGAGGGAAAAGTATAATGTTGAATTTCATGTTGAATGTGTTGTTCTTCACTCCTCTTTTGTTACAGGGGCTCAGACACAGCTTCTTTGTTAGGATAGTTTTCCTAAATTTTTTTTGTTTTTCCAATTTGTTAGTTGGTTTCTGGACTGGATTATGTCAGCCGGAGAGAGCATGATTCACTCCAGACACTGGGGACCAGTGTCAAATGACAGGGGGGAGAATGTAGCGGGTACTTACTTTCTCGGGGTAATTTTTGATTTTTTTTTCAGTGACACCAGTGGTGTGTTCCCGGCGGCCCACCGGGTGGCGCTGTCACCATGGGCTGACGGACGGATACCGCTGTGTGCTGAGCCTCCTTTTTGTCCTCTCTCGGCAGCGGTATGGTGGGGCGGGGAACCCGCCGTGCTTGCTGGGAGGGGGTATAAAGGGTCCGGCCATCTTGGTCACGGGGTCTTAGTCCCAGGCACCTTCAGCCTGCGGACGGTGGTTCGTGTCCGTCCTCTAGGCCTAGAGGACCACTGGAGATCGTGTTCCACCTCAGGCACCTTTAGTCCTGGGGTGAGGTACTTGGATGGAGGTCCGGAGCTCAGTGCCCAACACTGAGTTCCGCAAGGGAAGGATCCTAAGGCACTCCGGGGATGGATGCCTGAATCCAAGGTGGGCGTAATGGACCGGGAAGAGCTCCTCATCTGAAGACCCGGTGCAGCATACTGCCGGTGACGGGTGAGTCTCTTCTCGGAGACCGTCCGGAAGGAGAATTTCCCTCGTGCGGAGACCATAGCCCACTCTCAGGGAGGAGAGTGGAGGATCAAATTTGTGTCTGGGCCTATTCGTACACACACCTCCTTTTCTGTTCTATAGCCAAGGGAGTCCATGTTATGTTCTACAATAAAGGAGTGTTGGACTTTAATGGTGTGGGGCTCAATTTCTGGCAGACGAGGTTCACAGAGACTCTTGGAGGGAGGATCCAGATGCACAACACAGACCCGAAGGTAAAAACAACAGAGACATTGCTGATACCACATCACCCCTGTGGTGGAAGCCTGGCGTAGCTCACCCTCTCCCTCCCCTATCATACCCCTAGACCAGAGACAGTGCGAGCTGAACTTTAATAGAGGAGACTGGGGAGAGGGTGTCCGCTACATATCTATTAGAGGCTGGCATACCCCACTATGTGGGTTCACAAAGGATTTAGAGAAGATCTGTAAAGAAGAGTGGACCAAAATCCCTCCTGAGATGTGTGCAAACCTGTTATCCAACTACATCCATAATATACAGTATATATATATAAATGTTTTTTTCTTTTTCTTTGGAACGGTATTTGCCTCAGCATTTGAGCCGCATAAGGAAGCAAGCAGTTATGGAAAGTAGGTGGCTGTATTTCTCGCAGTGACAAGCTACCATCTGGCAAATCCTACTGTTGCAAATTGTCTTACCACAATGCTTGTCTGGGTTGTATTTCCTGGCATTTAAAGTGCACCCGTGCCCAGACTACGGACAATAAAGTGTATCTAAAACAAAAACGTTGTTTTGTAAATTTTGGATGGAGTATGAGAGCGTTTAGACGATGTTACTTTTTTTTTTTTTTTGCCTTTAGTTGTACTTTAACCACTTAAGCCCCGGACCATTTTGGCTGGTTAAAGACCAGGCCACTTTTTGCGATTCGGCACTGCGTCGCTTTAACTGACAATTGCGCGGTCGTGCAACGTGGCTTCCAAACAAAATTGACGTCCTTTTTTTCCCACAAATAGAGCTTTCTTGTGGTGGTATTTGATCACCTCTGCGGTTTTTATTTTTTGCGCTATAAACAAAAAATAGCGCAACAATTTTGAAAAAAAATGCAATATTTTTTACTTTTTGCTATAATAAATTTCCCCAAAAAATATATAAAAAAACATATTTTTTCCTCAGTTTAGGCCGATACGTATTCTTCTACATATTTTTGGTAAAAAAAAACGCAATCAGCGTTTATTGATTGGTTTGCGCAAAAGTTATAGCGTTTACAAAATAGGGGATAGTTTTATGGCATTTTATTTTTTTATTTTTTATTTTTTAACTAGTATTGGCGGCGATGAGTGATTTTTATCGTGACTGCAACATTATGGCGGACACTTTTGACACATTTTTGGGACCATTGTCATTTTCACAGTAATCAGTGCTATAAAAATGCATTGATTTACTGTGAAAATGACACTGGCAGTGAAGGGGTTAACCACTAGGTGGCGCTGTAGGGGTTAAGTGTTCCCTGCATTGTGTTTCTTACTGTAGGGGGGATGGGCTCTATGTCACATGACACCGATCTCCGCTCCGAGTACACGGAGCCGAGATCAGTGTCATTGTCACTAGTCAGAGCGGGGAGATGCTTGTTTACACAAGCATCTCCACGCTCCATACCTCCGTGAGACGATCGCGGGGATCCCCGCGGCGATCGAGTCCGCAGGACCCGCGGTCCGACTCATGGGGATGGCGGCAGGGTTGCGAGCGTGCCGCCGGCGGCGCGTGCGCGCGACCACACAGACAGGCACTTAAAGGGGACGTACAGGTACGTTTATGTGCCTGTCCGTGCCATTCTGCCGACGTCTATCTACAGGAGGTGGTCGGCAAGTGGTTAAAGCTGAACTTTAGGGGGAAAAACTACCCTTGCAGTGGGCCCTGTACTTACTGTTCTAGCAAGGGGAAAGGGGGGCCACACTTAAAAAGCGGACCTTTTATTTTGTGCAAGACCTCCTGTAATGTTGTTACATATACCTAACAAGCAGCATAAGGCTACTTTCTCTCTGGGGCGGGGAGGAGTTAGCGGTAAACCGCTGTTATAGTGGTGCTTTTCGGCCACTAGCGGGGCGCTTTTAACCCCCGCTAGCGGCCGAGGAAAGGGTTAAAAGCGCCGCTGCCAAATCGCTTTGCAGGCGCTCAATGATTTCAATGGCAGAGGCAGTTTAGGAGCGGTGTATACACCGCTTCCGCACCGCCCCAAAGATGCTGCTTACCGGACTTTTTTTCCCGTCCTGCAAGCGCACCGCCCCAGTGTGAAAGCACTCGGGCTTTCACACTGGGGTGGGATGAGAGGCACTTTACAGGTGCCCCAGTGTGAAAGAGGTCCAAGAGCTTTAAAATAAGCCCTCACTGAACTTATTAGCTGCTTGTGCGGTGGAGTAATTCATTCTTAAAGATCACAACAAAGACGTTAAAGTTGGGTTGGGGGCCAAACTTAAAGCGGTATTAAACCCAAAACCAAAAATGTAATATATTGAAGCTCACCAATCATTAGACGTGGTGGCTGCATTTGTTTTCTTTTGTTAGGGTTTCTTTCCTTTTATTTTCATCTGATGATCTGGCCAGTAAGTCTGGCACAGGACATTGCCAACTGATTTCTGGCAAGATCAGCAGGCATTTTTAGCACTTCTAGAACAGATATTACAAAACACTTTCAGTTTTCTATTTAACAATCCAGAATGGAGCATTTAAGAGAAATTCATTGTTAAAGGGGTTTTAAACCCTCAAGGTTTTTCACCTTCATGCATTCTATGCATGAGGGTAAAAAACCTTCTGTAGTGCAGCTTCCCCCCCAGAACCCCTCTTTTTCTTACCTGAGCCCGATTGTTCCAGCGACGGCAACAAGCCCAGCAGCGGCAGCCTCTGTCTCAGGTCCTCATTGGACAGATTGATAGCAGCGGGAGCCATTGGTTCCCGCTGCTGTCAATCAAACCCAGTGGCACGGGGCGGGGCCAAGTCCTGCTGTCTGTGTCAATGGACACAGCAGCAGGACTCGTGAGCGTGCCCGCATAGGAGCCCCCAGGGAAAGCGTCTCTCCATGGGGGAACTCAAAAAGAGGAGGAGCCAGGAGCGCCCCCCGGGGCACCCCAGAAGAGGATATTTGGGGCCACTCTGTGCAAAACCCTCACACAGAGCAGGTAAGTATGACACGTTTGTTATTTAAAAACCCCCAAAAAAACAAACCTGTACAACCCCCTTTAAAGCGGAGCTCCACCCTAAAGTGGAACTTCCGCTCATCGGATTCCTCCTCCCCTCCGGTGGCACAATTGGCACCTTTCGGGGAGGAGGGGGGTGCAGATATCTGTCTAAGACAGGTATTTGCACCCACTTCCGGGAATACACACTGCGGGTAGACTGTGGGCAGTGCGTCACTTCCCGGTCCCCCCCCCCGTTGTGTTCTGGGAAACATGCGGCTCCCAGAACACAACGGCGTCCAGTGAAAGACACGCAGTAGGGAACCGGGAAGTGAAGGCGCAACGCTTCACTTCCTGATTCCCTCACCCATGATGGCGGTGGGGGCAGCCGAGAGACGAGCTGAACTCCAGGACAGGTAAGTGTCCTAATATTAAAAGTCAGCAGCAGTATTTGTAGCTGGTGGCTTTTAATATTTTTTTTTTAAGGCGGAGCTCCGCTTTAGGTTGGCCATACACTATTAGAATTCTGTTTGAAGCTTTTTCTTTTAAGAACGTCCGATTCTCTTATGGGGACAAATTAATGTTCGTTTTCGACTGCAGCGGCTAGGAAAATTCAGGGGCAGGATGGAAATTAAAATTTTTTTTATTTTTAACACACGATTTTTTAACAGTGAACATGGTTATTGTTCGATAAATTCCATTCATTCCAAAATCAAACAACTTTTTTAAGTATTTTTAAGGCGACAATCGTCCAGTCATCGAATGTACAAAGAATATTAATAAAGTGGAACCTTGGTTTACGAGTAACGCGGTTAACGAGCGTTTAAAAAAAATGAGCAACTTTTTAAAAAAAAATCCGGTTTGCGAGTCTTGTCTCGCAAAACAAGCAGAATTCAAACCAATGGGGTGTGCAGTACCACATTTGGCCAGAGGTGCGGGGGCGCCGGTCACACTCGGAACGGTTTCGGAGTCGCTCGGAAATACTCCGTTCCCTAGTCTTTCCAAGGGTTTTCGAGTTCAGCCCAGCCGTCCCAGAGTATTTCCAAGGCTCTCCGGCGCCCCCCCCCACCTCTGGCCACATGCAACATTGCATGCCATAGAAGTCAATGCTGAACGAATTATCTTTGTTTCCATGGACTTCTATGGGGAAACTTGCTTTGATATGAGAGTGCTTTTGGATTACGAGAATTCTCCTGGAACGGATTATACTCGTAATCCAAGGTTCTCCTGTACGAACGTTCATTTGAAAATTGACTGGTGTATAGCCAGCCTTCGGGTTTCCATAAACTTTATGAATTATGGGATGGATGAGAGGAAGATGGATTGTGCTTTGTACATTTCTATGCTGGCTCATAGAGGGGTGGAGGATATGAGTTCTCATTGTCTACTATCTATGGGAAGATCTTCCTGTCCTTGAGAAAAGGTGAGACAGGACTGGCTGGAATTGGCAGAAATTATGGCTGGAAGAAAGGAGGAGGCGACCTCCACAATCTATAGGCTTTCTACAGATCTATATTAGAGTCGTGATCATTGGTTTAAAGTGGACCTGTCATCAGATATATTCATCTCTGCATGATAAGTGATGTGCGAGGGTTAGCACTTCCAGGTATTTATTTCCTCTCATAGAGATCACAGGACTCCCCCTGGCAATGCTTTCATCTTCTTTTCTCTCCAGAAGGACGGCGCCATCTTTGTTCAGGCATTGTCTTGGGCAAGGGTAGGCAAACCTCGGCACTCCAGCTGTGGTGAAACTACAAATCCCATCATGCCTCTGCCTCTAGGATTCATGCCTGTGATTGTCAGGGTCTTGCAATGTCTCATGGGACTTGTAGTTTCAAAACAGCTGGAGGGCAGAGGTTACCTACCCCTGGGAGTCTTTGTCAGGGTGGATTTCATTTAAACCAACTCAATATAAATCATCATTTTTAAAGAGCAACTGTCATCTCTGTCCCTCGGTGGCTCTTACCTGAGCCCGATTGTTCCAGCGTCGGGACGAGCCCAGCAGCGCCAGCCTCTGTCTCGGGTCCTCATTGGACTGATTGATAGCAGCGGGGGCCATTGGCTCCCGCTGCTGTCAATCAAACCCAGTGGCATGGGGCAGGGCCGAGTCCTGCTGTCTGTGTCAATGGACACAGCAGCAGGACTCGTGAGCGTGCCCGCACGGGAGCCCTCAGGGAAAGGGTCTCTCCATGGGGGAACTCAAAAAGGTTTCGGAGCCGGTCAGAAATACTCGAAAATTCTCAGAAATACTCAGTTCCCGAGCCTTTCTGAGGGTTTTCGAGTTCAGCCCAGCCGTCCCAGAGTATTTCCGAGGCTCTCCGGCGCTCCCCCACCTCTGGCCACATGTGGTATTGCATGCCATAGAAGTCAATGCTGAACGAATTATCTTTGTTTCCATTGACTTCTATGGGGAAACTCGCTTTGATATGCAAGTGCTTTGGATTTTCCCGACGGGATTCCTCTCAAGCCTGCCTTGCATACACACGGGCACACAATAGACCGCTGAACTTTTGAATGCCAAGAATTCGGTGACGTCAAAGACTACGACGAGCCGACAAAATGACGTTCTATGCTTCCGCGTATGCGTCGAATTGTTTACGAGCATGTGCGTTTTTTTTTCCCCTCGGAAAAGCATACAGACCAGCAGTTTTCGCGACGGGAAAAAGACCGCCGGGAATCATGACTGGGAAAAGAGAGCTGGTTCTAATTTTTTTGCGGGCAGTTTTCTCGTCCCGACAAAAAGCAAACCGGTCGTGTGTACGAGGCATAAGGACTTATTCTTCCTGGTAGTTCTTTAATATTTGCAAACAAAATTAAGGTTTCCTATTTGGAACAATAAGCTGTCAGGTTAGCAAGATAGAGATATCCGAACCGATTCAATCATACAGTTTGTAGTGTACATAGATTTGTAAAACAATGGGATAAAGGAATTTTCCTGAACTTTGTTTTATCTCATGGTTACTGTGAAATTGTGTGAATGCATCAATGCAGTGCATGTTATCTCAGCTTGCAGAGCTTGGATTCATTGAATGAGTCTACCAAAAATGTAAATATTGCAGAATATACAGCCTCATGCTACATAACTAAGCTCCATTTCATGCTGAATAAACGAAATTATTCATGTATCCTAAATAGAAAACTATCTTTAGATAGATTTTTACTCCAAAAGCATTTTATTAAAATAAATGTAATAAAAATCAAAAAAATCTCATTAAAATTGTAAAAAAAAACAAAACAGATTTTTTGGATTTCTTTTTAAAAAAATCATCGATTTTTTTTTTTTTTTTTATCCACCCTGGAAAGGAGCCATTCTGAAAAGAGGAAACCTGGAAAGTGATCATGACACCAGCTTAACCGCTTGCCAACCACGCACTGTAGTTTCGCGGTTCATGGGCGGACGTTGGCGATCGTCAGAGCAGAAGACAGGAGAGGGATCTGTGAATGTAAACCACACCGATTTCTCTCCTGACAGCGGCGATGTAGCGGTTTTCGTCTCTCTCTGGAGTAAAAGCCGTCACTGTATCTCCCAGTAAAAGCACCATTTCATGCTGAATAAACAACATTGTTAATGTATCTTCAATAGAAAACTATCTTTCGATAGATTTTTACTCCAAAAGCATTTTAATAAAATACGTTTTATAAAAATCGGATTTAAATAAAAAAAAATCTGAATTTATTTTTTTGGTTTTAAAAATAAATAAAAAACCTTGATTTTTATCCACCCCGGTCATCGTCTACTTCCTTGACTGAGATGCCGGCAGGAGATGAGGCAATCCTGTAAATCCTGGTGCTTGTGCAGTTGTTGGATGTGACTGAAGAAGGGGAGACTGAGGAAATGCTTCCTCCTGCCTGCAGCAGACAAATGACATCATCTCATCCTAACAAGAGTTGAAATTGAAGCTCCACACTACTGCTGAGGGGACCAGATACAACTTTTTTCCATTAAAGGTCAGGGGTACAATTTAAAAAGTAGCCAACGCATTTCGGGGGTCTAAGTGCCCCCTTCATCAGGGCTAGAAAGAACATAAGAAGGTTTTCATATCAATCGGATATCGATATACTGTATATCACAGGTGTCAAACACAAGGTCCGCGGGCCGAATCCGGCCCTCCGGGCCATTTTATGTGGCCCTCGCACCTCTCCTGCAGCTGCAGGAGAGCTCCAGCCCTCCTCCAGACCCTTACTTTCTGCTTTCAAGCAATGCATCCAGCTTCTTCCCAGCAGCAGTATAAGGAAAGAGGGGTGCACTGTGATGTAAGGGAGAGTGGGGGACTCAACTTCTGATGGTGGGGTGGCTCTTGACATCTAATGTAAAGGGGAGGGGATGCGTTGGACATCTAATCTTACAGATACAATCGGCCCTTTTGAGGGCAATCATAATGCTGATGTGGCCCGCGATGAAATTGAGTTTGACACCCCTGCACTCGAGTATAAGCCGAGTTTTTCAGCACATTTTTTTGTGCTGAAAAAGCCCCCCTCGGCTTATACTCGAGTCTCCGGCGGTGTCATGCAGTCAGTCGGCGGCGGCCATCCGTCCGTCCAGTCCATCCAGGAGGCAGCCGTCCAGTGTAACCGGTCAAATTCTCCAACAGAGGGTTCTGCGCAGCGCGGCCACCGTCCAGTGTAACAAAGCCCCGCCTCCTCCTCGTCCGTGATAGGCGGAACGCTGGGAAACTGAATCGGTGTTCCGTCTATCGAGGACGAGGAGGAGGCGGGGCTTTGTTACACTGGACGGTGGCCGCGCTGCGCAGAACCCTCTGTTGGAGAATTTGACCGGTTTGAAAATATGACAGAACACCGGCCGCCGACTGACTGCATGACACCGCAGGAGACTCAGAGGCTTTGTTACACTGGACTGAGATCAGGTACATGAGGCACAGTAAGGCATGCAGATGGGCACAGTGAGGCTGCAAATGGGCACAGTGATGCTGCAGATGGGCACAGTGAGGCCTGCAAATGGGCACAGTGAGGCTGCTAATGGGCACAGTGAGGCTGCAAATGGGCACAGTGATGCTGCAGATGGGCACAGTGAGGCATGCAGATGGGCACAGTGAGGCATGCAAATGGGCACAGTGAGGCTGCTAATGGGCACAGTGATGCTGCAGATGGGCACAGTGAGGCATGCAAATGGGCACAGTGATGCTGCAGATGGGCACAGTGAGGCCTGCAAATGGGCACAGTGAGGCTGCTAATGGGCACAGTGAGGCTGCAAATGGGCACAGTGAGGCTGCAAATGGGCACAGTGATGCTGCAGATGGGCACAGTGAGGCATGCAGATGGGCACAGTGAGGCATGCAAATGGGCACAGTGAGGCTGCTAATGGGCATGGTGATGCTGCAGATGGGGACAGTGAGGCATGCAGATGGGCACAGTGAGGCATGCAAATGGGCACAGTGAGGCTGCAAATGGGCACGGTGATGCTGCAGATGGGCACAGTGAGGCTGCAAATGGGCACGGTGATGCTGCAGATGGGCACAGTGAGGCTGCAAATGGGCACAGTGAGGCTGCAGATGAACATCGTTGACCCTCTTTTCCACTTACAGTAGCTGCTGCATTTCCCACCCTAGGCTTATACTCGAGACAATACGTTTTCCCATTTTTTGTGGTAAAATTAGGTGCATCGGCTTATACTCGGGTCGGCTTATACTCGAGTATATACGGTAATATCCTCCACAGGGTCATAATTACAAAGTCACTAGACGAGTGGTTGCCAACTTATGAGCTTTGGCCATCTACATGGGCCGGCATGGAGTAAAGTTGCTCCTACGGATGGGCAGGAGTCGGCCACCCCGGCACACAGATACCGGGCCGGCGCATCTTCAATGCGCTGGAAATTGTACGCTTTTATACAGGGTCACATGTGAATGGAGCCTTAGTAGAAGCTTCCACCCTGGTTGTTGGCACAACATCGGTATTCTATGTCCCATTAGCCCCCCTCATCTATTATGATGGTTGCTGAACCCCCCCCCCCCCCCCCAACCTTCATTGGTTGTATTTACCAGCAGAGCAGACACAGATTCTGGCATAGGGCCCATGCCATTCCAACTATGAGCTGCTCTACATGTCACATACCCCGTGCAACTTCATCTGTGCAATTTCTGGATAGCGATATTCGGGGAAAGCTGGCTGCCGCTCATAGCTCCTGTGTGTAATGGTAGACAAAGGAATGAGAGTCTCATAACTCACTTCAATCAGACCATCCGGGACACTGGAGAGCTCTGATAGAAAGAACGGGATTATGAAATTGTGATGAATATGAGGGGACATTGCATAGAGGTCACGTCTGGCTGTTAAAGAACAAGATATTCTTTAATATTTACAGCTGAGCTCCAGGCACAGAAACGTTCTTCCAACTATATTCTTTAACAGCCTCAAAGGACATCCATCCATTCGGTGTGCACCAAATGCATTTACATATCCAGATATTACCTTGTAAAAGTAGAGGTGACGTTGTCACTGTGCTTTACATGGCCTGTGGGGCTCGACATCTCCACTCCCTACAGGTAAATAACATGCCTAAAATACATTAAATGTATAGAGTCATGTGAAAAAGTAAGTACACCCCCAACGTGTTGACTTTTTCAATATAATTGAACAGGCGGACATTCGATCTTTATATTGTGCCTACAGATAAAGGTGACATACTGTATACGTGAAAAAAATGACAAATACAATTGACATGGTGTATTCATTTTCATGAAGGGGGTCTCCAATCTTTTCAGTACAAGGGCCACATTGAATATTTTAAAAATATTTGTGGGCTGACAAACTTAGCCCCCGCCCCCCCCCCTTCACATCAGAAGCCCTCCCTTCCATCAGGTCTCCCTTTCAAATCAGAAGCCCCCCTTTTCACATCCACAGCTGATCACCGATCACAGTAAAGGGACAATCACAGGGGCCCTTTACCATGTGATCAGCTGTGTCCAACAGCTGTGTAAACACACTTGCTGGTTTTTGGCACTTCTTTCCTCATGCGCTGTCACAGTGTGAGGTGAGGAGGGCCAGTAACCAGCAAGTGTGACAGGGGACATGTACACAGATAATCAGGGCACTGATTATCAGAGCAGTCCCATCAGTGCAGCCTATCAGTGTTGCCTCATCAGGGCTGCCTCATCAGTGCAGCCCATCAGTGCTACCTACCAGTGCCCCTCAGTGCTGCCTCATCAGTGCCCATCAGTGCTGCCTCATCAGTGCAGCCTATCAGTGCTGCCTACCAGTGTCCTTCAGTGCTGCCTCATCAGTGCAGCTCATCAGTGTCACCTCCTTAGTGCCCATCAGTGCAGCCTACCAGTGCCCATCAATGCTGCCTCATCAGTGCAGCCTATCAGTGCCGCCTCATCAGTGCAGCCTATCAGTGCCCATCAGTGCCGCCTCATCAATGCAGCCTATCAGTGCCGCTTCCTCAGTGCTCACCAAGGCAGCCTCATCAGTGCTGCCTCATCAGTGCAGCCTACCAGTGCCCATCAGTGCAGCTTTCATCAGGGCAGCCTCATCACCGCACATCAGTGAAGGAGAATAATTGCTTATTTGCAAAATGTTATTACATAGATAGTCTGGTTGAAAAAAGACACAAATTCATCTAGTTCAACTAATAAAAAGTGGGTAAAAGAGTTCCATATACACAATCCTATACCCACACTTGATCCAGAGGAAGGTGAAAAACATGATCCAATTTGCACCAGCAGGAGAAATAATACCTCCCTGAGACCCGAGAGGCAATTGGATATTCCCTGGATCAACTTTACCTATAACTAAAACTAAAAAATTATTATTATTCTTTCTGTAAATTTTTTAAAGTCGTTTATGAAAAAATTAAAAAAACTCAGCGATGATTAAATAGCAAAAAAAAGCTCTATTTATTAAAAAAAAAAGATGTCATATGGGTACAGTGCTGCATGACCACGCAATTGTCATTTAAAGTGTGACAGCGCTGAAAGCTTAAAATTGGCCTGGGCATGAAGGGGGTGAAAGTGTCCAGTATTGAAATGGTTAAAAAAGTTGCCAAATTGAAATGAATCATTCCACTGTAAGGCCCATTTCACACTGGGGCGGTTTGCAGGCGCTATTGCGCTAAAAATAGCGCCTGCAAACCGACTCTAAACAGCGGCTGCTGTTTCTCCAGTGTTAAAGCCTGAGGGAGCGGTGCGCTAGCAGGACCGTTCCAAAAGTCCTGCTAGCCGCATCTTTGGAGCGGTGAAGGAGCGGTATGTTTACCGCTCCTGCCCATTGAAATCAATGAGACAGCGCGGCTATACCGCCAGCAATGCGCTTTGCAGTGGTTTTTAACCCTTTTTCGGCCGCTAGCGGGGGGTAAAACCACACCGCTAGCGGCCGAATGCGGCTGCAATTCCGACGGTGAAGCGCCGCTAAAAATAGTGGCGCTTTACCGCCACCGCACCTCCCGCCCCAGTGTGAAAAGGGGCCTTAGGAAAATCATCTACAAGTGGCATAGATCTCAAACAACTGCTAATTTTTCCATGACTGGCCTGAGCAGATCCAGCCCAAGAGGTGACTGATGGTAAAATAAATCTTCAAGAATCCCAAAATGTAATTGCAGGATCTACAGGTAACTCTTGAAACCATTGGGGACAAAGTACATGCATCTACAATCAGAAAGAGATTGCACCAATTCAACCTGCATAAGAGGTGTGTTAAGGGCCTTTTAATGTCCAAAAAGAACATTAGAGCAAGATTACAGTTTCCCATTGAACATGCAAAGACCTCCTTCTTATGGAACAATGTACTAAAGGCTACTTGGCCACATTATGCCGCGTACACACAGTCGGAATTTCCGTTGGAAAAACCATGGATGGTTTTTCCAACGGAATTCTGCTCAAACTTGGCTTTCATACACACGGTCACACAAAGGTTCTCTGAACTTTCGACCGTCAAGAACGCGGTGACGTACAACACTACGACAAGCCGAGAAAATGAAGTTCAATGCTTCGGAGCATGCGTCAAATTGTTTTGCGCGTCGGAATTGCATACAGACAAACAGAATTTCCGAAAAATAGAGAACCTGCTCTCAATCTTTTGTTGGCGGAAGTACCGACGGAAAAAGTTGGATGGAGCATACACACGGTCGGAATATCCGACCAAAAGCTCCCATCACACTTTTTTGGACGGAAGTTCCGACCGCGTGTATGCCGCATTAGACATGCTTGTCCCCAAACAGAAGACAGTATTTCAGAAAAAAAAAACCCATAGGAAATGTGAAACATGGTGATGGGAAGGTTATGGTTTAGGGTTGCTTTGATGCTTCAGGCCCGGGGGCAGCTTGATGTCAAGTCAGCTGTACATTCTGCATCATATCAATGTGTGCTTGATGAGAATGTAAGGCCATCTGTCCAAAAGTTGAAGTTGAATCGGAAACGGGTCTTTCAAAACAATAATGATCCAAAGCACATTAGCCAATTCACTAAGGAATAGCTCGAAAAAGAAGAAATGGACTTCCTTAGGCCCCTTTCACACGGGGCGGATCCGTCATGATCCACCCCGTGAACCTCCGCTTGCTCAGCGGGGATCGCTCCGTTGATCCCCGCTGAGCCGGCGGATGACAGGGCGGTCCCCGCACACTGTGCAGGGACCGCCCTGTCAGATCTCCGCTCTCCCCTATGGGGGATCAGATGAACATGGACCGTCTGTCCGTGTTCATCCGATCCGCTCCGCAGACAGATAGGAAAATATAAATTTTTCTATCCTGAAAAACGGAGCATTGCGGGCACGGATAAGATCAGATGTCAGCGGATGTTCATCCGCTGACATCCGCTATCCCATAGGGATACATGTATGTTCGTTTTTCATCCGAAAACGGATGGGTGAAAAACGGACATACGGTCCGCCCGTGTGAAAGGGGCCTTAGTCAAAGCCCAGATTTGATTCCCTTGACATTTGATTGGGATATTTTGAAATGAGGAGTTCATGCAAGGAAACCCTCAAACATCCAGCAACTAAAAGGAATTTTGCATGTGGTCAGAAATGTCACTGTGTGGTTGCCAGAGACTGACTGGTGGGCATTTATACACAAGGACTGTGCCTTCTTTTTCATTACAAGTAAATAAGGATTCCAAACAGACGCAAACGCTGGTCATTAAGTTCTTGATGAAGGAGGGGAGCAGGCTGTACCACATCCACAGAAGGCTACAGAATATTTACAGATATGACACCATTCACAGGAGTCACCAATGACAAAACATTGCTCTTGTCAGTGGTGTCATCATCATAAACATTTTGTAGCCTAATGCGGATGTTGGACAGCCTGCTGCACCCCTTCTTCATCAAGAACTCAATGACTTCTGCTTGGAATCTTATTTACAGGGGAAACTCGAAAAATTCGAATATCGTGCAAAAGTTAATTTATTTCACTAATGCAACTTAAAAGGTGAAACTAATATATGAGATAGACTGAGTACATGCAAAGCAAGATAGTTCAGGCCGTGATTTGTCATAATTGTGATGATTATGGCTTACAGCTCATGAAAACCCCAAATCCACAATCTCAGAAAATTAGAATATTGTGAAAAGGTGCAATATTCTAGGCTCAAAGGGGGTTATTTACTAAAGGCAAATCCACTTTGCACTGCAAGTGCACTTGGAAGTGCAGTCGCTGTAGATCCGAGGGGGACATGCAAGGAAAATAAAAAACAGCATTTTAGCTTGCACATGATTGGATGATAAAATCATCAGAGCTTCCCCTCATTTCAGATATACCCCTAAGATTTACAGCAACTGTACTTCCAATTGCACTTTCAAGTGCACTTGCAGTGCAAAGTGGATTTACCTTTCGTAAATAACCCCCAAAGTGTCCCACTCTAATCAGCTAATTAAGCCATAACACATGCAAAGGGTTCCTGAACCTTTAAATGATCTCTCAGTCTGGTTCAGTAGGAATCACAATCATGGGAAAGACTGCTGACCTGACAGTTGTGCAGAAAACCATCATTGACACCCTCCATAAGGAGGGAAAGCCTCAAAAGGTAATTGCAAAAGAAGTTGGATGTTCCCAAAGTGCTGTATTAAAGCACATTAATAGAAAGTTATGTGGAAAGGAAAAGTGTGGAAGAAAAAGGTGCACAAGCAGCAGGGATGACCACAGCCTGGAGAGGATTTCCAGGAAACGGCCATTCAGAAGTGTTGGGGACTTTCACAAGGAATGGACTGAGGCTGGAGTCAGTGCATCAAGAGCCACCACACACAGACAGATCCTGGACATGGGCTTCAAATGTCGTATTCCTCTTGTCAAGCCGATCCTGAAAAACAAACAATGTCAGAAGTGTCTTACCTGGGCTAAAGAAAAACAGACCTGGTCTGTTGCTCAGTGGTCCAAAGTCCTCTTTTCTGATGAGAGCAAATTTTGCATCTCATTTGGAAACCAAGGAGCCGGAGTATGGAGGAAGAATGGAGAGGCACACACTGCAAGATGCTTGAAGCCAAGTGTGAAGTTTCCACAGTCTGTGTTGATTTGGGGAGCCGTGTCATCTGCTGGTGTTGGTCCACTGTGCTTCATTAAGTCCGGGGTCACCACAGCCGTCTACCAGGAGATTTTGGAGCACTTCATGCTTCCTTCCACAGACGAGCTCTATGGGGATGCTGACTTTATTTTCCAGCAGGACTTGGCACCTTCCCACACTGCCAAAAGCACCAAAACCTGGTCACATGACCGTGTGATTACTGTGCTTGATTGGCCAGCAAACTCGCCTGACCTGAACCCTATAGAGAATCTATGATAGAGAATCTATGGGGCATTGCCAAGAGAAAGATGAGAGACATGAGACCGAACAATGCAGAAGAGCTGAAGGCCTCTATTGAAGCATCCTGGTCTTCCATAACACCTCAGCAGTGCCACAGGCTGATCACCTCCATGCCACGCCGCATTGAGGCAGTAATTGCTGCAAAAGGGGCCCAAATCAAGTACTGAGTACATATGCAGCTTCTTCTTTTCAGAGGTCCGATATTGTTCTATGTACAATCCTTGTTTTATTGATTGCATGTAATATTCAAATTTTCTGAGACTGTGGATTTTGGGTTTTCATGAGCTGTAAGGCCTCGTACACACGGCCGAGATTCTCGTCGAAAAAAACATGTAGTTTTTTTCAACGAGATTCTTGGACAAGAAACTTGTCCCGGCCGAGTGTACAGACGCTCGATTCAAAGAACCCGCGGTTCTTTGAATGGAGCGTACGCGGTGACGTCATCGACTACGACGAGCATGCGCTCGTCACATTCGATGCCGTCGCCGCCATCTTGATATACCCTACGTATGCCTAGGAAGCTACCGCGCATGCGTCAAATTCATTTCGAACATGCGCGGGCTTCCGGGAGGACAGGTAAGTGTACACACACTCACTTTTCTCGTCGAGAAATATGCCGACGAGAATCTCGACGAGAAAATAGAGAGCAGGATCTCTATTTTCTCGTCGAGATTCTTGTCGCTTTTCTTGACGAGAAACCATACACACGAACGAATTTCTCGGCAAAAAATCTCTGCCAGCAAGTTTCTTGCTGGTTTTTGCCGAGAAACTCGTTCGTGTGTACGAGGCTTAAGACTTAATCATCACAATTATGACAAATCATGGCTTGAATTATCTTGCTTTGCATGTAATGAGTCTCTCTCATATATTAGTTTCACCTTTTAAGTTGGATTAGTGAAATAAATGAACTTTTGCACAATATTCAAATTTTTTGGAGTTTCACCTGTAGCTGCAATGAAAAAGGAGAAAGTATAGTCCTTGTATATAACTGTCCATCAGTCTCTGACATCGACACAGGGACATTTTTGACCACATGCAAAGTTTCTTTAGTTGCAGGATGCTTGTGGTTTCGTTGCATGAAGTCCCCATTACAGAATGTCAATGGGAAAAAGAATAGGAGGTATTATAGAGGAAGAGTTACTGGTTGATGGTTTACATCTCCACTCCATAACGCCAGAAGCCAATCGCATGAAGCTCCAAAAAGTTCTGGAGCTTTTTTTGTAGCTCAATTCGGGCAGATTTGGGCGTTTTTCTTTTTTTTTACATTGGTGACCATTTGACCTTTAAAAAAAACGCGGTAAAAATTGCTGCAAAAAGCGACTTTCTTCCTGAAAACGCTACGCTTAGGTGTGAATGCAACCTTACACTAAAATCTCTAAATCTACAGTCATCCACGATCTAATGGCGCGTACACATGCTCGGAATTTCCGATGGAAAAAGTCCAACGTAATTTTTTCATCGGATACTCCGACCGTGTGTATGCCCCATCTGACTTTTTCCGTCGGAAATTCCGACGGAATTAGATAAAGAACATGTTCTCTTTTTTTCCGATGAAAAAAATTCGGAAATTCCGTTCGTCTGTGTGGAACTCCAACGGAGAAAAAACTACGCATGCTCAGAATCAAGTCGACGCATGCTCAGAAGCATTGAACTTCTTTTTTCTCGGCTCGTCGTAGTGTTGTATGTCACCGCGTTCTTGACAGTCGGAATTTGGTGTGACAGTGTTTATGCAAGACAGCTTGAACGGAGTTCCGTCGGAAAAACCCGTCGGAGTTTATTCCAACGGAAAATTCGACCGTGTGTACGGGGCATTAGACTAACCTATCTAGCCCTGTAAAGCAGAAATCGCTATACATACCTTTTTTGAAGCCGCTCCAGTCTGGTCTCCAGCGGCGGAAGTTCTGCATAGGAGACAGCTGGCAATGGCTGGGAAATGAATGGGAATTGACATCACCCTTAAGCCCTGTACACACGATCGATTTTACCGATGAAAACAGTCCGATGGACTTTTTTCATCGGACAAACCGATCGTGGTATGGGACCCATCGGTCTTTTTTCCATCGGTTTTTAAATAGAACATGTTTTAAATTTTTCAGATGGATCAAAAACCGATAGCAAATTCCGATCGTCTAGGGCAGGGGTCTCAAACTGGTGGCCCTCCAGCTGTTGCAAAACTACAATTCCCATGAGGCATTGTAAGGCTGACAGTTACAAGCATGACTCCCATAGGCAAAGGCATGATGGGATTTGTAGTTCCGCAACAGCTGGAGGGCCGCCGGTTTGAGACCCCTGGTCTATGAGCAAGTCCATCGGATAAAAAACCCACGCATGTTCAGAATCAAGTTGACGCATGCTCAGAAGCATTGAACTTCATTTTTCTCGGCTCATCGGAGTGTTTAACGTCACCGCGTTTGGAACGGTCGGTTTTTTGACTGATGGTGTGTAGGCAAGACTGATGGAAGTCAGCTTCATCGGATTTCCGATGGACAAAACCATCGGATTAGAATCCATAGGATATCCGATCGTGTGTAAGAGGTGTGAGGGGGTTAGCTTGGCAGCGGGTGTGTGTGACCCCCCGGGATGGGCTCCCCACACAAAAACAGGCCCAGCAAACGGAGGTTGTGGTTTTCAAAATCAAAAAAAAAAAAAGGTGCGGTTTATTTTCTATTTACAGTGACAAAACACAGCAAAGCCAAAAGAAACATAAACAAATTAAATCCTGGTCAACTTGACCTCTGACTAAACATGCAGGTTTCCTAACTAACAACTGGGATCAGCCTAGTGCTGTCCTAGTCCCTAAGTCCCTGGTTTAGTAAAAGTCCAAACAAATAGCCACACAGGCTTTGCCTCCCCGCACAGGGGTTCACTCTCCCTAGACAGTCCACACAGGTCTGGTTCCAGGCATGAGCTAACATCTAATGAAGCTGGGAGTTCTTATAGAGGCCTAAATGAGCTGACAAGCTTCAGCTGGCCTCATCAACTCCCTGTCTGTACGACGCCCAGCCCTCTCCCTAGAGGTATGAGTCATCCATGAGCCCACTAGCCTTAGCTGGGCTTATACAACTCTCCACCTAGTTGTATAAGTCGGCGTAAAGCCTGAATCTGGGCGAAATATATCTACCCCCCTGGATGCAACCAGGTGACTTTACCTTCCTGCTGTCACATACCCCCCCCTCTTGTTTTAACCTCGGGGTTGGAACACCAGCAATCAGGCATTCATGTACTCGAGACAAAGCATCCACATTCCCCATTTGAACGCCAGGGCGATGCTTTACTGTGAAGTTGAATTCCTGGAGGGCCAGGAACCACCTATTCACTCTTCTATTTGTTTCCTTGTTTTGAGCCATCCACTTTAACGGAGCGTGATCCGTAACCATGTCAAAGTGCCTACCTAGCAGGTAGTACCGAAGGGAATCTAGAGCCCACTTCACCGCTAAACACTCCTTTTCAACGGTGGCGTAATTTACCTCATGGGACTTCAACTTCCTGCTGAGGTAAATGACTGGGTGCTCTTCCCCGTTCCAGACCTGGGACAATACTGCTCCTAACCCCACATCTGACGCATCACTTTGTACGACAAAGTCTTTAGAGAAGTCGGGTGAGTACAACACTGGCTGGCTACATAAGGCTTGTTTCAAGAATTGGAATGCTGCCTCAGCCTCGGGGGTCCATTTAATCATGACCGACCCTTTCCCCTTCGTTAGGTTGGTTAGGGGCACAGCCTTAGAAGCAAAGTGGGGAATGAATCGCCGATAATACCCAGCGATTCCCAGAAAGGCTCGTACCTGCTTCTTGCTGTTGGGACGTGGCCAACTCTGGATGGCCTCGACTTTGTTGAGTTGGGGTTTTATTACTCCCCTCCCAATGGTGTACCCAAGATATTTGGCCTCCTCCTGCCCAATGGTACACTTCTTGGGGTTAGCCGTAAACCCCGCTTCCCGAACAGAGTCCAGGACTGCTTGCACTTTTGGCAGATGTGAGGCCCAATCTGTGCTATGGACAATTACGTCATCCAGGTAAGCCGCAGCATACTTCCGATGGGGCCTCAGCATCTGGTCCATTTTCCGCTGGAATGTGGCCGGCGCATTCTGTAACCCGAACGGCATTCTTTTATATTGGAACGCCCCGTCTGGGGTTACAAATGCGGTTTTCTCTTTGGCCAATTTGGCCAGGGGGATTTGCCAATACCCTTTTGTGAGGTCAAGAGTCGTCATGTATCGGGCTGTTCCCAGCCGGTCGATCAACTCATCTATACGTGGCATGGGGTAGGTGTCAAATTTTGTAACTTTGTTCAACTGACGAAAATCGTTACAAAATCGCCAGCTCCCATCCGGTTTAGGCACCAACACAATGGGACTAGACCAATCACTTTGGGACTCCTCTATCACCCCTAAGTTCAGCATTTTCTGTACTTCCTCCCGTATTGCCTCCCGTCGGGCCTCTGGGATCCGATAGGGTTTTAACTTCACCCTTTCACCGGGCGGGGTAATGATGTCATGCTCTACCCCAAATGTTTGTCCCGGCAGCTCAGAGAATACCTCCTTGTTGCGAAGCACAAACTCCTTAACCTCCTGTTGTTGGGGTTGTGACAAGGTGGCTGCTATTCCAACCTCAGGAATCACGCAACCAGTTTGAGCTGGTGACCAAGTGTCTGCGACTAGGGACTCTCTATCCCTCCAGGCTTTCAACAGATTAACGTGATAGATCTGTTCGGGCTTTCGCCTTCCTGGTTGTCTGACCTTGTAATTCACTTCACTCACTTTTTCCATTATCTCGTAGGGGCCTTGCCATTTGGCAAGGAATTTACTTTCAACCGTAGGGACAAGTACCAGTATCCTATCCCCCGGGGAAAAGGTACGGGTCTTGGCTCCACGGTTGTACACTCTCTGCTGTGCTAACTGCGCTTGGGCCAAATGTTCCTTCACGATGGGCATTACCTGTGCAATTCGGTCTTGCATCAGGGCGACATGCTCAATCACACTCCTGTGGGGAGAACTCTCACTTTCCCAAGTTTCCTTGGCAATATCCAACAGCCCTCTTGGGTGTCTCCCATACAGTAACTCAAAGGGGGAGAATCCCGTAGAGGATTGGGGCACCTCCCTAATAGCAAACATCAGATAAGGAAGTAGACAGTCCCAATCCTTTCCATCTCTATCCACCACTTTCTTCAACATTTGTTTTAGGGTTTTGTTGAATCTTTCAACCAGCCCATCGGTTTGGGGGTGATACACAGATGTACGTAATTGCGTCACTTTGAACAATTTACACAGCTCCTTCATAACCCGGGACATAAAGGGTGTACCTTGGTCCGTAAGCAGTTCTTTACAAATACCCACCCGGCTAAACACAAGAGATAGCTCTTTGGCTATGGTTTTGGCCGAGGTATTTTGGAGAGGGATCGCTTCTGGATAACGGGTGGCATAGTCCATTATAACTAATATGTACTGGTGCCCCCTAGCGGACTTGATTATAGGACCTACCAAATCCATGGCGATCCTCTCAAACGGGACCTCAATGATGGGTAGAGGGACCAGCGGGCTACGGAAATGTGGCATCGGGGCCGACCTCTGACACACAGGGCAGGAGGAACAATAATTTTCTATGTCCTTCATCACCCCCGGCCAATAGAATCTCTGTAATACCCTCTCTCGGGTTTTCTCTGTCCCCAGATGACCTCCAAGAATGTGCCCATGGGCCAACTCCAACACCAACTTCCTGTAAGGTTTGGGCACCACAAGCTGCTCAACGGTTTCTTCTGCCCTTTTTGCCACCCGATACAGTAGGTCCTTCTCTACGCTGAAGTATGGGTAAGTGCAGGTATTATCTGGGTTCACTAACTCGCCATCTATTTTCACTACGTTTTCCCGTGCCTTTATTAGGGCGGGGTCTTTCAACTGTTCTGTGGCAAAGTTTTCCCTGTGAACCTCAAGATCAGAAAACTCCACAGACGGTAGGTTTTCGTCTGAGGAGGTGGGCTCCTCTCCAGTTTCTTGAGTCTCCCCTGCCAATACTGATAAGGGAAATTCCGGAGAGTCCTCACCACTCTCAGGGGAGTTCTGGCTATCACATTCCTGGTACATAGGGGCACCAGTGGGGGGCTCAGGATCATCCCACAGTTCCCAGAACTTCGGAAAATCCCTTCCCACAATGGCGTCATACGGTAACTGAGATACTAAGCCCACTGGATGAGAGAGGGTACCTTTGGGGGTCTCGAAACACACTGTAGTCACTGGATACTCTCGGGTGTCCCCATGCACACAAATAACAGCTACCTTGCTATTCCCAGAGACCTCTGTTTTAACTAACTCAGCCTTTATCAGGGTCACAAGGCTACCTGAATCCAGCAATACCACAACATTTCTACCATTAACACACATTTTGCATAAATGTTTCTCAATTCCTCGAATGGCAGTGCATGCGACTGTCGCACACAGCGACTGACGTCTGCCCGTCAGAAAGTCACACTGCATGGGTTCCTCCACAACCGGGCAATTGGCTGCAATATGTCCCGCTTGCCGGCAGCGGTAGCAAACGATCCTTCTTGCCGCCTCTTGAGCCGCTGATTTCCCAGGCTGTTCTCGCCAAACTTGGGGTAGAGCTCCCACCCTCTCACTCTCTCCACCCTTACCCCTTGGACGCGGTATTAGTGGGACGGCTTTCCTCACTGGTCTGCGGACGTTGCTGCATTACTGCTTCCATTTGTTGTAGTCTCTGCTCTTGCTTCTGTAACAGGTCTATGAAGCGGGCCTCAGATTGCTGCTGGGCTTGTTGCTGAGCTGCAAGGCTCTGTTGATGAGCTTGCTGCTGGGCTGCGAAGTTCTGTTGTTGAGCTGCAAGGCTCTTTTGCAAACCTGCATTTGTCTGCTGTTGATTGGCATTTGCTAGAGCCAGCTGCTTCAGTATCTCCTCCATGCTGGCTTAAAAAAAACTGCCACTGGTTCTCCACCAACTGTGAGGGGGTTAGCTTGGCAGCGGGTGTGTGTGACCCCCCGGGATGGGCTCCCCACACAAAAACAGGCCCAGCAAACGGAGGTTGTGGTTTTCAGGCCTCATGCCCACGGGCGTTTTTTCAGCCGCGTTTTTGAGCGTTTTTTACAGCTTAAAAACGCCTGTCCATGTTAGTCTATAGCTTCATGCCCACCTAGGCGTTTTTGAGCTGTAAAGAGCATAGGCGTTTGTAAGCTGTAAAAAAAACCCAGGGCCAGTGCGTTCCTCAGCGTCAGAACTAGGCAGGAAAAAACGCGAGCGTCAAAAAACGCGCAAAAAACGCGCACTAACGCGCGGTCGCGTTTTTAGCTCCGACGTTTTTTTTTTTTTTTTTTTTTTTTTTTTTTTCCAAAAAAAAATAAAAAAAAAAATAAAAAAATATTTAGGCCTCATGCCCACTGGCGTTTTTACAGCTGCGTTTTTGAGCGTTTTTTACAGCTTAAAAACGCCTGTCCATGTTATTGTAAATATTTTTTTTTTTTGAAAAAAAACAAAACAAAAAAAAAAAAAAAACGTCGGAGCTAAAAACGCGACCGCGCGTTAGTGCGCGTTTTTTGCGCGTTAGTGCGCGTTAGTGCGCGTTTTTTGACGCTCGCGTTTTTTCCTGCCTAGTTCTGACGCTGAGGAACGCACTGGCCCTGGGTTTTTTTTACAGCTTACAAACGCCTATGCTCTTTACAGCTCAAAAACGCCTAGGTGGGCATGAAGCTATAGACTAACATGGACAGGCGTTTTTAAGCTGTAAAAAACGCTCAAAAACGCGGCTGAAAAAACGCCCGTGGGCATGAGGCCTAACAATAACATGGACAGGCGTTTTTAAGCTGTAAAAAACGCTCAAAAACGCAGCTGTAAAAACGCCAGTGGGCATGAGGCCTCAAAATCAAAAAAAAAAAAAGGTGCGGTTTATTTTCTATTTACAGTGACAAAACACAGCAAAGCCAAAAGAAACATAACCAAATAAAATCCTGGTCAACTTGACCTCTGACTAAACATGCAGGTTTCCTAAACTAACAACTGGGATCAGCCTGGTGCTGTCCTAGTCCCTAAGTCCCTGGTTTAGTAAAAGTCCAAACAAATAGCCACACAGGCTTTGCCTCCCCGCACAGGGGTTCACTCTCCCTAGACAGTCCACACAGGTCTGGTTCCAGGCATGAGCAAACACCTAATGAATCTGGGAGTTCTTATAGAGGCCTAAATGAGCTGACAGGCTTCAGCTGGTCTCATCAACTCCCTGTCTGTACGACGCCCAGCACTCTCCCTAGAGGTATGAGTCATCCATGAGCCCACTAGCCTTAGCTGGGCTTATACAACTCTCCACCTAGTTGTATAAGTCGGCGTAAAGCCTGAATCTGGGCGAAATATATCTACCCCCCTGGATGCAACCAGGTGACTTTACCTTCCTGCTGTCACAGAGGCTATAGACTTACAATAGGGCTTCCGTTGTCGGCTGTCTCTTCTGTACACGCCTCCTTCACTGACAGCTTAGCGTGGGACCGGAGCGGCTTCAAAAAAGGTATGTATAGCGATTTCTTCTTTACAGGGCTAGATAGGTTCGTATTAGATCATGGATGCCTGTAGATTTACAGATTTTAGTGTTATGGTGGACTTCTACTTTAAACATTTGCCTACTGGGCACTTTCACTCCCTTCCTGCCCAGGCCAATTTTCAGCTTTCAGCGCTGTCACACTTTGACAATTGCGCGGTCATGCAAAACTGTACCCAAATTAATTTTTATAATTTTTTTGAGACAGACAGAGCTTTCTTTTGGTGGTATTTAATTTTCACAGTGCACCATTACATCTATTAATATTTTAGTTGAATAAATGATTGAGAAGGCCGATGTTTCTCCTGTTTTTCTTCAGGTACGTTACCTTTATCTGTAGGCCTTTTGAAAAAAAAATATTTAATCATTGCGCCTTCAAATATGTTGAAAAAGTCAACAATTTCCACGAGGTGGACTAGATTTTATACATGACTTTAAGATCACTGTTGACATAAATGGTCTGGAACGGGGTCTCCTTCAGCTCAAGGATCTTGCCATCAGCGGTGGAGAGGACACAGTCGCAGGAACGTCCTATAGCACATGCCGGCCTTGTCACCAAAATAGCAGGCCGGTGTCATTCAGGACATTGCTCGCTTTCCCCGGCGCGTTATTGGTATCTGTGAACCCGAATCACATTACAGAGTTGAGTTACACCAGCCTCTTCCCGGCTCCTATTGCAGCTTGGCAGCCCTGCGAGCGTAGGATCCGTTTCATTCAGCGTAGTGATATTCTAAGGCCAGTTCTCACCCTCCGTTCGCTTCCTAAATCTGTTTCTGCATCCATCCCATCTGGATCAAAATTTCCCTTGTGATGCCGAGCAGAATTTGCCAGGAAAGAGGTGAATTACGCATGCAATCGTATTGAGGCGTGGTTGGCGTGAGCATTGGACTATTCACCAAACACAAGCAAGATACCCATCCACGAATGGTATGATTGTCTATGAATTGGTAATTCACCCAAATATCTGAAGATGGAGCCTGGTCTGTTTTTATCGTAGACGGCAAGACTTTAAAAATAGTCTCAATTCACTATAACCATAAGCTACAAAACGTTTGCTGTTGGCCATAACTATTGTCATTTCCAGCCTTGGGTCTCTTATTTTGAGCTCTCATTCCTGATAAAGACCACATGGAAAGTAACGAATGGTATCACTTATTGGATTGAGCCTTATCCTCCCGACCAATCAAGCTTCAGGCAGCACTCAAAGGGTACGTAAGCCCTAAAAAATGTACTTCTTTTATGTGGTCCAAATATTGGAAGCATTTTGTTATATCAGTTTAATAAGTACCTGTTAATCCTGCCAGATTCTGATAACGTCTTGTGCTGCACCCTTCTCAGGAACTTCCTTTGCACCTGTCTCTAAGGACTACAGAACCCCCCCCCCCTCCTTTTAGAGAAGAGGAAAAGGGGAGTTGTTTGTAGTCCTGCCTTCGTGTTGTTCCTCCATAGATACAGTGCAGGGAGTGAATGTTGTCTCCCTAGGCCAGGAAGTGTGTTACTGGCAGGATCAACAGGTAAGACTTAAAGCGGAGCTCCACCCAAAAGTGGAACTTCTGCTCATCGGATTCCTCCCCCCCTCCGGTGCCACAATTGGCACCTGTCGGGGGGAGGGGGGACAGGATACCTGTCTTTGACAGGTATCCTTTCCCACTTCCGGGAGTCTGGCCGCGGCCGTGACGTCACTGCGGGGCTCCCTCCTCCTCCTCCCCCGGCCACCGGGCTAATAGGACAGAGAAGCAGGGCCCCGTGCATGCGCGGTAGGGTTCCCGGCGTGAAGCTAAAAGGCTACACTGCCTGGTTCCCTTCCCCGCAATGGCGGCGGCAGCACCCGACAGCAGTGGCGTCTCTAGCTTTCATATTTAGGGGGGGCACATGGGGGGACAAGGACAAAAGTAGGGGGGCCAACCATAAAACGTGTGTGTGTGTGTATGCACACGAAACGCATGAACATGAAATATTCCTGACAATGTACACGAAACGCACAAATATGAAATATTCCAGACAAATTCAATGCACACGAAACACATGAACATGAAATATTCCTGACAATGTACATGAAAAGCACAAAAATGAAATATTCCAGACAAATTCAATGCACACGAAACGCATTAACATGAAATATTCCTGACAATGTACACGAAACGCATTAACATGAAATATTCCTGACAATGTACACGAAACGCACAAATATGAAATATTCCTGACAATGTACACGAAACGCACAAATATGAAATATTCCTGACAATGTACACGAAACGCACAAATATTAAATATTCCTGACAATGCACACAAAACGCACAAATATGAAATTTGAATTCTTAATTCACGGTTCACCTACGTTGTCAGCAAATTTTAACTCATTCATGGTAAAATATCAATTTATTGTTTAATCCTTATCAATTATCATTGCATGCACTTTGTAAACTGAAAAAAATATTTCTTAGGCCCGGTTTACACTGGTGCGTTGCGAGAACACTGCGAATCCACTGCGGATTCCTGCATCGCACCCGACTCGCACGCAAGTTCACATTTAAGGCTAGGTTCACACTGCTGCGATGTCAGAGTTCGCATGTGATCCGCACCGCACTGCAAGTGCACATCACAGGACCCTTTTTTTTGTCCGCAGCAGAATCGGATCGCATGGGTGTTCACACCCATGCGATCCGATTCCTGTCCGAGTTTGCAGATCGCACTGCGATATGTTAACTGATTTGGGGGTGTCATTAACTTTTACTTGACACTCCCAGCAGTTCACATAGGGCAGTGTGAACTGCTGCCGGGAAAACCTGCGATGCGGGAACCCGCAGTGGATTCGCAGCGTTCCCGCATCGCAGCAGTGTGAACTGAGCCTAAATCTGAAATAAATAGCTGGTGGTTCTGGTGCCGGACAACAGTAACTTCAAAGATACATAAGACAGAGCTCTCATGGAGGTAACAGAAAAAATACTTAACTAATATTATATATTGGGGTCAATGATATATATTTTAACCTCTAAAACACACATTGGTTTGGGTTTTGCAAAAAGAAAAAACAAAGCCTCCTATATACTATTTAGTCAATATTACTTCATCTTTTCATCATGCTTTTCTAATATTAGTTAAGTATTTTTTCTGTTACCTCCATGAGAGCTCTGTCTTATGTATCTTTGAAGTTACTGTTGCACCAGAACCACCAGCTATTTATTTCAGATTATAAATGGTAATGCAAGCAAATTTTTACTGTTTTTTGGACCTACCTTTCCTGTGGCAGCACTGGTGGCAGAGGCACTGTGACTGGACTGGAGTTGGCGGGCAAAATATGATCAATTATTCATGCTAACCTACCGCGGCGATGGGAGTTAGCATGCGGTAGGCTGGCTGCGCTGCTCTTCTCAGTGACTCACTGACTCCACCCCCCTGGAGCAGGGAGCTTGAGCACGACGTAGCCAGCGCCGCGGACTACAATTCCCATAATCAATAGCGGCGGCCGTCAGACGCGACGTCACGTGACAGACTGACGTCTGTTACTGTAGTGAGTCTGATTCAGTCATTCAGCGCCGCGGATGGAAACTCAGATAGCCGCGGCGCTGGCGGACATTTTTTGTGTTAAAACCAACAACTTAACTTGGGGGGGCACATGGGGGGGCACACAGTAAAATTGGGGGGGACGTGGCCCCCTCAGGTCCCACCCTGGTGACGCCCATGCCCGACAGCTGATGGAAACATCAGCTGCGGTGCCGACATCGAGGGACTGCAGAAAAGGTAAGTCTCCTATTATTAAAAGCCAGCAGCTGCAGTATGTGTAGCTGCTGGCTTTTCATTTTTTTTATTTTCCCCGGAACACCACTTTAAATAGGTACTGCAGTCTGTTTACATAATTTGTAATAAAAACATCTTTGCCATTCTGAAGCTTCCCTCCAACCACTTTGCATATTATTTTATATATACTGGGATTCTGTACTTGCCAAATATGCTGCAGAAATCTCCCTCCACTGAGTCTGGCTGCAGCCATTTTAACTGTGGGCAGCTGAAGCTGCTGCCTGTTCATTTCCTGGATTTAAACAGACACATAGAGGCACACCTCCAGCTTTGCAGCCTTGCAGCGTTCATTGGCCCTCTTATGACTCATCCCCCTCACTTCCTGGCAAACTCTCAGGAGAGTGAGAGAGAGAGAGCTGTGCATGATGTCATAAGCCTAGGCTAATGACCAGACAAGAAACAGGAAGTGGGCTGTATAAGGGATTTACTGGCAGAATTTTTTTTTTCCTATCCAAAGTTAAAACAACAAGGGCAGAAGATTTAAAAGATGGAAAGATGAAAAAATAACCGAAGGTCCGCTTTAAGAGACATGTGCGCTTAAGGCATGCTAAAGTGGCATCTCATGTAATTTGGCTTTAAGTGTTATTTAGCAACCCCTTGTAGCCAATATCTTTCATTCTCTTCTTTGCCTTTTCCTAACCTTATTATTACACTACAAAGCTGTATACCACTGACAGATATTTGATATATTGGGGTCTGTTTATCAATGTTTTCACCCAACATTCACACATCTTTCACCCAAGAATTGCAAATGTTTCCCATAAATGTCAGGTAAAAAAAAATAGTGAATCTTGGTGAAAGCTGTGCAGAAGCATTGATCATACTGACCCAAGTCTGCGTTTTGCGTTCATACTTTCGAACATCGGTCTGATAAGGCTGAATATCTTATTGTATGTGGTCAACTTGTGTGGTGTGGTTACAGTTTTATTTTTTGCTTTTATGATCATGTGTTGCCTGGGTTTAATTGGATTGTTTTATTATTATTATATCATTATTTTATAAAATAATGATATTATTATTATTAAATGTATTAATAATCTAGTTTCTTATCAATTTTATTATCTGAGGATTTGGTGGCCCAATACTCCAGGCTAGGTTCAGACCTTTTGTGTGTCAGGAAGGCCCACAAAAATGCCTCTGCAAACGCACGCATATTCGTGTGCGCCAACAGTGTTTGACAAAAATAAATAAATCAGAGACTTATTTTACACGTTTCTCACACTTGAAATGGATTGGCTGCCCTACACACAGGAATGCACCAAAAGTACACAAAAACGCGCCTGCACTTGGTCGCACCTGTAGGTATGAACATGGGCGTCCACTCCATAGGACAAGGGGGGCCAATTGCCCCCCCTGGAGACACACTATATTTATATGGACATGGAGTGAAGCGGAATTATCCTCAAGAGCTATTTCACACTGCCAGCTGGCCACGTTATCGGTAAAGCGCCGCTAGTTTTAGCGGCTCTTTTCCATCGTTTTAGTGGCGCTATTGGGCCGCTAGAGGGGGGGGGGGGTTTAAAAAAGAATTGAAATTGCTAATAAGACAATGGCAACTTGATCCTTCTATTAAGCTTTTGCATCAGGTTTCTCAAACCTTTGCATGCCTGCGCTTTATGTCATAATGACTAAGCCCCTCCCCTTCATGACATTGTCAAAAAGGGACCGAGCATGGATGACTTTAAAATGATGCCCCCCCCTGAAAAAAGTTCAGCGGACGCCCATGGGTATGAACCAAGCCCTAGTTGGGTCTGGTGTCCAACTTTACTGGCCAATCAAGCACAGCGATACCAAGATCATTAAACCAGGTCCACTGTGTGTTTTATCAAGTCCAAAGTCAGCACAGCCCCCTACCAGGATATTCTAGAGCACTTCATGCTTCCATCTGCTGACCAGCTTTATGGAGATGCTGATTTCATTTTCCAGCAGGACTTGGTACCTACCAAAAGTACCAATACCTGGTTTAATGATCATGGTATCGTTGTGCTTGATTGGCCAGCAAACTCGCCTGACCTAAACCCCATAGAGAATCTGTGGGGTATTGTCAAGAGGAAGATGAGACATGAGACCCAACAATGCAGACAAGCTGAAGGCCGCTATCAAAGCAACCTGGGCTTCCATAACATCTCAGCAGTGCCACAGGCTGATCACCTCCATGCCACGCCACATTGAGGCAGTAGTTGCTGCAAAAGGAGCCCAAACCAAGTACTGAGTGCATACTATACTCTACATGGACATACTTTTCAGTAAGCCAACATTTCTGTATTAAAAATCCTTTTTTTTTTATTGATCTTATGTAATATTCCGATTTTCTGAGGTCCTGAATTTTGGGTTTTCACTAGCTGTAAGTCATAATCATCAAAATAAAAAGAAAGAAATGCTTGAAATATATCACTATGTGTGTAACACATCTATATAAAATATATGAGTTTCACTTTTTGAGTTGAATTACTGAAATAGAATTAAACTTTGATGATATTCTAAGTTTACGAGATGCACCTGTGTGTGCGTGTGTAATAAATAGATATATATATATAGATATATATATCTATATATAGATAGATAGATAGATAGATAGATATGTAGCACACCCATCTCTCTGAAGAAGTAGTTCCTGAATCCAGAACTCTTTAGCGCCTGTAATTTTTAGAGACCATACGTGCCAATCGGGCACATTACAGGAGCTATCTTGCGACTTACGGAATCCTTCCCTCTGATAGGCAACCAGGCCTCTCCTGGGAACAGTGACTTCCTTCACCGGTCCTCCCCTGGTGTCCTCTCTTTCAGAGTCGGCCACCCTCCCACGGGTACCCTGGGATTACGATGGTCTGATTGTAGACCCAGTTGAAGGTACTGGGCCTGCCTGGAACGCTGTAGCCTCAGGCTAAAGGTGCCCGAGACTTCTTGATCAACACACGCACCCATGGCCAACAGGGCCAAAGGTGCGACTCCACCACCAGGGGTCCCCCTGGAATTCTCCTCCCCCCTAATGGCGTCTGCCCCTTATGTACCCCCTCCCGGCATGCACAGCAGGCAGACCACACCCACCGCACGGCCTCCGGGAGAGGACACCCAATCACGCTACAATGCCACCCGTGGTTCACCCCGAGACCTGAGCAACAGCGCCACCTACAGGTTAAAGAGAACTATACATCCAGGCAGCACCACAGCAGAGCAGAGCCCAATTTAAAGAATCAGAAGGCCTGAGCCAATCTATTGCTCAATCCACCCTCTAAATTTCAAGCATAGCGACCCCAAATTTGGGGGTCCGCTACATATATATATATATAATTTTTTTATTATTGTTATCAAAAATGATATTATTTTAGTTTTTATTATTTTTATAATTTTTATTCACATGTTATCAGCAAACCTTCTTTTTTTTTACACACAATAATAATAATAATAAAAAATAATTATATATATATATATATATATATATATATATATATATATATATATAAGCAGCTGAACTTGGCAGAGCTGGTCGCTTTGTGTAGGTAAAGTGTACCTAAAGCCAGAACTGTTTTTTTTTTTGTTTGTTTTTGAACTTAAAGAGGAAGTAAACCCTCTTTTTAGAAAAAAAAAAAAAAAAACCCTGCAAGAGAAAGGCATAATGAGCTAGTATGCATAGCATACTAGCTCATTATGAATGACTTAACTTAGATCGATGCCCCCGAAGTGCTCCTCGTTCCCCTCCGCCGCCATCTGGCTTTCTAGTCCCTTCCGAGTATCGCCGCTCCGGCGCTGTGACTGGCCGGAGCGGTGATGACGTCACTCCCGCGCATGCACGCGGGACCGGCAATGTCCCATTCAGAAAACCGGGACGCTCAGTGCGCCTGCGCTGTAGACATCAGTGCAGGGTTTTCTGCAAATATCTCCTTAATCGTGTATAAAGATATTTCTTGCACCTACAGGTAAGCCTTAATCTAGGCTTAGCTGTAGGTGCAAGTTGTCAGAGTGAGTTTACAACCACTTTAAAGGGTAATTTCTCCGCTGACATCTCCCCCCCCCCCCCAAAATAAATAAATAACTTAGGGTGTGGTGAATAGTGGGGAGTAAAGGAGTAAAACCTATTGGTTTAATATAGATTTGGCATGTTAGGTGCCTCTTGTATTGCCTATGGATGTCTTAAAGCTACAGCACTGTGCAAAGCAAGCTGTATGGATAGGCCATGAAATGCAATGTACTGAGTGTTGTCTCTTCTTGTATTACAGATTGTATATGAGATACTACTGGAATGAGAAGAGCCTGGAGCTAGCCCTATGTGACGCCAGACTCCATACCTGAAAAAAACACATACCGCCAGGTATTTATTTCTCTCACTGCGCCATCCCAACTCATTATTTTCACCCATCTGTATTTATGTGGGTCTGCACATACCCCATCACACCCAAAAGGTTTTTTTTTTCTTTGTTTATTAACCCCTTCATGCTAGGGTGACCACATTTCCAAGCTACCATTCAGGGACACCCTCCCTTCCCAAAAATCAGCTTGTGCTTGTCATGGATATGCATTAATGTCTGTCTGCCATCTTACCTTCCTCCTCATGTGTTCATCTAGAGACCAGACCTCCTTCACCTGGCTTCCTTTATAATCTCCTCCCAGCCTGACTCCACCCCAGGCCCTATCACTGAACACTATATTAACCTGTGCACTGCAAGCCTGCTTTGCTGATCAACGTGTTTGTTAGGCATTGTGTGTTTGGGTTCCTGCCTGCCGTGTGCTACGTCTGTCTCTCTGTTACGTTATTGGCTTGTCCCCGACCATCCCTGTCTGCTCGTGACCCTTGACCTTCGGCTCGTTCTTCGTTATCCTTGTCTGCTTGTGGCCCCTGACCTTCGGCTTGTTATTCGGTTCTCTCTATCGTGTGCTGCTGCTTCCCCTTATCCTACGGGGCGTGAGCTAGGAAACTCCAGGGGCCGCGACCTGGTCCCAGCCTGCAGCGTAACATCCTCACCACTAGAGGCCCTGGAGAAGACCAGCTGGGTCTTAGACTCCGCGCCCTGGGGAATCTTGGCTCTCGCTTCCGTTGGGATCCCGGTTGTGCTCCTCTGGTCCCGCTTTCCACAACCACCCAGTTTCCTATCCACAGAAGCCAGCCATAGGGTTCACTACCTCGCGGTGCACTCCTGTCCCCCTACGGTGTGCATCTGTCACCTGGCCACAGGTGACCCTGACAGTTTGATCAGCCATGAACCCGGCTGACATCCCGCTTCCCGCGGATGATCCATTGCAGGGCATAGTTCGCAGACTTGAGACCCAGGAATCAAATCAGACCCAGGTGATGCGATTCCTCCAGGATCTGGCTTCTCGATTCGAGCAGCTTCAGGTCTCCTTGGGAACCCCGAATCCGCAACCCCAAGTACAACCAGCGGCTGTACCTATCGCACCAGTCGCAGCCTCACACTCACTAAGATTGCCAGCTCCGTTCCGTTTCTCTGGGGACTCCAAGGCCTGCAGGGGGTTTCTCAGCCAATGCACTATTCATTTTGAGCTTCAGCCTCAAAGCTTCCTATCTGACCGGGCTAAGGTAGCCTATATCATTTCCCTCCTCTCCGGTGAAGCTTTGGCCTGGGCTGCCCCCCTGTGGGAGAGGAACGATCCGGTGGTTTCCAGTCTGTCCGAATTCTTGAAGCTCTTTCGTAATATCTTCGAAGAGCCGGCTCGGGCTTCTTCAGCGGCTAGTGCTGTCTTACGTCTTCGCCAAGAATCTAGTTCAGTGGGGCAATATGCTCTTCAGTTCCGTATCCACACAGCTGAATTGAGCTGGAATAATGAGGCCCTGGTCGCTACCTTTTTACATGGCCTCTCTGACCGAGTGAAAGACGAATTAGCGGGAAGAGCCATTCCCGTCGGTCTGGACGATGTAATTTCATTATGCAACCAGATCGACATTCGTTTTCAAGAGAGGTCCTTAGAAAAAAGACGCCAGCACTCTCTGGGTCCTAGCCAGTCTGAGCTCCCCTCCCTTCATTCCGTGGAGCATCCTCTACCTGCTGAAGAACCTATGCAGCTGGGCCGGACCAGACTAACCCCCGAAGAACGTGCTAGGCGCAGAACTCTGGGCTTGTGCCTCTATTGTGGGGGCAAGGGTCATTTTCGTGACTCCTGCTCGCTTCGTCCGGGAAACGCTCGGGTCTAATACATTTGGAAGGTGGAGTATTGGACCCAGAAACATCACCTTCTCGCCTGCTCTTGCCGGTGTCCCTTCATGTAGGCACTTCTCCTCAGTCAACCCTTGCATACCTGGATTCCGGGGCTGCCGGCAATTTCATGGATTGGAGAACTGCTTCTTCTATGAAGCTTACCCTTTCACCTCTCACTACCCCATTGGTAGTCTCGGCAATTGATGGCACTGTTCTCCCAGGGGGCCCTATTCGCTTCCAGACGCTACCCATTAGGATGTCGGTAGGGATTCTCCACCAGGAGTGGATATCCTTTCTTATTCTACCCAAGGCCTCTACCCCAGTTGTATTGGGCCTCCCTTGGCTACAGCTCCACTCTCCACATGTGGACTGGGTCTCTGGGCAGATCCTGGCCTGGGGTTCCTCATGTTTCTCGTCGTGTCTTCTCAAGGTGACCCCCAAGGAGAGTCTTCCGGTTGCTGCCACTTCTGTTTCTTCTGATCTTCCCGCCGCATACAGCGATTACCGGGATGTGTTCTGTAAAAAATCAGCTGAGGTGCTTCCTCCCCACAGGTCTTTTGACTGTGCTATTGATCTTGTCCCCGGAGCAACTCTACCCAGGGGTCGTACCTACCCTCTGTCCATCCCAGAGACCCAGGCCATGTCGGAGTATGTAGCAGAGAATCTGGAGAGAGGGTTCATCCGGAAATCCTCATCGCCTGCAGGGGCAGGGTTCTTTTTTGTTGCCAAAAAGGATGGTACCTTAAGACCCTGTGTCAGGATCACCTGTGGCCAGGTGACAGATGCACACCGTAGGGGGACAGGAGTGCACCGCGAGGTAGTGAACCCTATGGCTGGCTTCTGCGGATAGGAAACTGGGTGGTTGTGGAAAGCGGGACCAGAGGAGCACAACCGGGATCCAAACGGAAGCTAGAGCCAAGATTCCCCAGGGCGCGGAGTCTAAGACCCAGCTGGTCTTCTCCAGGGCCTCTAGTGGTGAGGATGTTAGCTGCAGGCTGGGACCAGGTCGCGGCCCCTGGAGTTTCCTAGCTCACGCCCCGTAGGATAAGGGGAAAAGAGGGGAAGCAGCAGCACACGATAAGAGAGAACCGAATAACAAGCTGAAGGTCAGGGGCCACAAGCAGACAAGGATAACGAAGAACGAGCCGAAGGTCAAGGATCACGAGCAGACAGGGATAGTCGGGGACAAGCCAATAACGTAACAGAGAGACAGACGTAGCACACGGCAGGCAGGAACCCAAACACACAATGCCTAACAAACACGTTGATCAGCAAAGCAGGCTTGCAGTGCACAGGTTAATATAGTGTTCTGTGATAGGGCCTGGGGTGGAGTCAGGCTGGGAGGAGATTATAAAGGAAGCCAGGTGAAGGAGGTCTGGTCTCTAGATGAACACATGAGGAGGAAGGTAAGATGGCAGACAGACATTAATGCATATCCATGACAGTACCCTCCCTCTTACGAGGCCTCCCCCTTCCCCGCCTGGGCCCAGGTTTAGAGGGAAACTTCAGATGAAACTCCTTTAACAGACGAGGTGCAAAGACCTCAGATGCAGTGATCCAAGACCTCTCCTCAGGACCAAACCCTTTCCAATGAACGAGGTACTGAAGAACGCCTTTACAGAGTCGGGAGTCCAGAATTTGACTGATCTCGTACTCCTGATTATCCTCAGAGACAGGCGCCACGGTAGGGAGAGGACGAGAGAATTTATTGAGGACTAAAGGCTTTAGAAGAGCAACATGAAAGGAGTTAGTGATTTTAAGGCTCTTAGGAATCTGGAGTTTGAAACAAACCGGATTCAGTTTAGCAGTTACCGTGTATGGACCGATGAATCGTGGAGCAAATTTCAGAGAAGGAACTCGGAGCTTGATGTTCCTGGTAGAGAGCCAGACTTTGTCCCCTGGCTGAAGAGAAGGCGGTTTACGCCTGCGGCGGTCGGCAAAGCCTTTGAATTTTTCAGCAGCTGCCCGGAGGGAATCATGAACGTGACCCCAAACGGAATTGAGAGACTCCTGAACCGAAGCCAAAGCTGGAATGTCTGGAGAACAGATCATGGGAAGAGGAAGTTGAGGGTGTTTTCCATAAACTGTGAAAAAGGGTGTCTTCTGCAAACTGGTATTCACATGATTGTTATGGGAGAATTCTGCCCACGGGAGTAGAGAGGACCAATCGTCATGGTGAGAAGACACAAATGTGCGAAGAAAGACCTCTAACTCCTGATTAACCCTCTCAGTCTGTCCATTGGATTGGGGATGGTAAGAAGAAGAAAAATCCAAGACAATATTGAGGGATTTGCAAAAGGCTCTCCAAAAACGAGACGTGAATTGGACTCCCCTGTTGGAAACAATATGAGAAGGGACCCCATGTAGGCGGAGAATTTCCCGAATGAAAATGGGAACCAAGGCAGGGGCAGAAGGAAGACCAGGAAGAGGAACAAAATGAGCCATCTTGGAGAATCGATCGATTACCACCCAAATGACTGTATTATTCTCAGACAGTGGGAGATCGGTGATAAAATCCATGGCAATATGGGCCCAGGGTTCCTTAGGAATGGGCAAGGGCATGAGGAGACCAGCAGGAGCTTGTGTGGAGGATTTGGACTGAGCACAGACATGACAAGCTTTAACGTAGTCTTTGACGTCTGAGCGGAGATTAGGCCACCAGTAGTGACGACTGATGAGTAGGAAGGATCGGAGGAATCCAGAATGCCCTGCCACCTTGGAATCATGTCCCCAACGAAGGATCTTAGCTCTTAGCTCAGTGGGGACAAAGGTCTTACCAGGCGGAATTTTTGACTTCAGGGTGGTAGAGTGGGCAACAATGCATGAGGTGGGAATGATCGGCTCAGGTTCAGGGGCGGACTCCTCGTCCAAAGTGTCAAATGACCTAGAGAGCGCATCAGCCCGACCGTTGCAGGAACCAGGTTTGTAGGTAATCGTGAAATTAAAACGGGCAAAGAAGAGACTCCACCTGGCCTGTCTAGGATTCAGACGTTTAGCATTCTGTAGATACTGTAAATTCTTGTGATCGGTAAAGATCGTTATGGAGTGAGGGGAACCCTCCAAGAGATGACGCCACTCCTCTAACGCCAATTTAATTGCGAGAAGTTCCCGATCACCGATGGCATAATTCCTCTCTGCCTGAGAATTTTTTTTGGAGAAGAACGCACATGGTTGGCATCTCTTCTCAAAGATTTGAAGAAGCACAGCTCCCACCCCCATTGAGGAAGCGTCCACTTCAATAAAAAATGCATTCCCAGGATTTGGTCTCCTCAAGAGGGGGCCAGAAACAAAGGCCTGTTTCAGGTTGTGAAATGCAGAGACAGCTTCGGGAGGCCAGTCTCTGGCATTCACACCCTTCTTGGTCAAAGCGATAATAGGCGCGGCAATGGAAGAGTAATTCCTTATGAACTGCCTATAATAATTAGTGAAGCCAAGAAAGCGCTGTGTGGCCTTGAGGCTAGCAGGAAGAGGCCAGTTGGTGATAGCCACGACCTTCCCAGGGTCCATACGAAGACCCGAACATGAGACGAAGCACCCCAAAAACAGGACCTCAGAACATTCAAAGGAACATTTCTCCAGCTTGGCATAGAGATTGTTCTCTCTAAGACGTTGAAGTACAGTGCGGACATGGTTTCTGTGGACGAGCAGATTTTCAGAAAAGATCAGAATGTCATCCAGATAGATGACAACAAACTGGTACAGCAGATCTCTGAAGATTTCATTGACAAAGTTTTGAAACACGGCTGGAGCATTACACAGACCAAAAGGCATCACCAGATATTCGTAATGCCCGTCTCTAGTGTTGAATGCAGTCTTCCATTCGTCACCCTCCCGTATTCGAATGAGATTGTACGCGCCTCTGAGATCCAACTTGGTGAAAATGGAGGCACCCTTCAACCTATCGAATAGCTCAGATATTAAGGGTAAGGGGTATCGATTTTTAATAGTAACCGCATTTAAACCCCGATAATCGATGCAGGGTCTTAAGGTACCATCCTTTTTGGCAACAAAAAAGAACCCTGCCCCTGCAGGCGATGAGGATTTCCGGATGAAACCTCTCTCCAGATTCTCTGCGACATACTCCGACATGGCCTGGGTCTCTGGGATGGACAGAGGGTAGGTACGACCCCTGGGTAGAGTTGCTCCGGGGACAAGATCAATAGCACAGTCAAAAGACCTGTGGGGAGGAAGCACCTCAGCTGATTTCTTACAGAACACATCCCGGTAATCGCTGTATGCAGCAGGAAGATCAGAAGAAACAGAAGTGGCAGCAACCGGAAGACTCTCCTTGGGGGTCACCTTGAGAAGACACGACGAGAAACATGAGGAACCCCAGGCCAGGATCTGCCCAGAGACCCAGTCCACATGTGGAGAGTGGAGCTGTAGCCAAGGGAGGCCCAATACAACTGGGGTAGAGGCCTTGGGTAGAATAAGAAAGGATATCCACTCCTGGTGGAGAATCCCTACCGACATCCTAATGGGTAGCGTCTGGAAGCGAATAGGGCCCCCTGGGAGAACAGTGCCATCAATTGCCGAGACTACCAATGGGGTAGTGAGAGGTGAAAGGGTAAGCTTCATAGAAGAAGCAGTTCTCCAATCCATAAAATTGCCGGCAGCCCCGGAATCCAGGTATGCAAGGGTTGACTGAGGAGAAGTGCCTACATGAAGGAACACCGGCAAGAGCAGGCGAGAAGGTGATGATTCTGGGTCCAATACTCCACCTTCCAAATGTATTAGACCCGAGCGTTTCCCGGACGAAGCGAGCAGGAGTCACGAAAATGACCCTTGCCCCCACAATAGAGGCACAAGCCCAGAGTTCTGCGCCTAGCACGTTCTTCGGGGGTTAGTCTGGTCCGACCCAGCTGCATAGGTTCTTCAGCAGGTAGAGGATGCTCCACGGAATGAAGGGAGGGGAGCTCAGACTGGCTAGGACCCAGAGAGTGCTGGCGTCTTTTTTCTAAGGACCTCTCTTGAAAACGAATGTCGGTCTGGTTGCATAATGAAATTACATCGTCCAGACCGACGGGAATGGCTCTTCCCGCTAATTCGTCTTTCACTCGGTCAGAGAGGCCATGTAAAAAGGTAGCGACCAGGGCCTCATTATTCCAGCTCAATTCAGCTGTGTGGATACGGAACTGAAGAGCATATTGCCCCACTGAACTAGATTCTTGGCGAAGACGTAAGATAGCACTAGCCGCTGAAGAAGCCCGAGCCGGCTCTTCGAAGATATTACGAAAGAGCTTCAAGAAATCGGACAGACTGGAAACCACCGGATCGTTCCTCTCCCACAGGGGGGCAGCCCAGGCCAAAGCTTCACCGGAGAGGAGGGAAATGATATAGGCTACCTTAGCCCGGTCAGACAGGAAGCTTTGAGGCTGAAGCTCAAAATGAATTGTGCATTGGCTGAGAAACCCCCTGCAGGCCTTGGAGTCCCCAGAGAAACGGGACGGAGCTGGCAATCCCAGTGAGTGTGAGGCTGCGACTGGTGCGATAGGTACAGCCGCTGGTTGTACTTGGGGTTGCGGATTCGGGGTTCCCAAGGAGACCTGAAGCTGCTCGAATCGAGAAGCCAGATCCTGGAGGAATCGCATCACCTGAGTCTGATTTGATTCCTGGGTCTCAAGTCTGCGAACTATGCCCTGCAATGGATCATCCGCGGGGAGCGGGATGTCAGCCGGGTTCATGGCTGATCAAACTGTCAGGATCACCTGTGGCCAGGTGACAGATGCACACCGTAGGGGGACAGGAGTGCACCGCGAGGTAGTGAACCCTATGGCTGGCTTCTGCGGATAGGAAACTGGGTGGTTGTGGAAAGCGGGACCAGAGGAGCACAACCGGGATCCAAACGGAAGCTAGAGCCAAGATTCCCCAGGGCGCGGAGTCTAAGACCCAGCTGGTCTTCTCCAGGGCCTCTAGTGGTGAGGATGTTAGCTGCAGGCTGGGACCAGGTCGCGGCCCCTGGAGTTTCCTAGCTCACGCCCCGTAGGATAAGGGGAAAAGAGGGGAAGCAGCAGCACACGATAAGAGAGAACCGAATAACAAGCTGAAGGTCAGGGGCCACAAGCAGACAAGGATAACGAAGAACGAGCCGAAGGTCAAGGATCACGAGCAGACAGGGATAGTCGGGGACAAGCCAATAACGTAACAGAGAGACAGACGTAGCACACGGCAGGCAGGAACCCAAACACACAATGCCTAACAAACACGTTGATCAGCAAAGCAGGCTTGCAGTGCACAGGTTAATATAGTGTTCTGTGATAGGGCCTGGGGTGGAGTCAGGCTGGGAGGAGATTATAAAGGAAGCCAGGTGAAGGAGGTCTGGTCTCTAGATGAACACATGAGGAGGAAGGTAAGATGGCAGACAGACATTAATGCATATCCATGACACCCTGCATCGATTATCGGGGTTTAAATGCGGTTACTATTAAAAATCGATACCCCTTACCCTTAATATCTGAGCTATTCGATAGGTTGAAGGGTGCCTCCATTTTCACCAAGTTGGATCTCAGAGGCGCGTACAATCTCATTCGAATACGGGAGGGTGACGAATGGAAGACTGCATTTAACACTAGAGACGGGCATTACGAATATCTGGTGATGCCTTTTGGTCTGTGTAATGCTCCAGCCGTGTTTCAAAACTTTGTCAATGAAATCTTCAGAGATCTGCTGTACCAGTTTGTTGTCATCTATCTGGATGACATTCTGATCTTTTCTGAAAATCTGCTCGTCCACAGAAACCATGTCCGCACTGTACTTCAACGTCTTAGAGAGAACAATCTCTATGCCAAGCTGGAGAAATGTTCCTTTGAATGTTCTGAGGTCCTGTTTTTGGGGTGCTTTGTCTCATGTTCGGGGCTTCGTATGGACCCTGGGAAGGTCTTGGCTATCACCAACTGGCCTCTTCCTGCTAGCCTCAAGGCCACACAGCGCTTTCTTGGCTTCACTAATTATTATAGGCAGTTCATAAGGAATTACTCTTCCATTGCCGCGCCTATTATCGCTTTGACCAAGAAGGGTGTGAATGCCAGAGACTGGCCTCCCGAAGCTGTCTCTGCATTTCACAACCTGAAACAGGCCTTTGTTTCTGGCCCCCTCTTGAGGAGACCAAATCCTGGGAATGCATTTTTTATTGAAGTGGACGCTTCCTCAATGGGGGTGGGAGCTGTGCTTCTTCAAATCTTTGAGAAGAGACGCCAACCATGTGCGTTCTTCTCCAAAAAATTTTCTCAGGCAGAGAGGAATTATGCCATCGGTGATCGGGAACTTCTCGCAATTAAATTGGCGTTAGAGGAGTGGCGTCATCTCTTGGAGGGTTCCCCTCACTCCATAACGATCTTTACCGATCACAAGAATTTACAGTATCTACAGAATGCTAAACGTCTGAATCCTAGACAGGCCAGGTGGAGTCTCTTCTTTGCCCGTTTTAATTTCACGATTACCTACAAACCTGGTTCCTGCAACGGTCGGGCTGATGCGCTCTCTAGGTCATTTGACACTTTGGACGAGGAGTCCGCCCCTGAACCTGAGCCGATCATTCCCACCTCATGCATTGTTGCCCACTCTACCACCCTGAAGTCTAAAATTCCGCCTGGTAAGACCTTTGTCCCCACTGAGCTAAGAGCTAAGATCCTTCGTTGGGGACATGATTCCAAGGTGGCAGGGCATTCTGGATTCCTCCGATCCTTCCTACTCATCAGTCGTCACTACTGGTGGCCTAATCTCCGCTCAGACGTCAAAGACTACGTTAAAGCTTGTCATGTCTGTGCTCAGTCCAAATCCTCCACACAAGCTCCTGCTGGTCTCCTCATGCCCTTGCCTATTCCTAAGGAACCCTGGGCCCATATTGCCATGGATTTTATCACCGATCTCCCACTGTCTGAGAATAATACAGTCATTTGGGTGGTAATCGATCGATTCTCCAAGATGGCTCATTTTGTTCCTCTTCCTGGTCTTCCTTCTGCCCCTGCCTTGGTTCCCATTTTCATTCGAGAAATTCTCCGCCTACATGGGGTCCCTTCTCATATTGTTTCCGACAGGGGAGTCCAATTCACGTCTCGTTTTTGGAGAGCCTTTTGCAAATCCCTCAATATTGTCTTGGATTTTTCTTCTTCTTACCATCCCCAATCCAATGGACAGACTGAGAGGGTTAATCAGGAGTTAGAGGTCTTTCTTCGCACCTTTGTGTCTTCTCACCATGACGATTGGTCCTCTCTACTCCCGTGGGCAGAATTCTCCCATAACAATCATGTGAATACCAGTTCGCAGAAGACACCCTTTTTCACAGTTTATGGAAAACACCCTCAACTTCCTCTTCCTATGATCTGTTCTCCAGACATTCCAGCTTTGGCTTCGGTTCAGGAGTCTCTCAATTCCGTTTGGGGTCACGTTCATGATTCCCTCCGGGCAGCTGCTGAAAAATTCAAAGGCTTTGCCGACCGCCGCAGGCGTAAACCGCCTTCTCTTCAGCCAGGGGACAAAGTCTGGCTCTCTACCAGGAACATCAAGCTCCGAGTTCCTTCTCTGAAGTTTGCTCCACGATTCATCGGTCCATACACGGTAACTGCTAAACTGAATCCGGTTTGTTTCAAACTCCAGATTCCTAAGAGCCTTAAAATCACTAACTCCTTTCATGTTGCTCTTCTAAAGCCTTTAGTCCTCAATAAATTATCTCGTCCTCTTCCTACCGTGGCGCCTGTCTCGGAGGATAATCAGGAGTACGAGATCAGTCAAATTCTGGACTCCCGACTCTGTAAAGGCGTTCTTCAGTACCTCGTTCATTGGAAAGGGTTTGGTCCTGAGGAGAGGTCTTGGATCACTGCATCTGAGGTCTTTGCACCTCGTCTGTTAAAGGAGTTTCATCTGAAGTTTCCCTCTAAACCTGGGCCCAGGCGGGGAAGGGGGAGGCCTCGTAAGAGGGAGGGTACTGTCATGGATATGCATTAATGTCTGTCTGCCATCTTACCTTCCTCCTCATGTGTTCATCTAGAGACCAGACCTCCTTCACCTGGCTTCCTTTATAATCTCCTCCCAGCCTGACTCCACCCCAGGCCCTATCACTGAACACTATATTAACCTGTGCACTGCAAGCCTGCTTTGCTGATCAACGTGTTTGTTAGGCATTGTGTGTTTGGGTTCCTGCCTGCCGTGTGCTACGTCTGTCTCTCTGTTACGTTATTGGCTTGTCCCCGACCATCCCTGTCTGCTCGTGACCCTTGACCTTCGGCTCGTTCTTCGTTATCCTTGTCTGCTTGTGGCCCCTGACCTTCGGCTTGTTATTCGGTTCTCTCTATCGTGTGCTGCTGCTTCCCCTTATCCTACGGGGCGTGAGCTAGGAAACTCCAGGGGCCGCGACCTGGTCCCAGCCTGCAGCGTAACATCCTCACCACTAGAGGCCCTGGAGAAGACCAGCTGGGTCTTAGACTCCGCGCCCTGGGGAATCTTGGCTCTCGCTTCCGTTGGGATCCCGGTTGTGCTCCTCTGGTCCCGCTTTCCACAACCACCCAGTTTCCTATCCACAGAAGCCAGCCATAGGGTTCACTACCTCGCGGTGCACTCCTGTCCCCCTACGGTGTGCATCTGTCACCTGGCCACAGGTGACCCTGACAGTGCTGTAACAAATCACAGCACAGTGATTGGACACAAGAGGCGGGATTTATGATTTCTCCAATCACAAGCAGGGGGCGGGGATTGTGCTCCTCCAGGCATTCCCGGCCAGGGCAAGTACTGTCGGTGAGTAAAGCAGTGATGTGGCGGCCTTTTTTGGGGGCATCAGATTGGCCCGGGGGGAGTGGCTGTGTCAGTTTCATTCCGGGACACTGTATTTTCCTGGAATGAATGTGCCCGGGACAGACCTGCAAAATGCGTGACTGTCCCGGGCAATCCGGGACATGTGGTCACCCTACTTCATGCCTAAGCCTATTTCTGACACTTATTGTTTACAAGTTAAAAATCTGTATTTTTTGCTAGAAAATAACTTAGAACCCCCAAACATTATATATATTTTTTAGTAGAGACCCTAGAGAATAAAATGGCGGTTGTTGCAATATTTTATGTCACACTGTATTTGCACAGAGGTCTTTCAAAAGCAATTTTTTGGGAAAAAATATACTTTAAATGAATTTAAAAAAACGAAACGGTAAAGTTAGCACAATTTTTTTGCATAATGTGAAAGAGGATGTTACACCAAGTAAATAGATACCCAACATGTCACGCTTTAAAGTTGGCCACGGTCGCGGAATGGCGACAAACTACGGTACTTGAAAATCTCCATAGGCAACACTTTTAAATTTTTTAACTGTTTAGAGTGCTAGAATTATTGCTCTCGCTCTAACCTCACACGTGTGATTTAAACACTGTTTACATTTGCGGGCCCGACTTAGGTATGCGTTTCCTTTGGTGCGCAAGCACGGAGGGATGCGGCGCTTTAACCACTTCAGCCCCGGAAGATTTTACTGCTCAATGACTGGGCCTTTTTTGCGATACGGCACTGCGTCGCTTTACCTGACAATTGCGCGGTCGTGCGACGTTGTACCTAAACAAAATTGATGTCCTTTTTTCCCCACAAAAATAGAGCTTTCTTTTGGTGGTATTTGATCATCTCAAAGAGCGACAATTTTGAAAAAAACACACAATATTTTGTACTTTTTGCTATAATAAATAAATAGCCCCAATTTTTTTTTTTAAAAAAGGTAATTTTTTTCCTCAGTTTAGGCCGATACGTATTCTTCTACATATTTTTGGTAATAAAAATCGCAAAAAGCGTATATTGATTGGTTTGCACAAAAGTTATAGCGTCTACAAAATAGGAAATAGATTTATGGCATTTTTATCATTTTTTTTACTAGTAATGGCGGTGATCTGCGATTTTTAGCGGGACTGCGACATTATGGCGGACAGATCAGACACTTTTGACACATTTTTGGGACCAGTGACAATTATACAGCGAGCAATGCTATAAAAATGCCCTGATTACTGTATAAATGACACTGGCATGTCAGGGGGCAATCAAGGGGTTAAATGTGTTCTCTGATGTGTGTTCTAACTGTGGGGGGAGGGGACTGACTATAGGAGATGACAGATTGATGTTCCTAGCTATTAGGAACTCACGATCTCTCTCTCCTCTCCTCACAGAACTGGATGTGTGTGTTTACACACACGCACGTCCCTGTTCTGCCTCTCGTGCCCGCGATCGCGCTTGGCCGGCGGTCATCGCGGCCACGAGCATCGGCACCCCCCGCTGTGCAGCGGACGCGCGCGCGTCTGCTATCCCGCTTAAAGGAGCCAACGTACAGCTACGACGGTTTGTGGGATCGTGCCGACCTGCCACAGTATAATGACGGCGGTTGGTCGGCAAGCGGTTAAAAAATAGTTTTTATTTTCCTAATCACTTTTATTGCTGTCACAAGGAATGTAAACATCCCTTGCGACAGTAATATGCAGTGACAGGTACTCTTTATGGAGGGATCTGCAGTCTATAAGACCCCAAAACCCTCCCCTGCACTTCAGCGCAAAATCTGCGTTTTTAACCACTTCAATACCGGGCACTTTCACCCCATTCCTGCCCAGGCCATTTTTCGGCTTTCAGCGCTGTCACAATTTGAATGACAATTGCGCAGTCATGCCAAACTGTACCCAAATGAAATTTTTATAATTTTTTCCCCACAAATGGAGCTTTCTTTTGGTGGTATTTGATCATCTCTGCGGTTTTTATTTTTTGCGCTATAAACAAAAGAAGAGGGACAAGTTTGAAAAAAAAACACAATATTTTTTACTTTTTGCTATAATAAATATCCATTTTTTTTTTTTAAACAAATTTCTTCCTCAGTTTAGGCCGATACATATTTTTGGTAAAAAAAATCGCAATAAGCGTATATTGATTGGTTTGCGCAAAAGTTATAGCAGCTACAAAATAGGGGATAGATTTATAGCATTTTTATTATTTATTTATTTTTTACTAGTAATGGCGGCGATCAGCGATTTTTTATCGTGACTGCAATATTGCGGCGGACACATCGGACACTTTTGATACATTTTTGGGACCATTCACATTTATACAGTGATCCATGCTCTAAAAATGCATTGATTGCTGTATAAATATGACTGGCAGGGAAGGGGTTAACACTAGGGGGCGATCAAGGGGTTAAATGTGTTCCCTAGGGAGTGATTCTTATTGTGGGGGGGAGGGGACTGACTGGGGGAGGTGACCGATGGTTGTTGGTTGTCCCTATGTACAAGGGACACACCATCGCTCTCCTCTCCCTGACAGGACGTGGATCTGTGTGTTTACACACACAGATCCACGGTCCTGCTCAGTTACTGGGCAATCGCGGGTGCCCGGCGGCCATCACGGCCACCAGGCACGCGCATCGGGTCCCCAGTGACGCCACCGCCGGTGCGTGCGCGCCCCCTAGTGGCTCGGGAAGGCGCGACGTCATATGACGTCCGCCCAGAAGGACAGAGTCTTCGTCCCGCCGTCATATGAAGGCGGGCGGTGGACAAGTGGTTAAATACTGTGGATTTTTTAAATCTGTTGCCGTTGGCTGCTGAGTAAACTGGAAGTGATGTTGTGACGTCGCTTTCAGGTTACTACATCCGAGACCCGATCAAAGCCGAATCCAGCTGGTGTAACAACTTACTTCTTTAGTATCACGTCCATGTTGTCTACATTGTATACATATGTTCATATATGTTTTTAAACTCTCTGTTTTTGCTTAAAGGGGAGTTCCAGCCTTTTTTTAAGTTTATTAAATGTCAGCAGCTACAAAAACTTTAGCTGCTGGCTTTTAATAAACAGACACTTACCTGCTCCACTGTCCAGCTCCGCTCCGCTCCTCTCCCCCCCTTCTCCGCCGGCGCCTCCATTCATAGTGTGTGCACCCGGCCGTGACAACTTTCGGCTTCACGGCCGGGCACTCACTGCGCATGCGCGAACGGCGCAGCGCCCTCTGAGTGGACAGGCGATCGCCTGGGACCTGTCACGTGTCCCAGGTGATCGCCTACAGGGAGGGGCCGCCAAAAGGCGATATGACGAGTCGCCTAGGCGGTCCCAGGGTGGAAGGAGGAAGTGGGACAGGAAGTCCCACTCCTACTGAAGCCCCCACTCCCCCCCCCAAAAAAATGACATGCCAAATGTGGCACGTAAGGGGGTAAGGAGTGGATTAAGCGGAAGTTCCAAATTTGGGTGGAACTCCGCTTTAAAATCTTTTATTGTATTGTACTAATAAAGTTTAGGTGAAGGTGAACACCCTACACCTATGGAGGGCCGTGTTTACTCGCAGCTTACTAATTCTTAGATGTGATGGCTGCATTTGTTTTCTTTTTTACTCTTTCTTTTTTCACAAGCACAAGCTCCCCAGCAGAATGTATCAGTTTACATGGTTGAGTCAAATCACTTAACACTGGTAGGGGTGATTAAAATGATCAGCTGTTATTTATTCATGCAAAACCTTTATCCTAAAATGTAAAAAAACAAACAAACAAAATAAATAAAGTTTGCTGTAACTGCTTTTAGGGCTGGTTCACACCACAAAAATGTGTTTCAGAGGCGTTTTTGCATGCGTGTTTTTAGCATGTTTTTGGTGCGTTCCAGTGTGTTTGTGATGCATTTCCGGGAGGATTCCAGATGCTTTTTTTTTTTCTTCTTTTTTACTGTTTTTTATTTTTTTTTTCCCACTGTGCTGGGGTCCGGTGAATTTTTTAGGCGTTTTTGATGTGTTCCAGTGAATTCCGGTGCGTTTCCCAACACGGTCCAGCGTAGGAAAAATGCAGCATGTTCTACTTTTTTTTTCTGGAACTGGAAAGCCCTGGAACTGACGGCACTGATGTGAACTACGCCATTGGAAACCATATAACCTACTTTCCATGCGTTTTTGTTGCTGAAACAAAACACATTGGATTGCATGTGGTGGGAGCTGGAGTTTGGCTTCAATTTGTTAGTGTGTTTAAATATGCTAATACATTTAAAGGAAGCTTTCTTCTCTGGAGCGTGGAAGCTGGCGGTGACATTGTGCATCCCCTGGCACCTACAATCTGCCCCCCCAGACTGATGATGCCGCTGTCTGCTGTGCCTCCTGTGCTCATTCCTCCAGAGTTTGCACATGGCAAAGGGTTGGGACTTTGAGTGAGGTTTGTAAACCGCTGGTGGGTGCAGCAAAACATAATCTTGATACAATTCCAAGAACAAGATAATGCACATGAAAAACAATCTTTATTAGATGGTCTGTCGGTATGGTAACCATGTTACGACAAATGCAAAAATGACTCAATAAAATAACCACAGCGAAAGTACAACAATGACACACAATAAAATCAGGATATATGATGGGTACATGGTAAAACACTAGAAGGATTGCCGCAGAATATGCTCGACGCGTTTCGTGAAAACATCACTTCTTCAGGAGCAGGCGCAATCCAACTATCTTTAACCACTTCTCTACCCAGCCATAGTCATATGACGTCCACAGATGGGATCTCCCATCCTGGTTGGACGTCATATGATGTCCTCGGCTTTGTGGGGGGATATCTGAATGATGCCTGCAGCTAGAGGCATCATTCAGATATCCTTTTGTTGTGCCGGCCATTCTGCGCACCATAAGAATGATCATAGCGGCAGTGCTGCCGCTTGATAGTTCTTATAGGCGGCGGGGGGGACATCCCCCCCCTCCCGCTTCCATCTGGTGCTTCTCCGGGCTCTCCCGTGCCATCAGGGCCCTGGAGAGAATCGTCCGGCGCCGGTGGTGGGTCACGTGACGAGCATAGAGATGACTGGTGACCAGATGGTCACCAGTCATCTCTATGATCGTCGGAGGCCCGGGCGCGATGTGATGACGTCACGCCCGGGTCCTCAGATGTAAACAAAGCCGCCATTGCGGCTAGTAAGTATGAGATCAGTGAAAAAATTTTCACTGATCTCATGCTTTCCAGCCTGGAGGAGAGATGTGGGGTCTTATTGACCGCGCATCTCTCAATAAAGAGGACCTGTCACACACATTCCTATTACAAGGGATGTTTACATTCCTTGTAATAGGAATAAAAGTGATAAAAAAATAAAAAAAAGTAAAATAAGTGTAAAAAAAAATAAAATAAGTAAAAATAAAAATAAAATAATAGTAAAAAAAAATTAAAACGCCCCTGTCCCCGGTAGCTCGCGATCAGAAGCAAATGCACACGTAAGTCGCCCACATATGTAAACGCCGTTCAAACCACGCATGTGAGGTATCGCCGCGTGCGTTAGAGCGCGTGCAACAATTCTAGCACTAGACCTCCTCTGTAACTCTAACCTGGTAACCTGTAAAAAAAATTAAAGCGTCGCCTATGGAGATTTTTAAGTACCGAAGTTTGGCGCCATTCCATGAGTGTGCGCAATTTTAAAGCGTGACATGTTAGGTATCTATTTACTCGGCGTAACATCATCTTTCATATTTTCCCCAAAAATTGGGCTAACTTTACTGTTTTGTTATTTTTTAATTCATGAAACCATTTTTTTTCCCCAAAAAAAGGCGTTTGAAAAATTATTGCGCAAATACCGTGCAAGAAAAAAAGTTGCAATGACCGTCATTTTATTCCCTAGGGTGTCTGCTAAAAAAACATATATAATGTTTGGGGGTTCTGAGTAATTTTCTAGCAAAAGAATGATGATTTGTACATGTAGGAGAGAAGTGCCAGAATAGGCCCGGTATGGAAGTGGTAAAAAAAGGCCGGTATTGAAGTGGATAAGGAACACATATGAGTAATCAGTGTCACTATTGGCGTTAATGATTAGAATTATCAGCTCAGGGAGGAGCAATCACAGAAATGGATTGTGTGTATACTCACGGATACAGCCATCCCATTGATTGTGTCAGGTGCAGACAGCCAAGGCAAACCCCATAGGTGTCCACCACGGGAACTGAGGGGGCCATATCGATACACGGCCAATTGTAGCATGAGGACCACAGAATAGTTATGGATCGCCATATACATCATTATTGATAGATTGGTCGTCCAGTACGGATTCTATAGAAGTAACAATGAATATATGAATAATGTGTTGAATATCACAAAATTTGTGGGTTATCAATATAAGTGCAAAAATATAAATGTAAATAAGTCAACCTATGAGGGCTTACCACTGGAAATCTAACAATTGAAAGTATGTAAAGTGTGTAATATATGGTCCTCCAGAGTTGGGTCCCACTAATACAGGTGTTGTGTTACTGGTCAGATCACCAGGTGAAGACACAGGGAAAAGCCAAAGAAAAGAAAACAAATGCAGCCACCCCAGCTAATGATTAGTAAGCTGCAATATAATACATTTTTGGTTTACTTTAAGGCCCCTTTCACACGGACGGATAGAATGGTACTTTTAGCTGCGGATTTTCTAGTTTTCTACCGCAGCTAAAACACAATGCTTTCCTATGGCCCCATTCACACACAGCGTTTAGCTGCGATTTCGTTACATGTGGTTTGGTGCGAATAGAAAAAATAGAATTGAATGCGTCCAGGTGCGATGTAGCGCAGCTATATGCACATAACCGCAGGTAATCGCAGTCTTTTGTGTCAACTGCGGATAGCAGCGTGAGAAAAAAAAAAAAGAACATCAGGAAGCACATCATAATCAGTAGGTATAAAAAGGGTTGCTATGGGTATGACTACCGCAGCTAAACGCGGCCGCATGTAACCGCACGTAAACGCAGGTATTCGCAATGTACAAATGCAGCTAATCGCAGTGCATGGAGCCTTGAATTTCACAGAACATTTTACATGCTTTTAACTGCGGCAAAACAGCCGTCCGTGGGAAAGGCGCCTAGTAGTTAAGTGCCATACGATGTTCTCTGGTGCGATTCTGAATAGGGTTATTTGGGGGAACAGCAGTACTAAGCCTCCTAGAATGATCCGGTAACAATTAAGCCAGAGAAATAATGTCAGTAGAGCACTTAAGAGATGAAAGGCGCGGCGCTTGGCAGATTGTAGGTGCCAGGGGGGAAGCACAGTGTCACCGCCAGCTTCCGCGCTCCAGAGAAGAAAGCTTCCTTTATAAGTGACTCCTACTCAGTTGTGTAGAAGCGCGGCGTATGTCAGATCTGTACAGAATGTGTCAGGGAAATGCTCTGCCAGCCTCCCACAGGCTGCACCCATCCAGGGAGAGGACAACACAATCTGCACTTGTTCCCTTCTGAACACGGCGGCATTGTCCCCGCACCGAGCGACCACCGCCTGTCCCACGGCACATCGCACAATCCACAATCATTCGCAGGGCTTGTCAGGAAGCCTTAGCCAGTTATATGGGGTACACAGGCAGGGGGGCTATACACAGTCTGAGAGCAGAGAGGGAGAAGAGGACTGATCTCAGCATAACCTGATTGTGCTGCAAAATTACAAATTTAAACTTTGACTCAATTTAGTTGAAATTAGACACAAATTTCATCATTAAAACAGTCCAAAAAATGAATTCCAGGTATGGCAATCTCGCTTGGACCAATAGAAATATATCATACCTCTCCTATGCTTTCTGAGATAGGAATGAGGGATGCCTATTAGCAAATAGTAGGCATAGGACACACCCCCTGCCACGCCCCACTTAAAGGGGTTGTAAAGTCAGAAGGTTTTTTTTATCTTTAGTGCTAGTTCACACTAGACTAAGGTGACCAGATTTTTAAAATGAAATCCGGGGACATTTTTTTTTTTTTACTAGTAATGGCGGCAATCTGCGACTCTCTGCCCGTCGCCGCCCGTCTCACAGCCTGTCAAGTCTTACTCTCTGGGGCCCCGGCTACTACTGGGTGGGGTGCGCAGGAAGATCACTCCACCAGGGAAGGCAAGGAGATAAGAAGCCAGGTGGCTGGCCGGGACTTGAGCCAAGGCAGAAGAACATGCAAGCGGAGCTGAATGGGCACCTGAAACTGAAGAAATATTCCCTCCGCTACAACCAGCACATGATCATCAGAAAGGGGCACAGATAATGGAAAAAAAATACACCCCCCTAAGCTAGTAGGAGTGGCGGAGCGGGGGGTGTGTAATTCAGATTTTTTTTTTATTCTGCACTGACTGTCTTTGAAATTGCCCCAGCCCCTGTTCAAATCCAATCCGGGGACAAAACTGGGGACAGACTTGGTCCGGGGACAGTGTCCTCAATCCGGGGACTGTCCCTGGAAACCGGGGATGTCTGGTCACCCTACACTAGACGCAGTTTCGTTCAGTTCCGTGCGCTTTTTTTCTGCACTAAAAATGCCTGCACAGTGTTTTCCATGTATTCCAAAGGCTCTAGTTCACACCATGCAGTCAGTTTCCGGTCAGTTTCTGCACAGGAAACTGACTGCTTGGTTTGAACTCAAGCCATTGAAATACATGGAAAACACTGTGCTTGCATTTTTAGTGCAGAAAAAAAGCGCACGGAACTGAACGGAACTGCGTCTGGTGTGAACTAGCACTAAAAAGGAACTGCAGTCTGCTCACATAATTTGTAATAAAAACATCTTCGCCATTCTGAAGCTTCCCTCCAACCACTTTGCATATTATTTTATATATACTGTGATTCTGTACTTGCCAAATATGCTGCAGAAATCTCCCTCTGCTGAGTCCGCCTGCATCCATTTTAACTGTGGGCAGCTGAAGCTGCTTCCTGTTCACTTCCTGGATTTACACAGACACACAGAGGCACACCTCCAGCTCTGTGGCTCTCATTGGCCCTCTTATGACTCCCCCCCTCCCTTCCTATCAAACTCTCACGAGAATGAGAGAGAGAGCTGTGCATGATGTCATAAGACCTCTTTCACACTGGGGCGTTTGGGCTAAAAATAGCGCCTGTAAAGCGCCTGAAAAATGGCTCCCCTGCAAGTCTCAGTGTGAAAGCCTGAGAGCTTTCACACTGAGGCGATGCGTTGGCAGGACGTTAAAAAAACTCCTGCAAGCAGCATCTTTGAAGCGGTGAAGAAGCGGTGTGTACACCGCTCCTCTACCACTCCTGCCCATTGAAATGAATGGGCACCGCTGCCAAAAGCACTTCAGCAAAGGCGCTACACGGGCGGTATTAACCCCTTCATCGCCTGCTAGGGGGGGTTAAAACCACCCCGCTAGTGGCCGAATAGTGCCGCTAAAATGAGGGTAAAGCGCCGCTAAAATTAGCGGCGTTTTACCATCAACGCCCGCCCTCTCCAGTGTGAAAGCAGCCTAAGCCTAGGTTGGCTAATGACCAGACAAGAAACAGGAAGTGGGCTTTATAAGGGATTTACTGGCAGAAAAAAAATGTTTTACTATCCAAAGATAAAACAAGGGCTGAAGATTTAATAGATGGAAAGATGAAAAAATGACTGAAGGTCCACTTTAAAGTGGTTCTAAACCCTCAGAAAAAAAAAACCTGCAAGACAAAGGCATAATGAGCTAATATGCATAGCATACTAACTCATTATGAATTACTTACCTGAGATTGAACCCCCCACAACGGTCCTCGTCCCCCCCCTCCGGCGGCGACATCGCTCCCGGGGGTTACTTCCGGATATCGCGGCTCCGGCGCTGTGATTGGCCGGAGCCGCGATGACGTCATGCGCGGGAGCCGCCGGTAACGGCACACGGACTGAAGCAATGGCACAGAGGTGCCATTGCTTCAGTTTGCCCCAGTGCACATGTGCCGATGACATCGGCAGGGGACAGGGGATATCTTCCAAACCGTGCAGGTTTAGGAGATATCCTGGGTAGCTACAGGTAAGCCCTAATATAAGCTTACCTGTAGCATAAAGTGGTTGTAAAGGATTTGCAACCACTTTAATAAAGTGGATGTAAACCTGATTCATAAATTTTGACCTAGGCACATATATCTGTAGTGTTTTCCTATCTCTCTCCAAAGCCCAAAGTCCCGTGTCTTTCTGCTGCTCCGTTCCTCTGTTATCAGCATGATAACTTCTGACAAGTTCTCCGACAACCGTGATAAAACCAGCCTGAAATTTGTGTCAGGGAGGTGCTATAAATAGATTAGCAGAGAACTGGACTGTTCACAGCACAGCTCTGCACATTCCTTCCTTTGCCTATGTGGAGAGGGGGTTGCCTTTCCTCCAATCAGCTGTCACACAGTGTATGCCAAGAATCCACATCCACTGCTGAACAGGAAGAGAACATTTCTATCAGGACGTGCACTTTTTAAAGAATATAGCAAGCTGAAGACAGCAGATATTCATGTAAAAACTTATATAGGGAGATTTGTTTCATCTCTGTGTATCATCTGAGGCTGTTCACTTCCCTGGGTATATGTAAGGGTTTACATCCACTTTAATGCATTCCATGCATTAAGATAAAAAGCCTTCTGTGTGCAGAAGCCCCCCTCGCCCCTCCCTAATACTTACCAGAGCCCCCTCTCTGTCCAGCCATCCTGGACTCTCCCTCCTGATTGGCTGAGACACAGCAGCGGCGCCATTGGCTCCGGCTGATGTCAATCAAAGTCAGTTAACCAATCAGGATAGAGAGGAGGGGCCGAACTGCAGCTCTGTGTCTGAATGGACACACAAAACTGCAGCTCGGCTTGGGTGCCCCCATAGCAAGCTGCTTGATGTGGGGGCACACAACAGGATGGAGGGGCCAGGAGCACCAAAGAGGAACCCGAGAAGAGGAGGAGGATTGGGGCTGCTCTGTGCACATCCATTGGAACGCAGCATGTAAGTATAACATGTTTTATTATTTTTATAGAAGAAAAAAAACTAGACTTTACAATCACTTTAAAGGAGAATTGTACCAAAAAAATTATAGGTTAAACCCACAAGTGCTTGTTTGCCACTATTATTCCTTTATATTGGCTTTCAGACTTTACAAATGCAGCAATTTAGAAATTGGATGAAAGGTTTATCACTGGGAATTTTATATACAACTATACAGATTACACCAAAATGAGGGACAAATGAGGAGGAAAGAGGGACAGAGGGACATTGCTCCAAATCAGGGACAGTCCCTCGAAATCTGGGACAGTTGGGAGCTCTGCTATATATGTGCCATACCCATAGCTCCCAACTGTCCCTGATTTCGAGGGACTGTCCCTGATTGGGAGCAATGTCCCTCTGTCCCTCTTTCCTCCTCATTTGTCCCTCATTTTGGTGTAATCTGTATAGTTGTATATAAAATGCACTATATATATCTATCAGAAAATGTTTCCCAGTGCTAAACCTTTCATCCAGTTTCTAAATGGCTGCATTTGTAGATTTCAAAAGCCAATATAAAGGAATAGTAGTGGTTAAAAAAAGCACTTGTGGGTTTAAAGTGGTTGTAAACCCACTTAGACAACTTGCACCTACAGGTAAGCCTAGATTAAGGCTTACCTGTAAGTGCAAGAAATATCTCCTAAACCTACACGGTTAAGGAGATATTTGCTGAAAACTCAGCACCGATGTCTACGGCGCATGCGCACTAGCGGGCCGGCTGCATGAATGGAATCATACAGGTTTTCTCAATGGGATCTTGCCGGCCCCACGCGCATGCGTGTGACGTCATTGCTGCTCCGGCCAATCACAGCGACAGAGCGGCGATAACAGAAAGAAGCTCCGAGGGGACGTGGCGGCGGCAGCAGAGGAGAACAAGGAGGACTTCGGGGGCTTCGATTTCAGGAAAGTGCCACATAATGAGCTCATTATGCCTTTCTCTTGCAGGGGTTAGTTTTACAGAAATACTTTTATAGGGTTTACTTCCTCTTTAACTAATATTTTTTTTTTTTTTGCATATTTCTCCTTTAAGGGGGCGTGGCAAGGGGTGTGTCCTATGCCTGCATGTTTTTGCTAATAGGTGTCCCTTGTTCCCATCTCAGAAAGTTGGGAGGTATCGCATACCTGTGGGACCCCCAAGGTTCATATAGCCTTCCCCATTGACTTCAATGCTAACATTTCTATGAAGTGAAAACTCACTCATCCTTAAATCGGAACTACACTGTATCTGAGCACCACAAACTGATAACACTATCTAATTAATTTTTACTATTCATAGCAATCTCCGCCATCCATCCATGTCTCCATGCCTTATTTAGTTGAGAAACCACTTTGAAAAATACCCCCCCCCCCCCCCCAGCATTTCTAGCCATGGCCATCTTGAGTAGGGCAGAGGATTCATATGGCATTTACTTCCTGCAATCTTTCTGCCCTTAGCCCAGGCAGGCAGGAGGGTGTGCTCAGCTGAGAAAGCCCCTTACTCCAGATGAATTTTTTTTTAAAAACAATGCCCATGATGACCCCTGGGTTGTATGACATCATTTCTGACCTAGGCCAGAAACCAGGAAGCAAGTGAAGAAATGTAAAAAAAAAAAAGTTTAAATCAAGTTAATATACCTTACTATCTATTTACTAATGGTAGCAGCATAAGGATTAAAAATAGTTCATGTTGATTGAGAGGGTTTATGTCTGCTTTAAAAAGAAAGGGCCCTATAGAAGGAGGCCTAGAGAGATGGAACCCCCTCCCCCCCCCCTTTATCGTATTATGTTACACTCTAACTACATTTAGCTCAACTGTTTAAATATATTCGCATTGTCACAAGATTGGCAGACAAAAATAATTTGCGTCATGCAACAAGCATGTTCTGGGATTGTGTAAAGTGCAAATTTTTTTTTTTCTTCCTTAAACCAGTATTGTTTTTCAATAAAACCTAGAGTTCCAGTCAGCCAACTTCACCTACGCTTAAATGATGTCCTCAGTCTTCTCCAGGAAAGAGGAAGCATTTCCTTAGTCTTCTCTCTACCCAGTGATCAGACTGCAACATTGTGACTTTTAGTAAGCTACATAGTGAAAGGCTGCAGCAGGGGCTGATCTGTGTCAGACTCTTGTGAACACAGCTAAGAACTTTGCCGACACCAGAAGTTATATGACTGTGTCATCTCTGAGTCGGCACCGTTGCTGATCATTCACTTGTTCATTCAGAAAAGGAAGAGGCCGGTAAATTACATATTTATCAGCCCCTTTACTTGCTCTCCATCCTGAAAGGATCGCCCAGAGTAGCCGGCTGGAGAAGAAAGAGAGGAGAGAAGGGGAATTTTGATGCACTGCAGGGTATGTCCGAAACCAGGGGAGCACACGACCCAGGCAGCAGAAGGAAGGGGAAGCTACCTGGACAGGAGGGGAGGCGGGGGTAGCATTTACTGGAACTGATCCCCTGTATTCTCCTCCTGCAGCAGCTGAATTCCGGCAGGAGGGAGAGGAGGAGAAGCTGGCTTTCCGCTGCTGCAGGAGGAAAATACAGGGGATCGGTTCCAGTAAAAGCCGATCCCACTACTTTCCAGGTTTCGGGTGTGCAAGGAAGGGATCTGACTTATCTGTCACCTGCCCACGATCAACGGGTAGATTGTGATCCACGTGTTGTCGGCCGCCCGCTTTGAAGAGAAGGTCCACACTGACTTTTTTTTTCAAATCCTTTTTAAAGAGGAAGTAAACCCTGATGGGTTTTACTTCCTCTTTTTTTCCCCTGCAAAGTAAAAGCATAATGGGCTAGTATGCCTTGCGTACTAGCCCATTATGTTGCACTTGCCTGCAAACGAAGCCCACGGTGTCCCCGAGGACCCCGCTGATGGCCTCGTCCATCTTCACCCCTCTCCCATCCTGGGCCGTGGACTCCAGCTCTGTGACTGGCCGGAGTCACGTGACGCCTCTCCCACACATGCGCGTGGGAGCCGACTGTCATGGCACGATCGTGCCCTTTCTTCAGTGCGCATGCACCGATGATGTCATCCCAAGGGTATATGATAAATGTCTCCTAAACCGTGCAGGTTTAGGATATATTTCCAGTACCTACAGCTAAGCCTTATTATAGGTTTACCTGTAGGGAAAAGTGCTGTGCAAGGGTTTACAACCACTTTAAGCTGGCTGCTAAAGAGAAACCCATGCCTGCATGGTCCTGGCCAGGGCTGTATCCATCTATAGACACACACAGCGTCTGGCATACCACACCCCTGGTCCCTCCTCCTATCTCCTCTATGGCTCCACCTCCCTCGGTACCCATCTCCAGAACCTAGAAGACCGATAAAGCATTGCAGACCGCAGGTAAGTGTTTAAGGAGACTGGGGCATTTTGACCCTAATGCACTGGGGCAGTGGTCTCTAAACTGTGGCCCGGGGGCCGGATGTGGGCCTTTGCTTGCTTTTATTCGGCCCTTGGGTTGCTATTTTATTCACTCACACCATTGAAGGGCATAAATCCTCCCAAATACCACCAACAAAGGGGCACAATTCCTAAAAATTACATCAACCAATGAAGGGCACAATTCCTCCCAATGACACCAACAATGGGGCCCAATGATGGGGCACAATTCCTCCCACTGACACCAACAATGGGGCCCAATGATGGGGCACAATTCCTCCCACTGACACCAATGATAGGGAATTGTTAACTCCCACTGATGCTGGGGCATTTTATACTCCTGGTGGCCAAAGTCCAGCCCTCCTAAGGTCTAAACTGGCCTTTGTTTAGAAAGTTTGGAGACCCCTGCACCAGGGTAGAATACACCTAGCAATTTACTACCACTTTAATGCCCCGTACACACGATCCGAATATCGTACGACAGATCATACGACTTTTTTTTGCTTAAGTAGAAATGAAATAGGTTATTAAAGTCACGGAAAAATGAGAAGTGATGTCATGTGTTGTAATGTATTTGTGTTGTATTTTCGGATGACAACTGTACTGACTAAACGAAAATCGTACGATCCGGTATCGTACGAGGAAAATTTTCGTGCTTCTCCGATCGAATAATATCGGATGAACTGTCATGATCGTCTCTCGGAAGCTCTGTACTAACGATCCGATTATCGTACGATTCTTCCTCGGACGACATTTTTCGTACGATATTCGGATCGTGTGTACGGGCCATAATCCTGATAATAGAGAAGATGTGATTAGTTGGTAAGAGTTTAGTCTTGGAGATGGCCTTTGCGTGCCATCAAGACACTAAGGCTGCCCATGGGGGTGCAGGGTACCTGGATATCAATCTATTTCAAGGAAAGTTGGATGACGTACATTGAACCCCCAGTGTGGAAGCTTTACATAACAGCAGGAAGCAGGGAACACGTGTTCCATTCCCCCAGTGAACTGGCCGCTCTACTGAGTATTTCAAACCTATTTCTAGCCAAGTATTTTACCGAGTACTACCGAGATTTCTACTGAACTTCCGAGACAGAGCTAGAACTTGAAGGATCTATCTATTGGCCTTTTCATTTTTAGCTTCCCAGGAATTGCACCTCTCTGCTTCTGTTTTGCACAGGTTGACTGTCATAGCTTTATTTATCAAGTATTTTTTTGTATCTACCAGATTTTATCTTAATTAGCACTTATTGATGTCAGATATTAGTTGGAGATATATTAGCAGTTATTAGTTCTTAATAGCAATTGCACATTTTATAAATGATTTGTTTGGATGGTTAGCACTGATTAGTTTATTTTGTCTTTAGAATTTAGTGACGTGGGTCATGCCCGGATGGGGCTCATAGTGATATTTGCCATTTTTGGCATATTGTGATTTTTTGGGAAATTGTTCAATCTTGCTTTTATATTGTTTTTTTTTTATTATTATTATTATAACTGGCCTGCTTGTGAGTTATTTTTTTTTTTTTTTTTACAAATTCAATATTCAGTTTTGCAAAAGTTGTACAAAGCAAACAAAGTCTAGTAGTACAATGAATGGTACATCTGGTCATAGACTGTAGGTGTAGTATAGACAAGTATAGCATCAAAAAAATAGGAACAACATTACTTTTGACATAGGAGAACAAATGCAGGAGGCATGTGGGGTGTCAGTCAAAGTATAGGAATCCATTAAATACTAGACTTGTGCACAACGGAAAAATTAGTTTAGTTTAGTTTCTTTTCGGTCCTGTTGATTCGTAATCATTCGTAATTTTGCTAAACGGGATTTTTCGTATTTTCGCAAGCGACATTTTTAGTTGAATCGGAATGATTCGTATTAATGTAAGCCTTATTTTTAGTTGATTAATAATTCGTATTTTCGGTAGAGTACGTTGTTTTTCGTTGATTCTGGACACAACTCCTACTTTCGGAACTTTTTTTTGGTTCGTTGATTCGTAATTTTCCGTGACTCTCACAATGGCGCTGCCTAACATGCTTGGAATGGATTCGTACATTCGTAACTTTTTTTTGGTTCGTTGATTCGGAATTTTCTGTGACGGATCACAACAAGTCGACTTGCTGTTGCATTAGGCCGCATAAACGCAACAACGAATTATGCCGAAGGCATTCGGGCATTCGCTATATAATTTATTTCGGATTTGGTTTTATTCGTAATTGCTTTGTTCGGAAATTCGAATGCTTCCGATCGTCCGAAAGTTGCTAAATTCATACAAATTTTGATTCGTTACGAAACGAATTGCACAAGCCTTATTAAATACTTGAGTCGGTTATACACCAATAGAATTTTGTTTTAAATGTGTGTGTGTATATATATATATATATTTGTTTTTCCCACAAGGAGCATTCTTCCCATAAGAAAACTGCCATTTTTTAGATTGGTCATGAAAACCGGTTGTGTGTATGCTCCACAGCAGTTTTCTCGACGAGAAAACTGCCCGCAAAAAAATTAGAACCTGCTCTATTTTTTCCCGTCGTTCTTTTTCTCGTCGCGAAAACCGCTCGTGTGTAGGCTTTTCTGAGGGGAAAAAAAACTTGCATGCTCAGAATCAAGTATGAGACGGGAGCGCTCGTTCTGGTAAAATTAGCGTTCGTAATGGAGATATCACATTCGTCACGCTGTAACGGACTGAAGAGCACGAGGCTGAAAAGCGCGAATCGTCTCTCACCAAACTTTACTAACACGAGATCAGCAAAAGCAGGCCAAAGGGTGGCGCCATTCTAATGGAACTTCCCCTTTATAGTGGCGTCGTACATTTCGTACGTCACCGCACTTTGCTCGAGCATTTTTTTTCCTGAACGTGTGTATGCAAGGCAGGCTTGAGAGGAATCACGACGAATCACGTTGAGAAAAACTTTGTTTTTTTGCATGACAGGAAAAACGGTCGTGTGTACGCTGCATTACGCAAAAGATCCAGCAGCATGGGACCAATGGAGCCTCACCTTTTCTTTAAAAGTAACTAATAAAAGTAATGACCTTATAGCTGTATATACGGGAAGATTCTTACCACTGGACCAGTCTAATAGGGTCTTCTTTCCATTGAGAACCAATGTAAGGGGGCATTCTTCCTCTTCCTCCACCATTGCAAGGCAGCTCTTCTTTCACTGACTACTCCCTTGCTGACCACTTTACTGTGACTGGCAGATTAAGGCCCCTTTCACACTGAGGTGTTGGGATTTTACTGTGTTTTTACCGCGTTTTTACCGCGATTTTACCGCGATAGCGCTATTTTTAGCGCCAACGCAGTAAAAACGCATATGCGTTTTTAAAAATAGCGCTAACGCCTATGCGTTTTTACCGCGGTACTCATTCATTTCAATGGGGATAGGCGTTTTTACAGCGCTATTTTATGTGCCCCAAAGATGCTCCAAAAAAGCTGTTTGCAGGATTTTTTCCAACGCACAGCCAGCACAACGCCTCAGTGTGAAAGCCCTCAGGGCTTTCACATTGAGAATGCTGGGGCAGGATTATTTCAGGCATTTTTACAGCGCTATTTTTACAGCGAAAACACAGTAAAAACGCCTCAGTGTGAAAGGGGCCTAAGGGAGTATTATACTGACCAATGTAAGGGGACACTACAATTTTCACTGTCTGTTTCTTTTCTGATTATTATTATTATTATTTGTTTCATTTAAATATTATATTTTATTTGTTGAAAATATTTTTTTCATATAGAGAAAGAGTATTTAAAAGCGACCTGCTCTATGTGTCAGGCTTGGTATGCCCTATTTGACATGGCTGATTCTTTGGCTTTGCATATCATTCTCTGTGTTTGGAAAGAACTGAATAAGCCTCGTCCTTTCACCACATAATAATCTGAAACCTTTAGCACTCGTGATACAGGCAATTATTTGACTTCGTACCACCGTAATACGCAGCTAACTGTAATCTCGGAGCACAAAAGCATATTTGCACTCTTTGTGAAATTAATCTGCATGGTATGCCAATCTTTCAATAGTTACTGCTTGAAATTGGAATATAATTAAGATGCAAACAATGTCTTGAAAAGCACGCTTGTATTGTAACAACAATAATGTGCAATCGATTATTCATTTTGTTTTGTGTGTGCAACTGGCACAGTATAATAATTTTACAAGCATTGAAGCGCTCTAGAATTTGAAAAGAGGAGAAATGGGATTTTAAAGGTGCAACAACACTAGAATATATGTACAAAAATATAAATTTATTGAAGAATAATAAAAATACAAGATATAAAAATCCATCCAGTGTTACTGTACAATTGATAGATGTGCAGACTGAGAAAATCTCTCTACATATTTTTCGCCAAAATTATTGGCTTCTTCAGGAGAATAGATTTATCAGGTACTATCTACTGAAATAAAGAGACGCAATATCAATACATACTGTATACAAAACAGAATATACACATATATATATATTGATATTGTGTCTCTTTATTTCAGTAGATAATGCCTGATAAATCTATTCTCCTGAAGAAGCCAATAATTTTGGCAAAACATATGTAGAGAGATTTTCTCAGTCTGCACATCTATCAATTGTACAGTAATACTGGATGGATTTTTATATCTTGTATTTTTAATATTATTCAATAAATTTATATTTTTGTACCTATATTACATAATATACATACCAAGGGATGTGGTGCTAATCAATGTAGTTGACGAGTTTCTCCATTGAAACGCTCTAGTTTTATATCCTAGTAGAGTGAATTTCCCTGTGTTTAGCAGTCAACATTGATGGTATTTTAATAGACTAACATTTAATATTCTGCCTAATGTAAAGATAAGTAGATGCGGTCAAGGTCTTTCATTATTAAATAATGTTTAAATGGTGAAGTTAAAGAGACTTAGTCAGCAAAATAAAAAAAATGTGATAAACCCCCTCCCCCAAAAAAATAAAATAAAAAATAAAGCATTTTAAATCTTTACTTGCAGCACTTTTCCTTTCCAAAAATAGTTTTCATTAACTTGCGATAGACGTTAAACTTGATAGATAATTTGACTACTTTAGCAGCATCAGTTCCCTAGCAAAGCTTCTCCCTTGTTGCATGTCATAGCCCTCTCCTCTTCTGGTAGTGGATATTTGCTGTCTATGCTGGTCCAGCTCATCTGCCCCTCCCGCCACCTCCCCACGTGACTTTTTATGTAGCCAACAAGGTAGGCGTGAAGGGTAATACTATAGGGCAGCTTTTCTTAACCAGGGTTCCTCCAGAGGCTTCTAGAGTTAACCGTTTACACCAACCATCTTTTTAGCTATTTGTAAAAGGTGGATTCTACCCATTGTCCACCTTTTGTAAGGAGCCTTCTTCCCACTGACCACCAATGTAAGGGGCATTCTTCCCACTGACCACCAATGTAAGGGGCATTCTTCCCACTGATCACCAATGTAAGGAACATTCTTCCCACTGATCACCAATGTAAGGAACATTCTTCTCACTGATCACCAATGTAAGGGACATTCTTCCCACTGATCACCAATGTAAGGGGCATTCTTCCCACTGATCACCAATGTAAGGAACATTCTTCTCGCTGATCACCAATGTAAGGGGCATTCTTCCCACTGATCACCAATGTAAGGAACATTCTTCCCACTGACCTCCAATGTAAGGGGCATTCTTCCCACTGACCACCAATGTAAGGAACATTCTTCCCACTGATCACCAATGTAAGGAACATTCTTCCCACTGACCACCAATGTAAGGAACATTCTTCTCACTGATCACCAATGTAAGGAACATTCTTCTCACTGACCACCAATGTAAGGAACATTCTTCTCACTGATCACCAATGTAAGGAGCATTCTTCCCACTGACCACCAATGTAAGGAACATTCTTCCCACTGACCTCCAATGTAAGGGGCATTCTTCCCACTGACCACCAATGTAAGGAGCATTCTTCCCACTGACCACCAATGTAAGGGACATTCTTCCCACTGATCACCAATGTAAGGGGCATTCTTCCCACTGACCTCCAATGTAAGGAACATTCTTCTCGCTGATCACCAATGTAAGGGGCATTCTTCCCACTGATCACCAATGTAAGGAACATTCTTCCCACTGACCTCCAATGTAAGGGGCATTCTTCCCACTGACCACCAATGTAAGGAACATTCTTCCCACTGACCACCAATGTAAGGAGCATTCTTCCCACTGACCACCAATGTAAGGAGCATTCTTCTCACTGATCACCAATGTAAGGGGCATTCTTCCCACTGACCACCAATGTAAGGAACATTCTTCCCACTGACCACCAATGTAAAGAGCATTCTTCCCACTGACCACCAATGTAAGGGACATTCTTCCCACTGATCACCAATGTAAGGGGCATTCTTCCCACTGACCTCCAATGTAAGGAACATTCTTCCCACTGATCACCAATGTAAGGAACATTCTTCCCACTGACCACCAATGTAAGGAACATTCTTCTCACTGATCACCAATGTAAGGAGCATTCTTCCCACTGACCACCAATGTAAGGAACATTCTTCCCACTGACCTCCAATGTAAGGGGCATTCTTCCCACTGACCACCAATGTAAGGAGCATTCTTCCCACTGACCACCAATGTAAGGGACATTCTTCCCACTGATCACCAATGTAAGGGGCATTCTTCCCACTGACCTCCAATGTAAGGAACATTCTTCCCACTGATCACCAATGTAAGGAGCATTCTTCCCACTGACCACCAATGTAAGGGACATTCTTCCCACTGACCACCAATGTAAGGAGCATTCTTCCCACTGACCACCAATGTAAGGGACATTCTTCCCACTGACCACCAATGTAAGGAACATTCTTCCCACTGATCACCAATGTAAGGAACATTCTTCTCACTGATCACTAGACATGTGCACACTGAAATATTTCGTTTCGGAATTTCGTTTTCGTCCGAAAAATAAATTTATTTAGTTACTCCCGAAATTCGTTTTTATTTATTTCGTTTTTCGTTAGAAATTGCATTAGTCCGAAAATCTGAATTAATTAAGGTCAAATCTGTCATTGAAGGCTTATGGTGTCTGTCGAATGTTCAAAGAAGATTCGACGGAGCAGTGAAACTGTACGACGCTGCAATCATACATTTCCGGTCGAATGTTCCGCCCACAAGCTATAGAAGAATTCTAATGTTGTATGACTAGTAATAATTATATTTATTCATTACTATTACTAGTCAACCAACATTAGAATTCTTCTATAGCCTATGGGCGGATGCATTTGACCGGAAATGTACGATTGCAGCGTCGTACAGTTTTGCTGCACCGTCGAATCTTCTAACTTTCGATGCTTTGTCGAATCTTCGTCATTCTAGCTATTTTACTGCTCCTCCTCTTTGGTTACAATCAGCCAATAACATTCATGATCATCATTATTTTTATTTTACTTCCCCCATCCAATTCCAGCAGTGATCTTTTCTCTCTATGTCGAATCTTTTCTCTCTATAATAACAAATCGTTTCTCTCCTATGTCGAATCTTTTCTCTCCTATGTCGAATATTTTCTCTCTATAATGTCGAATCTTTTCTCTCCTATGTCGAATCTTTTCTCTCCTATGTCGAATCTTTTCTCTCCTATGTCAAATCTTTTCTCTCTATAATGTCGAATCTTTTCTCTCTATAATGTCGAATCTTTTCTCTCCTATGTCAAATCTTTTCTCTCTATAATGTCGAATCTTTTCTCTCTATAATGTCGAATCTTTTCTCTCCTATGTCGAATCTTTTCTCTCCTATGTCAAATCTTTTCTCTCTATAATGTCGAATCTTTTCTCTCCTATGTCGAATCTTTTCTCTCTATAATGTCGAATCTTTTCTCTCCTATGTCGAATATTTTCTCTCTATAATGTCGAATCTTTCTCTCCTATGTAGAATCTTTTCTCTCTATAATGTCGAATCTTTTCTCTCCTATGTCAAATCTTTTCTCTCTATAATGTCGAATCTTTTCTCTCCTATGTCGAATCTTTTCTCTCTATAATGTCGAATCTTTTCTCTCCTATGTCGAATCTTTTCTCTCTATAATGTCAAATCTTTTCTCTCCTATGTAGAATAATCTTGGACTAATAGAGTTGGGTTAGGCACATTCGACCACAGGTTCGATAGACACAGATTGTTATTGTCAGCGTCACGTCGAATCTCCTATCTATATCGAACTGTTGTAGCAACGAAAACGAAAATAAAGCATTTGTTTATGTCGGATCTTTCGGTTTTCGGATTCTGTGCTTTCGTTTTCGTTTGTTAAAACGATAACGAAAATAGCTGAAATTCGGACGAAAATGCATTCGGACGAAAACGAATGCACATGTCTACTGATCACCAATGTAAGGGGCATTCTTCCCACTGACCACTAATGTAAGGGGCATTCTTCCCACTGACCACTAATGTAAGGAGCATTTTTCCCACTGACCAATAATGTAAAGGGCATTCTTCCCAGTGATCACCAATGTAAGGAGAAATTTTTCCCACTGACCACTAATGTAAGGAGCATTTTTCCCACTGACCAATAATGTAAAGGGCATTCTTCCCAGTGATCACCAATGTAAGGAGAAATTTTTCCCAGTGACCACTAATGTAGGGGGCATTCTTCCCACTGACCACCAATGTAGGGGGCATTCTTTCCACTGACCATCAATGTAAGGGGCATTCTTCCCACTGACCACCAATGTAGGAGGCATTCTTCCCACTGATCACCAATGTAGGGGGCATTTTTTCCACTGACCGCCAATGTAAGGGTCATTCATTCCACTAACCACCAATGTAAGGTGCATTCTTCCCACTGACCACCAATGTAAGGAGCATTCTTCCCACTGACCTCCAATGTAAGGGACATTCATTCCACTAACCACCAATGTAAGGTGCATTCTTCCCACTGACCACCAATGTAAGGGGCATTCATTCCACTAACCACCAATGTAAGGGGCATTCTTTCCACTGACCACCAATGTAAGGGGCATTCTTCCCACTGACCACCAATGTAGGGACATCCTTTTTATTGACTCCTGTTCTCCAACCCCTCACACCCCTTGACTGCCCAAACCACACTATCCTACCACACACTCACATGGCTTCGAGACACCTTCCCTACGAGGCTCCTCACCTCCTAAATACCCTCCACGAATATCTCAGAACACATTAAGGCCCCTCCGCCCACCATATTGAAACCCCTGCTCCTTTTACCTTTAACACCCCATCCCACACGTACACGCACGCACGCACGCACACAAATACACACACACCTTCTGAAATTGACCTGTTGCAATATTTTACTATAAACAGTGAGTATATGTAGAACATTGTTGCTGTAATTTACTAGAATTCTTTCTTGATATGGCTGGCAACATTGTCCTGTATACCCTGAAATTCAATAAACCTTATGTGAAAGGAAAGGTTGAGAAACGCTGCTATATAGTGTCCCTTAAATGGGAGCTCGGAGTCTGCTGGGGCAGCTGACATTACAGTGACGATGGTGGCTCCCATTGGCAGTCATAGAGATTTTAGATATCTACACAAGGCTTTTATGTGTTAATGACCTTAATAAAATATGTAGAGTCACATATAGTCTTATGGGAGTATTGTTGTTGAACACTTCAAAACATTTTTTTATTTTTTTCGGGCTAGAGTAGAGGAGAATTAGAACCCTGTGTCATGAACCCCTTTCATTTAGGATAAGGGAATAGTCCTAACTCAAATGAAAGTACATGGAAAGCAACGCAATGGCTGACCGATTGTCTTTTTTACAGATAGACCTAGCCGGTGAAGGAAGATGGTGCAGAAGTACCAGTCCCCGGTAAGGGTGTACAAGTACCCGTTCGAACTTGTCATGGCGGTAAGTGAATGTTTATGTTGTCCTCCTTTTTTTTTGTTTTAGAACCTCTTGGGAATATTGATTATGTGCTCCACAGCTGTCTGTGGAAAGTATTAATTAACGAGGGTCAGGAGAATATAGGTTAAGCACAAGCCATTTTGTTGGACAATGGTGGCAAGGGTTTACGTGTCCTTCGTCATTGTGAGGTCCGAACCCTCCACCCACCAGTGGTAATTTTGGCAGCAAATTTCGATTTAGTTTTAGTCTTAGTCCTAGGACTAAAATGGCATTTTAGTGCCATTTTAGTCTTCTGCAATTGTTTTAGTTTTAGTCGTATTTAGTCAACTAAATCTCCAGGACATTTTAGTCGACTACAATTTCCAGTACATTTTAGTCGACTAAAGCCCCGTACACACGATCGGTTTGACTGATGAAAACCGTCCGATGGATGGTTTTCATCAGACCAACCGATCGTGTATGGTACCCATCGGTCTTTTTTCCATCGGTTTTAAAAAATAGAACTTGTTTTAAAATTTTCCGATGGATCAAAAACCAATGGTAATTTCCGATCGTCTTTGGGCAAGTCCATCGGATCAAAAACCCACGCATGCTCAGAATCAAGTCGACGCATGCTCAGAAGCATTAAACTTCATTTTTCTCGGCTCATCGGAGTGTTTTACGTCACCCCGTTTGGAACGGTCGGCTTTTTGACTGATGGTGTGTGGCCAAGACTGATGAAAAACAGTTTCATCGGATTTCCGATGGTCAAATCCATCGGACGAAAATCCATAGGTTATCCGATCGTGTGTACGGGGCTTTAAACTCATTTTTAACCATCTAAAATATAACGGGTGTAGTTAAATTGTAATGCATTATTTAAGCATTTCTGTACAATTTCCAAAATCATTATATACTGCTGGAGTGAAAAATCGAATATGTTATTAATTATAGTATTGAGGTATGAACCTGCACTACAGACTAGTGTTAATTTTGACATCAAATTTCAATTTAGTTTTAGTCTTAAGCCCTGTACACACGGGCGGGAATCCCGTCGGAAAAAAAACATTGGTTTTCTCGACGGGATTCCTCGCAAGCTTGTCTTGCCAAGCCCTGTGTACACACGCGCCATTCAAAAGAACCGCCGTTCATTTGAATGGCAAGAATGCGGTGACGTCATCGACTACGACGAGCATGCGCTCGTCACATTCAATGTCGTCGCCGCCATCTTGCTACACCCTACACTACCCTTGTATGCTACCGCGCATGCGTCAAAGTCCCATCGAGCATGCGCGGGTTTCCCTGGACAGGTAAGCATACAGAATTAGTTACATAGTTACATAGTTAGTCAGGTTGAAAAAAGACACAAGTCCATCCAGTTCAACCATAAAAAAATAAAATAATAATATCACACAATCCCATATACCCAATTCTATACCCACAGTTGATCCAGAGGAAGGCGAAAAACCCCAGCAAAGCATGATCCAATTTGCTACAGAAGGGGAAAAAATTCCTTCCTGATCCCCGAGAGGCAATCGGATTTTCCCCGGATCAACTTTACCTATAAATGTCAGTACCCAGTTATATTATGTACATTTAGGAAAGAATCCAGGCCTTTCTTAAAGCAATCTACTGAGCTGGCCAGAACCACCTCTGCAGGGAGTCTATTCTACATTTTCACAGCTCTTAAGCCCTGTACACACGATCGGATATCCTATGGATTTTCGTCCGATGGATTTGTCCATCGGAAATCCGATGAAACTGTTTTTCATCAGTCTTGGCCACACACCATCAATCAAAAAACCGACCGTTCCAAACGCGGTGACGTAAAACACTCCGATGAGCCAAGAAAAATGAAGTTTAATGCTTCTGAGCATGCGTCGACTTGATTCTGAGCATGCGTGGGTTTTTTAACCGATGGACTTGCCCATAGACGATCGGAAATTCCCATCGGTTTTTTATCCATCGGAAAATTTTAAAACAAGTTCTATTTTTTACAACCGATGGAAAAAAGACCGATGGGTACCATACACGATCGGTTGGTCTGATGAAAACCATCCATCGGACGCTTTTCATCAGTCAAACCGATCGTGTGTACAGGGCTTAACTGTGAAGAAACCTTTCCTTATTTGGAGATGAAATCTCTTTTCCTCTAGACGCAAAGAGTGCCCCCGTGTCCTTTGTGTTGACCGTAAAGTGAATAACTCAACACCAAGTTCACTATATGGACCCCTTATATATTTGTACATGTTGATCATATCCCCCCTTATTCTCCTCAAGAGAGAATAAATTCAGTTCCTCTAATCTTTCCTCATAGCTGAGCTCCTCCGTGCCTCTTATCAGTTTGGTTGCCCTTCTCTGCACTTTCTCCAGTTCCCCCATATCCTTTTTGAGAACTGGGGACGACCGGGTTTCTCAGCAGGAAACACTCTGCCGAGAATCCCGATGAGAAAAAAAGAGAGCAGGTTCTCTATTTTTCTCATCGAGATTCCCGGCAGTTTTCCCGATGAGAAACCATACACACGAACGTTTTTCTCTGCAAAAAGCTCTCCCAGCAGTTTTCTAGCCGAAAACCGGTCGTGTGTATGAGGTTTTAGTCTTTTGACTAAAATGCCGTTTTAGTTTTAGTCGACGAAATTAACACTGCCACCCACTCCATTCTCGCCAGTGCCATTAACTTTTCCTCTTCTGAGTTCACCTGCTTCTTGCTCAGTCACTGATAATGACCTTTGAAAAAATATTTGGTAAACATGTCACAGCAGGGGAGCATTCTTTCGTCATGACCAGCCTGTTTTATCCACACTGTCTTAGTTTTGGTAACACCCTAAAGTGGAAGTTATTGACATTTGGTGCTTCTAAATACTCCATCATTGCTTGTGCCGATGATCCATTTGGGTTCAGGTCCCTGAGCATAATAAATTTAACTGCAAATCTGGATTGAAAGGTTTGAAACAAGTATTGAGAAAAGAACAGAGATTAACCGCTTCAATACCAGACACTTACCCCCCTTCCTGCCCAGGCCAATTTTCAGCTTTCAGCGCTGTCACTGTCTAAATGACAATTGCGCGGTCATGCTACACTGTACCCAAACAGAATTTTTATCATTTTGTTCCCACAAATAGAGATTTCTTTTGGTGGTATTTGATCACCTCTGCGGTTTTTATTTTTTGCTAAACAAATAAAAAAAGACCTAAAAAATTTCAAATAAAAAAGTTTTTTATTTTGTTTCTGTTATAAAATTTTGTAAATAAGTATGTTTTCTCCTTCACTGATGGGCACTGATAAGGCAGCATTGACGGGCACTGATAAGGTGGCACCGATGAGGTGGCACCAATGAGGTGGCACTGACGATGGGCACTGATGGGCACTGGTAGGTGGCACTAATGAGTGGCACTGATATGCAGCACTGATGGGCATTGATAGGCGGCACTCATGGGAAGCACTGGTGGGCACTGATGGGCTCTGATAGGCGACACTGATGGGCACTGAAAGGCTGCATTGATGGGTACTTATGAGTAGCACTGATAGGCGGCACTGCTGGGCAATGATGGGCACTAATGGGCACTGATAGGCGGCACTGCTGGGCACTGATACGTGACACTGATGGGCACTGATATGCAGCACTGATAGATGGCATTGATAGGCATCACTGATGGCACTGGCAACCATATGACGTCCAGTCAGGATAACTGAACCACCGCCCGGCTTTCATTCTGCTATAGGCTGGGCAGGAAGTGGTTAAAGGTCAGTGGCGGTCAAAAAAATCTAGTGGCCAGCATGAGAATGATCCCTTTGATGATTATAGTCTGAAGATCAAAGTGGAAGCCTGCAAACACAAATGTACCAGTAGGGAGGTCTTCCGGCAGAAGGAATTTTATAAGTCTTTTCTGCCATAAAAGCTGAAAGATGCCGTGTATCGGGATAATGTAACTCCAGTGTGCAGAAGTTACATCATCAGTGCCTGCCCAATCGGCCAAGCAAGAAGGGCGGGTCTAGAAGAAGGAGAAGGAAATGGCACCGGCAGAGATGGAGTGAATGGGAGAGTTCAGGCCTCACATTACTGAAGGAGAGATACTGTATATACTCGAGTATAAGCCGAGTTTTTCAGCACATTTTTATGTGCTGAAAACGCCCCCCTCGGCTTATACTCGAGTCTGTGTCCATCTTCACCTTTGTGCACCTGATCCCGGCCAGCCGTAGGTTCCTTGGACCCCAATCCTGGGGCACATGTAGCCCCACTCTTTTTCTACAAGTGTGCAAAGCTTGTTGTCCGGGGGACCTACGGCCGGGGAGCACCGATTTTTCAAAGCCGGGCACCCCTTCCATAGACTCCCATGTTAAACGTCAGTCTAGTCACACAGCGCCGGAGATCAGGTAGGGAGATTGGGTACAGTGAGGCATGGGCACAGTGACAGTGAGGCATGGACAAAGTGAGGCATGGGCACAGTAAGGCATGGACACAGTGAGGCATGCACATGGACAAAGTGAGGCACAGTGAGTCATGCAGATGGACACCCTAGGCTTATACTCGAGTCAATACGTTTTTGCCAGTTTTTTGTGGTAAAATTAGGTGCCTTGGCTTATATTCGGGTCGGCTTATACTCGAGTATATACGGTAAGTCTGTCATATTATACAGGTATACACACTTGCACATCATCGCAAATGCTTTCCACTCTACTACCTTTTACTTCCGCTTTAACATTCTCAGGGATGGTTTCCCATACTGAGAGAACTTTCATCTAAATCAGGGTTTCCCAAACAAGGTTCCTCCAGAGGTTGTTAGGGGTCCATGAGCAACAAGCAATTTCTGCCTCTCAGATAAGATCCCACTGACACCCTGTGTCAGAACAAGGTCATCTAGGTCATCATTCCAAATTGCCCCCCCCCCCAAGATGTATGAGCATTACGTGTCAGCAAAAATCCCTTCCCCCCAAAAAAATTGAGTGTTAATCTGCATGCTTAACTCAAATCCTCTCATCCCACCTATACTCCCAGCACAAGTCCCCCCCAAAAACAAATTCCCCTCCCTAGCACAAATCCTCTACCCCTCAAATTTCCCCTTAGAGCACATATCCTCTCCCCCCACTCCAATTCCCCTCCCCCAATCCCCCCTCCCAGCACAAATGCTCCCCAATCCCCCCTCCTAGCGCAAATGCCCCCCACTCATCCCTACTAGAACAAATACCCCTACCAAGAAAAAAATCTCCCCCCCCCCACCATATTACCTTCTCTAGCACAAAAAAAAATCCCCCTCCCGAGCACATATCTCATCATGTCTCATCCCTCTTCCCAGCACAACTTCTCCTTCCCCAATCCCCCCTCCTAGCGCAAATGCCCCCCAATGATCCCTACTAGCACAAATCCCTCTCCCAAAAAACATTTCCCCTCTTAACACAAATTCCCCCCCCCCCCCACCATATTACCTTTTCTAGCACAAACCCCCAAATCCACCATCCTAGCACAAATCCTCTTCCTCCTTCTCCCCTCTTCCCCTCTAAACACAAATCCCCACTCCTAGCATACCTCCTAGCACATTCTTCCAGAAGCGCATTTGTGGGGGTCAGGCACTGATGTTGGATGAGAAGGCCTGGCTCGCAATCTCCGCTCTAATTCATCCCAAGGGTGTTCTATTGGGTTGAGGTCAGGACTCTGTGCAGGCCAGTCAAGTTCCTCCACCCCAAACTTGCTCATCCATGTCTTTATGGACCTTGCTTTGTGCACTGGTCCAAATCATTTGGTGGAGGGGGGGTTATGGTTGTTTTTCAGGGGTTGGCCCCTTAGTTCCAGTGAAGGGAACTCTTAAGGTGTCAGCATACCAAGACGTTTTGGACAATTTCATGTTCCCAACTTTGTGGGAACAGTTTGGGGATGGTCCCTTCCTGTTCCAACATGACTGCACACCAGTGCACAAAGCAAGGTCCATAAAGACATGGATGAACAAGTTTGGGGTGGAGGAACTTGACTGGCCTGCACAGAGTCCTGACCTCAACCCGATAGAACACCTTTGGGATGAATTCGAGCGCAGACTGCAAGCCAGGCCTTCTCATCCAACATCAGTGCCTGACCTCACAAATGTACTTCTGGAAGAATGGTCAAACATTCCCATAGACACTCCTAAACCTTGGGGACAGCCTTCCCAGAAGAGTTGAAGCTGTTGTAGCTGCAAAGGGTGGGCCAACTCAATATTGAATCCTATGGACTGAGGCTGGGAGGCCATTAAAGTTCATGTGTGTGTAAAGGCAGGCGTCCCAATACTTTTGGTAATATAGTGTATATAAAGGCTGCCTGCCACTCGAGGACAGATGATGAAGGGTTAATCCAGTGACACTGCTGGCGGAAGGATCAGGAGACAATAGTATTGTGACGTCAGGGAACTTTGCGTAGATCACCTAGACAAAGGCCAGTGTGCCGAGGCTCAGATGTCGCCCCAGGCCACAGGCCAGCGTAATACCGGTGTGATTTGCGCAGTGTAGATTGGATAACGGATACAGTTTCCCATCAGTTGGTCACAGAAGACTCCTCAGTGCGCTACAGAAATACATTATTGTTGCCGTGATCATGGGTCAGTTTATAGAAAACGGATATTTCAGGTTACTGTACTTTTGAGTTTAAAACTCCCGACACAAAAACTTTCACTTAACGCGGAGTTCCACCCAAAAATTTAACTTCTGCTTTTCCGAACCCTCCCCCCCTCCGGTGTCACATTTGGCACCTTTCAGGGGGGAGGGGGGTGCAGATACCTGTCTACGACAGATATTTGCACCCACTTCCGGGCATAGACTCCCGCGGGAGCTACGCCCCTTCCCGTCCCCAGCGCTGTCTCCTGGGAAACACACTGTTCCCAGAAGAGAGTGGGGGCCAGTGACGGCGCGCCAGGGTTACTCGTGCATGTGCAGTAGGGAACCGGGCAGTGAAGCCGCAATGCTTCACTTCCTGATTCCCTCACCGATCATGGCGGCGGCAGCATCCAAGGACCGAGCGATTGCTCAGCCTCATCTGCCGACATCGCGGGCGCGCTGGACTGGTAAGTGTCCATTTTTTAAAAGTCAGCAGCTGCAGTATTTGTAGCTGCTGGCTTTTTAAAAAAATGTTTTGGGTGGACCTCCGCTTTAAATATTCCTCAATAGCCACAAGGGATGTGCACCAAATGCCTTTACAAGTCCAGATAATACCTTGAAGAGGGTGCAGTGACATCATCACTGTGCTGTATATAGCCTGTGCAGGGAGCAGAGCTGTGGGAGGGACCAAGCAGGCCCCACCTACTACAGGCCAGCTATAGAAAACTACAGGAGGGGCGGAGACAAGACCAGTCACCTTGCTCAAGGAGAGAGAGCAGCAGTGATCGGTCTTCAATTAGGCTCAGATCACCCCTATGCAGTTTGCTTTTGATCGTTTCTAAAGTGCTTTTTACTGTGCGTTTTTGTGTTTTTGTGATTTGACCGTGATTTGTGTTTTGCATTTTTTATGTGTTTTTTTTGGGGGGGGGGGCCAGTTTGTTGTTGGACAAATTAAAAAACGCAAATCGTGGTAAAATAAAAGCAAAAACGCATAACATGCTGTTCTGCAGCTTCTTCATTGAAGTCTAATAAACCAAAAATGCAAAAAAAAAGCACAGTTTTGCATTAAAAAAAAATCCCTGAACCTTTTCGAGAACGCAGTGGCTGAAAAAAGCATAGATGTGAATGTGTCCCATAGAAAACCATGTTAAATGAACTGTAGTGTGTTTCTGCAAAAAAAGCACCAAAAATAAAACGCATAGGTGTAAACCAGGCCTTAAAGTGGATGTAAAGCCACTCTCATCCTTTCTAAACTACTGCCATAGTGCTGATCTATAAGGACATAGATGCCTCCTGCATGTATCCTCATCTGTCAAATGTCTCCCCTCTGTCTGTTATGAGACCTGAAAAACTGCAGATTCTGTGGGTGGATCTGTTGTCTGGAGCTCGGTGGGTGGAGTTGTGATGTCAGACTCCCCGCCCACCTCTACACTCCCCTTGTCAATATGCATTTTCTCCTGTGTATTCCTTCTGCTCTGATCACTAATATCCAGTCAAAATCCAGAAAAGTAGCCACATGACTTCAGAAAAGGAGTGGGGGTCGGAATTAAAAAAAATATTAAAAATATGTAAATAACCTGTCCCTCAAAGAAAGGGGGCGGAACGGACAAAGGTTTTTCTCTGTTTGTCCGTTTTTATCTCACTGAACAATAAAAGAGGATTGCTCAGAGCTGGATTAACTCTTTGTGGCAAGACCTGGCACAGATGATAGGAAATCTTATACTCTACATTGTGACAGCAAAAAAAAATAAAAAATTGGGTTTACATCCACTTTAAGGTCCCACTCTCTGGAATGGTATTAAAGTGAACCTTACTCAAACTCAATTTTAAAAATATGCCTAAAGCTGGCCACTAGCAGAACATTCACACCAAAAATTCTCAGTACATTTGATGACTTGAAGAATGTCTTTTGAAAGTACTTTGAAAATTTAATTTGCTTTCAGGCTTTGTTCACACAAGTGTGACTCCAAAGTCATGCGATTTTGATTTGCGACTTTGGTGTGACTTTTATGCGACTTTACACTCCCTGGCACTCAAGTCTCAAAGTCGCATCAAAGTAGGGCAGGAAGCTTTTCAAAGTCGCTGGGACTTTAAGTTGCTTAGATTGGAATGGGGGCCTATTGAAATCAATGAGCTGTGACTGGTCATGTGACCCGTCGCATGACAAGTCACACTGGTGTGAACGGAGCCTTACCATTTTGATTTTGAAATGAATGGACTCTTCCGAGCGAAGATCACATTCACCTTTTAAAATTTGTTAATTCGAAAACATTTTTCAATCCTGCCCCTTTTTAATTCTCTTATTGAAAATTAACTACTTCAGCCCCGGAAGGATTTACCCCCTTAATGACCAGCCCATTTTTCGCGATACGGCACTGCGTCACTTTAACTAACAATTGCACGGTCGTGCAACGCTGTACACAAACAAAATGTATGTCCTTTTTTCCTCACAAATGGAGCTTTCTTTTGGTGGTATTTGATCACCTCTGCGGTTTTGATTTTTTGCGCTATAAACAAAAAAAGACTGACAATTTTGAAAAAAAAAAAATATATATATATTTTTAACTTTTTGCTATAATAAATATCCCAAAAAAAACAACAAATTTCTTCCTCAGTTTAGGCCGATATGTATTCTTCTATATATTTTTTGTAAAAAAAAATGCAATAAGTGTATATTGATTGGTTTGCGAAAAAGTTATAGCGTGCGTCTACAAAATAGGGGATATATTTATGGCCTTTTTATTATTATAATTTTTTTTTTTACTAGTAATGGCGGCGATCTGCGATTTTTAGCTGGACTGCGACATTGGGGCGGACAAATCAGACACTTTTGACAATTTTTTTGGGACCACCAACATTTATACAGCGATCAAAACAAAAAATAGCCACTGATTACTGTATAATTGTCATTGGCAGGGAAGGGGTTAACACTAGGGGCGATCAAGGGGTTAAGTGTTCCCTAGGGAGGTGTTTCTAACTGTGGGGGGAGGGGACTGACTGGAGGAGGAGAGAGATTGCTGTTCCTGATCACTAGGAACAGCAGATCTCTCTCTCCTCCCCTGTCAGAACGGGGATCTATTTGTTTTCATTGACAGATCCCCATTCTGGCTCTCTGTGGAGCGATCGCGGGTGGCTGGCGGACATGGCCGCCGCCGGCCACGCGGATCGGCTCTGACTTGCGTGCCTGCTATTGCTCTTAAAGTGACACTAAAGGCAATTTTTTTTTTTTTTAAATAACAAACATGTTATACTTACCTCCACTGTGCAGCTCGTTTTGCAGAGAGTGGACCCGATCCTGGTCTTCTAGGGTCCCTCTGCGGCTGTCTCGGCACCTCCCCGCAATAGATAACCACCTTCATACGAGCGAGCATGGTGGTTAGTTCTTGCGGGCGCGCTACCGTGATGCAGCCGGCGGCTATAGCCGCTCACTATATCACTCGGCCCCGCCTCCCCCGCGCGCGCCACGTCATTGAATGTGATTGACAGCAGCGCGAGCCAATGGCTGCGCTGCTGTCAATCCATCCACTCTAGCCAATCAACGGCCAGGCTGGGCGGCGAAGAGGACGTCGGGGGCGTAAATCTCTGGAGAGGATGGACAGAAATTTAAATCTTTAGGCATGTAAATCAGCTGCCTTTATATGTATTTTATCTTTGTATTTGGCTGTTTTCCCAGAAGCTGAAAAGCTGTGAGTTCCCACGCAGCCAGTGTAGCGGTCTGGGGGTTTGAAATTTCTGCTGTTCTTCCCCTTATATCTGAAGTGTTTCCAGGGCCGATCAGAGCGATTCTGATTGGTCAGCACCAGCACATGATTTTTTGTTTGACCAGTCAGAATCCCTCTGATCCGTTCCAGAAGCCCTACAGACAGGGCTGTCTTAATGCATGGGCACACCTGGGCACTGCCCAGGGGCCCTAGGTGCATGGGGGGCCCCATGATAATCTTGCATTACATCATACTTGCCAACTGTCCTGGATTTGCCGGGACAGAAACACTTTTTACTAAGCTGTCCCAGGATGGCCGGGATTTTATTTAAAGTTCTAATAAATATATGTTTAATTCTAGCAACTACTTTAATTCTTGAGAGTAGGTGCATAAATTGGGGCAGGCTGGTAGGGGCTCCAGTGCATTACTTTGCCCAGGGGCCCATGATGCTATTAAGATGGCCCTGCCTACAGAATGAAGGGGGAGAAGGGCAGGGATTTCATATGCCCGAACCACTACACTGGCTGCGTGGGCACTGACAGCTCAGCATTCACGAAGGTAAGTGCAGCTGGGACGGATGGGATGGGGAGGGTGTACGGTGTTAGTTCACGTTTTGTGAAAAGGTGAACATACACTTTTAGTAGGCGTGGCCTGTAACCTTTCGGTGAAGATCAGTGGCCATAACCTGCTCCTAAAGCTGGTCGTACACTAGTAGATTTTAATTAAAAATGTTTAATTTTAAGAACGTTCGTTCAATTTTCTTCTGTTTGTGGGGTCAAATCAACATTCGTTTTTGAGAAACTTCGAAGGAGTTCCAAAATCGAATGGTAAAAGTAAACGGCATTTTTAAGTACTTGTGATCAACATTCGTCAAGTCATCAAACGTACTGAGAGTTTTCCCACAAATTTTTGTACAAATTTGCATTTGATGGTACACCAGTGTATAACCAGCTTAAGTGTTCTTCTTTCTCAGTCCGCGGGCTGCAGGCATCAGGTGAGATCGGATATCTCCCCGAGGAATCTGTGTGCTTGTCCTGACTGGGCTGAATCTGATCTGCGGCTGGCTGTAAGATGTAATGGCAATCCCTCATCCTCCGACAGTCCCGCACATTTTGATCCGGATAAAGATACATGAGATTTTCACAGATGTTTAAATTTTAAAGACGGCCCCATTCATTCACCGCCGCGCTTACGTATTGTTCCTCATATAGCCGGCCGTATTGTTTAGCCAGCCGGGAGATCAGATGATAAAAGGCGATCGCTAGACGAAACACAAACCCCCGGATTCGAGACGACTCAGGTTTGCGAACATTCAGTAATGACCCAGGGAGGGCGAGCGGCCAAGAATCAGACAGGGCGAAAAAATGCACAGTTTTCTTCAAGGGTCAGTCCACCCAAAAGTGATATTTTATTGGTTGGTAGATACTGAAGAGTTAAACCACCAGTTTTTCTTGTTAGCCCTGTTGGTGAGATCCCTGACGAAAGTTTCCAGGCCTGCACGTTTACTGTGCCCATTATGAGGGGTTCCTACCACCCCATGCTCTGAGTTCTTGGATCTTCAGACCTGCTGCGACATCATGAGGGGCTCCTACCATTTCCTACCCTGGATTCCCAGGTTTGCAAACCTGCTGTACCCATTTCAAGGGGATCCCACCATCCTAGCACTGAGTTCCCATGTCAGTAAAACTGCTGTGCCCAATTTGAGGGGTTCCCATTATCCCTGCACTAAGTTCCCAGGGCTGCACACCTGCTGTGTCCATTATGAGGGGTTCCTACCACCCCTGCACAGAGTTCCTGGGTCTATACACCTGCTGTGTCCATTATGAGTGGCTCCCACCACTCCTACGCTAAGTTCCTAGGTCTGCACACCTACTGTGCCCATTATAAAGGGTTCCTACCACCCCTGCGCTGAGTTCCTTTGCACCGGCTGTGCCATTCCCACCCTGAGTTTCCAAGTGAACACAACTGCTGAACCCAATATGAGGGGTTCCAACTATCCCTGCACTAAGGTCCTAGGTCTACACACCTGCTGTGCTTATTAGGAAGGGTTCCCACGACCCCTGTGCTAAGTTCCTGTCGTCTTTACACTTGCTGTGCTCATTGTAGGGGCTCCCACCATCCCTGCACAGTTTCTATGTCTGCACACTTGCTGTGTCCATTATGAGGGGCTCCCACCACCCTACACTAAGTTTCTAGGTCTGTCTTATTATCCCTGTGCTAAGTTCCAGGGTCTGTACACCTGCTCTGCCCATTATGAGGGGTTCCCACAATCCCTGTGCTGAGTTCCCAGGTCTTCACACCTGCTGGATCCATTATGAGGGGCTCCTACCATCCGGCCCAGGGTGATGGGTAGACAGAACAAGCGGCTACCTTGAGTGCTTTAGCAGGAGGGGGGGCACAAAAAGGGACAGGATCTGCAATTTGCAGCCCATGGGGTTGAGGAACACTTGAGCGTTGCAACTTGGGTGCTAAAATACCTTGTCCCAGCACTAATAACTGCCCATAAAATTGTAGTTATAAAAGCCCAATGGTACAGGCTAGCCACAGGCTGACAGTTAGAGAACAGTTAATGCTAAAAATGACAGCTACAGCACTAGGGTGACCACATGTCCCGGATTGCCCGGGACAGTCCCGCATTTTGCGGGTCTGTCCCGGGCACATTCATTCCAGGACAATACAGTGTCCCGGAATGAAACTGACACAGACACCCCCCAGGCCAATCGAATGCCCCCAAAAAAGGCCGCCACATCACCACTTTACTCACTGACAGTACTTGTCCTGGCTGGGAATGCCTGGAGGAGCACAATCCTGCCCCCTGCTTGTGATTGGAGAAATCATTAATCCCGCCTCTTGTGTCCAATCACTGTGCTGTGATTCGTTACAGCACAAGCTGATTTTTGGGAAGGGAGGGTGTCCCTGAATGGTAGTTTGGAAATGTGGTCACCCTATACAGCACACATTGATCTAGTAGTCGCATCCCACGGGAGGACAAATCCACCAAACCAACATGGCTGCTGCCTTAATCCTCTCCTATTAGAACCATAGAGTTCCTCTCCACTTCAATATCAGTAGCAGATACCAGTGTGAACCTGGTTTATTGTTTATTTTTGGAAGGTAGGAGAAGGACCCATGTGATGTTTTTCATGGTCACATCTCGCTGTCCTTTTCCTCCCCTTTGTATTAATAAATGGCATAAATCTGTAATGTAGTGGAAAGTAGGATATATTGCAGATGCCATTTAGCAGGTAAACACTCACCTTTTATTAGCAATGATCAGATGTCCCCGGTGACATTGTATCTGAGTACAAGAGCTCATTACGCTATTGATACAAGGAGCGCTGCAAATCCCGCACCTGCTGCACACACACAAAAAACCCTTTCCTGTATCCTGGAATAATACACATTATTCGGTAAAGCCTATTGTTTTCTCAGGCATAACAAAAATAGTTGCAAGAATTTATAATGGTCGCTGTAAATGTGCCAATTAATATTGTATGGCAGTGGCCAAACCTGGATGTGTTTCAGATGAATGAGGCACCAATCTTAGAAACATAGTAGAGTGACGGCAGAAAAAGACCAGTTGACCCCGATTTTGATTTTCTGTTTCTTTTTTCTTTTGTTTCTCTCTTTGTAGCATAATGACCCCTGACGGGTACCCCTGTTTGCCCCAAGTTTTATTCCCAAATGGGTGCAAGCAGCCAGGCACATAGTAGCTTCCCAGTCTCTCTATCACATACGTGGTGAAGACTGGTACTTTGTGGAGGCCTCTCTTGCATCCCTTGCCCAATACTCACTCCTGAAGGTGGAGACAGAGAGTGTAAGGGCAAAGAGTGGCACGAGTTCCGTAGTAGGTGACTGGTGATGTCCACTCCGTAGATGGGTACAGCTGGTAGATGCAGTCCTCGGAACAGGATGCAGAAGCACCTTGGCACCAAAGCAGAAGGAAGAAGGACCAGGAGAAGTGCAGGAGTCAGCAACATCAGGACAGCGAGGTACTGAATCAGCAGGCAAAGCAAGTCCAGAAGGCAGGCCAAGGTCAGAAACAGCCGGGCAAAGCACTGCAGGCAGAGAAATGTCCAATAAATAGGCTGAGGTCAGAGTAAACGGGTAAACAGAGTTGAAGGAGGAGCGGAGTCTAAAGGCAAGGCGGGTCTTACACTGGTAAGCCGGTACAGCAGTTCGGGTCTCAGAAACAAGCTGAAGACCATTGAGCAACCGCTTATAGTTACAGACTAGTTTAAATTGGCCACTGGGCGCCAAGGGCACACGCTAATTTGTATGTACACGTGCATTTACATGTGCGTGACGAACTAGCTGAGTACATCTACCATTGCCCCTTTGCTCTGAGAAATTAGCATGTGTGCAGTGCGCACGCACACGAATATATGTCTGCACTGTTTTTTTGGGGGTTTTTTGGTGCAAGGAATTAAATTTACGTTACGCTCTCTACACAAGAACCAGGCAGGAAGTATCTTTTTTAGATTTATTGCTTGAAAAACTTGGGTAGGGTATTGGATGAGCCTTGGAATACTCCAAATCTGGTGCAAAACTTAAAGCGTAGTTCCGCCGAAAAAATACAAATACTGCAGCTGCTGACTTTTAAAATAAGGAGACTTACCTGTCCAGGGCGCCTGCGATGTCCTCACCCGAAGCCGATCCATCCCTCAGCTCTGGATGGAGGCGCCAGCATCTTAAGTAAGGAAATCAGGAAGTGAAGCCTTGCGGCTTCACAGTCTGGTTCCCTACTGCGCATGCGCGAGTCGCGCTGCGCGTTTTGAGTGGTTCCTGCTGTTTAATAGGACATGTGTGTCTCCTAGAAGATAGCGGGGGGGGGGCTGAGGAGGGGCTGGACATGGCATAGATCGCCGTGGATTTTGCTGCGATCTTTCGCCGGAAGTGGGAGCAAATACCTGGATTAGACAGGTATCTGCTCCCCCCTCCCCCCTGAAAGGTGCCAAATGTGACACCTGAGAGGGGGGGGGATCCTAAAAGCGGAAGTTCCATTTTTGGGTGGAACTCCGTTTAATGGAGGACACTCTCTGACTATGACTGTCCCTTTAAGGTGAAACCCCTCGTGAGGCTAGTGATGAGTGAACTACAGCTCAGGGGACTCCAACGCAAGAGCAAATCTGAGCTGGCAAATCTTGAGCAGTCTATTCGAGAGTTAACACAGTCTCTAGGATCTCTTTCAGACCTGTACTTGCTGTGCCCTGGGTACTTGAATGCTTTCCTGCAGTACCAGATAGCTTCTGTACTGTGGGCCTCCAGGTCAGATCCTCTGTGAATTTCCTTCAAACTGCTCCCAGCAATTTTAGACACGGATCCCTCAGCTCTCGCATAGCCCACCACCATCAGAAGTCAAGCGTCCCTACCCTCCCTAACATCACAATGCACCTCTCTTACCTTGTGCTGCTGCTGGGAAGGAGCTGGGGGCAGAGATAGGAAGCAGAAAGTGCAGGGTCTGGAGGAGGAACAGAGGAGGGCTGGAGTCTGTTGAATGCTGAGACCAGGGGAGGCGGAGACAAGGGGGTGCTGCGGCTGCACAGAGAGGTGCAGGATCTGTAGGTGGAGTTCTTTCCCCCTCTCTGTTGCAGTCTGCTGAGTCAAGGCTCTTCACGGCTGCATAAAGGGTGTACCGCAGCTGCAGGAGAGGTGCAAGGGCCACATGAAATGGCCTGGAGCCTTGTGTTTGACACATGTATATTAGGGGAATCGGGACCTCCTTCCTCCTGCTAGGAATCCTTCTGGTTATAACTAAAGACCTATTAGGGGAATCAGGACCTTCTTCCTCACTGCTGGGAATCCGTGTAGTGATTAGGGCCGTCTTTAATATTGATTGGACCATGGGCAAACATTTTCTTGGGCCCTCCCGACTATCTGAGGGCTGTAAGGGCTCAAGGGGCAGCTGTTTTGGGCCCCCCAACAATGATTGGGCCTGGGGCAGCTGACCTTTTTGCCCTATGTTAAAGACGGCCCGGTAGTGATATAAAGATCTACAGCGGGTATGGAAAAAAATCTCCCCCTTTTAAAATGATCACATTTTGTTGCTTTGCAGTCTTAAATGAAGACAGACACAGCTTTCGTTTTACCAGCTATATTTACTCAGTGCAACTTATAACATCCAAAGTGAAAGGTATAACACAGACAGAATAAAAAAAAAAAAAAAAAACAGAATCAATGAGTTGGAAAAAGGATCACCCCCTTATGTCAGTATTTTGTTGAACCACCTTTTGTTTTAATTCCAGCCTTTAGTCTGTTGGGATATGTCTCTACTAACTTTGGTGGGCTGGTGACCTAACTTTATTGTTTATCTGCAGCAAAGGGAAAAGTCAGGTCACTCACTTGGCTTTGCTGTGTGATGATGTTGTGTTGAGTAATGGATGGCCACAAAATACAAATCCTTCGGCAGGTAAAGCGGCTCCCATATACGCATTTCATTTGCAAACTTCGCTGTTCACCTTTCTTTAATATCACGTGACATTCTTTCAAGAAGACTAATGTTTGTGTCTTGGTGTCCTTGAGAAATATTTGGAGCCCTGGGCTTTCATTCACGTCCAGCAGCAGTACATTGTGTTGTGAACAGCAGCTGTTCCAGAACAGTCCCCAGGGAAGTGTGTTTTCTGCTTACACAAGGTCTCCTGAGGATGCCGCATTGACTTGCAGCTTTCCTGTATATTGCCGTATTGCAGTGAAGAGCAGAGACTCGTTTCATCGGTCATTCGGTGACCTGCAGGGATCAGCAAAGTTCCATATAATGAGGCAGAGTGATGGAAACTTAAAAGAAAGTTGCGTGTTGCCCGTAGCAACCTATTACGTTTTTTTTTTCATGAAGATTAGGTTTGAACACCAGCATCGGCTTGAATGTTGAGGATAAGGGTGCCACCATTTCTGGGAAGAATACTGCAATTACGGGTTTAAAAATGCTGACCGGTTATCCCTAAAATTCCACCATTTGGACATTCTCCAACCGTAATAGGTGTAACATTACCTATTGATCTATGATACCTACACAGGCTCTTGAAGTATCTGTTGTATCCAAACAGAATAACCAGTTCATGGCTCAGCTACTAGTTTGGCAATTAGGGATGCACCGATACCAGGCATTTGAGCGAGTATCAGTATCGCTCAAATGCTCCCGATACCGAAACCAATACTAGACATGTGCAGAATGAAAAAATTTGTTTTGTTTCGATTCGTTTTTTTACGTTAATTTGTTAAGGTAAATTAGTTATATTCGTTTTATTCGTTTTCGGGAATTTGTTTCGTTTATTTGTTTTCAAATCGATTCGAAAAGTTTTCGAATCAATTTAGAATAGTTTTCGAATGTGAAAAGTTTTAGAATTCGAATCGTTTTCCAATTTCCAAAAAGAATAAAATAGAAAATAAAGGAATAGAATAGAAAAAAAACATTCTATTCTATTCCTTTATTTTCTATTCTATTTTATTCTCTTTGGAAATTGGAAAACGATTCTAATTGGAAAAGTAGTCGAAAACTATTTGAAAACGATACAAATTCGAATTTCGTTATTTTCGAATTTGTTTAAATTGCAATTAAAATGGAGTACAGCAATTATCAAATTCACTTACGCATTTCATACCCAAAGGTGCTTATTCATGGAAGCACCTTTTAGCATGAAACACGTAAATGATCTTGCTACCTACTGTACGTTGAGCAAGCATCCGTTTAGATTGTAAGCTCCACAAGCAGGGCCCTCCTATTCCTTCTGTATTAAACTGTGTTGTAATTGTACTGTCCCCCGTTATACTGTAAAGCACTGTGCAAACAAAATCCTGTATAATAATAATATTCCTAATAATAAAATGCGTTAGGACTTGTTACCTGCTGCATCCTATTTTAATGGAATCCAAAGACATGCTGAGAGACTAAATGGTTCCAGTATGTCTACATGGGCTCTGGTATGTATGCACGTGAGGATAGGTTCAGACCTTTGCATGTCGGGAACATTGGCAAAAATGCGCGCATTCCCAACATGCAGAGAAACGCACTGCCATTAGCAGACATGCAAAAGTGCCATTAATAATTAATGGCATCTCCATGCATCTGCAGATGCATGTTGTTTCGCGTGCCAAACCACATGGTCCCGCAGCATCATGCGGTTTGATGTCGGCACGTTTTTGGAAAAGAGGGAAATTTCTCATTGAAATGAATGGGCTGCCCTACATACTGTAGAGACACGTGAAAATTGTGCGAACATGCACCTGCGTTCAGACGCACCTGTAGGTATGAACCAACCCTTCGACTATAAGCTCATGAGGGCGGGGACTAATGTGGTTCAAGAATTTTTTGGGTTTCTTAACATAGTGTAAAGCCTCGTACACACGGCCGAGAATCTCGTCAGGAAAAAACTTGTCGTTTTTCTTGACGAGATTCTTGGACAAGAAACTTGTCCCGGCCGAGTGTACACACGCTCGATTCAAAGAACCCGCGGTTCTTTGAATGGAGCGAACGCGGTGACGTCATCGACTACGACGTGCATGCGCTCGTCACATTCGATGCCGTCACCTCCATCTTGCTACACCCTAACTATGCCTAGGAAGCTACCGCGCATGCGTCAAAGTCATTTTGAGGGTTTCCACAGCGACAGGTAAGTGTATACACACACACTTTTCTCGTAGAGAAACATGCCGATGAGAATCTCGATGAGAAAATAGAGAGCAGGTTCTCTAATTTTCTCGTCGAGATTCTGGTCAGTTTTCTCGACGAGAAACCACACACACAAACGATTTTCTCGGCAAAAAAGCTCTCTCGGCAGTTTTCTTGTCGTTTCTTGCCGAGAAACTCGTTCGTGTGTACGAGGCTTCAGAAATAAATTGTTACAGCATGCAGAAATAAAAATAAGAAAAATTATATACTTACCGTATATACTCGAGTATAAGCCGAGATTTTCAGCCCTTTTTTTGGGCTGAAAGTCGTCCCCCCCGCCCCCCCCCCCCCCCCCCCCCTCGGCTTATACTCGAGTCAGCAAAATTTTACATTGTAAATAGTACTTGAAAAAAAGTTGAGAGGCTGCGGCGTCCATCGTTTAAATCCCGCGGTCTCTTCCTGGTCCCTTCTGTGATAGGTGATTCTCAGCAGACACTCTCCGCCTATCACGAACGTTCTCTCATCCTCAGTTTCCCAGCAGACGTCTGTGATTGGCGGAACACCGAACACAGTGTCTGCTGGGATGGGTGAGGATGAGAGAACGTTCGTGATAGGCGGAGAGTGTCTGCTGAGAATCACCTATCACAGAAGGGACCAGGAAGAGACCGCGGGATTTACACGATGGACGCCGCAGCCTCTCAACTTTTTTTCAGGTACTATTTATCAATGTTAAATTTAAACAGTGAGCTAGGGAACAGTGAGCTAGGGAACAGTGAGCTAGGGAACAGTGAGGAAGGGAACAGTGAGGATAGTGAGCTAGGGAACAGTGAGGATAGGGAACAGTGAGGATAGGGAACAGTGAGCTAGGGAACAGTGAGCTAGGGAACAGTGAGGATAGTGAGCTAGGGAACAGTGAGGATAGGGAACAGTGAGGATAGGGAACAGTGAGCTAGGGAACAGTGAGCTAGGGAACAGTGAGCTAGGGAACAGTGAGGAAGGGAACAGTGAGGAAGGGAACAGTGAGGATAGGAACAGTGAGGAACAGTGAGGATGGGCACAGTAAGGATGGGAACACTGAGGCATTGTTGTCCCTCGGCTTATACTCGAGTCAGTAAGTTTTCCCAGTTTTTTGTGGTAACATTAGGTACCTCGGCTTATACTCGGGTCGGCTTATACTCGAGTATATACGGTAAATACAATAGATATATAAAGGTATCCCTAATAGAAACGAAATAGGGATATATCAAATAAATAAGATAAAAAAAATGTTTTAAAAACATTTAATTAATATTTAACAATTAATACTAATGTTATGAGAGAGAGAGAGAGAGAGAGAGAGATGCGTAAATTCTTATTCTTGGAGGTTATATATAGACTTGTAATAAATAAATAAATGGAATTATTATTATACAGAATTTATATAGCACCCACATGAAGTTGCTTTTTAATGCTGGGATGCCATCATCCACCTTTTTTTATCAGACATGAGATCTTTTTTTTACCGCAAAACGCATCAGTGGAGAATCCTCTATCCAGTGGAATGTTGTTGCCTACATACCAATAAAGCTTGTTTAAAAAAAAAAGTAGCGGTGGTACGGCCCGTTTTTTTTTTTTTTTTATATATTTATCTGTTGTATCCAGTGAGCATCTACTGCGGTCTACAGAATAAGACCTTGTGAGGGGACCATTTTGCTCACCAATGGTACTTCAAGAGCCTGCACAAGCACACTGATAATGGAGTACATGATAGATGGATGACATTCATGAGGTTGAATAATTTGCTGGAATTGCATGGAAGCGGGTAGAATGGCGTTGCTCAGATTGGAGCGTGTATTATGCTCTGTTTCATCTTCCTCACCCGCAAGGCAGGTAACCAAATGCTGCAGAGATCGTATATCCGGGGTTTAGGGAAAGCAGTCATCCTTATTTACATACACCTCACCTGTCTGCTGGGGCGGCAGCTTTTTTTTTTTTTTGCCATGTCACCTCTGACTGGTTTTGTGGCTAATCTTCCCTACATCCTGTCACTTGTTCCTCTCCTTGTCCTGACATTTGATACCCTCAGCAATACCTCCAGTTTATTAGGTACTTTCAGGAGCTTTAATCACTTATGCCCCATTCACGCTTGGTGGTTTGGAATCGCAGGCATAGAGTCGACACGATTTTGCCTACAATTGCAAATCGCATAGCAGTCGGTGCGATTTTGCTGCGGTCCTCGCGCAACAGAATTGTGCAGCAGCCACGGCTAAACACGCCTTCAAAAATCGCGTGACGCTTGTTGCCCATAAAGGAGCAGGAACTTCTTTTGGGGCGACAAACGAGCATAGGGTAGCTCATTGTCTTATGTGCGACACGCGGAATTGTGTGAATATCGCCCGCACAAAATCGTGAGCGGGAACGCGAGTTTCCGATACACAAAGTGTGCAGCTTATCTATCTTTATCCTTGCCTATGCTACAGTGTAGGTTGCTGTCATGATCACTTCCCAGGTTCCTGTTTCAGGGTGGCTCCTTGCTCTTTCAACATCCTATGAAGCCGCCCTTGCATGCAGGGACTAGAGTTGTGTCTCCTTACACTATGCGCATCAATAGAAACACACAGCCCCATAACCTAGGATGGCAAGGCACTCCCCCGCTCTGCCCTCCTCAAAGCTAACAGAGGGGCTGAAGACTGCAATCCACTGCTAACTAAGTGGGGACAGGGTACCTGTAGAAAAACAGGTATCCGCCCCCCGAAAGGTGCCAAATGTGGCACTGGAGGGGGAGAGGAATCAGATAAGTGGAAGTTCCACTTTTGGGTGGAACTCTTCTTTAAGTGTCTTTGCCCCATTGTGCTCCTCCTAGGTATGGATTCCCATTGTTATTTGGAGTCACCTATTGTTTCTGTTTGTCTGCTCATCTCTTGGAGATGTGATTAATATTGTGTCCACTTTTATGTTCTTATCGAACCATTGTGGGATGTTTATGTGTTTATGCTTATGATAATGTATAATGTACTTTGAATCCAGGGTTGTGGGCTTATTGTCGGATTGTCACCCCCTGACTAATAAAAGCTTGTTGTTAATTAGCGTACTGTGTATGTTCATGTTGGCTTTTCCTTAGATATGCTAATTGTCTAGGATAATGGGATCAAGCTAGTACCTGATCTTGCATGGTGTATATTCTGTGTGAATTTACAATAAGTTTTAAAAAAGTCAGTTCCAGTTTGCACCTAAGCCAGTGTCGTCTAGTTCTTGGGTGCTCAGCTATAATACCTGGTCCCTGGTTCCAGACTGGAGGAAGCTGTATCTTGGTAAAAGCACCCAGGCTGGGTGCCAGGCGTTCCGTCACACTTATCTTATTCCTCACTCTAGGCTCTATCTAGTGGTGCAACCAGTCCCCCTGCAGCCTCTTCTCTAAGGTTCTCCTGGCCACAGTCTCACTCTTGCCTCCTCTACGTACAGTGAAGGATTAATAGCCCTGCATTGTACTGATGGCGCCAAAGGAACGGCTGCAGCCCAGAGTACCAAAGAGAGAAAAGGGCATCACTGGAGTGGGGGTAAGGTAGGAAATGCAGCCTCCTCATCTCCTCCTTGACATAACGAACATTTAATCCTTGAAATGTGAGGGCGGGGGCCCAATGCAATGGTTTTTCTTCTTCCAGCCCAGATTTGGGCTTTAATATTTTAAATTAATAAGTAACTTATGTTATGAATTAAAAACAAAAAACTTTACTCCCGAGATTCCCAACATGACCTAGAGACAAAATGACGTGTCCTTGAGCTACCTGGGGCATTGTGGGCATTTCAAACTATTAGAGACCCCCAAACTATCGCTGAGGGCCACTGTTAAGTAGAAAGCAGTGCATGCAATATTCAAAAGTAAAAAAAGACAGTCATTTTCCTTTAAGGCATAAAACTCTGTATCTTAACTTAAAAAAATAATATGTCCAAGATGTGGAAACGTCGACAAGTCCAGTGCATGAATTTATTAAGGCATGTTCTCCTGATAAGGAATAATAGTATGTTATCTTGATGTGTGAACACATTATAGAGGGAATTATTTTTCAGTGTCTGAGTTGCTTTTAAAGCTTGTTTTTTGCTTTTTAAAGTGCACGCTCAGTAATCCTCCCCTCCCCCTCGCTAAGCTGCTCAGTTCTAGTCTTGGCTGCTATGGGGCCAGTAGAGGCCGACTTGTCCATAGCTTGTGCTATGCTCACATTCCAGCTCTTCAGCAGACCCCGTGGCTCCTCTTATATTCCACACCTCAAGGTCACAAAATCTCTAGAAGTGGAACTCTGGTTCTATCTCTTTATGTCTTCTCTTATTTCCACCTTCAGCCCCACTCCGGGCCCCCGGATCTGCTCTTGGAAGCCCCTATAAAATTACCTCCTGCCTCCTTTTCTAGGAATCTCCTGTGTTGCACTTATTCTATAGGATTCAATACTGATGAAAATAAAACCCAGAGTCTTCAAAAATAAAATAAATGTTGACCAATTTTTTTAGGCCGTCTTCAGTTTCCTGGACATTTTGCACAAAAGATCTGCCTATATACGTTCATGTATGGTAGAGAGACGCTCCTAGTTTTTGGCACAGTACATCTGGCACAGATGAAGACCCCCTCACCTCACACTAATCTTCGCTGTGACCCTGATGCAGCCTTTTCTGTTACCCTAACGCTAAACCATTCTTTAACCCTAACACTAACCAACACTAACCCTCCTTGTAATGGTAACCTTCCTTGGAACCCCAGCCTTAACACTACTCCCTTTTCATCTATAGCCATAACATGAACCCTGTATGCAACTTCAATACTAATGCTCCCCGTAATCATAAAATATAACCTGACACTAACTCTATGTAACACTAAACCTAACACTTATCCTCCATGTAACCCTAACAATAAACTTACACCACCCCTCCCTAGATCACCAAGTCCAAACCTCCTTGTAACATCAACTCTACTCAACCATAGCCCTAACACAACAGCTCTCCACAACCCTAACACTACAGACCCCCCACCCCAAGCCTTAACATTACTCTTCAACAAAGCCCTTACACTACAGCCCCCCATCACCCTAACAATGCTCACCCATAGCTCTAACACTACAGACCCCCCCAAGCCCTAACATTACTCCCCACCAAAGCCCTCCCTAACACTACTGCCCCCATAAACCTAACGCTGCTCTGCCACAGCTCTAAAATTACAGACGCCCCCATGGCCCTAACATTAATCCCCCAAACCCCTAAGACAACAGCTCCCCACAATTCTAAAACTACTCCCCCTATAGTCCTCACACTACAACCCCCCTTAGTCCTATCTATAACTACTTCCCTATTAGCCATAACACTACAGACCCCCCCCCCTAAGCTCTAACGTTACTCACCCATAGCCCTAACACTACAACCCCCCATATCCCTAACATTACTCTCCCATATACAGTGGTGTGAAAAAGTATTTGCCCCCTTCCTGATTTTATTTTATTTTTTTCATATTTCTCACATGTAAATGATTCAAATCATCAAACAAATTTTAATATCACACAAAGATAACCCGAGTAAATCCAAGATACAGTTTTTAAATTATTATTTCATTTATTAAGGGATAAAAGCTGTTCAAACCTGCCTGGCCCTATGTGAAAAAGTAATTGCCCCCTCCCATGCTGAATCATGAATGAACTGTGATTAACCACAATTTTTTGGAAAGCTGAGTTAAATTTCATTTGCCACACCCAGGCATGACTACTGCCAGACCTGTTGAATGAAGAAATCAAAGTGAAGCAAGCTAACAGATCACAAAAAGCCACACATCATGCCACAAGCTTAAAAAATTCAACAACAGATTACAAACAAAGTAATGTACATGTATCGGTCTAGGAAGGGTTTCAAAGCAATTTCTAAGGCTTTGGAACTCCAGTGAACCACGGGGAGAGCCATTATCCACAAATGGAGATAACTTGGAACAGTGCTGAACCTTCCCAGGAGTGGCCGGCCTACAAAAATTACTCCAAGAGCATGACAACGACTCATCCAGGAGGTCATAAAAGAGCCCAGAACAACATCTAAAGAACTGCAGGCCTCACTTGCCTCAGGTAAGATCAGTGTTCATGATTCAACAATAAGAAAGAGACTGGGCAAAAATGGCGTCCATGGGAGAGTTCCAAGGCCAAAGCCACTGCTGACCAAAAAGAACACAAAAGCTCATCTCACATTTAAGAAAAAATATTTTAATTATTCCCAAGACTTTTAGGCAAATATTCTGTGGACTGATGAGACAAAAATTTAACTTTTTGGAAGCTGTGCATCCCGTTACATCTGGCATAAAACGAATACAGCATTTCATAACATAAACATCATACCAACAGTCAGACATGATGGTGGTAGCGTGATGGTCTGGGGCTGCTTTGCAGCTTCAGGGCCTGGACGACTTACCATAATTGATGGAACCATGAATTCTGAGCTCTACCAGAAAATCCTAAAGGAGAATGTCCGGCTATCAGTTCCTGACCTCAAGCTCAAGTGCACTTGGGTTATGCAGCAGGACAATGATCCGAAACACAGCAGCAAGTCAACCTCCAAATGGTTCAAACAAAGCAAAATTTAGGTTTTGGAGTGGCCTAGTCAAAGCCCGGACTTAAATCCAATTGAGATGCTGTATCATGACCTTACACAGGCCGTTCATGCTGGAAAACCCTCCAATGTGGCTTAAATAAAACAATTCTGCAAAAAAGAGTGGGCCAAAATTGCTCCACAGCAATGTGAAACTTTTGATTCCAGTTGTTGCCGCCAAGGGTGGCACAACCAGTTATTAGGTTTAGGGGGCAATTACTTTACATAAAGCCAGTCAGGTTTGGACAGATTTTTTGCTTTAATAAATGAAACCATCATTTAAAAACTGTATTTTGTATTTACTCGGGTTATCTTTGTGTAATGATAACATTTGTTTGATGATCTGGGTAATTTAAGTGTGACAAATATGCAAAAAGATCAAAAATCAGAAAGGGGGCAAATACTTTTTCACAGCATTGTAGTTCTAACACTACAGACCCCCATAGCAGTAACACTATTCCCCCATAGCCCTATAACTACTCCTCTATAGCCATAATACTACAGTTCCCCCATAGCCTTAACACTACTCCCCTATATAGCCCTAACACTTCTCCCCTATATAGCCCTAACATTACAGTTCCCCCATAGTCCTAACACTACAGCCCACCTCCCAGACCCCATAGACTGGCTTCACTCCCCTAGACTAACCATTCTTGAAACACTGAACCTGTAACCACAATAGGGGCACAGATGCCAACAATAGCCCGGGGGCTAATCCTTCTAACCCTTCCTTCTAGTCCTGGCTGGAATTGAGCTTTAAATAATTTAAGTAAGAAAATTCAGAGCCGCGAGGCCCAGGGCAATTCATGTAAATATGTAAATTGGGTGATGGAATGCTGAGCAGTTGTCACAGAAACCTGTATTAGTGGAAAAACAAGTTTATTCCCGTCTTATATATCCAGATCGCCTTTCTCTGCTGGGACATTATGGGCTATTACCGGCTGACCTAAATTGTCACTGTGCCACGTCTTCTTTTAGAGGACATTTTATAGTCCTTTTTTTTTTTTTTCATCACTCAGATCTGCCCTGTGAGGATTGCAACAAAACTTGTATTGGTGTTGTAACCTCTGTCAGGTTTTTATTTAATAAATGTTTGCTTCGTCATGCCCAGGCAGCAACTGCTCGAACATAGCGGAAAGTGTGCACGTAGTAGGAAGGGGGAAAGCTATCAGAAAGTGTGCAACTCCTGGAAAGTGTGAGCCTAGTAGAAGTGTGTGAACCTAGCGGAAAGTGTGAACCTAATACAAAAGTGTAAGCCTAGTAGAAAGGTGGGATCTAGCGGAAAGTGTGAACCTAGTAGAAAAGCATGAGCCTAGCAGAAAAGTGTGAGCTTAATAGAAAGCGACGCGTGAGCCTAGCAGAAAAGTGTGAACCTAACGAAAAGTGTGAACCTAGTGGAAAAGAGTAAGCCTTGTAGAAAAGTGTGAGCCTAGCAGAAAGTGTGCGCGTAGTGGAAAAGTGTGAACATTGCAGAAAGTGGGAACCCAGCAGAAAGTGCGAAAGCTAGCAGAAAGTGTGAGCCTATCGGAAAGTGTGAGCCTAGTAGAAAAGTGTGAGCCTAGTAGGAAAGTGTGAGCCTAGCAGAAAAGTGTGAGCCTAGTAGAAAAGTGTAAGCCTAGTAGGAAAGTGTGAGCCTAGCAGAAAAGTGTGAGCCTAGTAGAAAAGTGTAAGCCTAGTAGAAAACTGTGAGCCTAGCGGAAAAGTGTGAGCCTAGTAGAAAATTCTGCACCTAGCGGAAAGTGTGAACCTAGTAGAAAAGTGTAAGCCTAGCGGAAAGTGTGAGCTTAGCGGAAAGTGTGAACCTAGTAGAAAAGCATGAGCGTAGCGAAAAGTGAGCCTAGCAGAAAAGTGTGAGCCTAATAGAAAGTGTGAGCCTAGCAGAAAAGTGTGAGCCTAGTAGAAAAGTGTAAGCCATGTAGAAGAGTGTGAACTTAGCGAAAAGTGTGCATGTAGTGAAAAAATGTGAGCATAGCAGAAAGTGTGAGCCTAGTAGAAAAGTGTACACCTAGCGGAAAAGTGTAAGCCTAGTATAAGAGTGTGAACCTAGCGGAAAGTGTGCGCGTAGTGGAAAAATGTGAACATAGCTGAAAGTGTGAACCTAGTAGAAAAGTGTGAGCCTAGCAGAAAAGTGTGAGCCTAGTAGAAAAGTGTGAGCCTAGTAGAAAAGTGTACACCTAGCGGAAAAGTGTAAGCCTAGTATAAGAGTGTGAACCTAGCGGAAAGTGTGCGCGTAGTGGAAAAATGTGAACATAGCTGAAAGTGTGAACCTAGTAGAAAAGTGTGAGCCTAGCAGAAAAGTGTGAGCCTAGCAGAAAAGTGTGAGCCTAGCAGAAAAGTGTGAGCCTAGCAGAAAAGTGTGAGCCTAGTAGAAAAGTGTGAGCCTGGTAGAAAAGTGTGAGCCTAGTAGAAAAGTGTGAGCCTAGCGGAAAAGTGTGAGCATAGTAGAAAAGTGTGAGCCTAGTAGAAAAGTGTGAGCCTAGCAGAAAAGTGTGAGCCTAGTAGAAAAGTGTGAGCCTAGCAGAAAAATGTGAGCCTAGTAGAAAAATGTGAGCCTAGTAGAAAAGTGTGAGCCTAGTAGAAAAGTGTGAGCCTAGCAGAAGAGCGTGCGCCTAGTAGAAGAGTGTGAACCTAGCAGAAAGTGTGAGCTTAGCGGAAAGTGTGAACCTAGTAGAAAAGCATGAGCGTAGCAAAAAGTGTGAGCTTAGTGGAAAGTGTGCACCTACCGAAAAGCGTTAGCCTAGCACAAAAGTGTGAACCTAGCGGAAAGTGTCAACCTAGTAGAAAAGCGTGAGCCTAGCAGAAAAGTGTGAGCTTAGTGGAAAGCGTGAGCCTAGCAGAAAAGTGTGAGCTTAGTGGAAAGTGTGAGCCTAGTTGAAATATGTGTGCCTAGCAGAAATGCGTGAACCTAATAGAAAAGTTTCAGCCTATCATTAAAGTGGCCCAGTTACAAGACAGGCAAGATCCCCAGTGTGGTGTATCTGAGCGGGAGCAATAACTATTTTTAGTAGGGCACTCACATGGGGGGGGGGGGGGGGGAGCTGCCACAGCGACTTTAAAGTGATGCATTAGGGAGCACGCCATCTAATTATAGCGCCGCAAGTGCCAGAAACACAAAGCAGGAAAATGCTGACGGGCTGAGATAAAAGACGCAGCGTGCACACAGGCTGCCCGCATACCGCGCACACACCCAGGACACAAAATACACACAAACTCTGCTCCTGGGAGGAAATCCCTGTAACATCTGTATATGTAACTCAATACAAAGTATAATCTGCCCAATACAAACAGTAATGATATAATATATGACAGAATATAATATATGATATAATGTAATATAATACTGTCATTGGGGCTCAAAGAACTCGGTAGCAGGATCTATTTTTTTTATTTCATATCATTGCAATATTGGATAGTATAATATATTTTTTCCATTATATCATTCAGACCTATTTCTTGCGTAATTTAATGGCATAATGGAAGCATATTAACACGTATTTTTAAACTCAACAACAATGTAAATTAATGCACCTTACCAGTCCTTAGATGTGGTGTCTGCATTGTTTTTTTTTTTATACTTTTTTTTTTTTTAACTTGTTGATTTTTATCCAAAACTAAAAAAAAAAAAATTACTTTAGATATACTATAAGACAGTTGGGTGACATGATGTCTATGGGTTAGACAAGCCTTTCTCAACCTTTCTAACATGGAGTGACCTTTGAAATAACTTTCTGAAATAAGGAAACCCCGGCTAATAATTACTTTATCTACAACTGACTGTACATTAGTGCGATGGTCACTGGGAAGATCCCGTCTTACATTAGTGGTCAATGTGAAGAATGCCCCTTACATTGGAGGTCAGTGGGAAGAATGCTCCTTACATTGGTGATCAGTGGGAAGAATGCCCCTTACATTGGTGGTCAGAGGGAAGAATTCTCCTTACATTAGTGGTCAGTGGGAAGAATGTTCCTTACATTGGTGGTCAGTGGGAAGATTGCTCCTTACATTGGTGATCAGAGGGAAGAATTCTCCTTACATTAGTGGTCAGTGGGAAGAATGTTCCTTACATTAGTGGTCAGTGGGAAGAATGTTCCTTACATTGGTGGTCAGTGGGAAGATTGCTCCTTACATTTGTGGTCTGTGGGAAGAATGACCCTTACATTGGAGGTCAGTGGGAAGAATGCCCCTTACATTGGAGGTCAGTGGGAAAAATCTTCCTATAAGATTATAAGCGCATTTAATGTATTTTATGTATATTAATTCCCGTGAAAGCTTCCCTTGTGTAGACATCGGAAAGCACTGAGATTGCCGCTGGACACCGCCATCTTGAATGTGATGTTGGCTGCCCCAGCAGACTCCAGAGACCATCTATAGTATTCCCCTGGAGGGTGGTGGAGAAGTTGGGCCAGCACAGAGAGTAACTATACATTGGAGGTCAGTGGGAAGAATACCCCTTACATTGGAGGTTAGTGGGAAGAATGCTCCTTACATTTGTGATCAGTAGGAGAAATACTCCTTACATTGGCAGTCGGTGGATACGCTGCTCTTTACATTGGTGGTCATTTGAAAAACTCCCCCTCTTACAGATAGCTAAAAAGATCATCGGTGTCAGTGGTTTCTCATCCAAGAGGCAGAAGCTGCTTATTGTTCAAGGAATCCCTAGCAACCTCTGGAGGAATCCTATGGCTCCTAGGCTCATTGTAGCAACCTCTGGAGAAATCCTTCCAAAGAACCTTGATTGGGGATGGCTTGGTTGGACAGTTGTTTAGCCACCGTGTGGCTTTTGGGAAGTTTAATGGGCAGATGGATAAACTTTCCATGTTTTATGTCTTGATTATTCTTTGTTAAAGCGGAGCTCCACCCTAAAGTGGAATTTCCACTCATCGTATTCCTCCCCCCCTCCGGTGCCACAATTGGCACCTTTCGGGGGGGGGGGAGGGGGACAGGATACCTGTCAAAGACAGGTATCCTTTCCCACTTCCAGGAGTCCGGCCGCGGCCGTGACGTCACCGCGGGGCTCCCTTCTCCTCCTCCCCCGGTCGCCGGGCTAATAGGAGAGAGGAGCGGGCCTCGTGCATGCGCAGTAGGGTTCCTAGCGTGAAGCCGAAAGGCTACACTGCCGGGTTCCCTTACCCGCAATGGAGGTGGCAGCACCCAACAGCTGATGGAAACATCAGCTGCGGTGCCGACATCGAGGGACTTGCAGGACAGGTAAGTCTCCATTTATTAAAAGACAGCAGCTGCAGTATGTGTAGCTGCTGGCTTTTAATTTTTATTTTTTTCCCGGAACACCACTTTAAGATTCTTAACAAACAATAGACAGACTCACAGGGGTTGATTTACTAACGGCAAATAGTCTGTGCACTTTGCAAAGTGCAGTTGCTTCAGAGCTCAGTAAACAAGAAAAAGCTCTGCTGACTTCCATCATCCAATCATGTGCAAGCGAAAATGCTGTTTTTTTAATCTTCCTTGCATGTGATTGGATGTTCTTTGTAAAGTGAAGCCTTATCTCATTTACTAAGCTCTGGAGCAACTGCATGTGCAAAGTGCACAGTCAATTTGCCTTTAGTAAATCAACCCCATAGTGTGCACATAAACAAAGCCTCCCCCGTCCTCGAAGGTACCCAGCTCACCGGTTGAGGAGAACCTGTCTTGTATGACAAAGTAGAACTGTCAATCCTGACACTGAGTCATCCTCCCACCTTCCTAGATGTGACCTATGAATCAGATTACTCAGAGCGGCTCATTCACTTCGTGTTTAATGACAATTGTCAGTGACAGTAACACCTTCACTGTCGAATCAGCAATGTCACGGAAGATTTCCACGCAACCTGCAATGAGACCATCAAGTTTACTCATTAAACAGACTCTGATCCAAGACCAATCTTTTCAACAAACATCTTCCCATAAGATTATATGTGCATTTAAAGTATTTTATGTATATTATTTCCCGTGAAAGCTTCACTTGTGTAGACATCCGAAAACACTGAGACTGCCGCTGGACACCGCCATCTTGAATGTGATGTTGGCAGCCCCAGCAGACTCCAGTGACCATCTATAGTATTCCCCCCGAGGGTGGTGGAGAAGCTGGGCCAGCACAGACAGTAACTATACACTCCCAGAAGAGGAGGGATTATGAGGTTCAAAAAGAGGGGGCTGCAATTTTTTAAGTTGGTGACAGGGTCTCTTTAAGGCTTAAGGGGGAGGGGGTTACTAACTTTAGCTTTGGTTAATTAAACTTTGACAATAAAAGCTGGAAGCTGATTGGTTTCTGTGCAGTGCTGCACCAGATTTTGTACGCTCCAGTTTTAGTAAATTAACCTCTAAAGCCGACCATAAACGAGTCGAAAACCGAACACTTTCGATTAAAAAATTAAAATAGTTCATACGTCTGGGTCATAATTTGTTTCATATAAAAAAAAGAAAAAAAAAGAAGCCCAGCATGTTGAATTAGACACTTTTGATTGCAGCACAAAAATTGCGTGTCGCAGATGGCACACTAATGATGCGAAAATAATTTTTATTCAGTTTTCGACTCATCTGTGGCCGGCTTCAAGTGTTACTAAACCCAAAACAGTAAAATCAGTCTGTATATTCAGTAAAGCATGCTTGTTATCAGGGCTGGTGCAAGGATTTCTGACACCCTAGGCAAAACCTAATTTTGCCGCCCCCCTTGGCTCCACCCCTTTTGCCCTGCATATGTATACCTCACCTTTTTAACGAAACGCCCATGAAATGCAGCCCACCAGCGCTCATCAATGCAGCCTCAAAAGCGCCCATCAATGCAGCCCACCAGCGCCCATCAATGCATCCCACCAGCGCCCATCAATGCAGCCTCACCAGCACCCATAAATGCAGCCCACCAGCGCCCATCAATGCAGCCCACCAGCGCCCATCAATGCAGCCCACCAGCGCCCATCAATGCAGCCTCACCAGCACCCATAAATGCAGCCCACCAGCGCCCATCAATGCAGCCCACCAGCGCCCATCAATGCAGCCTACCAGCGCCCATCAGCCTACCAGTGCCTATCAATGCAGCCTACCAGCGCCCATCAGCCTACCAGTGCCTATCAATTCAGCCTACCAGCGCCCATCAGCCTACCAATGCCTATCAATGCAGCCCACCAGTGCCCATCAAATGCAGCTTCACCAGCGGCCATCAAATGCAGCCTACCAGTGCCCATCAATGAATATTTGCTTGCTTCCATTCATTCGGGAGTCAGGACTCCGCCACCTCTGCGCCTCTGACACTATGTGCGAACGGAGCTCCGGCTGCCTGCTGATGCTGAGATTTAGTTGCTTGCTGCAGAGAGAAGAGAGAAGGAACACCAGTGGCTGGGCGCCCTAGGCAGCTGCCTAGTTTGCCTAGTGGTAGCACCGGCCCTGCTTGGTATACTCACTGTGGAACCTAAGGGGGAATCCTCAGCAATGTGTAAAAAGGATGTTTGATCCTGTCTTCTCTGATCCTCCCCTTCTTCCACAGTCCTCAATCCATCTCCTGATAGAACAGAGCCTTTGGAGTCACTCTGAACATGCTCAATTTGGTGTATATTGCTAGAGAGTTTTTTTTTTTTACTTTGGAGGGTGCATGTGATCAGCACAGGGCCAATCAGCACTGTCCAGACAGAGGGTCAGGGGTCCTGCAGCCTAATAGGACAGTCAGAGTAGAATGAAAACTCCTCCTACAAGCTTTAACCAGACACTGATAGAAATCACAAGACTGCTATATACTGCTGATGAGAAAAGGTATTTAGCAGTTTATATTTACAAAAATAATTGAATTTCCATGTTCTGTGTACTGTGGGAGACCAGATATAGTGAATGCAGGCTCCTGGGTATAGTAACACTTTAAGGTTAGATGTGCAGCAAACTTTGTGTTTGACAGGCTGTGAGGAGGCGATATCTTGTATCCTCACCACCTATTTTTTAACCCTATAAATGTCGCACTATCACACTGCAACTGCGTAGTCCTAAAACAAAGGAAAAAAGGGGAAGTGCGAAACCTTGCGCAATAAAACACTTTACTGAATGAGTTTTATTACATGTCGTGTTGCACTTCCCCTTTTTTCCTTTGTTTTTTGTCTTTACCTTGGGCATACGATCATGGGATATCTATGGCCCATTCTAATGCCGCATACACACGACTGTTTTTCATGACGAGAAAAATGCAAATTTTTAGATTGGTCGTGAAAAACGGTCGTGTGTAGGCTCCATAGCATTTTTCGTGACGAGAAAACTGCCCGAAAAAAAATTAGAACCTGCTCTATTTTTTCTCGTCGTTCTTTTATCACGTGCATGCTCAGAATCAAGTATGAGACGGGAGCGCTCGTTCTGGTAAAACTAGCGTTTGTTATGTAACTCCACTTTTGTGGGGAAAAAAATACAGCATATACAATCGCGACACATGTAATTGAATGTTATTAACAATTCCCCTTTCTGCAAGGCTGTCATTTTCTGTAAAGTGCAATGCGGCTACCTGGAGGCGTTCTGTAGCCAGAACGCCCCCCAGAAATGTAATTTCCTGCTTGTGTGACTTGGGCATGTTGGTATAGCAGGTTGTTTTTACATCTTAGTTATAATATTGCACATGTTTTATGTTTTTATGATTAACATTTTATTTTATTTATTTAGGCTTTTGCTCTACAAAAAGTTTGTCAATTTATGACCTTTTCACACCACTCTTCACCCTGCAGGCGTATGAGAAGAGGTTCCCCACCTGCCCGCTCATCCCGGTGTTCCTGGGCAGTGATATCCTATATGAACACAGAAGTGAAGACGGCTCATTGCACATGGTGGAACGCAGCTGTAAACTCAACGTCGATGCTCCCCGCCTCCTGAAAAAGGTTATTTTCTGCTTATACTACCTATTGTTTCTGATTGCTGTGAGTGGATGTAGCCTTTTATAAGGGCTCATTTATACGAACAGCAGCCCTAAAAAAGCCGTTTGCGGTGGATTGCGTCTCAGAGGCCTTTGATAGGGAGTCTAAGCACCTGCTGTGCCCATTATGAGGGTCTACCACCAATCGTGCTCTGAGTTCTTGGGTCTTCACACCTGCTGTGCCCATTATGAGGGTCTCACACCAATCGTGCTCTAAGTTCTTGGGTCTTCACACCTGCTGTGCCCATTATGAGGGTCTACCACCAATCGTGCTCTGAGTTCTTGGGTCTTCACACCTGCTGTGCCCATTATGAGGGTCTACCACCAGCCCCTTCTTTATTTCCTGGGTCTTCACACCTGCTGTGCCCATTAGAAGGGGCTCACACCATCCATTACAAAAGTTCTCTGGTCTGCACTCATGCTGTGCTCAATATGAGGGGCTCCCACCATCCCTGCCCTACACACCACCTGTGCCCATTATGAGGGGCTTCCACCATCCCTGCCCTAAGTTCCTAGGTCTACACACCACTTGTGCCCATTATGAGGGGCTTCCACCATCCCTGCCCTGAGTTTCTGGGTTTTCATACCTCCTGTGCCAGTTATGAGGGGTCCCCACCATCCCTGCACTAAGACTCTGTGTCTGTACACCTGCTGTGCCAATTATAAGGGTTTACCACCATCTCCTTCTTTAAGTCTTAAGTCTGCATGTCTGCTGCGCCCCTTGTAAAGGGCTCCCACCACCCTTATCCTAAGTTCTTAGGTCTGCACACCTACTGTGTCTATTATGAAGGGTTCCTGACACCCCTGCACTGAGTTCCCTAGTCAACACAACTGCTGTACCCAATATGAGGGGTTCCCACCACCCCTACGCTGAGTTCCCGTGGTCTTCAAACCTGTTGTACACATTATAAGGGGCTTCCACCATCCATGCACAGGGTTTTCAGGTCTGAACACTTGCTGTGTCCATTATAGGGGGCTCCCACCATGCTAGAATATGCAGTTCAGTTTTGGGCACCAGTTCTCAAAAAGGATATCGGGGAACTGGAGAAAGTGCAGAGAAGGGCAACCAAACTGATAAGAGGCATGGAGGAGCTCAGCTATGAGGAAAGATTAGAGGAACTGAATTTATTCTCTCTTGAGAAGAGGAGAATAAGGGGGGATATGATCAACATGTACAAATATATAAGGGTTCCATATAGTGAACTTGGTGTTGAGTTATTCAATTTACGGTCAACACAAAGAACAAGGGGGCACTCTTTACGTCTAGAGGAAAAGAGATTTCACCTCCAAATACGGAAAGGTTTCTTCACAGTAAGAGCTGTGAAAATGTGGAATAGACTCCCTGCAGAGGTGGTTCTGGCCAGCTCAGTAGATTGCTTTAAGAAAGGCCTGGATTCTTTCCTTAATGTACATAATATAACTGAGTACTGACATTTATAGGTAAAGTTGATCCGGGGAAAATTTGATTGCCTCTCGGGGATCAGGAATGAATTTTTCCCCTGCTGTAGCAAATTGGATCATCCTCTTCTGGTTTTTTTTGCCTTCCTCTGGATTAACTGTGGGTATAGAATTGGGTATATGGGATTGTATGATATTTTTATACATTTTTTTATGGTTGAACTTGATGGACTTGTTTCTTTTTTCAACCTGACTATCTATGTAACTATGCAGAGCTCCTAGGTATGTCCCATCATCCCTGCACTGAGTTCCTGGGTCTGTACACCTGCTTTTTCCTTTAAGAAGGGCTCCCACCATCCCTGCACTAAGTTTATGGGTCTGTACTCTTGCTGTGCCTAGTTCCTCATGTTTTCCATAATGGGATCTTTTCTTTAATAAACACATTCCACACACTGTATTTCTGATGATGGGTTCTGCTCCCCTCCGCAGATTGCCGGGGTAGAATTTGTCTACTTCATCCAGAAGAACACCTTGAACTGGAAAGAGCGAACCCTACACATTGAAGCCCACAACGAGACCTTTTCCACCCGCGTCCTGGTGAACGAGACCTGCAGGTACTCTGTAAGTTCATCCCGAGGGGCCACCACCAGCTACCCTGGATTGTCCATACATGACCTGTATTACATTAAACGCACAACCTGAAACGCGGTCTCTAACAACCTATGCTGCCCATCATGGCATCCCCGGGGTTCAGTCATTGTCTCTTTTGTAACTACATGGAATAGGAGTTCAGACTTCACTCAGACCACTGCAGAGAGACCACTGCTTCTTTATAAAGAGCAAAGCACCTTTTTCTTCAGCATGCAGGGGACAGGCTTTTCAACTTTCTAAAGGAAAACAACTTAGGCCCCATGTACACTGCTGCTGCTAAATGAACGTTTAGAGGCAGTTGGATGCTTTTTTCAACTGCCCCTGAACTCATTAAAGAGGAAGTAAGCCCTCTTTTTTTTTCCCTGAAAAAAAAAACCCCTCCAAGAGAAAGGCATAATGAGCTAGTATGCATAGCATACTAGCTCATTATGTGGCACTTACCTGAGATCGAAGCCCCCGCAGCGGTCCTCGGTCACCTCCGCCCCCATCTTGCCTCGATGTCCCGTCACTGCCGTCAGTGTATCGCCGCTCCGGCGCTGTGATTGGCCGGAGAAGCGATGACATCACACGCGCGTGCGCTCGGGCCGGAAAGAACCCATTCAGAAAACCGGCAATGAAGCTGGCCCGCTAGTGCGCATGTGTGTGACGTCATCGGCGCATCGGTTTATAGTAAATATCTCCTTAACCATGTAGGTTAAGGAGATATTTCTTGCACCTACAGGTAAGCCTTAATCTAGGCTTACCTGTAGGTGCAAGTTGTCTAAGTGGGTTTACAACCACTTTAAGGCCGCTTTCACACTGGGACTCGGGCGGCATCGGCGGCAAAGTGCTGCTATTTTTAGCGGCGCTTTACCGTAATTTTTGCGAAGGTATTCGGCCACTAGCGAGGCGCTTTTGATCCCTGCTAGCGGCCGAAAAAGGGTTAAAACCACCCACAAAGCGCCACTGCATCGGCGCTTTGCTGGCGGTTCGGCCGCGGTGCCCATTCATTTCAATAGGCAAGAGTGGTGGAGGATCGGGTTACACACCGCTCCTTCACCGCTCTAAAGATGCTGCTTGCAGGACATTTTTTACCGTCCTGCCAGCGCACCGCTCCAGTGTGAAAGCCCTCGAGGCTTTCACACTGGAGTGAATAGAGCTGCTCTTTTAGGGCGCTTTGCAGGCGCTATTTTTAGCGTTATAGCGCCTGCAAAGCACCACAGTGTGAAAGGGGTCTTAATGTTATCTTATGTGTACATGTACACAGGGTCGTTTATAGTCGTTTCTAGGCAGTTGAGTTTAGAGGCTTTTTTTGAAAAGCAAAAAAATGAGTTCAGACGCTGAGTTTAAAGGCATTTTAAGCGCCAAACGCTTCTAAATGTGGCAACCCGCGTTTAGCAGCGTTTCCTTTTTGGCCATTTAAAAAAAAAAAAGCGTTTTTTGAAACGCTTCTAAACGCAAACGCGGCAAAACGCGGCATTTAAACGTGGCAAAACTGACGTGTTAAACGGGGGTTACTATCTGTCAGGTTAAATTGTTCAGGAGAGGCTGTAAAAACGTCCCGTGTACATGAAGCCTAAGGCCGCGTACACACGACCGGTTTTCTCGGCAAAGAACGACAAGAAAACTGCCGGGAGAGCTTTCTTGCCGAGAAAACCGGCTGTGTGTACGCGGGTTTCAGTTTTCTCGTCAAGAAAACTGCCCAGATTCCCCGACGAGAAAAAAGACGACCTGCGGTCTTTTTTCTCGTCGAGAATCTCGTCGGCCTGTTTCTCGATGAGAAACCCGAGCGTGTGTACACTTACCTGTCGCCGTGGAAACCCGCGCATGCTCGAAATGACTTTGACGCATGCGTGGTAGCTTCCTAGGCATAGGTAGGGTGTAGCAAGATGGTGGCGACGGCATCGAATGTGACGTGTGCACGCTCGTCGTAGTCGATGACGTCACCGCGTTCGTGCCATTCAAAAGAACGGCGGTTCTTTTGAATCGTACGTGTGTACACTCGGCCGGGACAAGTTTCTTGTCAAGATTCTCGTCAGGAAAAACAACGTTTTTTTCCTGACGAGAATCTCGGCCGTGTGTACAGGGCTTAAGACTTTGCACACCTTTTGTTTTGTTGCACCTGGAATGTATGTAGCTGATATCAGAAGGAAGCTGAATTGGGCTTTAATACTGTACTGACAAATTCATTCCCTCGCTGTGGTGCCTCTGTCCACATACCCCATCCACATGGAATTCCACGCTGATTACCCCCACGTTAGACAATGGTGACTGTAACAGGCAGATAACCTTATGGGCTCATAGTAAAATACTTTCCACAACAATCTGTACAAACTTTCCAACAGGCCCGGACAGCTGCCACTACTGCCGCCATGAATCTCTTATAACAAGCAAGATTTATCTTGTCTGTTGGTAGGAATGCCACTCATTACAGTGACACTTTGATGTCACATTCCTGGTCATGGCTGGAGACTAGTGTCAGAATAGAAGATAAGGGATGCCATTGTTAAAAATCTGTGCAATCACTAAAATCTCATAGAACTTTTAACACGTTCATGCCATTTCAAAAGTCATTATAGTCGTTTTAAATCTGCAGCTTTTCCCTGGTGATCCTGCCATGTTCAGCCACTTCCTGTCATAGGGTGACAACGCTATAATCCTGTCTCCCAATTTAAATACACATTTTAGGCCTGAAGATTAACTAAAACTTAAAAAATAAAATGAAATAAAAACTAAAGATTAACATACCCTCACGCCTCATTTGAAGTCCCAAAATTTGTCCCCCCTTTTTTCTAAAGATTAACTAAAACTTTAAAAAAAAGATTACTTTAAAAAAAAGTTTTAAAAATAATTAACCACTTCAGCCCCGGACCATTTTGGCTGGTTAAAGACCGGGCTACTTTTTGCGATTCGGCACTGCTTCACTTTAACTGACAATTGCGTGGTCGTGCGACGTGGCTCCCAAACAAAATTGACGTCCTTTTTTTCCCACAAATAGAGCTTTCTTTTGGTGGTATTTGATCACCTCTGCGGTTTTTATTTTTTGCGCTATAAACAAAAATAGAGCGACAATTTTGAAAAAAAAAAAACAATATTTTTTACTCTTTGCTATAATAAATATCCCCCAAAAAATCTATAAAAACATTTTTATTCCCCTAGTTTAGGCCGATACGTATTCTTCTACATATTTTTGGTAAACAAAAATGCAATAAGCGTTTATTGATTGGTTTGCGCAAAAGTTATAGCGTCTACAATGTAGGGGATAGTTTTATGGCATTTTTTATTAATAATTTTTTTTTTTAATAGTAATGGCGGCGATCAGCGATTTTTATCGTGACTGCGACATTATGGCGGACACATCGGACACTTTTGACACCATTTTGCGACCATTGTCATTTTTACAGCGATCAGTGCTATAAAAATGCACTGATTACTGTGAAAATGACACTGGCAGTAAAGGGGTTAACCTGTAGGGGGCGCTGAAGGGGTTAAGTGTGACCTAATGAGTGTTTCTTACTGTGTGGGGGGCGTGGCTTGGCGTGTGATGTCACTGATCGTCGTTCCCTATGACAGGGAACAGACGATCAGTGACACTCTCACTATGAAGAACGGGGAAAGGTTTATTTACACTTACCTCTCCCCGTTCTTCAGCTCTGTGACCCGATCGCGGGACACCGGCGGTGATCGGGTCCGCGGCTCCCGCGAGGCGCGGTCACGGAGCTCAGGACCAGGTCGCGAGTGCACCGCTGGCACGCACGCGACCCACGGCTGGGCATCTTAAAGGGGATATATATATACGTGCTTATGCCCAGCTGAGCCATTCTACCGACGTATATCGTCGTTAGGCGGTCCTTAAGCGGTTAACTAAACTTTAAAAAAAATTAACCAAACTTTAAAAATGATTAAAGTGATACTAAAGTCTCGTTTTTTTTTTTTTTGTTTTAAATAATAAACATTTACCTGTCCTATGCAGTGGTTTTGCACAGAGCAGCCCAGATCCTCTTCTTCTCGGATCCATTGCCGGCGCTTCTGGCCCCTCCCTCCTGTTGAGTGCCCCCACAGCAAGCAGCTTGTAATGGGGGCATCTGAGCCGAGCCGCAGCTCCCTGTGTCCACTCAGACACACAGCCCGCCCCCGCCCTTTCTCTCTCCTCATTGGCTCACTGACTTTTATTGACAGCAGCGGGAGCCAATGGCACTTTGTTGCTGTCTCAGCCAATGAGGAGTGAGAGTCCCGGGCAGCCGAGTCTCTCGTGCAACATCGCTGGACAGAGATGGGGCTGAGGGGGGGCTGCTGCACACAGAAGGTTTAAGATAAAAAAAAAAACCTGACTTTACAATCCCTTTAACTAAAACGAAAAGATTAACGAAAACTAGTATTATCGATTTTCTGAAAGACTAAATCCAATAAAATGGCGATAGTTGCATTTAGTTGTCACACGATGTTAGTGCAACTGTCAAACCCATGTTTTCTGTAAGAAATACTCTCACGTTAATTTTAGTGCACATCAATACAGTGGGGTTGATTTACTGAAGGAACAGGACAAGTGAATTTAGTGAATGAGGTCAAATTGGACTGACATTAGTCATCCAATCATGAACAAACAAAAATCCTATGTATTTATTTTTTTTACATTTTCCTTGTACGTGATTGGGTATTCTTTGCAAAGTGCACTTTCACTTAATTTACCAAAATAAGCTAAAATCCATAGTGAAAGGGAACATGCCCTACTTCTTTAGTAAATCAGGGTGTGCCTATTACCCTTTTTTTTTTTTTTTTTTGTCAAATAGAACAGATAGGGTTGCGTTTAGTAAACAGATACCCAACATGTCGAACCTTTAAAATTGCACATGGCTGTGAAACGGCGACAAACTTTGGTACCCAACATTGTCCAAAGTGATGCTTTAAAAGGCTGTGCGGGACATTAAGTTAGATGTAGTTGTGCGGTGTGTGCGGTGATATGTAACGTGTAGTGCAGTCGTTGTTTTCGTATATAGCTGCACTCAATGAATACCTGCATTTATGTGCTGGTGGAGTAGCTGGGCCAGCACAGACAGTAATTAGACACTCTCTGAAGAGGAGAGGACTATGATGTGCAAGAAGGAAGGGGGGCGGGGCTAGGAAATTGACTCTTCTTGGAGTAGTCAGATTTTTAGAGAAGTTCTGAGGCACATTGAAGTGAAGTCCTTTATGGAGAGGGCGGGGGGGACACTTCAAGTAACCATTAGAAATACCTAATTTTACTTTACTTAGATATAATAAAGTACTTATCGGTATAATCCTGTGCATTGGAGACATCTGTTAACATATGAGAACGCGTGTGAATGCACATGAAGGCACGTACTGTACACATAGGAAGACCTGTAAATGCCACCCGTCATTGTGTTTGCACTGTATAAGTGCCATCAGGCTTACTGACATTTCAGACATATATTGAATGCTTATAGCTTGTCATCCATCGCCTGTCTGGGGGTAAAAGGAAGTTATTTAAGGGAAAGCTGTAGAGCAGTGGTTCTCAACCTGGGGGTCGGGACCCCCTCGGGGGTCAAATGACAATTTGCCAGGGGTCACCAAATCCTGGGATGTTCCTAAAGCCCGCACTGCTCTCCCAGGCTCTTTGCAGCCGCCCATTCATTTCACGGTATGGCTGGGGGGCAGAGGCTAGAGGTCAGCTGTCTGGTGAGGAATGTGAAGTGGGAGGGGCTGGAGGAGACCCCACCTCCCAATTTCGGCATAGGTGTCACTGCTACGAGACACCACAAAGCTGGAGACAGTGAGTAACCCTACCTGTGATTAGAGTTGCCATTAAAAGTCCCCACTACAGTTCTCAGATCAACAGATATAAAACCCTCCTTTATCTATCTATCTATCTATCTATCTATCTATCTCTCTCTCTCTCTCTCTCTCTCTCTCTCTCTCTCTCTCTATCTATCTATCTATCTATCTATCTACAGTATCTATCTATCTGTCTCTCTCTCCCCCTCTCTCTCTCCCCCCTCCCCACTGTCTCTCTCTCTCTCATTTCTATACCCCCTCTTCCCTCTCTCTCTCCCCCTTTCCCTGTTTCTCTCTCTCTCTCTTTCTCTCCCTCTCCACTGTCTCTCTCCCTCTCCTCTGTCTCTCTCTCTCCCCCTCCCCTGTCTTTCCTCTGTTTTTCTCTCTCTCTCTCCCTCCCTCCCTCTCCCTCTTCCCATCTCTCTCCCTCTACCGTGTCTCTCTTTCTCTCTCTCTCTCCCCGTTTCTCTCCCACTCTCTTTCTCTTTCTCTCTCCCTCTTCCCCCTCTCTCTCCCTCCCACTCTCTCTCTCTCCCCCCCTTTTCTCTCTCCCCCCTTTTCTCTCTCTCCCCTATCTCTCTCTGTCTCTCCCCTGCCTCTCTCTCTCTGCATCTCTCTGCCTCTCCCCTGTGTCTCTCTCTCTCCCCTCTCTCCTTTCTCTTCCCCCCTCTTCCCCCCCTCTCTCTCTCACTCTCTCCCCCTCCCCCTTTCCCTGTTTCTCTCTCTCTCTCTTTCTCCCCCTCTACACTGTCTCTCTCCCCCTCCCCTGTCTCTTTTCCCTGTTTCTCTCTCTCTCCCCCTCCCTCCCTCCTTCTCTCTCTCTCGCTCTCCCCATTTCTCTCCCCCCTCTCTTTCTCTCTCCCTCTTTTCCCCTCTCTCTCTCCCTCTTTTCCCCTCTCTCCTCCGTTTTTCTCTCTCTCCCCCATCTCACTCTGCCTCTCCCCTGTCTCTCTCTCTCTCTCTCTTTCTCTGCCTCTCCCCTGTCTCTCTCTGACTCTCCCCTCTCCCTCTCTCTCTCTCTGCCTCTCCCCTCTCTCTCTCTCTTTCTCTGCCTCTCCCCTGTCTCTCTCTGACTCTCCCCTCTCCCTCTCTGCCTCTTCCCTCTCTCTCTCTTTCTCTGCCTCTCCCCTGTCTCTCTCTCTCCTGTCCCTCTCCCCGTCTCTCTCTGCCTCTCCCCTGTCTCTCTCTCCCTCACCTGTCCCTCTCCCTGTCTCTCTCTGCCTAGCCCCTGTCTCTCTCGCTCTCTCTCTTTCTCTGCCTCTCCCCTGTCTCTCCCCTCTCCCTCCCTCTCTCTGCCTCTCCTCTCTCTCTTTCTCTGCCTCTCCCCTGTCTCTTTCTGACTCTCCCCTCTCCCTCTCTCTCTCTGCCTCTCCCCTGTCTCTCTCTCCTGTCCCACTCCCCGTCTCTCTCTGCCTCTCCCCTGTCTCTCTCTCCCTCTTCTGTCCCTCTTCCTGTCTCTCTCTCTCTTCCTCTCCCCCCCTCCCCCCTTTTTTTCTCTCTCCCTCCCATCTCTTCCCCCTGTTTTTCTCCTCTGTGTCTCTCTCTGTCCCCCTCTCTCTCTCCCCCCCCTCTCTCTCCCCTCTCTCTCTCTCCCTCCCCCTCTCTCTCTCCTCCGTTTCTCTCTCTCTCCCCCCCTATCTCTCTCCCTCTCCCCCATCTCTCTCTGCCTCTCCCCTGTCTCTCTCTCTCTCTCTGACTCTCCCCCTCTCTCTCTGCCTCTCCCCTGTCTCTCTCTTTCCTGTCCCTCTCCCCGTCTCTCTCTGCCTCTCCCCTGTCTCTCTCTCCCTCACCTGTCCCTCTCCCCGTCTCTCTCTGCCTCTCAAATGTCTCTCTCTCTCTGCATTTTGGCTGTCTCTCTCTCTCTGACTCTCCCCTCTCTCTCTCTCTCTTCTCTGCCTCCCCCCTCTCTCTCTTTCTCTGCCTCTCCCCTGTCTCTCTCTGACTCCCCCCCCTCTCTCTCTCTCTTTCTCTGCCTCTCCCCTGTCTCTCTCTGCCTCTCTCCCCCTCTCTCTCTGCCTCTCCCCCTCTCTCTCTTTTTCTCTGCCTCTCCCCTCTCTCTCTGACTCTCCCCCTCTCTCTCTCTCTGCCTCTCTCCCCCTCTCTCTCTCTTTCTTTGCCTCTCCCCTGTCTCTCCCTGACTCTCCCCTCTCCCTCTCTCTGCCTCTCCCCTGTCTCTCTCTCTCTCCTGTCCCTCTCCCCATCTCTCTCTGCCTCTCCCCTCTCCCCCTCTGCCTCTCCCCCCTCTCTCTCTCTCTGCCTCCCCCCTCTCTCTCTCCCTCTCTCTCTCCTGTCCCTCTCTCTGCCTCTCCCCTGTCTCTCTCCCTCACCTGTCCCTCTCCCCTGTCTCTCTCTCCCTCTCCTGCCCCTCTCCCCGTCTCTCTCTCTGCCTCTCCCATGTCTCTCTCTCTTCCTCTCCCCCTCCCCCTCTCTTTCTCTCCCCCTCCCCTCTCTTCCCCCGTTTTTCTCCCCTGTGTCTCTCTCTTTCCCCCCTCTCTCTCTACCCCCTCTCTTTCTCTCTCTCTCTCTCTCCCCCTCTCTTTCTCTCTCTCCCCCCCTCTCTTTCTCTCTCTCCCCCTCTCTTTCTCTCTCCCCCCTCCCTTTCTCCCCCTCTCTTTCTCTCTCTCCCCCTCTCTTTCTCTCTCTCCCCCTCTCTCTCTCCCCTCTCTTTCTCTCTCTCCCCCTCTCTTTCTCTCTCTCTCCCCCTCTCTTTCTCTCTCTCTCCCCCCTCTCTTTCTCTCTCCCCCTCTCTTTCTCTCTCCCCCTCTCTTTCTCTCTCCCCTCTCTTTCTCTCGCCCCCCCTCTCTTTCTCTCGCCCCCCCTCTCTTTCTCTCTCTCCCCCTCTTTCTCTTTCCCTCTCCCTCTCCTTGTCTCTCTCTCCTGTCCCTCTCCCTCTTCTGGTGTCTTTCTCCCTCACCTTTGCCTCTCTCTCCCCCCTTCCTTATCTCTATGCCAACCTATATCTCTTACTGCCCCATCTCTTTCTCTCTCCCTTCACATTTCTACTCCCCACCACTATATATATATATATATATATATATATATATATATATATATATATATATACATATCATAATTCTAGCCAGACTCTACAACAAGTTGTATTAAAGTAACATAAAGCCCCTAGGGTAATGTCTTACCTACAAAGCTGAAGTCTTTTTTGGTATGTCTTGAAAAAGACAAACAAGATTTAGAGTAATGCAGAATTTCATCAGATATTATGTTATTCACTAAAACACATAGAGGATGAATATAAGCTTTGGAGGGACTTCATAACCAGAGCTAGGCATTTTTCAGAGCAGGGGTACACAATGACACAAGATTACTTTAATTGCATTGTCAGTATCACTCAATGTCACTTGTCATTTTCTTTATTTCAAACCAGAAAAATGTGCATGTGGTATAATTCTGGTGAAGCATTTAGCCATTCAGAAGCAAATGGCGCCATCGTCTGGTCATATTGTGTTACAGGAACTTCCAGTATAGAACATGCGGAGAGTTTTTTTATACCTAAAGTCTATATTATTATTATTATTATACAGGGTTTATATAGCGCCAATAGTTTGTACAACATGAGTGCAGACAGTACAGTTACAATACAATTCTATCTTTATATATGTTTTTTTATTATTATGTTCAAGATTATAAATAAATACATGTTTTTTAATATTTTTAATTTAAGGGGGATATGAAATCTTTCATATTCATTTATAGTGTAGTGCATATAGCTGTAGTTGTTTTACATTTACAATAATACTATGCTGAATGAAGCCCAGGTAATTATCACATCAGTGACCCTTCGCTTATCAGACGGCTCAGTAGGAGGTTTCTGAAAGAAAGGTCCATTGTATGCTAATACGAAAGGACTGTTGCACATGCATGTTTCTGATGTGCGTAGGTGCACTTGGCATTCATGTAAGCGTCAAATGGCCTATTTAAAGGAGTTGTAAAGGTAAAACTTCAATAACAAACATGTTATACTTACCTCCACTGTGCAGCTCGTTTTGCACAGAGTGGCACCAAACCTGTTTTTTTTGGGGCCACTCTGGGGCTGTCTCGGGTCCTCCCCGCAAGATTTCACCACTTTCATGCGAGCTCTCTTGCATGGTGGTGAGTTCTTGCGGGCGCACTCCCGTGATATAGCCGCTCACTGTATCACTCGGCCCTGGCGCGCCACGTCATTGGATGTGATTGACAGCAGCACGAGCCAATGGCTGCGCTGCTTTCAATCATCCAATGAATGAGCCGAGAAGCCGGCCGAAAAGTCAGCGTGTTTACGGCTCGGGACTTTCGAGGGGGCAGGTAAGTAAACGGGGGGGGGGGGGGGGGGCTGGGGGGGCCACTAATCCTCAGATGTTTTTTCACCTTAATGCACAGAACGCATTAAGGTGTAAAAACGTGTACCTTTACAACCCCTTTAAGCTGTACTATGACATGGACAAATTGCTAAGTGGTCTTCAGCTACTCTCTGACTTACCTGTGACCTGACCTGCGATGTTTGCCTTCCCGTGTACGACCCAGCTTGCCTTTGACCTCCCTTTTGGATTCTTGTCTACTCGTAATGTCAGCCCGTTTTGGAGACTGTATCCAGCTTTCTGATTTGGTACCAGCTGTGAACTTACCTTGGCTTGTATCCTGACTCTGCTTCTGCCTTATGTTCCTGTACTTCATTGCCCGGGTGTCGGTGACCTCTGGCTAGTGTCCTGGCCTCATTCCTGACCACTAATCGGGTGCTACCATGTTCCTGCCTCTGGTCCTTATGGTTTGGTCCACAGTTGTCTGTCTCGCATCCAGCAGCAGGCACTTCCCGCAGCATAAGCGCTTGTGCCACTCTGTTTCCTCACATCTCCTGTCACCGCTACCAGGGGTGGTAAACAAGACGTGCAAGAGAAGAGCCCCCTTTTCAACTTGATCTCCATCAGATAAATGACAAATGGAGCTGCAAACAAAGCTGTGCTGTCTCAGCTTGCCAGCACTCTGGGAATCCTTTGTCTTGTATTACATGATTATATCCAAAACAGAGCTTGTAATTTTCTGGGAAAAAAAACTGATATTAAACAATGGTTGAAAGTGTATACAAATATAAAAAAGTAAAATAAAACTAACCCAATACCATTATAGTTTTATGTTAAAGCCTAACTCTGGCAATATTAAATTTTTTAAAAGACCTCTCAGGTGTTCTCTAAAGAAAAAAAAACAGCATGGGTAAGGGTCCTGGCAATGGTAGCAGTGACGAGTGAGTTCTTTTTGGGTTCTAGGTTCACCCCGACAATGAGGAATGGACGTGCTTTGAGCAGACGGCCTCTCTGGACATCAAGTCTTTCTTTGGCTTTGAGAGCACAGTGGAAAAGATCGCCATGAAGCAATACACCACCAACATCAAGCGGGTAAGTCATCCCAAATAATTGCTTTTTTTTTTTTACTGTTACCGTATATACTCGAGTATAAGCCGAGTTTTTCAGCACATTTTTTTGTGCTGAAAATGCCCCCCTCAGCTTATACTCGAGTCACCTTTTTGCGCCTGATCTCCCAGACTTTGGGGACCCCGGTACTGGCCGGCTCGTAGGTCCCCCTGAACCCCAAACTTGGCCCAATGTAGCCCCACTCTTTCTCTACAAGTGTGCAAAGTTTGTTGTCCGGGGAAACTACGGCCGGGGGAGAACTGATTTTTCAAAGCCGGGCACCCCTTCCATAGACTCCCATGTTAAACGGTAATTTCTCCAGTGATTTTGGGGACCCGGTACCGGCTAATCGTAGGTCCCCTGGACCCGAAACATAGCACACATGTAGCCCCATTTCTTCTCTACAAGTGTGAAAAGTCTGTTATCTGGGGGACCTACGGCCCGGGAGCAACGATTTTTCAAAGCCGGGCACCCCTTCCATAGACTCCCATGTTAAACGTCAGTCTAGTCATGGGCACAGTGAGGCATGGGTACAGTGAGGCATGGGTACAGTGAGGCATGGACACAGTGAGGCATGGGCCACAGTGAGGCATGGGCACAGTGAGGCATGGACACAGTGAGGCATGGACACAGTGAGGCATGCACATGGACACTGAGGCAAAGTGAGGCACAGTGAGGCATGCAGATGGACACCCTAGGCTTATACTCGAGTCAATAAGTTTTCCCATTTTTTTGTGGTAAAATTAGGTGCCTCGGCTTATATTCGGGTCGGCTTATACTCGAATATATACAGTACTTTTGTTCTGAAACTTCTTTAAAAAGGCATGCTCCAGTTAACATTGAGTATAAAGATTTAAGTTGGATACCGGGAGGAAAGGCTACCTGCAGAGAGGATTTCACTCCTGTTTTGATTAATTGGAGGAAATATCCAAACATACCCACAGCAAGTCATGACAGGGGACATAAAGCATAGTAGTTCCATGAATTTTGGCATTCTGACATTTCTAAAGCTGGCAATACACTAGTAGAGTTTTAAATGAATGCTCATGTGAATATTCGTACGAACGCTCATACAAAAAGCCTTTGTACATTCGATGACTGGATGAATGTTGTTTGAAAACACATTTGATTTTGGAATGAATGTAATGCTGGCCATATGCATATAGATTTGTATTCAATTTTCCTGTGTTCAGAAATCAAGCATAATCATACATGATAGATCTATTCGTAATCAAGAAAGTGTGTTCAAAAGCTTAAAAACATTTTTCCCGCTTGATTTTAATATAGAAGGAAATGACAAAATGTTAAAATTAAATAATTTGATTAAAATTAGGTAATAATAAATATATTTTATATAACTATTACGTAAATAATATATTTACAGTGTGTGTGTGTATATATATATATATATATATATATATATATATATATATATATATATACACAGTATATATATATATATATATATATATATATATATATGGTGCCTTAAAAAGTATTCATTATGTTATGTCATGTTACAACCAAAAATGTAAGTGTATTTTATTGGGATTTTATGTGATTGACCAACACAAAGTGGCACATAATTGTGACGTGGAAGGAAAATGATAAATGGTTTTCAAATTTTTTACAAATAAATATATGAAGAGTGTGGCGTGCATTTGTATTCAGTCCCCCTGAATCAATTCTTTGTAGAACCGCCTTTCTCTGCAATTACAGCTTCAAGTCTTTTTGAGTATGTCTTTACGAGATTTTCACATCTAGAGAGTGACATTTTTGCCCATTCTCCTTTGCAAAATATCTCAAGCTCTGTCAGAATGAATAGAGAGCGTCTGTAAACAGCAATAAACAGCAATTTTCACATCTTGCCACAAATTCTCAATGTGATTTAGGTCTGGGCTTCGACTGGGCCATTCTAACACATGATATGCTTTGATTTAAACCATTCCATTGTAGCTCTGGCTGTATGTTTAGGGTCGTTGTCCTACTGGAAGTTGAACCTCCGCCCCAGTAACAAGTCTTTTGCAGACTCTAACAGGTTTTCTTCTAAGATTGCTCTGTATTTGGCTGTATTTGGCTCCATCCATCTTCCCATCAACTCTGACCAGCTTCCCTGTCCCTGCTGAAGAAAAGCATCCCCACAACATGATGCTGCCACCACCATGTTTCACGGTGGGGATGGTGTGATCAGGGTGATGTGCAATGTTAGTTTTCTGCCACACATAGCATTTCACTTTTAGGCCAAAAAGTAAAATTTTGGTCTCATCTGACCAGAGCACCTTCTTCCACATGTTTGCTGTGTCCCCCACATGGCTTCTCACAAACTGAAAACTGAACTTATTATGGCTTTCTTTCAACAATGACTTTCTTCTTGCCACTCTTCCATAAAGGGCAGATTTGTGGAGTGTACAACTAATAGTTTTCCTGTGGACAGATTCTCCCACCTGAGCTGTGGATCTCTGCAGCTCCTCCAGAGTTACCATGGGCCTCTTGGCTGCTTCTCTGATGAATGCTCTCCTTGCCCGGCCTGTCAGTTTAGGTGGACGGCCATGTCTTGGTAGGTTTGCAGTTGTGTCATACTCTTTCCATTTTCAGATGATGGATTGAACAGAGCTCCATGAGATGTTCAAAGCTTGGGATATTTTTTTATATCCTAACCCTGCTTTATACTTCTCCACAACTTTATCCTTAAAGCTGAGCTCCCCTGAAAAAAAAAATATTAAAAGCCAGCAGCTACAAATACTGCAGCTGCTGACTTTTAATATTAGGACACTTACCTGTCCTGGAGTCCAGCAACGTCGGCAGCAGAAGACGAGCAATCGCTCGTCACTCTGCTGCCTCCACCGCCATCCTCAGTGAGGGAACCAGGAAGTGAAGCATTGCGGCTTCACTGCCCTGTTCTCACTGGTCCCTGTTGTGTTCTGGGAGCCAAGTGACTCCCAGAACACAACGGGTATTCTGCGTGAAGTGACGTGAATCCCGCAGAATACCCGCAGAGAGGACTCCCGAAAGTGGGTGCAAATACCTGTCTTAGACAGGTATCTGCACCCCCCTCCCCCCTGAAAGGTGCCAAATATGACACCGGAGGGGGGAGGGTTCCGATGAGCGGAAGTTCCACTTTAGGGTGGAGCTCCGCTTTAGCCTGTCTGGTGTGTTCCTTGCTCTTCATGATGCTGTTTGTTCACTAAGATTCTCTAAGTAACCTCTGAGGGCTTCACAGAACAGCTGTATTTATACTGAGATTAAATTACACACAGATGGGCTCAATTTACTAATTAGGTGACTTCTGAAGGCAATTGGTTCCACTAGATTTTAGTTAGGGGTATCAGAGTAAAGGGGGCTGAATACAAATGCACGCCATGCTTTTCAGATACTTATTTGTAAAAAAAAATTAAAACCATTTATCATTTTATTTCCACTTCACAATTATGTGCCACTTTGTGTTGGTCTATCAAATAAAATCCCAATAAAATACATTTATATTTTTGGATGTAACATGACAAAATGTGGAAAATTTCAAGGGGTATGAATACTTTTTAAAGGCCCTTTATATATAGCTATATATATATATAGATATGTAGATATATATCTATATATATATAGATATATATAGATAGATCTATATATAGATAGATATAGATATATAAATCTATATATAGATCTATATAGATATATCTATATAGATATATATCTATATAGATATATCTATATAGATATATATACATACATATATATATAATATATATCATAAAAAATTTATAATTTCAAAATGTAAATAATTTTAATATTATGTGATATATCCAACAGTACAGGACTTGTATAATTTTCTCCATCAAGAATCACAAACACAGATAAAGTTTAGTTGAAGCAGAAAAATACGGTAAAATCCATCCTGATCCTTCTAAATTATTTTGGCCGAAGTTGACCGTTGGTTTGACTCAACTAACAGTTTAAAATTGAACAAACGTGTCAAAAACAAAAGATTTTTTTAACGAAAATCTATAAGCGTAGTGCAATGCAGAGCCACACTGACTAGATACCTCTGAACCTTTTTGATAATGATATCACTTTGCCACAACCACTTGGGAACTAATATGTTGAAAAATTAGTCTGTCTTTCAAAAGGGCTGCCCTTATAACACGTGTTGGCTACACTTCGACAGCTGTATTTAAGGTTATCTCCACCCCGTGCCCATGACATTGGATGCTCTTAATTGCAGGGAAAAGAGGTCATTGAATTCTACTTGAATGAGTTGATATCTCAGGGAATCACTCACATCCCAAGATGGACTCCTGGCGGATCAGAGGGATATAGCCCTATTTCTGGGAATGCCACCAGAGGATACCTCTACAGCATTGATGGTTCCAGAGATGAGCAGCAGGAGACGTCTACCCCGGGACTGGTTAGAGGAGAGCCTGGAGGACATAACCAGACTTCCGAACCAGATGGTAAGTCAAGGAAGTGAAGATTTTAGGTTTACATCTCCTGCTATGTGCATGGAAAGGTCTCTTGTGACACCAGGGCATTTTTTCTGTCACAGACCCTTTAAAGCAGGGGTGTTAATTGCCCTCAAAAGGGCCAATTGTATCTGTAAGATTAGATGTCCAGCGCATCCCCTCCCCTTTACATTAGATGTCAAGAGCCACCCCACCATCAGAAGTTGAGTCCCCCACTCTCCCTTACATCACAGTGCACCCCTCTTTCCTTATGCTGCTGCTGGGAAGAAGCTGGATGCATTGCTTGAAAGCACAAAGTAAGGGTCTGAAGGAGGACCAGAGGAGGGCTGGAGCTCTCCAGCAGCTGCAGGAGAGGTGCGAGGGCAACATGAAATGTCCTGGAGGGCCGGATTCGGCCCGTGGGCCTTGTGTTTGACACCTGTGCTTTAAAGTTAACCTGTACTCCATTTTAAACCTGCAAAAAACAGAAAAGCCATGGCTAATAGCTAACACTGCAAGAGGCATGCTATTACCTTTATCACTCAGTAAAATTTCTTCTGTGCCACTCACTGATATAGTTTCACTTTCCCATTGGGACTTGACTTTCCTCAACGTCCGCTCTTCAACTAAATTCTGCCATCTAACATCCTCCTGTCCAATGAAGGTGCACTTTCAAGCTAATGATAGAAAAGTCTGGCTCTAAAAATATATTTAAACTTAATAAAAAAGGGCACAGAAGAGGCAGACTTCTTGAGGTATTGTTTTACGCTTTCCCCGACTTGTTCATTCCCCGACTTAGTTGGGGTAGGCGGTACACTTTGGTGGGGGGTCGGCCACGCCCAGTGACCTTTGACCTCTGGGGACCCGCCCTCTGACCTTTGACCTCTGGGGGAGATCCCTGTTCAAGAGCCTGGGTCCTAGCCTTGTTCTTAAAGGGAAAACCCTAACCCTAACCCTAAGACCCTAACCCTAACCCTAACCCTGACCCTGACCCTAACCCTAACCCTAACCCCTAACCCTAACCCTAACCCTGACCCTGACCCTAACCCCAACCCTAACCCCTAACCCTAACCCTAACCCTAAGTCTCAACCCTAACCCTAACCCCTAACCCTAAGCCCTAACCCTAACCCTAACCCTTTTAAAAGTATAAAATGCTGTACAGGTTCACTTAAGTCCCACCCATAGTCCACTCAAATGATCAACCACATCCCTGCCAGTGGCGGCTGGTGCTCAAAATTTTTGGGGGGCTCAAACAAACTGAAAAAAAACCCATCAATTGCCGCCACTGTGCCCATTAAACGCAGCCACTGTGCCCAAACGCCACCAGTTTGCCCCCTCAAATGCAGCCAGTTTCCCCCCAAATACAGCCAGTTTGTCCCCATATACAGCCAGTTTCCCCCGAAATGCAGCCAGTTTCCCCCCATATACAGCCAGTTTCCCCCCATATACAGCCAGTTTGTCCCCAAATGCAGCCAGTTTGTCCCCAAATGCAGCCAGTTTGTCCCCATATACAGACAGTTTGTCCCCATATACAGCCAGTTTGTCCCCAAATACAGCCAGTTTGTCCCCCATATACAGCCAGTTTGTCCCCAGCCCTGCACTTACCTTCCTCGGGTCAGCGCTGTCCTTCTTCCATCCTAGATGTCTTCTCCCGCCCTCGATGTCGCTTCAGCCAATCAGGTTACCGGTAACCAGACCCGGTGAACCTGATTGGCTGAAACGCCTGTCAGTGTTAACCAGGAAACCCACCCCCCGTGCGTCCTCTGGTTAGCTATTTGGAAGCCAATTACAGCCCTCAGGCTGTAATCGGGAAGCCTGTCAGAGCTGCTGGCTCTGATAGACACTTCCAAACACCAACCAGCCGCTGTTATTCAGATGGCCGGCCCTCAACAGGGGGCCGGCTATCTGAATAGTGGGCGGCAGCGGCGGCGACAATACATAGGTTCACGCAATGCATGAACCTATGTATTGTTGTGAGTGACGGGCGCAGGAGTGAGAGGGGGCGGCGCTCCTTCGCCCACTATGGACGCACCGCCACTGATCCCTGCTATGAGACATGCCGTTTTACTAAGCTGAATCTTTTTGTGTGTTGGTATTTATTAGGTGTTAAACTGGAAGCTGAGTATATAGAGCGATATTTGGGACAGCTCACCCCAATGCAGGAAAGTACTTTAATTCACCTCCGACAGTGGTTGAAGGAAACGCACAAGGGCAAGGTAAGGACGTTGGATTTCAAACATCCCTCATCTGTCTCTGTTCTCCAAATTTTTATTTGATATTTGAGTCATGAATATGTTTTGAGGGAGCAATTTAAGATGCATTACCTAGGCCCTTTATAAAGGTTACGGATATACACCCACTACTGTTGTGCTGCTTGATTTTTATGTTCATTGTTTTTAGGTATGCCCATCCCCCATCTTTTCTTCCCCCACTGTTTCACTTTGGGTTATAATGGATACAGCGCTCGTGGTGTTGTATGTGTGAGAACGCAATTCTCTTTTGTTATAACGGTTAACACGCACACAAGCCCCTCTACTGTCGGGGTATAACTTGATGAAGTCATATGAAGCTAGATACCGGTATCAAAGGTTCCTTCGCTTAAGTAACCCAATGCATCCCTTTGTTCCTCTCTGCGCCCCCTGGGCACTTATTGCTTTTGTCTTGTTTTTCTCTATGTTTGTTACTTTGCAAATTTGAAAATATAAAATAAAGATTATACAAAAAAAAAAAAAAAAGATGCATTACCAGCCACTTTTTATATGTCTTAAGCCTCGTACACACGGCCGGTTTTCTCGGCAAGAAAACTGCTGGGAGAGCTTTTTGCCGAGAAAACTGGTCGTGTGTGTGGTTTCTCGTCGGGAAAACTGCCGGGAATCTCGACGAGAAAAATAGAGAACCTGCTCTCTATTTCCTCATTGGGATTCTCGTCGGCCTGTTTCCCGACGAGAAAACCGTGCGTGAGTATGCTTACCTGTCTCCAAGGTAAATCCGCGCATGCTCGAAAAGACTTTGACGCATGCGCGGTAGCATACAAGGGTAGTATAGGGTGTAGCAAGATGGGGGCGACGGCATTGAATGCTCGTTGTAGTCGATGACGTCACCACGTTCTTGCCATTCAAAAGAACGGCGGTTCTTTTGAATGTGCGTGTGCACACAGGGCTTGGTAAGACAAGCTTGCCAGGAATCCCGTCGAGAAAACCAATGTTTTTTTTTTGACGGGATTCTCGCCCGTGTGTACAGGGCTTAAGGCATTCCCGTAGCAAGATTTCCTCACTGGAATACTTGACTCTATGCCTTCCAGCTGCTATTATTGCTCCTCTAGTTACATTATCTTTGTAAAATTCTCTATAGTACATGATTGGTCTAGACCAGGGTTCCGTGGAGGTTCCAGAGGTTGCTAGGTATTCCTCAAACAATGAGAAATTTCTGCCTCTCAGATAGGTTCCCACTGATCCTTTTAGCTATCTGTAAGGGGGTAATTCTTTCCAATGACCACAAGTGTTATGCTGCGTACACCCGATCGGAAAATCTGACAAGAAAACCGTGGATTTTTTTCCGACGGAATCTTGGCTCAAACTTGTCTTGCATACACACGGTCATACCAAATTCCAACCGTCAAGAACGCGGTGACGTACAACACTACGACGAGCCGAGAAAAAATAAGTTCAATGCTTCCGAGCATGCGTCGGCTTGATTCCGAGCATGCGTGGTTTATGGTGCGTCGGAATTGCATACAGACGATCGGAATTTCCTCCAAGAACTTTTCTTGCGGAAAATTTGAGAACCAGCTCTCAAATTTTTCTTGGCGGAAATTCCGACAGAAAAATTCCGATGGAGCCTACACACGGTCGGAATTTCCGACCAAAAGCTCACATCGGACTTTTCTTGTCGGAATTTCCGTTCGTGTGTATGCGGCATAAGGAGCATTATTCCCACTGACCATCACACTAATGTATCATGAGTTGTACATATGGTCATTTTTAGTAGAGGTTCCTTGAGCCTGTAAAGTTATTTCAAGGGTTCCCCTGTGTTAAAAAGTTTGAGAAAGGCTGGTCTAGACTGCAAAGATGGAGTCCAGGGCTCTAGTAGCGGATATTCACCTTTGGAGATTCTCAAAGGTAAATATCCATACTAGAGATATATACAAAGTCAGAGAGTGATGCATCCCACCAACATCCACCAACATCCACCCAAAGCTTAAATCAATTCTGTCCCCTGAACATTGTTATTCCACTTGGCCTCTACATCAAAAGTGCATCCATGGGCAATTCTACAAACTAGCATAACTCTGCAACAATGCCGTCACAAGTGGCCAGACTGATAAATGTTATTCATTTATTTGTTTAGGCTTTTTTTTTTATAGCAACAGTATTATGTAACCACTTAAGGACCACCGCCTGTATATTTATGTCGGCAGAGTGGCACGGACAGGCATAAGTATGTACAGGTATGTCCCCTTTAAGATGCCGCTGTGTGGTCGCGCGTGTGACCCTGCCGCTTTCTCCATGAGCCCGACCGTGGGTCCCGCGGACTCGATCGCCACGGGGATACCTGCGATCGTCTTACGGAGAGATAGAGCGGGGAGATGCTAGTGTAAACAAGCATCTCCCCGCTCTGCCTAGTGACAATGACACTGATGTCTGCTCTGTGTAATCGGGAGCGGAGATCAGTGTCATGTCACATACAGCCCATCCCCCCTACAGTAAGAAGCACTCCCTAGGAAACACTTAACCCCTACAGCACCACCTAGTGGTTAACACCTTCACTGCCAGTGTAATTTTCACAGTAATCAGTGCATTTTTATAGCACTGATCGCTGTAGAAATGACAATGGTCCCAAAAATGTGTCAAAAGTGTCCGATGTGTCCGCCATAATGTCGAAGTCACGATAAAAATTGCTGATCGCCACCATTACTAGTAAAAAAAAAAAAAAAAATATTATTAAAAATACCATAAAACTACCCCCTATTTTGTAGACGCTATAACTTTTGCGCAAACCATTTAATAAACGCTTATCGCAAATTTTTTTTACCAAGGAAAAAATGTTTTTTTATATATTTTTTGGGGATATTTATTACAGCAAAAAGTAAAAAAATATTGCATCTTTTTCAAAATTGTCGCTCTATTTTTGCTTATAGCACAAAAAATAAAAACCACAGAGGTGATCAAATACCACCAAAAGAAAGCTCTATTTGTGGGAAAAAAAGGACGTCAATTGTGTTTGGGAGCCACGTCGCACGACCGCGCAATTGTCAGTTAAAGCGACGCAGTGCCGAATCGCAAAAAGTGGCCTGGTCTTTGACCAGCAAAATGGTCCGGGGCTGAAGCGGTTAAACATACATTTTGGTGGCTCTGCCCCTAAAGTTATATAAGTATTGGTAAATGCTGAACACTGAAGTTCAATCTTTTTATGATGTCCTAATCTCTGCATAAATGATGGTGTTCCCCTCACAGTGACCACAAACTTTATATTTATTTTGGACTGCTTTGGTGACATACTATGTTTTCAAGAAAGTCCCAGAGCTAAAAGGGAACCTCAGCACAGGGCCGCATGACTGGGGAGAAGCTGTGTTATGGTGCACAGGAAGTGATGTAGGGCAGGTGCAGTATTATCCCTGCACGAGGAGTGGGGTTTTGGTCACCAAGCTGGGTTCCTATATATTCCTAGGACCCAGGCTCAGTATGGTCACATCCTCTTTTCTAAAAAAAAACTGTAGAATATTAACCTGTCCCAAACTATTTTGACAAACCAAGGACTTGCCTTGAGAATATTTAAGTGAACCCCGCCTTGAACTTCATTTGATAAACCCGGAATTTGGTATGACTTGTTCTTGTGTAACATAGCAGTTTTCTGAAGCTCTGCTGATGGCCAGGCCTTGATGAGCCATGGGTGCACCATGATCTATGTTGACGCATCCAGACCTGGTATAGTAATCTATGGTCAGGTCCCTAAACATTCTAAATAACTATGGCTATCACCTGTCTAAAATTATCTTGACAAACCAAGACTTCCCCCTAAACTATTTTGGTAAATGAAGGCCTCACTTTGACTTTTTTGAAGATGAAGCGCATTCATACTGAAGGCCACACCCGGATGGCCCATGGGAACCGCAGAGACTTCTGAAGCTCTAGAACAAATGCTTTGTACTATGGTATTGCCATAATTCTTTTTGCCTTTTTGGCTCAGTCGTCAACCCATCCTGACTGTATTTGTGTACATTGACTGACTGAGATGCTTCTGAAATCCTTCTGAGTCGCTTTTGCTTTGGCTTGTATAGATTACAAAAACCTAAAACTATCAGTGTATACAACCCCCTTATTGTGATGAACCGCCAACATGTTCCAACTTACATTGGTGGACTTGATGATTCGGGGTTACATCCTGATGTTGATGAACTGTGATTGCGATATAACTTATAACCATGAACCTTAATCTATTCTGATCACCGTGGGCTGAACTTGTCCTATTTTGGTGATCCCAGATGGTGCCCCAACCTAGTCTGATGACCTACAGCAATGTACTGACACTTCTATGTGGTCCACTTTCCTGACTAAGGGAAGGTTAACAACTTCTGTTCAAGTCTGAGCACATAGTTTGTGTTTAGCAACTCCCATATATTTGTAAAGACCTGTGAAGTCTATGTTTCATCATAATGCCTTCTTTTTGTGCAGATACCCAAAGATGAGCACATTTTGCGCTTCCTCTGCGCTCGAGACTTCAACTTTGAGAAAGCTCGGGAGATGCTCTTCCAGTCTCTGTCCTGGCGCAAGCAATACCAAGTGGATTATATCCTACAGACATGGCACCCTCCATCTATCCTGGAGGAGTACTATGCTGGGGGGTGGCATTATCATGATAAAGGTCAGTACTGATGTCTCAGTCCCTTGTGCACTACAGAAAGCAATATTCTTAACACAAAAAAAAATTAAAGTTCAACTCCACTCTAATGCCTTGTACACACGATTGGAATTTCCGATAAAACAAGTCCGATGGACTTGTTTCATCGGAAATTCCGATCGTGTGTGTGCCCCATCTGACTTTTTTCCATCGGTGTAAAAAAATAGAACATGTTTCAAATTTTTCCGATGGACAAAACTCCGATAGGAAATTCTGATCGTCTGTGTGGAACTCCGACGGAGAAAAAATCCACACATGCTCAGAATCAAGTCAACGCATGCACAGAAGCATTGAACTTCCTTTTTCTCGGCTCATCGTAGTGTTGTACGTCACCGCGTTTTGGACGGTCGGAATTTACTCTGACAGTGTGTATGCAAGACAGCTTGAACGGAATTCCGATGAAAAATTCCTTCGGTTTTTAGACCATCGGATACTCCGATCGTGTGTACAGGGCATAAAGCATCATTTCATTTTTTTTTTTTTTTGTGGAGACCAGTTGGTTGAGTTACCCAAACGACTTCTTACAATTAAAGGTTACTTGACCTTAAAAGCAAACGTATAGGCAGATGTACAATACCCCCATCTAACCCTAATGTTTACCTAAAACATCCTCAGAAGTATTTTATATAGTACCTGTAAGTCTGTCTTTCGATTAGCCTCCTGTAGTTACCTGCACTGCTTGATTTGGGATGGAGGAGGGTGGTACAGCACTGTTAGCTATTCAGCCTATATAACATTGCACAGGATACTGGCTGATAGAAGGGGAAACAGTGTTGACCTCATGAGCATGTTACTTCTCCTTTATTACCCGATCACAGGCTGAATTGGTCCTTGACCAAGTTGAACTGCTGTAACTTCAGTGGGAAAAAGTGAGGTCAGAACGTGGATGTGCTCTCGGAGATATCCAAATTAGAAAACTTTCTGAGAACTCTTAAGCCCTGTACACACGATAGGTTTAACCGATGAAAACAGTCCGATGGACTTTTTTCATCAGACAAACCGATCGTGTATGGGCCCCATCGGTCTTTTTTTCATCAGTGTTTAAAAATAGAACATGTTTTAAATTTATCCGATGGTTAAAAAACCGATTGCAAATTACTATCGTCTGTGGGGAACTTCATCGGATAAAAAACCCACGCATGCTCAGAATCAAGTCGACGCATGCTCAGAAGCATTGAACTTCATTTTTCTCGGCTCATCAGAGTGTTTTACGTCACCGCGCTTGGAACGGTCGGTTTTTTAACTGATGGTGTGTAGGCAAGACTGATGAAAGTCAGCTTCATCGGTTTTCCGATGGAAAAATCCATTGGTTAAAAAACCATAGGAAATCCGATCGTGTGTACAGGGCTTCAAACTCTTTCTGCAGCCAAGGCTATTTTACACTGATCATGTTTTAGCTGTGAATTTAGTCATTTTTTTTTTTTTTTTTTTTGGAGTAATTAAGCATACACAAATTATTTATTCCCAGTAGACATATTTGCTCTATTTCTGTCCTTATCTTTGTATTCTTAATAGATTGGCCATGCAGTGAAAAGTAATCAGTCCACTTAATTGCTAGCCCCACCAGCTGCTTACTGTATATTTTTATTCACTATACTCCTCGGAAAAGGGAACCAATGCCATGTTTTTGTTTTTGTATTTTATTTGTTGAACTCTTAACCCTCAATCTCATGCTCCCCCATTCAGTACTATGTAGCTTTGAAGCCAAACTCCAGGATTTAGCCACAACCTGCCTTTCCCCTCTCCCGAAGCCCACCCCTGACATCTATTATTTAATTAAAAGAAAAACTGTTCTGGTGTTAACTGTAAAATTTTGGATTTCCTCCATACTCTCTGCCTTGGTGACGATGGTCACCAGGACTAATAGAAGAGGTCAATGCCAGGACAAGGTCTTTGGCACCCAAGGGCAAAAGGCCGAAGTGCGTTCACGGAGGATCAAAAGAACCGTATCTTTTTCTTTGCTCATAAATCTTCCTTTTGCAGCAAATATCAGGAGATCACATTTAAAATCTTGACACGCTGGTACAGGACTCCATCGGTACTAGCGTCTATATTCCCAGGACATAGCCTGTTATGCTGGAGATGTGGTACCCAGACTGGTACATTACATCTTCTGGGATTGTCCGAAGCTGGCCAATTTTTGGCAGCAGGTTCTGCATATCATCCACAAGCTTACTGACGCTTCCCTCTATGACAACCCGGCAACAGTGCTCCTAAATTTGACCCCTATGTTCAGTAAGCGATATCGTAAATCCTTACTGAAACACCTTCTGAATGCAGCCAGGGCATGCGCCCCCAGCATGTGGAAACAACAATCTCCACCTATGGTGCCACAGTGGTTTGCCAGGGTGAGCGATATTCAGCTGATGGAACACCTGACAGCTGCCTTTGGGTACAGGACAGAGGAACACAACACAAGCTGGCTATATTGGGATATGTTCCGGTTCTTGGATAAATACTTGACATGCTTGAACAGCTTCCTTAATGGGAGTTTGAAGCCATGTGCCTTCGACCCCACCGAAGCTCTTTACCCTCCCTCCTCTCTTACTCCCTTCCTACTGTCTCCTTTCCTTCTTACTTCCCTTCTTAACACCTAGGGTGTCGTTCCTTCTCTCTACTACCCAGGAAAAATAAATCAGTTATGCGTTGATCAGTGCGCGCCGCTTCCGCGGAGAAGGGGCTGAGAGACATATTTTGTACACTATCCACGTTTTACTCCCTACCTTGTGATGGTTCGGTACCTGCTAGTTAGGGTTCTTCACATTTTTTTTTTCCTACCAGTATGTGTATGACAAATAAATCTATCTTTTGGGTTCCCACCACGCTACAGGTTAAAAAAACAGGATATATTTGTTGTAGAGGCTATTGCCCACAGATTACAGATACCTCATATTGCTGTATTGGAACCTTGTCTGTTATTTCGTTTGACTTGGTGGTATTACTGTCTATTATTGGATTTCATTGACTATGATATGTAATGCTATACCGTTTTGTTCAACTGCATACCTTAAATAAAGAATGAAAAAAAAAAGCCCAAACTGCGCCCCCCACTCTGGTAACTAATTCAGCAACATAGGTTGCAGATCCTGCCCTTTTTTGCACCCTCCTACTGCTACAGCACCCAAGGTGGCCTTCTCTTCTGCCTACCCCTCAGCCTGGGCAGAGTGTAAAAATCCCAGTGGGGACACAGACAGCAATAAAAACCTCCTGCAGTCTTCCAGTTGGTCCAGTGGCCTCATGGTAGCTTCTTCCTTCCTCGATGGCCGCAAGAAGGTTGTGGGCATCCTTTTACTTAAGCACCACTCAATTCCAAGGTACTCTGAGCCCAGCCTGTATGATGATGCACCTCCTAGGGGGCAGGTAAACAACAGAATGGGCTCACAGGAAATGAGCAGAATGATATTGTTGGTTGTTCTGCCCAAAGAGGACTGCCAGTGCTGGGCTAAGGAGAAAATACAGAAGCATGGAGAGGGCAAGTAGAAATTGGGAATATATCTTTTTTTATGGGTAGGGGGGAATCCAAGTAAAACACATGTTTAGTGGAGTTGGAGTTCTACTTTAAAAAAGCTGAATATCCATTCTCCTCTCATGTTATCCTCATTGTATCTGTTTGTATTTCAGATGGCCGCCCCCTGTACATCCTACGCTTGGGACAAGTGGACACTAAAGGGCTACTAAAAGCTGTGGGAGAAGAGGCCATCTTACGTCATGTAAGTACTTAACACTATGAAATCACATTATTGCTAATAAAAAAAAGATTTTGTGATGTGATCCCATACTAAAATTAAGGGTGCCGCTCAAATCTCTGGTAGATCCTCATCTGCTGTCAATAGATAGGAGTGCTGGCAAGGAAAAAGCTTGTCTCTGCTCAGTAAATACCAATAAGGAAAAAAATTTAAGTCCAGGGTGCCGCACATCACACAGAACCCCTGTATGAAAAGTAAGAGAAGTAAGGCCTCGTACACACGACCGAGTTTCTCGGCAAGAACCAGCAAGAAACTTGCTGGCAGGGATGTCTTGCCGAGAAATTCGTTCGTGTGTATGGTTTCTCGTCAAGAAAACCGACAAGTAATCTCGACGAGAAAATAGAGAACCTGCTCTCTATTTTCTCGTCGAGATTCTCGTCGGCATGTTTCTCGACGAGAAAAGTGAGTGTGTGTACACTTACCTGTCCTCCCGGAAGCCCACGCATGTTCGAAATGAATTTGACGCATGCGCGGTAGCTTCCTAGGCATAGGTAGGGTATACCAAGATGGCGGCGACGGCATCGAATGTGACGAGCGCATGCTCGTCGTAGTCGATGACGTCACCGCATACGCTCCATTCAAAGAACCGCGGGTTCTTTGAATCGAGCGTGTGTACACTCGGCCGGGACAAGTTTCTTGTCCAAGAATCTCGTCGAAAAAAACGTCATGTTTTTTTCGACGAGAATCTCGGCCGTGTGTACGAGGCTTAAGGGCAATCTCAGCCCAGACTCTGTTCAGGCCACACATCCCCGTCAGGCAACCAGAGGGAGAAGGAGAAATGAGGAGCCCCAATAGTGAAGTATATCGAGAGCTTTCTAAACCCGACGCGTTTCGGAGATGAATATTGTCTCCTTCATCAGGGGTTTAACAGAAAGTGTGATATTTTTTGAAGAAACCTCTCCTCCATGTGTTCAGCCTGATTTTATTTGCATGTTTTGTGTCCTGTAACAGGTTCTTTCTATCAGTGAGGAAGGTCAGAGGAGATGTGAAGAAAATACTCATCTGTTCGAATCACCAATAAGGTCAGTGAACAGCATTAGGTGTAACAGCCCCTCCTTGTTTTTTCTTATTTCATTTGTTAAGTTATAAAGATCATCATTTTGAGCAATGCAGCCAAACAGAGCTGGAAGTAACATGGCTGAAATTATTATTTTCTTTGGCAAAGGTTATTTTGGGTTATTATTGTAAACTTTAACAAAAAGTTATTTTCCATGTGACTTCTTTTACTTCTTAATTTTCCTCATTGTATTCCACATACAGATTTCTAGATTCTGACTTTAGTGGCTATCCATATCAGGCAGTAAGGTTAGCAGTTTTGATAAACCGTTGCTGACATAAAATTTGGCGCATTTTGTTACACTCATGAATTAGGTCACAGAGGAACAGTAGGGAGCAATTTCTGCAGCCTTAGTAAGTAGGTCTCAGAAATAAGCAGCAGGATGGCCAAATCTGCATAGCTACACTCAGAAAACTGGGAACAAACCATATATATTTATTGTAAGATTTATTTACAGTGAAACAAAATCCATCCAAACACCAGCAAAAAACAAACATAAAAATATAAGTAAACCAAAAACCCGATGACAGAATAACTAACTTGTTAACTTAACAAACAGGAAGCCTAACTAACTACTAACTATATACAAAATGGGGAACATAGAACAGTAGGGGAAAACCATAGGTGCTGTGAGCAGATGGGAACAGGGGGGAGCAGGTACAAGGCAGCAGGGTACAGGGAAGGAGCAAGATCAGGATCCATGGCAAACCGTATCTGGCAGCAGCAAAACACTGGAGTGGGAGGCACTAGTAGAGGAGGGCCTAAATACCCTCCCAGCAGCCAGCATTAAGTGGAAACTGATTACTGGGATCTGATGGCTGCTGGGAGACACGTGCTGGTGGACACCGCAAATATAACCTTCTGCTCTGGGAAGACAGTGCCACCAGCAGGTGATCCAGGTCCTGACGGTGGGAAGCATAGCAGAAGCAAAGAAAAAAAAGTATTAATCATGTATTGGAACTTACACAAGGCTAAGAACTCTCTCTTGCCCTGATGTTACCCATCATCAGCGGTGGTATGGAGAACGATTCTTATGCTTTCCATTAATTGGAAATATCGGATATTTCTCTTTGCTTCCAGCAGCTGAAAAGAGTGCAGGGGGCAAAAGAAAGGTTAATATAAGCTTCTGGTCTCATTCACTTTAAAGACCAACTCTTACATTAAAACTCAATACACCTCCCCCTTCCTGTTTAACAAAAGAAGTCCAGAAGCAATACTCACCCTTTCCACAGTTAAACCTGGAACCCATTTCCTCCTTCGGTCCTGGTCAACGCTCCTGTTCCAAGTTTCATGGCACCAAGGTATATTCCACTCACTTCTTGTGATCCCAGAACACACCCAATAAAAGGAGCATCATCAGGCTGTGCTGGAGTCCCAGATGAATAATGCACAGTACAGGACCTTTGTCACTATAGGGCCCTATTCATCATACGGGACCGCCTACCACAGCCAGAGGACAAGGACTCCAGGGCATCATGTGACCAAAGATAGTGCCATAAAAGGTGTACATAGAATAAAAAATCATAAAAGGGGAATGCTCCAGTGGAGGCGCCTGCAAAACCTGGAAAATTACTCTCATGTTTGGCCTATGATACTGTGCTATAAAGATCACAGAGACATATATAGGTGAATTTTTCCCTGGGCATATAGGTTAATACATCCTTTTTCAACCAGGGTGCCTTGAGGTTTCTTTAGGGGTGTCTTGGCAATATGCCTAAAAATTGGCCCAAAATTGTATACATGCCAGTGGGTGGATGAAACCTGCTTTTTAGTTACACAAAGCCACAGGTTTTCATTGTGCACCATTACGACCTTCTAGATACCAACCTCCTAATAGCCAATGACATCATCAGTTAATAAGGAGGATGTCAGTTGCCTGCCTATCATCCTTGTTTGACCCTCCCTTGCCTCTCTCCATCAGCTTTGGGGTCACATTAGCTAAGTGATGAAGAAAAACTGAGGGACAAGATAAACATTGGAATACTGTACTAGTCAGTACCAGTCTGCAAAAGTGTATTTGCTTTGGAGAATAAATCACCTCTAACATTGGGTGTCCTACATGTGTATTGATGTTGATGCATTATATAAAACTATCAGAATAGTTACTTTTCACATTTTAGAATGGGACGCCTCAAGACTGTCCAAAATTTCGGAGGTTGCCGTGAGATTCTCCATAATTTTAAAAGGTCCCATGACTGAAAAAAGGTTGAGAATTACTGGGTTAATAAACATTAGGTCCACATATCTTCCCACAGATCCTGGACCTGCCTTGTGGACCTGGAAGGGCTTAACATGAGACACCTCTGGAGGCCTGGTGTGAAGGCCTTACTCAGGATAATAGAGGTTGTTGAGGCCAATTACCCAGAAACACTAGGAAGACTTCTGATTGTACGAGCCCCCCGAGTCTTTCCAGTTCTGTGGACGCTGGTGAGTGCTTTGCTTAAGTGTATTATAGCCATTTTATTTACACTTACTATGGATTGGGGTATCGTTAGAAGCTCAGTTGAGTTTTTTTTGCTGTCTGTACGCCATTGGAGAGATTTCTCCTTGATTTGTAACAAGATGTAAGAGGAAAGTTCCCCAAAGTGAGAGAAAATTCTCTCTTAGAAAGCTGTCACCAAAACAAGTGTCCCCAGTGGAGGATTTGCACTTACTTCCTACTTCAGTGACAACTGTAAAGTTTTAGATTCTCCATCACTCTGTGCCTGCACAGTTTAGGAGATATTTACATGTGTAGCAGCCGGTGACGTCACTGGCACAAGCACACTGTGCTCTCAGTGGACAACATGGCATCCATTGAGAAAGCTGGGCCACCACTGTGACTCCCGCGGGAGTGCCATCATCGTGGCTCGGCCATTCAAACAACCAGAGCCTGTGAACCTGGAAGGAAGACCGGATGAAGATGACAGCGCCGCTGGAGGGATCCATTTTTTGGGATGGTTTACTACAACTTTAATACTTTATTTGGACTTGTTGCCTTCACATGGTTCCTGAGTACACATTATCTCCTAGGTCAGTCCATTCATCAACGAAAACTCCAGAAAAAAATTCTTGATCTACAGCGGAAACAACTATCAGGGTCCAGGAGGAATCGCCGACTATGTGGACAAAGAGATCATCCCAGATTTCCTCGGAGGAGAGTGTGTGGTAGGAATCTAAAAACTTCTTTTTTTTTAAGACCAGATTTCTAGTACATCAGTTACAACTATGATAATAGAACTGAAAAAGAGTATTGCTCATACCTTGCAAAATTCTTATAGTTTTTGGAGAAAAAAATGTCCATCTTTGTGTAAAAAAAGTCTTTCTGACTTTGTGGTCCACATGGTTCTAGCAATCACTTATATGCAAAAAAATGTAAACAAGCAAGAGGTCTGTTTGAATTTCTTCCTTCTCTTCACCTGACTCCACGTAGCTATAAATTATACAAAAATAGATGCAAAACTTAAGGGGCTTAACACATTTATGATAGTTGGTGGAGCCATGCAAATTTACCATCCCCACCCCCATAGCTTGTCCCATTGGTCCCCAAACCCTGCCATGGTTTCCATGAACTGCACTGATGATGACCCACAGTCCTATAATAAAAAGCTCCATAACAATATCCCACATCTATAGTATATATCAGTGAGTGTTGGGCTGTCCCAGGAGCAAGAAGGAATAATTTTCACGGCTCTACCCACTGCCCTAAAATTGGGAATAAACCCTGTATGTTAGTCATACAGTACAGGACACAGGCAGAGTATTCATACACAATGGGTTATAGGCATGTACTTTCAGATGATTGGACACTGGCAATGCTTTAGAGGACATGCCCATGGGTTCCTCCCCTAAAATCTCACTCTGTAGGTCCTCAGTTTTGTGATAGTGTCTGAAGATGGTGGACCTTTTCTCCTTTACAGATAAAATCATCCTTAGACTAACTAGTTTTTTATTTTCCTTTATTTTATCTTCGATTTCTTCAGTCAACCCTCACTGTCTTTTCATAACAACATAGAACATGGCTGTCTTTAAGGCAGGGCAAAAGGGGCAGCTGCCCTGGGCCATGTCAGTGTTGTGGGGCCCAAAGCAGCTGCCTCATACTTGCCAACTATCCCAGTTTAAATTTCCTTGTCCCTTGAAGTTTTAGTCCTGTGCTGTGTCCTGATATTTCAGTGTGAAGTGCTGCTACTAATGCTGCCCAGCTCTGCCCTATTGTTGTGCACAGATGACTCACCTGCAGACCCTGTGTTTACATGTAAATAACCATCATTCATATGTAAATAATGGAAGCATTCATATGTAAATAGCAAAGGACGGCAGCATTCATATGTAAATAATTCCGGCATTCATATGTATATCATGCCCCTCTGCAGTGAAGAGATGATGTGCTGTAACCTCTAGCAACCAATCAGTGAGCAGTATTACTGTACAGTAATCTCTAGCAACCAATCAACAAGAAGAAATCATGTGCTGTAACCTCTAGCAACCAATCAGTGAGCCGTAATGTGTGCTGTAACCTCTAGCAACCAGTCAGTGAGTGGTAATGATGTGCTGTAACCTCTGGCAACCAATTTCAATCACTGCCTGATCTGATACAGTAAACTGTTTTTAAGTTCAGCTGATATTTATTGTATGTCTCAGAGCAGGTGGAGAGCAAAATTGCATGGGGGGGGGGGGGGGTCCAGAATTTTTTTGCCCAGGGTCCAATCCACATTAAAGACGGCCCTGCATAGAAATGGTGTATCTGGATTGATTCAACCTCAATAAAACCTTGAGTGCCATACCAGGACCCTATGCTATAGAGACAGCTTGTAATGTTTTTTCAGGCACCAGATTCTGCGTGGGCACTCCCCTTGGTGCCCAGCCTGTTTCAGGCTTCTTGGTCATCATTAGTGCGAACTTTGGGATATTCATACCATCTGTGAAGTACAATAAGGGAAGTAGCAAGATAAAATAACTGCTTCATGGTGAAGGGACCAGAAGTAAACACTGAATTACCGTTAAAAAATTAAACGTAAAATTAATTTTGCCCTTTTAAAGGTGTAGTCCACCCGCCCAGCTAAAGGTTTTTTTTGGTTAGAGGTTGAGCCTAGTTAGCTGAGTCAGCCCATGGCTTCTTTTATTCTTTTATCAGCCTTTCTCAACCTTTTCAATGCACGGGAACCCTTGAAATAACGTTCCGGTCTCAGGGAACCCCTGCTAAAAATGACTATATCTACAAAGGGAACCCCTGCTAAAAATGACTATATCTACAACTCGTGATACATTAGTGTGATGGTCAATGGGAAGAATGCTCCTTACACTTGTGGTCATTGAGAAGAATTACCCTCTTACAGATAGCTAAAAAGATAAATGGTGTCAGTAGGAACTGATCTGAAAGGAAGAAATTGCCCATTGCTCAAGGAACCTTGAGCAACCTCTGGAGGAGAAACCCTGCCTTAAAAAACTCCAACAGCAAGATATCAGAAAAGACGCACATTAGGATTTTAACATTAATGTAGGAGCCTGTGTCAACGGGCTTTGGGCTTGTGTTGATAGCATCGGTTTGACATCCATTTGAGACATTCAGAGATTATTCAAAATTTACTGACAGGTGCATTTGACATGCAGTTGGCTTCCCTTTGACCTGCAGTAGACTTCCTTCAAGCAAGTTTTGCCTTCCCTTAGACCCCTTTCACACTGAGGAGTTTTTCAGGCGGTTTAGCGCTAAAAATAGCGCCTAAATAGCGCTTGAAAACTCCTGCCCCTGCATTCTCAATGTGAAAGCCCGAGGGCTTTCACACTGAGGCGGTGCGCTAGCAGGACCGCTCCAAAAGTCCTGCTAGCAGCATCTTCGGAGCGGTGAGAGGAGCGGTGTGTTTACATTACCGCTCCTTCACCGCTCCTTCCCATTGAAAGTAATGGGAAACCGCGGTAATACCGCCGGCAATGCGGAGGCACATTGCCGGCGGTATTAACCCCTTTTCGGCCGCTAGCGGGGGGTTAATACCGCACCGCCCCTCCTCTTCACTTATTATTTTCTGTTATGTTCCCTCCCCCCTTATTCCCGACCTTAATTAATTACAGGGGCGCATAGACAGATTCATCCAGTATCTACCTTCTCGACGTATATTAGTATTTATATTTATCTAGGATGACTTTCTGTATCCTCACTAGGTGAGAATCATGTCTTTTTTCAATGCTCTCTACAACCCCGTGCTGTTCAGTTTTCTAGTGTCAAATTTTATCTTTTTTTTTTTTTGTCCTCCTTGAACTATGCAACTCGCTATATCTTTGTCTATGTGGACCTATGTTTTGAAACTGACTGACATTTTCTTTGTACAATTGTCTTTATTTCCCAATAAAAATTTGTTAAAAATAAAATTAAAAATACTGCACCGCTAGCGGCCGAATACCGCCGCAATTCCGCGGCAATTCCGACACGATAGCGCCGCTAAAAATAGCGGCGCTATACCGCCAGCGCCCCTTCCGCCCCAGTGTGAAAGGGGCCTTAGACTTGTATGAGAATGTAAAACCCCACCTGAAGCAAACAAAAGATTGATAACCCAAGTGTTGGCTGTGTTTTGCAGTGTAACATTCCAGAAGGCGGACTGGTTCCCAAAACATTATACCAGTCAGATGACGAAACAGAAACGTCCGATCATATCCGATTGTGGACAGAGACCATCTACCACTCTGCCTATATCCACAAAGGATCCCCGCATGAGGTTAGTGACCGAGAGAACATACACAGCTGGGCTACAAAAACTCAACAAACATCGGACTTGTCCATAGCAGTCAATCACATGCAGCTTAATTTTTCTAAGCCACAATGGAAGAATGACAGCTGGAATCTGATTTGGTATATTGGTATGTGGTATTGAAGCCAAGTCCAATTGTCTTTAGGCACCACCAGCAAAGAAAAGCCAAAGATAACCTATTGCATTATATGAATGTAGAATATATTGCATGGATGTGGTTATATGTGCAATAATGGCAAATATATAGGGGGCGCTAGAGAATATATGTTGATTAAATTAAATTAAATCTAATATAAAGTGATAGAAATTGTGAAAACCAGCCAGCCTATGCGGACCGCAATGACTAGTCTATGACTATCCAATAATAATAAACAGCCTATATGCAGTCCCCTATGTGGGTATAATGGTTTGTGAAACCCATCTACCAAACAAATTATGATACATGAGACCATAAAATACTATATGACAACAAATATTCAAACATGCAGTGCCAATCGTGATGATTGAATGTCCCGAGGAATAAATAAATAATTGTCAAGAAAACAAGTGGTAGTCCATAAATGGCAAACAGTGAAATGAATCCTGAGTGACAGCTTTATCCAACAGGAAAAAGGAATTGCTTGAAGTGATAACCTTCACCAACTTAATACAGGACACCCGATAGTGCTCATGCTATATAGTAGCAGCTTACCAGATATTGTTGACTATTTTAATTTAAAAGGAGTCAAATGTGCTTTGTACAAGTTCCACTTGCTAGCATGGGTAGTGATGTCAAAGAACAGGCATGAGGAATCCCTGCCTCCTGGAGGCTCGGATGGAGCAATGCGAACCACAAAAAGAAAAATAGAGCGGAAAATAGTGTAATCCTGTTTTATTAAAATAGATTAAAATATGACAGCCAATTGCCCCCTTACTTGGTTGGTGCCTTGAGCCCGGCACTGAGGCTGGAGAGCGTGGACTAGTAGGGCTAGTGACCCGTGTGGAGATGAGCCGGCGTGCGTTCCACCCACGGTAGAGGAAGAGCCACCGGGACCGGAAGTGTCGTCAGAACGTAGTCCGGCGTCACCTCGACAGCTGTTTCCTGACGATGTGCTTACACAAAACAGCTGTCGAGGCGGTAGTAAAAGCGGTAGTAAACGTGTATAAGAAAGAAAAGGAAATTCTCTCTGCTTGTCATAATGTACTAGTATGCATCACATACTAGCACATTATGAAAGACTTACCTTGAAACAAAGCCCTCTAACGGCGCGCTGTCACCTCTGACAGAGCTTTCATCTTCACCCGGTCTTCCTTCTAGGTTTTCGGGCTCTGGCCGCTTGAATGGCCGAGCCGAGATTACGTCTCAGCCACAGAGCTCTGAAGGAATGGCACAAGTATGCCGTTCCTTCAGAGTGCATGTGCATGTGACGTCACTGGCTGCAGAGACACTGAAAATCTCCTAAACGCGCATTGTTTAGGAGATATTCCTTGTACCTACAGGTAAGCTTTCTTTAAACACGACCGTATTTCTCGGCAGGAAAAAAAACAAAGTTTTTCCCGACGGGATTCCTCTCAAGCCTGCCTTGCATACACACGTTCAGGCCAAATACCGCCCATCAAAAGCGCGGTGACGTACAAAGGGACTATAAAGGGGAAGTTTCATTCAAACGGCACCACCCTTTGGGCTGCTTTTGCTGATCCTCGTGTTAGTAAAAGTTTGGTGAGAGACAATTCTCGCTTTTCAGCCTCGTGCTCTTCAGTCCGTTACAGCATGACGAATGTGCTATCTCCATTACGAACGCTACTTTTACCAGAACGAGCGCTCCCGTCTTATACTTGATTCTGAACATGCCCGTTTTTTTTCCCCTCGGAAAAGCATACACACGACCGGTGTTCCCGACGGGAAAAAGTCCGCCGGGAATGCCGACGGGAAAAAAGAAAGCCGGTTCTCTTTTTTTTTTTTCCCGCAGTTTTCTCGTCGGGAAAACTGCGATGGAGCATACACACGGCCAGTTTTCCCGGCCAAAAGCTCTCATGGCAGTTTTCCAGACGGGAAAACCGGTCGTGTGTACGAGGCATATGAGTACAATTGTGTAACACCTCTTCCGAACCTCAGAACGGTGCAGGACAATCTAACGGTAATACAATGACCACATTCTAGGACAGATACAGCCAAAGTAAACCAATCAAGCCAGGTTATTGTCCACTTCTCATTGATAGCCTAAATATTGGTATTGAGGTCTTTAAAAGTCCAACTTGACTAATAACTGTTTTGTGTTTGGGCACTTTTACAAGAACCTGTAAAGATTTTGCTCTAATCCAGTCTCAGACATCTTCTCGTTGTCCCTTCCTTCCGCAGATATCAGCGGATATTCTGGAGGTGGAGTCTGTTATCACGTGGGACTTTGACGTGCTCCGTGGAGATGTGTTGTTTAGCCTCTTCCACTCCAAGAGGGCCCCAGTGACCCATCAGAAGGACGCCTCCTCCTCCTCGGTTCCTTCCACCGCCAGCACCAGCAATAACGTCCAGCTGATTGACAAGAACTGGGTCCTGGGGGCGGACTACAGCTGGGTTGAGGCTCCACTCGTCTGCAAAGAAGGAGAGAGTATCCAGGTATGTCGCCTCCCAACATGTTTTTGACATAGTTGTAAGAGACACGTCCACCAAGCCTCAAACAAAAGCAGACATTTTGGTCTAAGAAAGGCAAAACAAAGTCTTTGGGAGAGCCCATATAATGGCAGTATGGTCTCACCCCTTGCCCTTTGCACTCTCCATGGATTAAAAAACTGCAAAAAAAAAATCTGCCAAATCTTTAAACCAGCTTTAGATATACACGGATTAAACAGATCACCGTTAAAGCGGAGCTCCGCCAGAAAAAAAATATTAAAAGCCAGCAGCTACAGCAGCTGCTGGCTTTTAATATTTGGACACTTACCTGTCCTGGAGTCCAGCGACGTCCGCAGCAGAGGACGAGCGATCGCTCGTCACTCTGCTGCTCCCTCCGCCATCCTCGCTGAGGGAACCAGGAAGTGAAGCCTTGCGGCTTCATGCCCGGTTCCCTACGGCGCATGCGCGAGTCGCGCTGCGCCGTTCTGATTCGTCCTCCTGTGTTCTGGGAGCCGAGTGTCTCCCAGAACACTACAGGAAGTCTGGGGGAAGTGACGTCACTCCCGCAGATTCCCGGAGAGAGGACTCCCGGATGTGGGTGAAAATACCTGTCTTAGACGGGTATCTTCACCCCCCTCCCCCCTGAAAGGTGTCAATTGTGACACCGGAGGGGGGGAGGGTTCCAAATAGCAAAAGTTGGTATTTAGGCTGGAGCTCCACTTTAAGTCATTTTTCAATTCCACACCTAAAAAAGCCTAGCGTTTTTACCTAATGCTATCTCATACTAACATGAGTTACTAAGGAGACTTGAGTGATTACAGTTACTATTAATATTATAATACAGCGCCAACCAAAAATGCTATTTAATTTAAAAAAATTACTGTATATACTCAAGTATAAGCCGACCCGCAATTTAAGCCGAGGCACCTAATTTTTCTACAAAAAAATGGGAAAACTTATTGACTCAAGTATAAGCCTAGGATGTCCATCTGCATGTCTCACTGTGCCTCACTTTGGTTCACTGTGTCCATGTGCATGCCTCACTGTGTCCATGCCTCACTGTGCCCATGCCTCACTGTGTCCATGCCTCACTGTGCCCATGCCTCACTGTGTCCATGACTAGACTGACGTTTAACATGGGAGTCTATGGAAGGGGTGCACGGCTTTGAAAAATCTTTGCTCCCCAGCCTTAGGTCCCCCAGACAAAAAACGTTGCACACTTATAGAGAAATGGGGCTACATGTGTGCCAAGTCCCGGGTCCGGGAGACCTACGACCGGCCGGTACTGGGTCCCCAAAATTACCAGAGAAATTACCGTTTAACATGGGAGTCTATGGAAGGGGTGCCCGGCTTTGAAAAATCGGTGCTCCCCGGCCGTAGGTCCCCTGGACAAAATACTTTGCATAGTTGTAAAGGAAGAGTGGGGCTACATGTGTGCCATGTTTGGCGTCCAAGGGACCAACGGCCGGTACCGGGTCCCCAAAGTCCGGGAGATCAGGCGCAAAAAGGTGACTCGAGTATAAGCCGAGGGGGGGCATTTTAAAAAAAAAACTCGGCTTATACTCAAGTATATACGGTATATCCAATGCAAACTCCCCCATCCATTCATGCCTCCGTCCTTTATTTTGCTGAGAAATCACTTTGAAAAACATCCCACTAGCATTTCTGGCTGTGGCCATTTTGAATAAGAGCAGATGATTTATGTGCCATTTACTTCCTGTAATCCATCCGCCCTTAATTCAGGCATGCAGGCAGGAGGGTGTGCTTAGCTGAAAAAACCCCTCCTGAAGACTCCTGGGATGTATAATATCATTTTGGCCTAGGCATGGAAACCAGAAAGTAACGGAAGAAATGTAAAAAAAAAAAAAAAGTAAATATAATATACATTCCTATCTATTTACTATGGCTAGCAGCATAAGGATAATAAAAATAGTCAATGTTGATTGAGAGATTGAAGTTCCGCTTTAAGAATTATTTCTGCTGCGCCTATTCCAGAAGACCCAAACCCTTCTTGTCTTGCCAGGGTTCTCATGTGACTCGCTGGCCCGGGTTTTACATCCTTCAGTGGAAGATGCACAGCTCATCGTCTGGCACCAGCATTGCCCGAGTAGATGATGTTTTGGCCTCACTTCAGGTCTCCGGTAACAAGTGTAAAGTCTTGTATTACTTCGAGGTTCTGGCATCAGAGGACTTCAGGTAAGACCGTGTTCCATTACAAAGGATTTTCGTTAGAAAATGACTTACATGAAACCCAGGTTTTGCCCTAGCAGAGAAAAAGCAACATATCCACTTTAATGGCAGACCTACCAGCAAAAACATACCTTTACTTTTTGCTCCTTGATGTGCTGTCCAGCTGCTAGGAGAGAGGATATACTTGGTACTTTCAAGTATGGACAGCTGGTGACTGTTCTCCCTCATGCCCACATGACAGTACTGTTGCTTGGTGATTAGTCCCACAGGCATCGGCACGCTGTGCTGTCACATAGAGGGCAGGGAGAAAGTCCGCAGCCCTTTGTAAGCTCTAAGTCTGCATTTTGAGCTTACACAGTCGTATTTTTTTCACTACTGCAAGCAAACATGGCAGCAGAGAAGTAACCGGAAAGTATGCAGTCCAGCCAATAGGATATGCATTAAAATCGGTTGCCATGTTCAAATTTAGTGATTGACTATCCAGGTCAGGGCCGCCATCAGGGGGGTACAGGCAGTATACCTGTAACGGGCCCGGAGGTCCTCGGGGGCCCAGATGCCCCCCTTTTTTTTTGTAAGGGGCCCAGAGTTCCCCAGGGCCCCGAATGTCAACCCCCCCCCACCTTTTTTTTTTATTAATTTTTTTTTTTTATTTATGTTTTTTTTTGTAAGGGGCCCAGAGGCCCGGAGGTCCCCAGGGCCCCGGATGGCAACCTCCCTTTTTTTTATTTTTATAAAAATTATTATTATTTTTTTATTTTTTATTTTTATAATTTATGTTTAATTATTTTTTTGTAAGGGGCCCGGAGGTCCCCAGGGCCCCGGGTGGCAACCCCCCCTTTTTTTTGTTCTTTTGTTTTTTTTGTGTTCGTCAGCACCCAAAGCCCCCCGACTTCAACAATTCGCGGCACCCAAAAACAGGCAAAACAGAAAACTGACATGCAGGGATGGATCCATCCCTGCATGTCAGTTTTCTGTTTTGCCTGTTTTTGGATTTTTTGAATTTATGGATTCATTTTGGATTTTATTTAGAAATTTTGGAAATAAATCATTTATACAGAGTGCGGCAGTCCAGGGCTCCTTTCTTTTCCATGCATCAGTGCAGAGCCAGCACCTGTTCCAGTATCAGGGCGGGAGCATTTTGAAAGCCCTACAGCTTAAAAGAGCGGTACAACCCTTCACCCTTTGTGTGGGGGGAGGAGTTTTGGGGGGTCGTGGTTGAGTTCCAGCACCTATTGTTTGAGAAAAAAAGACCTGTATATAACAGTATGTCACAAAAGTGAGTACACCCCTCACATTTTTGTAAAATATTTTATTCCATCTTTTCATGTGACAACACTGAAGAAATTACACTTTGCTACAATGTAAAGTAGTGAGTGTACAGCTTGTATAACAGTGTAAATTTGCTGTCCCCTCAAAATAACTCAACACACAGCCATTAATGTCTAAACCGCTGGCAACAAAAGTAAGTACACCCCTAAGTGAAAATGTCCAACTTGGGCCCACAGTGTCAATAGTTTGTGTAGCCACCATTATTTTCCAGAACTGCCTTAACCCTCTTGGGCATGAAGATCACCAGAGCTTCACAGGTTGCCACTGGAGTCCTCTTCCACTCCTCCATGATGACATCACAGAGCTGGTGGATGTTAGAGACCTTGCGCTCCTCCACCTTCCATTTGAGGATGCCCCACAGATTCTCAATAGGGTTTAGGTCTGGAGACATGCTTGGCCAGTCCATCACCTTTACCCTCAGCTTCTTTAGCAAGGCAGTGGTCCTCTTGGAGGTGTGTTTGGGGTCGTTATCATGTTGGAATACTGCCCTGCGGCCCAGTCTCCAAAGGGAGGGGATCATGCTCTGCTTCAGTATGTCACAGTACATGTTGGCATTCATGGTTCCCTCAATGAACTGTAGCTCCCCAGTGCAGGCAGCACTCATGCAGCCCCAGACCATGACACTCCCACCACCATGCTTGGCTGTAGGCAAGACACACTTGTCTTTGTACCCCTCACCTGGTTGCCGTCACACACGCTTGACACCATCTGAACCAAATACGTTTATCTTGGTCTCATCAGACCACAGGACATGGTTTCAGCAATCCATGTCCTTAGTCTGCTTGTCTTCAGAAAACTGTTTGCGGGCTTGTCTGTGCTTCATCTTCAGAAGAGGCTTCCTTCTGGGACGACAACCATGCAGACCGATTTGATGCAGTGTGCGGCGTATGGTCTGACCACTTAATAGGACAAAGTCTGAGTGGAAGTTGTCCTGTTAAACCACTGTATGGTCTTGGCCACTGTGCTACAGCTCAGTTTCAGGGTCTTGGCAATCTTCTTATAGCCTAGGCCATCTTTATGTAGAGCAACAATTATTTTTCTCAGATCCTTAGAGAGTTCTTTGCCATGAGGTGCCATGTTGAACTTCCAGTGACCAGTATGAGAGTGATAACACCAAATTTAACACACCTGCTCCCCATTCACACCTGAGACCTTGTAACACTAACGAGTCACATGACACCGGGGAGGAAAATGGCTAATTGGGCCCAATTTGGACATTTTCACTTAGGGGTGTACTGACTTTTGTTGCCAGCGGTTTAGACATTAATGGCTGTGTGTTGAGTTATTTTGAGGGGACAGAAAATTTACACTGTTATACAAGCTGTACACTCACTACTTTACATTGTAGCAAAGCGTCATTTCTTCAGTATTGTCACTTGAAAAGACATACCGTAATAAAATATTTACAAAAATGTGAGGGGTGTACTCAATTTGTGAGATATTGTGTGTGTGTGTATATATATATATATATATATATATATATATATATATATATATATATATATAAATAAAACCTATTAGCTTGTTAAGGCACTGTCCCAAAACTTCCTAGGCTCCATGTTTGTTCTGCAATAGGGATTCCCATATTGCTATCCTGACAGGTTCCCTACAAATAATCCTTTGCATAGCTTAAAGTGAAACTTTAGTTAAAAAAAAAAGTGATACTAAACGCACACTGTTTAATGTACATTGTCCCTGTAATTATTTTAACCACTTAAGCCCTGGAAGATTTGCCCCCTTAATGACCAGACCATTTTTCGCGATACGGCACTGCGTCGCTTTAACAATTTTGCGGTTGTGTGACGTTGTACCCAAACAAAATTTACGTCCTTTTTCTCCTCACAAGTAGAGACAATTTTGAAAGAAAAACAATATTTTTTACTTTTTGCTATAATAAATATCCCCCAAAAAAATAATTCTTCCTCAGTTTAGGCCCATATGTATTCTTCTACATATTTTTGGTTAAAAAAAAAAATCGCAATACGTGTATATTTATTGGTTTGCGCAAAAGTTATAGCGTCTAAAAAATACGGGATATATTTATGGCATTTATTTATTTATTTATTTTACTAGTAATTGCGACAATCTGTGATTTTTATCGGGACTGCGACATTGCGGCAGACAGATCAGACACTTTTGACACTTTTTTGGGACCATTGACATTTATACAGCAATCCGTGCTATAAATAGCCATTGATTACTGTATAAATGTCATTGGCAGTGAAGGAGTTAACACTAGGGGGCGATCAAGGGGTTAAATGTGTTATCTAGGGAGTGTTATTAACTGTGGGGGGATGGGACTGCCTGGGGGCAGAGACCGTTTGTTGTTCCTAAGCATTAGGAACAACTGATCTGTCTCCTCACTCCTATTATAACGGAGATCTGTCTATTTACATTGACAGACCTCCGTTCTGTCTCTCTCAGGAGCGATCGCGGGTGCCTGGCGGACATCGCGACCGCCGGGCGCGCGTATCGGCTCCGTCACGCACACGCCTCTAGTGTTTTTTTTTTGCCTCTAGTGCTCTTAAAGCGGCCGACGTACAGCTGCGACGGCTCGCCCAGGGGAGCAAACCTGCTGCAGTATAACTGCGGCGGCTGGAGAACCAGTTAATAAAAAAAAAAAAAAAAAAACCTAAGTACCTTTTTCCTAATTCATATACAGCTGTCACATGAGCCAGATTTTTCCCAGCCTGTCTGCAGGGAATCATAAGAAGGAGGAACCTCTAGTCCTCTGCTGCTGGTCACATGTTAAAAAACAAAACATGAATCTGTTCTTTGCCCCTCCTCAGGAGCAGGTTATAGCACTGAGCTCCAAGCACCAGTGCTGTCCATGGAGTGAGTAACAAACTCCTTTGCTGCATTTCATTTGTTACAAAAATGATATGTCCTGGTTGAAGCTCACAACACATGCAAGCTTATTGGGTGTTATCACGCAGTTGTTTACATTTGTCATGGAGCCATTCAGTTATTCTAAATGATGTGCTCTTCTGTCTTCTTCTTATTCTTCAGGGGGTCAATGTCGAGCCTGGAATCTTGCAGTGGCTTCTCTCAGCTAAGCGGGGTCACCAACTCTTCCAACAAGTCTCACACAGGCTCTATGGTCTCCAGATAACAGAGGGCCCTGGGGGCTTTTCCCTCTTTGACTCTCTGACCCTATGCGCACAACTGGCCTTATTTATTTCAACAGAGGATGTGCAGGTCCTTGCCTAATCCTTGATCGTGCCATGGTAAAATCTGGCACCACCAGCTCCAGAGAGCCAGCTTAAAGCACATAACTGAAACTGAATCTCCTTGCATTTTGGAGCTTTGAAATCTTCCGGGTTTTTGTGCCCAAAGACATCAACCGAGTCATGATTGTGATATCTTTCAAAACCAAATACCAAGAAGTGACTGAATGGCAATTTACCTCATAAGTTTGGTACTAATTTATTATGCAGCTTCCACCACTAACCAAGTCTCGGTTGGTGGCTGAAAAAGCTTCAGCCGAGCATAGAGTGGTGGGCGAACCTGAAATGACTGTGATGGACAAATGATCACTGTAACTTTGGCACCTTGGTTTGTAGGACGGCCTTAGCTATGATGTGTAGGTTTTCTGAACTAGCCATCCTTCACTGCCAGCACCTTTTGGCTATTTTCTAATACTTTGCCTTTATCTATTTAACTTATTTACACAGACTTTTTTTTCAGAGTGAACTCAGGCCAATATTTCTTAATTAAATTAAACTCTCTTAGAAGATCTGATGTCTTTTTCTTATAACTTTTATTGTATTAAAGTAGATCTACCGGGAAAACTTTTTTTTCCATTTTGGATAGAGTAAGGGAAGGTTATAACCCCTGTCAGATTTTCTTTTTCCATTTCTGTCCTATTGCAGAGATTTCCCTTCACTTCCTGTCCCATACCCAAACAGGAACCCCCAGGTCACCATAACTAGTCTCCCCTTTGGTAGATTTCCCCTCTATCACTTGTCTGGGGACAACCCAAAATTTGGGTTTTCTTTTACTTTCACTTTCAATGATAATGGTAGACAGGACAAATAGAGGGTGTATCTCTCTAATGGGGACACAGACATCAATACTATCTGACATGTGTTCTAATCCCTCTCAACTCTATCCAAAACTAAAAAAAAGTTTTTCCTTTAGTTATACTTTAAGTATGTTTATTTGTCATACCTCTTGTCTAATATCCTACATCATTTCGCTGATCAGCATTGGTGGAGCTGCTATGGGTACTATAGTAAGGCCACGTGCAAGGGCTAATATGCTATTCCCATTGCAGCACCATGCAGATCTGATGCCCCAGCTATATTAAGAATTGCAGATAAAGTGAATAGTAAAACTGACTTTGTTGCTCCCACATACCAACAATCAGCTGGAAAAAATATGGGGTTTATGGAGGCTTCTTGTGAACCATGCTATAAGTCTTCAATAGGCAAAACGTGAAATCCTCAAATACTGAATCAGGCAGGTAATTTGGTTTTCTTAAAGGGTACCTCCACTTTCGTGGGGAAAAAAAATTGCAAATAAAGAAAAAATAATATAGCGCATATAATTGCGACACTAAACATTTTGTAATTGAATGTTATTAAAAATTACCTTTCCTTTTCAATCTGCAGCCAATGTAATTTTCTGAGACTACATTGCAATATGGCTACCTGGAGTTTTCTGTGCACAGAGTGTGTACTGACCACTCCCCAGAAACATCATTTCCTGCTTGTGTGATTGTCTCACCAATTTTCCCAGAAGTCTGCCTAAGATACAAGTCAGATTTCAGGCATCCCTTGCAATAAAAATGTAATTTTTTGAGAGATATTTTCAATAGGAACCTGTCTAAAGGGATGCAGGCCCAGCAGATTTCCTTATTAGTGCCCTGTAGCTCCACACCTGACAGTTAATTATGAAACCCATTAGACCTACTCAGAACAGAGGCACAGAGAAACACACATAGATTTCTTCAGAATAACAAAAGGTAGGAATTCTGCAACAAAGTTTGTTATAATCCTTGCAATGTTCATTGATCACCCCGAGGGGAATGTTTTTTTCTCAACAAAAGTGGAGTTACAACTTAAAGGATCTTCCACCTTTTGAGATGTTGGTAAGTCACCAAGGAGGGTTCATTATTCCTATAATAAATACTGAAGTTCAGATTCGCAGAGGAATGTGTATCAAAAGTAATTTATAGAGCGACTGCAGCAAAATTAACAGCATGCAGACTGCAGTATCCAAACCGGTTCTGGTTTAGTGAAGTCAAATACATGAAAATGTATTCTAATCAGACACTATGGGGTCTGCTTAAAAAAAGTTGCTGTCTGAATATCTCAAGCATCCACACAGTTCTCACAAATAATAATACCTGTAATTTGCCCAATACAGTATTTTTACCTACTATAATCATGTAACTAGTGGCGAAAATGCGGTATTTTCCTAATTGAGACAACGGCGCATGCGCAGGAGTGACGTCATCGCCGCTCCGGCCAGCACAGCGTGATACCCGGAAGTCACTCCAGGTATCATGGCGGCGGCGGGGGAGAGGAACGAGGGTCGCTGCGGGGGCTTCGATCTAAGGTAAGTAATTCATAATGAGCTAGTATGCTAGTCATACTAGCTCATTATGCCTTTGTCTTGCAGGTTTTTTTTTTTTTTTTTACGTTTTTTGGGGTTTACAACCACTTTAAGCAGAAGATGGGGGTAAACCAGAATAGGGAGTGAGGGGAAATCATGGAGTGGGGACACCTGTTCAGTGATAACTTTATAAAGTTATCACTGAACAGGTGTCCCCATGATTTCCTCTTACTTCCTGTTGTGACATGAAGTCAAGAGAATTCTCTCTAATGGGACAAGCAAAAAAATAACCTGACAAGGATTTTAACCATTCCCATTCAAGAAGCACTCTTCAAGTCCAGGCTTTAACAGTCCATCAAGGTATTCCTTTCTTTCTTATTTTTTTATGTTTTTGAGGTTCTAACCATTCCATATTCTAATGAAATATATACAGTTGTGCTCATAAGTTTACATACCCTGGCAGAATTTATGATTTCTGGGCTATTTTTCAGAGAATATGAATGATAACACAAAAACATATCTTTCACTCATGGTTAGTGTTTGGCTAAAGTCATTTGTTATCAATCAACTGTGTTTACTCTTTTTAAATCATAATGGCAACAGAAACTACCCAAACGACTCTGATCAAAAGTTTACATACCCTGGTGATTTTGGCCTGATAACATGCACACAAGCTGACACAAAGGGGTTTGAATGGCTATTAAAGGTAACCATCCTCCCCTGTGATCTGTTTGGTTGTAATTAACAGACCCTTGCATCTTTCATCTAGTGCTGCACTGATGTTTCTGGATTTTGAGTCATGGGGAAAGCAAAAGAATTGTTAAATCTGCGGGAAAAGGTAGTTGAACTGTATAAAACAGGAAAGGGATATAAAAAGATATCCAAGGAATTGAGAATGCCAATCAGCAGTGTCCAAACTCTAATCAAGAAGTGGAAAATGAGGGGTTCTGTTGAAACCAAACCACGGTCAGGTAGACTGATGAGCAGTGGCGTCTTCACACAGTGGACGGGCCGGTGGGCCCCGGAGGCTGGCTAGAACCCAGAACCCGGGAGGGAGAAGACCTCCACCACCACGGCACCACCCTGTCCTGAGCAGCAGCGGGCACAGCATCCCTGGCGCCTCCAGGGCCTGCACTCCTTCTCCAACCTCCTCTCTACTCCCACCTGAGACATCAACAGGAAGACAGGCTGACTGAGGGCTCAGAGGACGGGCGGGAGGTAGGTGCATCATACATATCGGTAGGTGCATCATACATATCTACCCACAGACAGGGGAGCACAGGAGGGACTGCAGGCAGGGATAGGGGGTCTCGCACCCCCTCTCTCTCTCCCACCCCCTTCTCTCTCATCCCCCTCTCTCTTATCCCCCCTCACCCACCCTCTCTCTCTCTCTTCCAACCCCCTCCCTCTCTCTCGCCCACCCCCATCTCTCTTCCCCACCCACACTCTCTCTCTCTCACAACCTCTCTCTCTGCTCCATCACCCACCCCCCTGTCTCCCTCCCTCTTGTGAGATCTCAAGGCTTCATGCTGGGACTTGTAGTCCTTTAATTTTGGAGGGGGTCACAGCCATTAAACAGGAAGGGGTGGGGCAAATTTACATAGGAGGGGGAGTGGACAACTTTAGTCTTGCCTAGGGCAGCACAAAGCCAAAATACACCACTAGGCATGATGGATACGTATCTGCCTGTATTTCTCAGCATTGAGGACACCATTGATCCTGACCAAATCTCCAACTCCATTTGCAGAAATGCAGCCCCAAACTTGCAAGAAACCTTCACCATGTTTCACTGTTGCCTGCAGACGCTCATTATTGTACTGCTCTCCAACCCTTCACCAACAAACTGCCTCCTGCTACAGCCAAATATTTCACATTTTGACTCATCAGTCCAGAGCACCTGCTGCCATTTTTCTGCACCCCAGCGCCTATATTTTTGTGCATAGTTGAGTAGCTTAGCCTTGTTTTCATGTCGGAGGTATGGTTTTTTTTGGCCGGAATTCTTCCATGAATACTTGTGGCCAGACTTCTCCCGACAGTAGATGGGGGTACCTGGATCCCACTGGTTTCTGCCAGTTCTGTGCTGATAGACATCTTCCGATATTGACGGGAAGTAAGCATTGCCCGCTGCCCGTTTCTTTGTGCTTCATCAAAAGAGCTTGAGCAGCACATATTTAAACCCCAGACTGCTCTGAAAGCTTTGCTTGGGAGAGACCTTGCTGATGCAGTATACCTACCTTGTGTCTAGTTGCTTTGCTCAGTCTTGCCATGGTGTATGATCTGTGACATGAAACTGTTCTCCACAACCTCACCTTAGTAGCGGAGATTGGCTGTTCCTCACCCAGTTTTAAGCCTCATACACAGTTGATTCTATTTCAAGTATTGACTGTGTTTCAACCTACATCTGAAATTAATGATCATTAACACCTGCTTGGTATAGTTGATTAATCTTACACCTGACTCTAATCCTACAAATTCCCTGACTTTGTGAGAGTGTACAAAGTGTGCAAGTAATTGATGCTGGTTTGAAGCCAAAGGGCAGTCTCACCAAATATTGATTTACCGTATATACTCGAGTATAACCTGAGTTTTTCTGCAATTTTTTTTGTGCTGAAAATGCCCCCCTCGGCTTATACTCAGGTCTGTTTACCTGATTATCCGGGACATGCAGAGTCAGACTGCTGGCGTCCAGTGGAAAAAAGCCGCGCTTCCTCCTCGTCCTGTTCCATGATAGGTGGAACACTCAGTTTCCCAGCAGAGACGTCCGTGATAGGCGGAACACTGAACACAGTGTCTGCTAGGAAACTGAGCATTCCACCTATCATGGAACAGGACGAGGAACACTCAGTTTCCCAGCAGAGACTGTGTTCAGTATTCCGCCTATCACGGACGTCCTCTCGTCCTCGTCCATGATAGGCGGAACACTGAACACGGTGTCTGCTGGGAAACTGAGTGTTCCGCCTATCACGGAACAGGACGAGGAGGAGGCGTGGCTTTTTTAAACTGGATGCCCCCTACTGTCTACCTATGAATCAATATGAAGGCTGTTTGGGTCCATTCACATTGCTTTGCTTCCTGGTATGGCAAATGTAACTTTTTTTTAAATCAAAAGAAACTTTATTGAAAATTCAGTAATAGAGAAACAGTCCATGTCAAGACATATTATATAGAGACACCTTGCAGTTGATATACATCATCATCGGCACATAGTCATATTGGATTTGCATACGATTCATCAACAATGCATACACTCAGTCACAAAGTAACTGAGTAGAACCATAGACCCCCGGTGGGTGAGCTCAAGCCCTCCTCTACTGTCACTTAATTACATAAGGCCCCTTTCACACATGCGGACCGTATGTCTGCTTTTTCATCCATCCGTTTACGGATGAAAAAGGGACATACATTGGTCCCTATGAGATAGCGGGTGTCGGTGAATGAACATCCGCTGACACCGGATCTCCTCCGTGTCCGGAATCCTCCGATTCTGCAGACGGAGGAAAATCCTATTTTTCAATCCGTCTGCAGAGCGGATCGGATGAAAACGGACAGACGGTCCGTGTTCATCCGATCCCCCCATAGGGGAGAGCGGAGATCTGACAGGGTGGTCCCTGCACAGTGTGCGGGAACCGCCCTGTCATCCACCGGCTCAGCAGAGATCAGCGAAGCGATCCCCACTGAGCAAGCGGAGGTTCACGGGGCGGATCATCACGGATCCGTCCCGTGTGAAAGGGGCCTAAGTAACCGATCCATAATTAGGTCTACAGGGGCTAAACCCAGAACAGACAACCACGGTGCCCATATTTTACGGCAAATGTAACTTAGCATGTTGTGTTTGGCAGGTTTGTGTCGCTTGCCAAATGCGCCAATTAAAGCCATGACCTTGTGCCAAGCATTTGGCTTGCAATGCATTACCATTTACTTCAACTACCATGGATCGCTTTTCAAAGGGGCAGTAAAGTCCCACGTGAAAGGCACCTAAGAGGTTTGAACCTTGATCAGGAATCTGTAGTCCCAAGGCAGGCTGGATAACAGTCCTGCTACTCTCTATACAGAAACATTTTAAGTATCTTCAAAGCATCGCAATACTAGATCTTTCCTTATAAAACAACATACGTAGAATAACTTTTTTTATTTCAACATTAAATAATAAAAAACAGGTTTAAACTTGGGGGGTTTTGGTAGTGGCTAGAGCTTTAGAGAAGTCTGGCTTTCCATATTGGCTTTGATTACATATGATGAGCAATAAGAAACCCAGAAACCACATCTCAGAGCTGTGACCTGTCTATCACTAATGGAGACGATTAATAGAGAAATGTTTAGTCCAGGTGAAATGATGAAGGTTTGTCTTATGAATATGTAACCAGATAAAGCGGCATGAGAATAGAATAGGAGGAACTGAACATTTAGGCATTTCGAGTCTTTGTTGAACTTTTTTCCATCGTAAAGTAGTCTGGTAACCTGGACCAAAAAAAAAAAAAAACGGCCCTGCTTCAGCTGCCTTGGTTTTTTTATGTCACTTGTCTGTGCCATAGTCAGCATTATGAGAAATTTGGCACATTCAGTAGTTCTCCATTCATTAGTTGTCCATTTATTAGTTGTCCATTCGTAAGTTCTCCATTTATTAGTTGTCCATTCGTAAGTCCTCCATTTATTAGTTGTCCATTCGTAAGTCCTCCACTTATTAGTTGTCCATTTATTAGTTGTCCATTCGTAAGTTCTCCATTTATTAGTTGTCCATTCGTAAGTTCTCCATTTATTAGTTGTCCATTCATAAGTTCTCCATTTATTAGTTGCCCATTCGTAAGTTCTCCATTTATTAGTTGTCTATTCGTTGGTTGTCCATTCATTGGTTGTCCATTTGTTCTTGACACGGACCCACAATACCTTTCTTTGGGAAATGCTGTTTTAAGATGGCTGGTGTAACATAGCTGCTCTCATTAATTGTACTCATACTACCTTTAAAGCAGAAGTAAACCCACCCATTTAACCACTTCAAATAACAGTTACATTTGCCGGGAATGTAACCCTCCCATTGGTTGTGCTCTCAACCAGACTGTCAAACCATCCAATGGCTAGTGTCATAACTGATCACATGTGCACCATCATGGCAGCTGTAGATTAAACAGAGGCCAAGATGGCAGCTTTCTTTGGCTGAAAACGATAGGAGGGTTTACTTCCACTTTTACGGTTCTCTGAGCATTCCGTACCCACCAGCAGACCAAGCGGCCACATATATCTATTTTGGCTTGTCCTTTGAGCCTTTGGTTAGGTATAGCACTTCCTCACTGCAGCTAAGGCTGTGCGTTCGCGTGCTTCTTGGCGGAGATTGCCAACTTGAACTGGAGGCTCTGTGGGAAAAAAATAACGGTTTCGTTCAGGATTTTTGTAGTTTTATAATATTGTGAAATTATGTAGCGCCAGTGAATGTAACAAGAACATACAAAAAACGAAATAAGTAAACAGAGTTTATTGTGCCAAACATGAAATCTCTCCTAAATCAAAGTCACTCCATATACATTATATTGTCAAAAGTATTGGGACGCTTGCCTTTACACGCACATTAACTTTAATGGCATCCCAGTCTTAGTCCGTAGGGTTCAATATTGAGTTGGCCCACCCGTTGCAGCTATAACAGCTTCAACTCTTCTTGTGCACTGGTGCGCAGTCATGTTGGAACAGGAAGGGGCCATCCCCAAACTGTTCCCACAAAGTTGGGAGCATGAAATTGTCCACAATGTCTTGGTATGCTGATGCCTTAAGAGTTCCCTTCACTGGAACTAAGGGGCCAAGCCCAACCCCTGAAAAACAATCCCACCCCATAATCCCCACTCCACCAAAAGATTTGGACCAGTGCACAAAGCAAGGTCCATAAAGACATGGATGAGCGAGTTTGGGATGGAGGAATGTGACTGGCCTGCACAGAGTTCTGACCTCAACCCAATAGAACACCTTTGGGATGAATTAGAGCGGAGACTGCGAGCCAGGCCTTCTTGTCCACATCAGTGCCTGACCTCACAAATGCGCTTCTGGAAGAATGGTCAAACATTCCCACAGACACCCTCCTAAACCTTGTGGACAGCCTTCCCAGAAGAGTTGAAGCTGTTATAGCTGCAAAGGGTGGGCCAACGCAATATTGAACCCTACGCACTAAGCTTGAGATGCCATTAAAGTTCATGTGTGTAAAGGTAGGTGTCCCAATACTTTTGACAATATAGTGTGTGTGTGTGTATATATATATATATATATATATATATATATATATATATATATATTTATTTATTATTAATATATTTATTTATTTATTTTATATCCAAGTTAAACTGACCGTTAACCATTGTCTGCGCGTGTCCCATAACATAACTCACCCTGATTCATGTGATCGCCGTCTGTTCTTTTGGGGGTCAGCACAAGAAAGTGGACAGGCTGAAATTACAATATCATATTATTATGGTATAAATGAGCACTGCCACATACTCAGTGGGAGCGAGCTGCTCAGTGTTCTCAACTCCGCCCATTCCGACCCTGAACCGCCCACCCAGACCTGCCCATGCAGTCTAAGAGGGAGAGAGAGGAGTGAACATGCCGCTGACAGAACCAGAACAGGAGCACACACAGACTAATCTTCCACCTTTTCACAACCCCCCTAATACTTACTAATTTTGCGCCTCTAAGAATTTTGCACCTGGGGCAACTGCTCTTGTGGCCTCGCCCATGCTATGCCACTGACAGTGACAGACAACATTTTTCAGGATAAAAGTTGGCCATGCAGTAGAAGATTTCCCACAGAAATGTTCTTCCGAAAATTTGTGCAAAAATTCTCAGTACGTTCAACGGCTTGACAAATTTTGCTCAAAAGTACTTCAAAATTGTAATTTGCTTTTAACATTTGATTATGGAACGAATGGACTTTACCAAATGAAAACTCCATACACTGCTAGAAATTTGTGCAAGAAATGTTTTCCATCCCTCTCCTTCTAATTTTATCATCACTGTGGTTGAAGATAAACATAGTTTTGACCAAACTAATGATTACAAAATCAACCGTTCTTAAAGCAAAAAAATTACGTTCAAAATTCTACTAGCATATAGACAGCTTAAAACCACTTCCGGACCGCCCACTGTATATATACGTCGGCACTTTGAAGAGGGATATCTCTGTTTATGGCAGCAGCTAGCTGCCATAACCCAGGTTACCATCTCTTCAGTGAGCGGTCCGGATTCCGATAATGGTGGTCTATGCGGCGGATTCGCCGCAAGATCACCGTTATCGGCAAGAGGAGAGCCCCCCCTCCCGCCATTCTCCCGTGCCCTCCAGCCGCTTATCGGAGCCGTCGGTAGCTCTCTCCTGCTTGGTATGGATACGAGTGAGGGGAAGATGGCCCCCACCTGTCTCCATACCATAGCAGGGCGTAAGCGACCTCAAAACGTCATTTCCGCCCATAGCTGAAGGGCCCGTTTTTTATTTTTTTCAAATAACAAAATTTTTATATATATATATATATATATATATATATATATATATATATTTTTTTATTGCATTTTAGTCCAAATATGAGATCTGAGGTCTTTTTGACCCCAATACTTATAATTAAGATGACCTGTCATGCTTTTTTCTATTACAAGGGATGTTTACATTCCTTGTAATAGGAATAAAAGTGACACTTTTTTTTTAAAAGAACAGTGTAAAAAATAAAAATGAAAGGTAAAATAAATAAGAAATTTTTTTTTTTTTAAACGCGCCCTGTCCCGACGAGCTGGCGTGCAGAAGTGAACGCATACGTGAGCAGCGCCCGCATATGAAACGGTGTGCAAACCACACATGTGAGGCATCGCCGCGATCGGTAGAGAAGTGGCATTGACACAGAATTTCTGGTAGGATAAACACGTACAGGTGCATCTCAAAAAATTTGAATATCATGAAAAAGTTAATTTATTTCAGCATTTCAGTTAAAAAAGTGAAACTCATATTATATAGGATTCATTACACAGAGTGATATATTTCAAGCATTTCTTTTTTAATTTGATGATTATGGCTTACAGCTAGTGGAAACCCAAGATTCAGTATCTCACAAAATTAGAATATTACATAAAACCAATAAAAAAAAGGATTTTTTAATACAGAAATGTTGGCTTACTAAAAAGTATGTCCATGTACAGAATAGTATGCACTCAATAATTGGTCGGGGCTTCTTTTGCATGAATTATTGCATCAATGCGGCGTGGCATGGAGGTGATCAGCCTGTGGCACTGCTGAGATGTTATGGAAGCCCAGGTTGCTTTGATAGCAGCCTTCAGCTTGTCTGCATTGTTGGGTCTGGTGTATCTTATTTTCCCCTTGACAATACCCCACAGATTCTCTATGGGGTTTAGGTCAGGCGAGTTTGCTGGCCAATCAAGCACAGTGATACCATGATCATTAAACCAGGTATTGGTACTTTTGGCAGTGTGGGAGGTGCCAAGTCCTGCTGTAAAATGAAATCGGCATCTCCATAAAGCTGGTCAGCAGATGGAAGCATGAAGTGCTCTAGAATATCCTGGTAGAGGGCTGCGCTGACTTTGGACTTGATAAAATCTACAGTGGACCAACACCAGCAGGTGACATGACTCCCCAAATCATCACTGACTGTGGAAACTTCACACTGGACCTCATGCAACTTGGATTCTGTGCCTCTCCACTCTTCCTCCAGACTCTGGGACCTTTATTTCCGAATGAAATGCAAAACTTACTTTCATCCGACCACTGAGCTACAGTCCAGTCCTTTTTCTCCTTAACCCAGGTAAGACGCCTCTGATGGTGTCTCTGGTTCAGGAGGGGCTTGACACAAGGAATGCGACAGTTGTAGCCCATGTCCTGGATATGTCTGTGTGTGGTGGCTCTTGAAGCACTGATACCAGCGGTAGTCCACTCCTTGTGAATCTCCTCCAAAATATTGAATGGCCTTTACTTCACAATCCTCTCAAGGCTGCAGTTATCCCTGTTGCTTGTGCACCTTTTTCTACCACACTTTTTCCTTCCACTGAACCTTCCATTAATATGCTTGGATACAGCACTCTGTGAACAGCCAGCTTCTTTAGCAATGACCTTTTGTGACTTACCCTCCTTGTGGAAGGTCTCAATGACTGTCTTCTGGACAACTGTCAAGTCAGCAGTCTTCCCCATGATTGTGTAACCTACAGAGCCAGACTGAGAGACCATTTAAAGGCTCAGGTAAAATTTTTGTTCTTGGGTTTAGATACACGTTAAAACTAAACAAGTTAAAGGAAAGAATTTTATGGTTAGTCTATTGCTATCAGTATCGAAGGATTAAAGATAGCGTGCGTGAACATGGGTATCTTACCATTACAAGATTCTAGGATATCACTGACTTCTGTAACCAGCAGCTGTGCAGAGGGCAAACAGGCATTCAACGCATTGCCGTCATAGCTGGTCTCCACTTCTTCACACCTACAAGAAAGAGGAACTTTTACAGTGCACTACAATGTATACAATCTGTACAAACCCCTTTTTATTTACCGAAACTATGAAATATGAGGACAACCCTATACAAGCCATTCAATTTGTATCTCATTGTGCAGCCCCCTACGCTACATAGCTGTTGATAGACTTAACCACTTGCCAAACGCCGCACGCAGATATACGTAGACAGAATGGCACTCCTGGGCAGAAGGGCGTATATATACGTCCCCTTTAAGGAAGCAGCATTGTGGACGCGCGCCCGCCGCAAGCTCCGTGAGCCCGACCGCGGGTCCCGCGGACTCGATCGCGTTCGTCTCACGGTGAGGAAGAACCGGGAGATGCTGATGTAAACAAGCATCTCCCCGCTCTGCCTTGGCATAATGACAGTGATCGCCGCTTCCTGTAATCGGAAGCGGTGATCACTGTCTTGTCACACACAGCCCATCCCCCCTACAGTAAGAATCACTCCCTAGGGCACACTTAACCCCTACAGCGCCACCTAGTGGATAACCCCTTCACTGCCAGTGTCATTTTCACAGTAATCAGTGCATTTTTATAGCACTGATCGCTGTAAAAATGACAATGGTCCCAAAAATGTGTCAAAAGTGTTCGATGTGTCCGCCATAATGTCGCAGTCACGATAAAAATCGCTGATCGCCGCCATTACTAGTAAAAAAAAAATATTAATAAAAATGCCATAAAACTATCCCCTATTTTGTAGACGCTATAACTTTTGCGCAAACCAATCAATAACCGCTTATTGCGATTGTTTTTACAAAAAATATGTAGAAAAATATGTATCGACCTAAACTGAGGAAAAAATATGTTTTTTTATATATTTTTTGGGGATATTTATTATAGCAAAAAGTAAAAAAATATAGAATTTTTCTCAAAATTGTCGCTCTATTTTTGTTTATAGCGCAAAAAATAAAATCCGCAGAGGTTATCAAATACCACCAAAAGAAAGCTCTATTTGTGGGAAAAAAAGGACGTCAATTTTGTTTGGGAGCCACGACGCACGACCGCGCAATTGTCAGTTAAAGCGACGCAGTGCCGAATCGCAAAAAAGTGGCCCGGTCTTTGACCAGCAAAATGGTCCGGGGCTTAAGTGGTTAAAGAAAATAGTACAATCAGATTGTATAGTGTTTGTCTGTCTTAAGACTCTGCTACAATAAATATAACTATCTCTGTATAACAGCACAAACAACATGGAAGGTTAACGTTTTTAGAGGAAGTCAAAGTGAATTTAATTTAATCCAGTGGATTAAATTAATCTGAAGGTAGGTCATTCCTAATGCCCCGTACACACGATCCGAATATCGTACGATGGATCGTACGACTTTTTTTGCTTAATAGTTGCAAGTAAAATTAAATAAGTTATTAAAGTCACGAAAATTCTCGTAAGACAGAAAAAAAAAATGGGAAGTGATGTCATGTGTTGTAATGTAGTTGTATTGTATTTTCGGACGACAACTGTACTAACTAAACGAAAATCGTACGAGGAAAATTTTCGTGCACGTCCGAATAAATAATATCGGATGAACTGTCATGATCGGCTCTCGAAGCTCTGTACTAACAATCCGATTATCGTACGATTCTTCCTCGGACGACATTTTTCGTACAATATTCGGATCGTGTGTACGGGGCATAAGAGAGATCCTAAACTTCATGATTTAAGGCTGCAAATAGCATTTGTTAGGTGTTTATCTATGCTAGGACACTGCCAGGTTCTGCATTCACATACTATACGAATAAATGTGGCACAAGCACAGTGAAAAAACGTTTTCCTTTTCTTTATTGAAAAGGGAACAATCAGTGATCGATTGTACAGATATTTCCCAAAAGCTAGGAAATGTGTGTAATAACAACCTCTTTTGATATATGTCAACCTAAAGAATTCCCCACAGCCCAATTTTTGCATGTCACTCAATCAGGCCAGGATCAAGTAATGCGTCACCAACCTTATGCCATACAAAATTGGAAAACGTACCTTTTCTCATCATGTAGCTGGACTGAAGTTAAAAGTGTCTGAATTTTCTTGAAAAATAAAAAGAAAGATTGTGTAAACTCGCAAAAATCTACATGCAAAAAATTTAACAATTTAACCTCTTGTCTTGGGAGCAAGAGGATCCCTATTAGAGCGCATAGATGTAAAGATCAGGGAGTACAGAAGGCTTTGACCAATGGAAGCAAATACAGTGACAAAAAGAATCACAGAAAATAGGAGGTGGAGATATATAGTAGGAGACACATGTAGAGAAAATGTAGGAGATAAAGGTGAAAGGTGATATAATAAGGACTGGTACATTCTTGGGAGAAGGTGCAGTGGGGTAGACCATTTGGGACCATTTGGGAGAGGAGAGAGATGCAGTGAGATAGACTGTTAAGGAAAGAAAGCAATATAGACCATTTGGTAGAAGACACAGGTGTGCAGATGTAGACTGATTGGGAAAAGAAAACTAGCCTATTAGTCTACATCACCACACCATGTCAGTGATGTATACTGATTGGGGGAAGACAGAGGTGCAGTGAGTTGAACTGGTTGAAGAAGACAGAGGTGCAGAGAGTTAGACCAGATGGGAGAAGACAGAGGTGCAGAGAGATGGACCGGTTAGGACAGTGGTTCTCAACTCCAGTCCTCAGGGCCCACCAACAGGCCAGGTTTGCAAGATAACTGAAATGCATCACAGGTGATATAATTTGCTGCTCAGGGATTGCAGTATTCTAGTCTGCATCTCAGCAAGGTAATACTTAAAATCTGGCCTGTTAGTGGGTCCTGAGGACAGGAGTTGAGAACCACTGGGTTAGGAGAATGCAGAGGTGCAGAGAGTTGGACCAGTTAGGAATAGGCGGAGGTGCAGAGAGAGGGACCGGTTGAAGAAGACATGGGTGCAGTGAGTTGGACCGGTTAGGAGAAGACAGAGGTGCAGAGAGTTGGACCGGATAGGAGAAGACAGAGGTGCAGAGAGTAGGACCGGTTAGGAGAAGGCAGAGGTGCAGAAAGTTGGACCGGTTGAAGAAGACAGAGGTGCAGAGAGTTGGACCGGTTGAAGAAGACACAGGTGTAGAAAGTTGAACTGGTTGAAGAAGACACAGGTGCAGAGAGTTGGACCAGTTAGGAGAAGGCAGAGGTGCAGATAGTTGGACCAGATGGGAGAAGACAGAGGTGCAGAGAGTTGGATCGGTTAGGAGAAGGCAGAGGTGCAGAGAGTTGGACCAGTTAGGAGAAGGCAGAGGTGCAGAGAGAGGGACCGGTTGAAGAAGACATGGGTGCAGTGAGTTGGACCGGTTAGGAGAAGACAGAGGTGCAGATAGTTGGACCAGATGGGAGAAGACAGAGATGCAGAGAGTTGGACCAGTTAGGAGAAGACAGAGGTGCAGAGAGTTGGACCGGTTAGGAGAAGGCAGAGGTGCAGAAAGTTGGACCGGTTGAAGAAGACAGAGGTGCAGAGAGTTGGACCGGTTGAAGAAGACATAGGTGCAGTGATTTGGACTGGTTAGGAGAAGACAGAGGTGCAGAGAGTTGGACCAGTTAGGAGAAGGCAGAGGTGCAGAGAGAGGGACTGGTTGAAGAAGACATAGGTGCAGAGAGTTGGACACGTTAGGAGAAGGCAGAGGTGCAGAGAGAGGGACCGTTTGAAGAAGACATGGGTGCAGTGAGTTGGACCGGTTAGGAGAAGCCAGAGGTGCAGAGAGTTGGACCGGTTAGGAGAAGACAGAGGTGCATAGAGTTGGACCGGTTAGGAGAAGCCAGAGGTGCAGAGAGTTGGACCGGTTAGGAGAAGGCAGAGGTGCAGAGAGAGGGACCGTTTGAAGAAGACATGGGTGCAGTGAGTTGGACCGGTTAGGAGAAGCCAGAGGTGCAGAGAGTTGGACCGGTTAGGAGAAGACAGAGGTGCATAGAGTTGGACCGGTTAGGAGAAGCCAGAGGTGCAGAGAGTTGGACCGGTTAGGAGAAGACAGGGGTGCAGAGAGTTGGACCGGTTAGGAGAAGCCAGAGGTGCAGAGAGTTGGACCGGTTAGGAGAAGACAGAGGTGCAGAAAGTTGGACCGGTTGAAGAAGACAGAGGTGCAGAGAGTTGGACCGGTTAGGAGAAGACAGAGGTGCATAGAGTTGGACCGGTTAGGAGAAGCCAGAGGTGCAGAGAGTTGGACCGGTTAGGAGAAGGCAGAGGTGCAGAGAGAGGGACCGTTTGAAGAAGACATGGGTGCAGTGAGTTGGACCGGTTAGGAGAAGCCAGAGGTGCAGAGAGTTGGACCGGTTAGGAGAAGACAGAGGTGCATAGAGTTGGACCGGTTAGGAGAAGCCAGAGGTGCAGAGAGTTGGACCGGTTAGGAGAAGACAGGGGTGCAGAGAGTTGGACCGGTTAGGAGAAGACAGGGGTGCAGAGAGTTGGACCGGTTAGGAGAAGCCAGAGGTGCAGAGAGTTGGACCGGTTAGGAGAAGACAGAGGTGCAGAAAGTTGGACCGGTTGAAGAAGACAGAGGTGCAGAGAGTTGGACCGGTTGAAGAAGACATAGGTGCAGTGATTTGGACCGGTTAGGAGAAGACAGAGTTGCAGAGAGTTGGACCAGATTGGAGAAGACAGAAGTGCAGGGATGTAGACTGGTTTGGACATTAACCTGGGATGGTTGGGAAGGTGTGGTATGCAAAAATGGTAGAAATTAGACTGAACATGTATCCATATAAAGATAGGCACTGGAAGATGTACATGGACAATAGATGCAACATATAACAATGGTAAATAACCTGGTTAAAAGGTGCAAAATTGAGTGACAGATGTTTGGTGGGGGTTGAAGGTGTGGGGATATAGACTGATTGAGAAAAGAAAACTAGTCTACATCACTGCACCATCTATATAAACCATATGGGAGAAAACAGAAGACAGAGGTGCAGTGGGCTGGACTGGTTGGAAAAGACAGATGCAGTGAGCTGAACCAGTTGGGAGAAGACAGAAGTTCAGTGATGTAGACTGTTTGGGACATTAACCTGGAATGGTTAGGAAGGTGCAGTGATGAAAAAATGGTTGCAAGTTGACTGAGCATGTATCTATATAAAAACAGACACTGGAAAAACACAGCAATGACATGGTAAACAGAAGGGGGCAACACCGAGGGAAAGATGTTCAGTGGAAGTTGAAGTGAGTCCTGACAGTTAACTAACTTACCTGTACAAAGTTGAGTAGTTTCTTATTGGACACTTCCAGGTGTTTGCGAGTGATTTCAGATTTGCGCAACTGACAGTCTGACAATGATACCCGTCTGTTTAAATCCGAGCCCTAAAAAAGGGGACACCATTTTAAAAATTTCTGTAAAAAATTACTTTTTTTTCATATATTTCAAGTTTTTATAGTTTCTTTTTAGTCAGGTCTCTCTACATTATTTGTTATTTTTTTGTCTGTTGGTATGGGATACATTACTGATTTCTCTATACAATAACATCTTCAATAGAGAATGCAATAGGGCTGAAACAAATTTTTATCCAAAGGCGTTGTAAAATAGTAAAAAAATAATAATAGTTTGGTAAATACTGTAGGATAGCGTGTACAAGCCAGTAGATTTAGATTATCCAAGGGAGGTTAACTTTATCTGCTCAATTTGATAGACCATTTACAAAGATTATAAAAACACTTACCGGTACCATTTGCCAGTAATTCATTACAATGTGTTATTTTTTACCATGGTTTGTAAATTGTATCATAGGTGTGCACAGCCTATGGCATTAGGGTGTGCACCCCAAAGCTCAAACACATGTGTGTGTGTATATATATCTACATATATATATAAACATATAGGGCACTAGGTAAATGGACAGTGTCGGTAGAGCAGTGGACAGTGTCAGTAGGGCGGAGGTTGGTGTCAGTAGTTTATTTTTTATATATATATTTTTTGTATTATTACAATTTTACAATTGCATAATTTTTTACAATAATTTTTTATTCTTTTTTTTTTTTTTAAGTGCCCCATTGGGGGGCTTTGGTGAAATAACAGGGGTCTCAACAGACCCCTGATGTCTCACTTTTGAGATAAAGAAAGGCACTGAGGACAGAGATTCCCCAGTCCCTTTCTCTGCAGCCAAGCAGCAGGGGGAATCTGCCCAACACAGGGTGATTAGGGCTTGCCCTGCCACACCCTATGCGCACGCCTATGCATTGTATTTACATTGGTCAGTATCTACTGTATGTCTGACCAAAATTTGTATACTTTTGCACTCCTAGTATTTTAACTTTAATGAAATCCTTGTGAATGCCTAATGATAATTGATGTTGGTATGTGAAGATACAGCAATATTCTCTTACCTCGTTGACTTCCAGAGTCATCGTCTTCTTCCCTGACAATTGTTTCTTAAGCTCGGTAATTTCAGTCTCCAGAAGATGGATGACCTCCTCGTAGTCATGTTCAGCACTGTGTGCCTGATGCTGAGCAACGTCGGCCACCTCCAGTTTGTTGTGAAGACAGCGGTTCTCGGACAGGAGTCCCAGGACTTTCTATAACATGTCCAGGAAGATATATTAAGATTTCAGGCCTGTTTCCTGAGGCTTTAGCATTACAGTCTCGTTCTTCCTCATTGATGAGGGAGAAAGTTAATTTGAATAAATCTCCCCAACAAGGACAAAGACGGCAATAAAAACCTGAAAATGTGCCTTCCATGCTCTATCTATAACTACTGTATTTATTGGCGTATAACACTCACTTTTTTACCCTGAAAATAGAGGGTAAACTGTGCCTACGTGTTATACGCAGGGGGCTGTGTAAAGTTTTTTTCCTGAAACCTCCCTCTTAAAGTTGGGGTGCGTGTTATACGCCTGTGCGTGTTATACGCCGATAAATACGGTAAATAGCACGTCTTGGCTTGAGATAGGCTTTAAGGCTTGGAAAGATTGTGCTCACCTGGTTCATCCTTTGGAGTTCCTCTTCTGTCACTTTCTTACTGGTTTCCACGTCTACCAGCAGCGCCTGAAGATGCAACCAAACTTAAATTATACAAAACAAAAGACAATTCCACCCACCAATAAGCTGTCTATATCACTGGCAAGTCTTTGTTGACAAAAATGTTCTTGCTTTTTGTGTCTCTGAGAAAGGAAGGGAGGTCAAATTTCCCCAACTTGGACACTGATAAAAAAAAAAAAAATCCTCAGCCTAACTAAAAGTTGGCTAAAATAGGCTACTTTATCCCTACCGACTTTTTTGTAGGCATTAACTTCGGAACTACAGGTACTCTGTAACAATAAAACCTTGTACACACGATCGGATTTCCATCGGACAATTTTGTGGAATTTTGTCCGAAGGGCGTTGGGCGTGAACTTGTTCTGCATACAGACGGCAGAACTTTTTCTGCCAACATACACAAAACTACGTGTTTTTTCAGCTCTTTACCGCCACCCTTTGGTCAACTTCTGCTAATGTCTGATGGTTAGCATTGGTTCGGAGCATGCGTGTTTGTACTTTGGATTTTAGTCCGAAAGACTTGTGTATACACGATCGGATAAGCCGACAGAACACATTTGTTATCGGACAATTTGAGAGCATGGCTATCCAACATTTGTTGTCGGAAATCCTGACAACATTTGTCTGATGGAGCATACAGACGGTCGGATTATCCGACAAAACCCTTCCATCACACAATTGTTGTCGGAAAATCCGATCATGTGTACGGGCCTTAACCCTCCTAAACTAACATTCACCTTCAGACGGCGGACCTCTTGCCTCAATTCTGACACCTCATCCTGCAGCTGTTCCAGTTCTAAGCTGTCGGAGAACCTTGGTATGTCTTCCTCCTGCAAATTTTCAGATAGGAATGTCAAAATTAGAAATATCCTGGATAAATTCTATGAACAGTAACACAACTTTAACATTTCTTTTGGAATGTTCAGGACACTATGGGGTTGATTTACTAAAACCAGAATCTGGTGCAGCTGTTCATTATAGCCAATCAGCTATAACTTCATTTTGTTCAATTAAGCTTTGACAAAAAAAAAAAACTGGAAACTGATTGGTTTCTATGCAGAACTGCACCAGATTTTACACTCTCCAGTTTTATTAAATCAACCCCTATGTGTGATTTAATACAACAATACAAAATATCAATTGCTTTCATTGCAATTGTGAAGTGGTTTCGGAACTAAATATACAGTCGTTTTATGGTAATACCCAAATAACTGTGTAGCTAAACATTGATGGGGCCCCAGAGCAGTTGCATGGTTTGCGATCTCTTTCTGGAAATTACCCTGTCTATCGGTATTGGCTGAACAAAGCAACTTTTTACTGAGTTTCCAATAATAGGGAAGCAGAGGACATTTCTAGCACTCCTTCCACCATTTGATTTGCCATTGGGTGTCCCAGGAATTCCCTGTGCAACTATCAATTTTCTTAAACTCATTAGTTACAAAGGGCTCACCACACTCTTCTGCTCATGGCACCAGGTGGCAGTTTTTGTGTGAGGGGTCTCCTTTATTCAGGTCATGGTATAGCTAGTAGTAGCTGGTCGCATTCAACTGGACTTGTTCTGTATTGTTGAAAATGTTTTGCTGTTTATCCAAACACCTTCTTTGGTTCTAATAAATGTCATGACCACATCCTGCATTTATAGCAACACAGGTAACTCTGGCATCTTAAGGAAGAACTGATGCTATGCCCCAAATAAGGCAGTCAGAGGACAAACCACTAGTCACCAGTATTTCCTATGGTCTTCCTGCAGCTGATCATTATCCATTACTGACTTACCATGCCTTGTTTTGCACAGTGTCCCTGTGTGGAGGCAACCATCTTGCTACAAGCAGTACTTTGCCTACATATGTCAAGTAAGGAGGACAGTGAGCACTGGTATCAAACCACACTCCAAATCAGCAGAGCCGAACGTCGCCGATCACAGCGATCTTTGATATGCGAGTACTTTGGATTACGAGCATTCTCCTGGATTGTATTATGCTCGTAATCCGAGGTTCCACTGTATTATGTTTCAGGAGGAATTCAAGACAAGGTAGATTTTTCAGGGTACTACTTAGGCACAATTAATATTTATAGATGTTCTCTGTAACATAGCACATCCATTTTTTTCAGTTCGGTCCCAGTTTAATCTAATCACCATGCAACGTGTCAAGAACTGAATTGGAATGACAGTTCTACTTACATCATCCAATCTCTTGGTGCCATAGCATCAGGGTCTGATGTTAATCACTGAATGCCCAATCCCTATGGCTGAATGTGTGAATAGTTCATAAAGAGCACTGGCATCTTAAAAATGCTTTGAAAATTTGTAGCTACTTCATTAAAACAGCCACACAGTACTAAAGAAATAACTTGGATGACCTCAAAACATTTTCAACATTACAGGGCAAGTCCAGTTGAAGATGAGTCACTACTACTTGCTATACCAGGTGATGGCCCCTGTGCCTGGTGCTCATAGCTGAATTATGGAAGGCCAGAGGACAGTTAAGCCCTGTACACACGATCGGATAACCTATGGATTTTCGTCTGATGGATTTGTCCATCGGAAATCCGATGAAGCTGACTTCCATCAGTCTTGCCTACACACCATCAGTCAAAAAAACGACCGCTCCAAACGTGGTGACGTAAAACACTCCGATGAGCCGAGAAAAATGAAGTTCAATGCTTCTGAGCATGCGTCGACTTGATTCTGAGCATGCGTGGGTTTTTTATCCGATGGACTTGCCCATAGACGATCGAATTTGCTATCGGTTTTTGATCCATCGGAAAAATTTAAAGCATGTTCTATTTTTTAAAACCGATGGAAAAAAGACCGATGGGTCCCATACACGATCGGTTTGTCCGATGACAAAAATCCATCAGACGGGTTTCATCGGTAAAACCGATCGTGTGTACAGGGCTTTATACTCCAGATTGTTTTTACTAAGACTCAAGCAATGGACCAGGTATTTGGGAGGACACCAAAAAAGGTACGTTTACCCACCTTATGCTGACTGCTACAACATTTCTGCCTTCTAAGTTGTGGTTTAGCACACTGTAACTTTCAAGTATATCTGTCATTGCAGAAATACAGGGGATACCATCGTGGACCTTCTTCTGAAAGTGTTAGTTGTCCTACTGTTATCCCAATGCAGTGTCTTCATTACTTTCTCAACCACTGAACAAGAGCAAGGAAGCAGATGGAGTTCAGTCAGAAGCCGATATCTGCATACCTATTTCAGGGCCAATGACCTAAGGCAGTGGTCATCAACCATGTCCTCAGGGCCCACTAACAGGCCAGGTTTTATGTATTAACTTGGGGAGATGCAGACTAGAATACTGCAATCACTGAGCAGCAAATGATATTACCTGTGATGTATTTTTAGTTATCTTGCAAACCTGGCCTGTTAGTGGGCCCTGAGGACAGGGTTGATGACCACTGACCTAAGGTAGGCATTCGCAACCAGAGTTCTGTGGAACCCTAAGGTTCCTTCAGAGGTTGAAAGGAGTTCCAGAGGCTGTGGCTGATTGACCTCTCACCTGATGGTGCCTGCATAATCCTGGGTGCAATGCCACTTGGCAGAGCCAGCAGCATGACACCTATCATCTTTTTACCTGTCTAAGAGTGGCACTCTGTTCACCCCTGTAAGGAAAACATACTGACCATAAATGTAAGGAACATTCTTCCCTCTCACCCCAATTATTTAATTTTAGCTCAGGTCCCCCAATACATGAAGCTTATGTCAAGGGTTCCCCGGGGGTAAAAAGGCTGACTTAAGATATTGAAGAAAGAGGCATTACAGCCATGAAACAAGAATTTTCAGATGGAGAGGTCAGCAATGGGAGCCTCGATGACAAGTTTGCTCATTGAGATTTACACTTAAAAAAACCTGACAAGGAAAGGAAGAACACAAGTTATGTTCTAGGTCAGTGATGGCAAACCTTGGCACCCCAGATGTTTTGGAACTACATTTCCCATGATGCTCATGCACTCTGCAGTATAGCTGAGCATCATGGGAAATGTAGTTCCAAAACATCTGGGGTGCCAAGGTTTGCCATCACTGATCTAGGTGATCCCCCCCCCCCCCATTAGCACACCATTTAAAAAATAATAATAATAATTGCGACATACAGTATATAGCTGACCTAGAGGGCAGTTTTAAAAAAAAGACAGTGTTTCATTTTAATCACAAAATGGTTTTATATATTAACTGTCTTTATAACATTTGCACCTGTAATGTACCACATTCAGATTCATACCAAACAAGGTCCTTTTCATGTACCCCCCATTCATTACAAAGTCAAGGCAATAGTAAGCGACCCACACTATTATCATCACCCAACAAAAAGTTATAACCACACCCATAATAGGTTACAGTCAGGAAATGGCAGGCTGAAGCTCCAACCATAATAGGTGTCGATAAGGTAATGTCAGGCAGTGGCGCACCTTGGTGACCAGGGAGTGGAACGCGGAGGTGTCGAGTAAGTTGGCCACTTCACAATGGGTGAAGAGCAGGCAGCTGGCATCTAGGCTTGCCTCCTCCAATTCATCCTGCAGACAGTCACGGAGAACCTGCAGCAAGTCTGAGCAGAAGAGATCAACTCAATAAACATCAAACTTGGAAGCTGAACTCCTTTTGGTACTTTTTTGATGTGATTGCAATGGATAGCACCATGCCAAAACTCAATTCAAAGAAACAAAAGTAACAAGCACACCAAATAAATGTGTATCACCGATTTATTATGAAGACAGAGTCACAACAGTCAAAGAATACAGGCGTTTTGGGGATTAATAGGATATTTAAGGCACACGACTGCCTAGAGGAAGGGTTCCTGCAAGGCCCCAAAACATGGGTATTCTCGGAATAAGGTGATGCTGTCTTCACAATAAATATATGATGAACATGTATTTGGAGTGCTTGTGACTGTATCTTTCTAGAGCTAAACAATTGTCTATACATGCTTATAAAGCAACACTGTTTTATTATTTTTAATAAAATTGTGATCAAAGAACACTAGTCAGAAATTGGCATTTTAAAGAGTTTAAGTCTACACTCCTAACTTGCTATAATATGTAAATGGCTAGCGGAACCTAGAACTTAACCAGATACCTCTATAGGCTATGGTGCCCTGGCAGTCAGTAATCAGGCCCCGATGGATTTCTCTCCTCTTTTCTTCCGGGACCTCCAACCCCAGAAACTGCAAGACCTGAAGGGCAGAATAATGACTGGTTAGTCTTGGGTCATATAAAATCCATCATTTGTATGTACAGTGAATGACCCACGGCTCCAAATCTATTTATAGGACTCACTAGTTCCACTTTCTCCTCTTTGATCCGGACGTGAGGATCCAGCATGACTTTCTGCTTGAGGGATGATGGCCTGTGAATCGGTGAGGATACAGGAACTGAAATGCAGAATTAAACAATAAGAACTGCTCTCAATCTTAGTCCAGTGCCATCTTAATTGTCCCACCCTTTCTACACTTTGCCCCCATGTATACACTACTGCCCCCCCCCCCTGTATACACTGACCTCCTTTTCACGCTGCTCCCACTCTTTTTTACACTATCCCCATCCCTGTACACACTGCCCCTCTACCATAAATGCCCCTCTCAGCCTATCAGTGGCCTGTATATATGTATGTCTGTACACAGTACAGGGTGGGCAGGAGGGCACAGTGCAGCGTAGTACAGGTCGGGCAGGAGTGCCCAGTACAGTCCTCTTCTATTCATCCTGAGCAGTACACATCGCCGCACACAAGCAGCAGTAGTAGTAGTAAAATGCTCCGTCTTGGGGGTTCCCCCTTAAGCCCTGCATAGTGTGCTGGAGGACTGCCGGAAACTTGAAGGGGGGAGGGATGGCAGGGGGCCCCCATGCACCTGGGTCCCCTGGGCAGTAGTGCCCAGGTTGGCCCGTGCGTTAAGATGGCCCTGTCTTAGTCAAAATCTATCATAAAATCCACTTTATGGACTGGGACAAAAAAAAAAAAAAAAAACTACTCCTCCAAATTAAAAATTGAATTCATAAATCTTAAAGGGTTGTAAAGGTTTGTTTTTTATTTTCTAAATAGGTCCCTTTAAGCTAGTGCATTGTTGGTTCACTTACCTTTTCCCTAGATTTCCCTTCTAAATGTTTGTTTTCTTTGTCTTAATTTCTCACTTCCTGTTCCTCCTCAGTAAGCTGTTCAGTAAGCTGTTCTGGCTGACTAAACACGGCTCGGATGATGGTGTGAAGCTTACTGAGGAGGAACAGGAAGTGAGAAATTCAGACAATGAAAAAAAACATTTAGAAGGGAAATCGAAGGAAAAGGTAAGTGAACCAACAATGCACTAGCTTAAAGGGACCTATTTAGAAAATAAAAAACAAACCTTTACAACCCCTTTAAAATCAATTTCTCAGTATGTTTGGCATCATGTCTCACTGTATACAGGTTTATTAAAGCGGAGTTCCACCCAAATTTGGAACTTCCGCTTTATCCACTCTTCGCCCCCTTACATGCCACATTTGGCACGTAATTTTTTTTGGGGGGGGGGGGATTGGGGGCTTCAGTAGGAGAGGGACTTCCTGTCCCACTTCCTCCTTCCACCCTGGGGTCGCCTAGGCGATACGTCATATTGCCTTCTGGCGGCTCCTCCCTGTAGGCGATCACCTGGGACGAGACAGGTCCCAGGCGATCGCCTGTCCACTCAGAGCGCTGCGCCGTTCGCGCATGCGCAGTGAGTGCCCGGCCGTGAAGCCGAAAGCTGTCACAGCTGGGTGCCCACACTATGAATGGAGGCGCCGGCGGAGAAGGGGGGAGAGGAGCGGAGCTCTGGGCATCGCGTCACTGGACAGTGGAACAGGTAAGTGTATGTTTATTAAAAGCCAGCAGCTACAGTTTTTGTAGCTGCTGACTTTTAATAAACATAAAAAAAAGGCTGGAACTCCCCTTTAAGCAATTTAAAAAAAATCTATTACTATGTTGTTTTTCTTAGGATCCCGCCAGTACCAGCACTTCCTGTTGCAGGATAATAATGCCAAGCCACTGCCTTGCAATTGCCAGTAGCAATGCCATTCTCCCATGCAAGCTCCTTCAGTTGGCCAATGGGCTGTCTATCTAATAGACATTCTAAGCAGCCCAATGGCCAAATGGTGAAATGCACTCAGCAGGCTGACATTGCTGCTGCATGCTAATTGTTAGGCAGATGGTAAGCAATGTCAGCACACAACAGGAAGTAATGTTACTGGCAGGATCCCCAGTTAAGAAATGTTGCTTATGTGATGATCCTGATTCAGGCTGACGATGCTAAGAAAAATGTCCCAATTTTCTCCTAACTTTCAGCAGAGCAAGAGCTCATTTCACGTATCCTATCAGACCAGTCATTCAACAGAGGTGCTAACCATATTCTCTGACATACTGATGACCACTAGAGGGAGCATTTACAAATCTAAATATAGAACAGGTCAGTGTTTCCAAAATAACTTCAAACTTGTTCTTATTGAAATTACACAACCCATTCGCTGTTCTACTGACGATTCTTTAACAATCTACGTAAGCGATTAATAAAAAAACATTGAAACAGCAATTACACAACCCTCTGAGTCTTACCTGAAATGGTTAGTTCAGGAGGACAGATATCAGGGGATGGTGAAGGCACATTGTTTTCATGTCGGCACTGAAATACAACAAAGAAGAGTTACTCAGAAAAAATATATAAATTCATCTACAAATGAGGATGCAGATATAAGACGTGAGCTCCACCTTGGTGCTTCCAATACCTCACTGGACCAAATTGTCCCAACACAGGCAATGAGCTCAATATGCGTTCACGGTGTGTAATTCAAGAAGATTGGTCCAGGGACATCCTGCCACTCCGCCAATAGAGATGGCCTTGTGGTTCGCCCCGCGGTCGGCTCGCGGCGAACTTTGCGCGTCCGCTATTCGCCGGACATATGGCGCTGTTCGCGGCCGCCATATTCTTTTACATTGTGAAGAACTTTGACCCATGACACATCCATCATGTGGTACAGGACAGCCAATTGAGACATTTCAACACATGGACATACCACCTACCTTATAAATAGACCTTATCTGGCTGCCATTTTACATTCTGTCTTTTGTCAGTGTAGGGAAAGGTTGCTGTGTGGAGCAGGGACAGACTGTAATCACTAGCTATTAGGTCCACAAAAGTCCTTTTAGGACTGGTATACTGTAGGTGTACTATTTGGTGTGCAGTATATAGGGGTGTAATACACGTCTAAAATACTTTCAAATATAGAAAGCATAGTATAGTGCATTTCTATTGTGCAGCATTGTGACTGCTGATCGGTTCTGCAGCTCTTTTGTCAGTGTAGGGAGAGGTTGCTGTGTGTCGCAGGGACAGACTGTAGCGACACAAATCGCTAACTAATATAGGTCCACAAAAGTCCTTTTAAGGACTGGTATAGGTGTACTATTAGGTGTGCATTATATAGGGGTGTAATACACGTATAAAATACTTTCAAATATAGGAAGAATAGTATAGTGCATTTCTACTGTGCAGCATTGTGACTGCTGAGCGGTTCTGCAGCTGTCTTTTGTTAGTGTAGGGAGAAGTTGCTGTGTGTCGCAGGGACAGACTGTAGCGACACAAATCGCTAACAATTATAGGTCCACAAAAGTCCTTATAAAAAAAATAAAAAATAAAAAAAATTATGCCAACTTTTCCAATAGCAGGATCATCTCCTGCACCCCCTTCATAACCTGGCCTTGCCTCTCCTCCATGGCCTTAATGCGCTCCTGAATTGATGACATTTTGCAGATAAAAAAAAAGAATGCTTGTCGTTGTCGATTGCAGATTCGCTTAATACTTCTGGTATGTCAGTGTCCATGTTGTGGGACTATGTGTGCACAGCTAGTAAGTATTTTGTGGCTGCAAATATGACCTGGAGGTTTTTAATGTTCGCCTGCCATTAAAATGAATGGGACCTGCCGCGAAACCTGCGGTTCACGAACATTTGTGCGCGATCGCGTTTGCGAACCGTCCCGTTAGATGTTCGTCCATCACTATCCGCCAACTAAGAACACTCCCACGACAGGTCTGCCACACCAGGTTCCATATAGATCAGTGGACTGCTCAAATATAATACCAAACATGAATAGCACCGTGGTCCCTAGACCATTCTTCTGCCTGAATTACATGCCAGGTCCTATAAAGATTTATAGAATACTCCAATGGAATACTGAACATCAATAGCACCATGAAAAAGAAAATCTCAGACAAGTACAAGTACCATTCACCATCCAGTTTTAATTAGATACAGTATGTAATACAAAGTTCCACAATAAAATCAATACAATAAAAGCATAAAACTGCGGGACAAGCAGTTCATGTTAAAAAAAAACTGAGATTTAGTGTCAATCTACAAGGCTCCTTCCTACGCGTTTCATAATTGACATCCTCAGGGCCCGACAGTTTTATGCTTCATTTAATTCTGAACAGTTGTATTGCATATATCTAAATAAAACTATTTGGAACGTACTTGTACTATCTGAAGTTTTTTTTTTCCATGGTAATATTGATGTTCAGTATTCCATTGGAGAATAGGTGTGCGCACCTATTGCATTAGGGTGTGCACCCCAAAGCTCAAACACACACTACCGATCACTCACGACATTCATTCAGAAAGGGAAGGGGCCAGTAAATGACCTACTTACCGGCCCCTTCCCCCACTCATTCTAAAACATCCCCACAGCAACAGCCAGCGGGAGAGGAGAGGAGGGAAGCCAGAAGTGCTGTAGGGAGAAGGGGAGGAGCTAAGACAGTAGGGGGAATTTGTGCTGCACAGGGTGAATAGGGTGTGCCTGGGCACACCTGGCACACCCTGTGCGCACACCGATGCATTGGAGTAATCCATGGACCTATATGGGACCTGGTATGGTAGACCACCAGTATGTGGGATAAGTTGGAGCTGTCAGAGGAGCAATAGGTTGTCCTTGTACTATCCTTTGGCTTGAATTACACACCATAAGTGCACATTGATCTAAATTCTCTTTGTGGGGACAATTAGGTCTGGTGAATTACACATGCAAGCACTCAGGGTGGAAGTTAGGTCTGTGTGTCTGTGTCCTCACAGTGATATTCGTTGCTAAAGCTGTACAAATTTGGATCATTTATTTTGTTGGGTTGTATATCGACCTTATGCCAGCAGCCATTTAAGACAGTCTTTCTCAGAACTTTTTACCCCCGAAAATAATATTCAGGTCTCAGGGAACCCCCGGTAAAAATAATTCATTGGTGGCCAGTGGGAAGAATGTCCCTTACATTGGAGATCAGTGGGAAGAATGCTCCTTACATTGGTGGTCAGTGGGAAGAATGCTCCTTGCATTGGTGGTCAGTAGTGATGAGCCGAACACCCCCGGGTTCGGTTCGCACCAGAACCCGCGAACGGACCGAAAGTTCGTACGAACATTAGAACCCTATTAAATACAATGGATGCGAACGTTCGAATTCTAAAGTGCTAATTATAACGACTATTATGCATGTTATTGTCCTAAAAAGGGTTTGGGAACCCGGGTTCTGCACCAGGGGACATGTATCAATGCAAAAAGAAGTTTTAAAAATGGTCGTTTTTCGGGAGCAGTCATTTTAATGATGCATAAAGTGAAAAAAAAAAAGTCAAATATTCCTTTAAATATCGTACCTGGGGGGTGTCTAAAGTATGCCTGTGAAGTGCCACGTGTTTCCCGTGTTTAGAACTGTCCCTGCACAAAATGACACTTCTAAAGGAAAAAAAAGCCATTTAAAACTGCTTGCGGCTTTAATGTAATGTCTGGTCCCGGTAATATGGATAAAAATCTTTAAGAAAAATGGCATAGCTACCCCATGACCCCCCCCCCCCCTACCCCAGCCCATTACCAGCCCCTTTGGGTCTTGTATGGATATTAAGGGGAACCCCGCACATAAAATAAAAAAGGCCCTATATACTCTGAACAGCCGTATACAGGCGGTGCATACAAGACAGGGACTGTAGGTTTGTTCTTATGTAGAATGTGTTTGTAATTTTGAACAGGTACATTGTTGAAGTGTAGCTCCAGCCCAAAAATCTATTTTTAAACTTTTTGGAAAACATAGGTAAGGGTTATCACCCCTGTAACATTTGTTTTGCTGTCTGTGCCCCTGTTCAGAACATTTCACCTCACTTTCCGTCCCAATGACAACTGTTTTTGAAATGTGGTGTTTTTCTTGAAACAAGGATTGCTGATAAAGCATCAGTACAGAGGAGACACCTTTCTCCCATATTTATTCTTACAGGAGAGAATTTTCCTTCCTAGTGGTAGATTTCCTCTCACTTCCTGTTGTCTTCTTGCGTTTGCAAGTAGGAGTCGTTTGTAAGTTGGATGTTTGAAAGTAGGGACCTGCCGTATATACTCTGCAGAAATAGGCCCCTTAGTTGTTGGTGTTGGCACAACACTGTAAGCACTCACAGTTACTCTTGGTTGGTGCTGGAACGCCCTGCTGTCAACTATTATATCAGGAATTTTAATTACATATAATTGTTGAACAGTGGTAGTAAAAATTGGGCCTTTGATGGTGGTGCTGGTGCCACAACACTGTAAGCCCTGACAGTTACTCTTGCTGGGTGCAGCAATGGGCCCTGCTGTGAATTATTAGATCAAGAATTGTAATTGCATGCCCCTGTTGAACAGGGGCTGAAAAATTGGGCCTTAGGCACTGGTGGCACAACACTACAACCCCTCACAGATACTGTACTTGGAGCACAGCAATGAGCCCTGTTGCAAAGTATTGCTTCAAAAATTGTAATGACACGCCCCTGTTAAACAGGGGCTGAAAAATTGGGCCTTAGCCACTGGTGGCGGCACCCATAAACAAAAATGATCTTCCAAGCTATCATCATCAATCGTATCATTGAGGACTCGGAGGAGGAGGATAGCCAGTCAACATAACAGCACAGGCACTCAGCATCAGCATCAGTCTTGAAGGGATGTGACATGTTAAAATCAATTAGTCTGTTATATCAGCATCAGGTGTGTGGTAGCTGGTGGTGATCCAAGACTGGTTCATCTTGATGAAAGTCAGTCGATCAACCGAGTCGGTGGACAGGCGCACCCTGTGATCCGTGACAAATCCTCCAGCAGCACTGAATGTGCGTTCCGAAAGAACGCTGGATGCAGGACAGGCCAGTAGCTCAATTGCATACTGTGCAAGCTCTGGCCAGTGATCCATCCTCAAGACCCAGTAAGCCAGAGGATTTTCGGTGGGGAAGGTGTCCAAGTCTGACCTTGCCCCTAGATATTCCGGCACCATGTTTATCAGACGCTAGCGATGGTTGCTGGAACCGATCATACTTTGGGGCTGCGGACTAAAGAATTGTCTGAACGCATCGGTCAGACGGCCACCTTCCCCACCGCTCCTTCTTTGACTGGCCGAAGCCTCAGCAACTCGTTGTCAAGGACCAGGAGTTTGTAACCTCCCAGTCTCTGGGAACGCGTTGCACAGACCTTTCTGCAAGGCCTCCCGGAGTTGTCTCATCCTCTGCTCCCTCTGCGAAGGTAACATAAGGTCCGCAACCTTACCCTTGTACCGTGGATCAAGGAGAGTGGCCAGCCAGTAATGGTCCCTCTCCTTGATCTGAAGAATACGAGGATCCTTCCGCAGACTTTGCAGGATCAGGGAGGCCATGCAGCGTAGGTTTGCTGAGGCATTCGCTCCGGAGTCCTCTGGGTCACTAAGGACGACATGATCCGCAGCCATCTCCTCCCAGCCACGTACAAGTCCACTGGTTTCTTGGGACTGTAAATCATCCCTAAAAGACTGCTGCTGATGATGCTGAGTGCCAGCCTCCACCTCCATGCTGACACAATCCTCCTCCTCCTCCTCCTCCTCCTCCTCTTCCTGTGCGATGGGTGGGACAGAAGGAACACTGTCTGGGTAAAGGGGGCCTTGAGAGGCAAGGAAGTCCTCCTCTTCCTGCCTCTGTTCTGCCTCAAGTGCCCTGTCCATTATTCCACGCAGCGTGTGCTCCAACAGGTGGACAAGAGGTACAGTGTCACTGATGCATGCACTGTCACTGCTCACCATCCTCGTGGCCTCCTCAAATGGTGCCAGGACAGTGCATGCATCCCTGATCATGCCCCACTGGCGTGGAGAAAAAAAACCAAGCTCCCCTGACCCTGTCCTGGTGCCGTAGTCGCACAGGTACTCATTGATGGCCCTCTGCTGCGTGTGCAGCCGCTGCAGCATGGCCAACGTTGAGTTCCACCTGGTGGGCATGTCACATATAAGGCGGTTCTTGGGCAGGTTCAACTCCTTTTGCAGCTCAGCCAGGCGAGCACTGGCATTATAAGATCTGCGGAAATGCACACAGACTTTCCTGGCCTGCCTCAGGACATCCTGTAAGCCCGGGTACCTGCCCAAGAACCGCTGCACCACCAGGTTAAGGACGTGAGCCACACAGGGCACATGGGTCAGTTGTCCCTGTCGGAGGGCGGAGAGGAGGTTGGTGCCATTGTCGCAAACCACCATTCCTGGCTTAAGCTGGCGTGGCGTCAACCACCTCTCGGCCTGGCCCTGCAGAGCAGACAGGACCTCTGCCCCAGTGTGGCTTCTGTCCCCCAAACACACCAGCGCAAGCACGGCATGGCATCTTTTTGCCTGCGTACTTGCGTAGCCCCGTGAACGGCTACGGAGCACCGCTGGTTCATAGGACAAACCACAGGAAGAGGCCATGGAGGAAGAAGAAGAGGAGGGGGTGGAGGAGAGAGGTGTGTCACAACCAGTAGTAGCATTTTGGAGGCGTGGCGGTGGAACAACCTCCAACACTACTGCACCTTGTCCTGCATCCTTCCCAGCTGCCAAAAGAGTGACCCAATGGGCCGTGAAAGAAAGGTAACGTCCCTGTCCATGCCTGCTGGACCATGAGTCAGCGGTAATATGCACCTTACCACTGACCGCCCTGTCCAGCGAGGCCAAGACATTGACTTCCACATGCCGGTAGAGAGCCGGAATAGCCTTCCGTGAGAAAAAGTGGCGTTTGGGAACCTGCCACTGAGGAACCGCACATTGCACAAACTCACGGAAGGGGGCCGAGTCTACCAACTGAAAAGGCAGCAGTTGAAGCGCTAGCAATTTAGCCAAGCTAGCATTCAACCGCTGGGCATGTGGATGGCTGGGAGTGAACTTCTTTCGACGGTCCAGCAGCTGGGGCAGGGAAATTTGCCTGCTAGAATCGGACGTCGGTGTACTGCTAGCAGAGTGGCCGCAAGTACTTGGCTGTGACACACCTAATTCTACACCTTCATTCCTCTCCATGCATGTTTCAGAGAGGACTGAAGTTATAGTGGGGTTGGAGATCCCAGCTGATGCGGTGCAAGGAGAGGTCCGCTTTGTTCTTTGGTGTGGGTCTATGAGGTAGGCTTGCCAACGAGCTGCATGGCAGGTCAACATATGTCTGGTCAGGCATGTGGTACCCAAGCGGCTGATGTTTTGGCCACGCGATATACACTTGAGACATATGTTGCAAACAGCAGCTGTGCGATCTGATGCACTAGCCTCAAAAAAGGCCCACACCAAGGAACTTTTTGAATGACGGGCAGAGGCAGCGCCCTGCACAGGCGGAGCTCTGCGGTGTGATTCCGTCGGTGTACTGCCCTTACGCTGGCCACCAAAGGGCATCCTGCCTCGTTGGAGATGTGCCTCCTCCTCATCCTCCTCCTCCTCCACTCTCCTATTAGGCACCCACGTGGAGTCAGTGACCTCATCATCCCCTCCCTCCTCATCACTGGAGCCAATCTGGCAGTATGCTGCAGCTGCTGGAACATGACTGCCAGATTGGTGTCCTTCTTGAGCATCCCCTCTGTCTGCTCTCACGCTACTGCCTTCCTGTAGCTGGGTTTCATCATCAGACCCTTCGAAACGCTGGGCATCCTCCTGGAGCATGTACCCAACACTGTGCTCAAACAGTTCGGGGGACTCCTCAGGAGGAGGACATGGTGGGTCTAGGGAAGGAGTGACTGATGATGAGTCTGACATTGATACCAGGGAAGAGGACGCTTTGGCAGCTGCTTTGCCAGTACCCTGAGCCTGGGTGAGAGAGGATGAGGAGGAGGAGGAGGGCTTGGTCATCCACTCTACCAAGTCTTCGGCATGATGTGGCTCAACATGTCCAGCTGCCGAAAAGAAGGACAAGCGTGTCCCATGGCCATGTGCTGATGACAATGCACCGCGTCCACGACCAGCACTGTTGCCCCCAGACACAGAGCCTGCTTGCCCTCTTTTATTGCCTCCTGACTGTCTGCCTCTCCTTGTTTGCCTTCCAGACATTCTAATAGATGGCCTGCAGGGAGATGGGAAAAAAGCAATAAGGGCTACCTTCAGGTGTCCTTCTCTGTCCCTTTACTTAAGGATTTCTAAATATGGTTGAGGACGATTGCTTTTGCACAGAATAGCACAACGACAATTTCCCTGACTGTCCAAAAAACAAGGATTTCAAAGATGGTTGATGAGGAATGCTTTAGCACACTATAGCACAAGGAGAATTCCCCTCACTTTCCTTCTTTGTCCCTAGAAACAAGGACTCACACAGTGAAAGAAACTGACACTCTCCCTACCTAGAGTTTTCTGTCCCTAGAAAAAATGTTTTTTTAAAGCACACTATAGCACAAGGAGAATTCCCCTCACTTTCCTTCTTTGTCCCTAGAAACAAGGACTCGCACAGTGAAAGAAACTGACACTCTCCCTACCTAGAGTTTTCTGTCCCTAGAAAAAATGTTTTTTTAAAGCACACTATAGCACAAGGAGAATTCCCCTCACTTTCCTTCTTTGTCCCTAGAAACAAGGACTCGCACAGTAAAACACACTGACACTCTCCCTACCTATCCTTCTCTTTCCCTAAACTAAAGGAATCCAGGTTAAGCAAGAAAGAAATAAATGTCACTGTCCCTGCCTATGCTTGTCTTTCCCTGCTCCGGAACACACTACACTAGGCCGCCGTGCTGGCGGCCTTTTATAGTGTGGGGCGTGTACTAAACACCCTCAGCAATAATTGGCCACAGGCATCCTGCCTGTGGCCAATCATTGCTCTCCTCGCTGCCGGCGCTGTGATTGGCCAAGCATGCGGGGTCACAGTGCATGCTTGGCCAATCACAGCGCCTGGATGACACTGCGATGGCGTAGTGCATTGTGGGCCGTTCGCGTCACTCGAATTTGGCGCGAATGGCCCAAATCGTTCGATCTTCGTCGAACGATCGAACAGCCGATGTTCGAGTCGAACGTATGTTCGACTCGAACACGAAGCTCATCCCTAGTGGTCAGTGGGAAGAATGCTCCTTACATTGGTGATCAGTGGGAAGAATGCTCCTTACATTGGTGATCAGTGAGAAGAATGCTCCTTACATTGGTGGTCAGTGGGAAGAATGCTCCTTACATTGGCGGTCAGTGGGAAGAATGTTCCTTTACATTGGTGGTCAGTGGGAAGAATGCTCCTTACATTGGTGATCAGTGGGAAGAATGCCCCTTACATTGGTGATCAGTGGGAAGAATGCCCCTTACATTGGTGGTCAGTGAGAAGAATGCTCCTTACATTGGTGGTCACTCAGCCACCATTACCGACAGCTAAAGAGGTAATTGGCGTCTGGCTGTTGGCTCTGCCAGGTGGCATTGATACTAGAATTAAGAAGGCATCACAAAATGAGAGGTCAATCATCCACAATCCAAGGAACTCCTACAAACTCTGGTTGGGAAAGGCTAATCTAAAAGTTTACATATAGAAAAGCGGATTTTAGTCTTTTAATTCTTGTAGTAAAATCAGGTGAACACATAAAAGAAGATCATAAACTTTGCTTGATTTCCCAAATAGCAGCAGTAGGCAGTTACTCTAGCAGCAAATCAGAAAACAGATTCTCATTATCATTGGTTACTTTGGCCTACAAGAGTCTCCCAAGTATTCTTACTGAATTGAAGCAATGCATCTCTCACCTCTGGAGATCGGACGTGGACTTTCAGCCTGCAGGAGGGCAGCCCGTTTCCCAGCATCCTGTGCTGCAGTGGCGCAGAAGCAGAACTATTGCCTCCTAGCATCCGCAATGCGTTCGGGATAAAGGACACAGAGATGCAGCTGTCCTGTCTTAGAAGACAAAAGAAACTCCTGAAGAATATAACAGAAGGACAACATAATGCATAAAGGTGCTGAGGTCCTCTGCCCAAAATTTGCTTTCTGTACGGTACGCTGCTACCATAGGCAATCTACAAAAAGTGTGAGCTTCCCCCCAGAAAAGGGCTACTGACTAGGGCTGGTCCCCCCAAGTCCTCTACCCTCAACAAACCAAACAAGCATGTAAACACTGTCAGAACAGGACCTCTGTACTAAGTTATAACAGGAGCAATATGTGGCGGGGTTGCCCCTCTGCCACCATTTATACCGTATTCAGTAACTGAAGCATTTGCACAGGGATTTTTTTTAAATAACTCCCCATAAAGCCAGACACAACGCATTCCTAAATAATCCAAAATTATAATCACCCATTAAAGTGTTACTAAACCCACAACAGTAAAATCTGTCTGTATATGCAGGAAAAACGTGCTTGTTACACTCACTGTGGACCCTAAGGGGTTAATCCTTTGCATTGTGTAAAAAGGCTGTTTGATCCTGTCTTCTCTGATCCTACCCTTCTTCCACTGTCCCCAATCCATCTCCTGATAGAACAGAGCCTTGGGGGCAAGCTGCACATGCTCAGTTTGGTGTGCATTGCTAGAGTTTTTTTTGGGGGGGGGAGGGTGCATGTGATCAGCAGAGGGCCAATCAGCACTGTTCAGACAGAGGATCAAGGGTCCTGCAGCCTCATAGGACTGAAAACTTCTCCTACGAGCTTTAACCAGGCACTGATAGAAGTCACAAGACTGCTATATACTACTGATAAGAAAAGGTATTTAGCAGTTTATAGTTACTAAAACAATTGCATTTCCATGTTCTGTGTGAGACCAGATATAGTGAATGCAGAGTCCTGGGTTAAGTAAAACTTTAAAGGGGAGTTCCAGCCTTTTTTTAGGTTTATTAAAAGTCAGCAGCTACAAAAAGTGTAGCTGCTGACTTTTAATAAACAGACACTTACCTGCTCCAGGGTCCAGCGATGCAGCCGCCCGGAGCGTCGCTCCTCTCCCCCCCCCCTCTCCGCCGGCGCCTCCGTTCACTCTGTGGGCACCCGGCCGTGACAGCTTTCGGCTTCACGGCCGGGCACGCACTGCGCTCCCTGAGTGGAAAGGCGAGCTCCTGGGACCTGTCACGTGTCCCAGGAGATCGTCTAGACTCTAGACGATCTCCTGGGACACGTGCGCCTAAGGCGACAGGAGGAGTCGCCGAGGCGGTCTCTGAGCGGAAGGAGGAAGTGGGACAGGAAGTCCTACTCCTACCGAAGCCCCCACTCCCCCCCCCCAAAAAATGACATGCCAAATGTGGCATGTAAGGGGGTGAGGAGTGCTTAAAGAGGAAGTTCCACTTTTGGGTGGAACTCCGCTTTAAGTACGACAGAGTAACATTGATACAACTAGGATGCAGGCACTCTGACATCACCCCCTACAATGCAGGGCCAGCAGTCCTGCATTGTAAGTGAGGACTATAAGGGACCACTCACACGTTGTGGGGCAGAAAGGGGTTGGAAACTTCAGACATGAAATATGAACAAAGCATATCCCTCTATAGTGTGTGCTTGTCTCAATTAGGAGCACTAAATTTAATTTCTGTCTGCTGGCCCATTCCTGTTATCAGCATGAATCACTTCTGACATGTTTTCCTGACACCAAGAGAAAAAAGGTGACAAGGGAGGGACCTCCAGCTGATTGACAGCCTCAGCTCTGTTCCTGCTTGCTATGTGAAAGGGAAGTGGGGTGCCCCTTCTCTTTCCTTTCAATCAGCTCTCAGAGGTCTCCTCACTGAGCTCTGCAGAATGTAACTTCAGCTCTCCACCCCCTGTTTTCTGACAGCTCACATAAGCTTTATAAATTCTGCATTTTAAATGGCTGCAGAGAAGAGATGACTGCAGGTAAACAGGTACAACTTATGTAGGAGGATTTGTTTCATCTCTGTGTATCACTGGGTATATTTAAGGGCTTATAACCATTTTAAGGTAAGTAAAACTGCTCTTTAATAGTAACCTGGCTAAAAATAAGTATTCATAGTGGCAACCTATGCAGTAAATTGGGGGGGGGGGCAGTTGTCACCAAGGCACAATAGCTATAAAAGGTACTGTCAAAGTTTTAATCCCCTTCCCCATCAAAATGTGACCCCATTGGAGAGATTTACCATGACTTCCTGCCCTGACTGAAAGTGATGAGAAATCACCCCAACAGCAACATTGGCAGGGGGCTCTGAACTCTTTCTCCGCTGTGTCCAAAAAAAGTTATAGGCTAGGGTTGGGCTAAATAATTTCAGACAATCTGGGTTCGAACCCACCTGAGTCTGGACCTGTTCAGTATCCTCTTGGCTTCCTCGTTGGTGACTCCGAGCAGCGAGTCTTTATTGACGGAGACCAGCTGGTCACCTGGCCGAAGCCGTCCATCCTGAAAAAAGATGCCAGGGATGCTTAAAGAGGGACTATAGTTTTTATATATATATATATATATATATATATATATATATATATATATATATATATTATATACTACATATACATTTTCTTTCCTGCAACCACAGGAATGCATAAAGGTAAAAATCCTTCATCCTGCACAACCACTTTAAGTAAAGGCGTTAATGTAAGATGTTAAAGAGGAGTCCCCCCCAAGCAAAAAAATGAAAAGTCAGCAGCTACACATACTGTAGCCTCTCGTATTAGGACACTTACCTGTCCTGGAATCCCGCAATGTCGGCACCCCAGCCGATGTTTTCATTGGCTCTCGAGTGCTGCCGCCGCCATTCGTGGCAAGGGAACCCAGCAATGAAGCCTGTTGGCCTCACAGCCGGTTCCCTACTGCACATGCGCAAATGCACCTCAGCAAGATCTTTCAGAAGTGGAGACGGGTACCTGTCAAAAACAGGTACCCGCTCCCCCCCCCCCAAAAGGTGCCAAATGTGGAAGGGAGGTGGCTGATAAGTGGAGCTTCACTTTTGAGTGGAACTCCGCTTTAATGTTTTTTTGTTTTATTTTTATTTTTTAGTATAAAAGCCTCCATTTTTGATCAAAAGATCAGGTCCTTACTTTCCTTGACTGAGAATCTCTACAAGTGTTCATTTCTCTGCTTTCTATTATCTACTTTTCTCTTCTAAATACACCTTTAAAATCTTCACCGTGACCTTCTTTTCCCTCCCCATTCCACCCCCCCCTTTATTTATTTATTTATTCATTATTTTTTCTTCCCCTCTCTCTCTTTGTTCTTCTCTTGCCTTCTCTCTTTTCCCTTCTCTCTTTTTCCTTACTACCCTCTTTCTATAATATATATAAAAAAAATCTGTTAGATATGCACGGATCCAGGCAAGCCTGGGTATGTTTGACTTTTGTACATTTGTGTTCACTGTGCCTTGGGGTTTTGAGGGCATAGGTTCCTTTCCTGCGCCCACTTTCAGAATGCAAGAGGTCTCTTTATACCCATTATACCCAGTGGCGTTGCTAATGGGGTGCGGGGGGTGCGGGCCGCACCAGGGTGACACCCGCCAGAGGGGTGACACCTGTGGACAGTGCAGCGCTAACACTGCATAGACGCATACCCCTACACTGACCTGCTCTCACCGCGGACCGAACCCAAGCCGCCTCCCCCTGTTTACATCTACACAGGAGGGAGTCAGAGGAGGGACACACTGCTGTGTATGTGCCACGCTGTCTGAGGTCTGTACACTGTATGGTAATGTTGATGGACATGTGCAGGGGGGTGCGCTATGGGAGGAGGGTCTCCTAGCACAGGTACTGAGGGGGGTCTGCACTGGGGAAGGGGGGGTCTGCACTGAGGGGGGTCTGCACTGGGGAAGGGGAGTGTCTGCACTGAGGGGGGTCTGCACTGGGGAAGGGGGGTGTCTGCACTGAGGGGGGTCTGCACTGGGGAAGGGGGGTGTCTGCACTGAGGGGGGAGGGGTCTATTCTGATGGAGGGGGTCTGTACTGAGGGGGGACTACAGTTGGTGGAGGGGGGGTGACACCAATTTTTTTCGCACCGGGTGACACCAACCCTAGTGATGCCACTGATTATACCAAGTCCTTTCTTTTTGTTTAGTAAGACTTTTGACATTTCCGCACATGGATTTGGGTTGATCAATGTGTTACTGTATATTATACTGGATAGAAGGAAATTGCCAGCACACCGACGTAGCGAAAAGTCCTTTTATTGAAAAAATTGCAAAAATACACAAAAGGTACATGACACACACCACAAGAACACCAGCCGGGGCAAAGGTTGACACGTTTCACACAACTACATTGTGCTTACTTATGAGTAAGCACAATGTAGTTGTGTGAAATGCATCAACCTCTGAGTCCACCCTATTTTGAAGCCTATTAGAGCCTATGGCTCTAATCAGGTGCTTCAAAAAAACACCCCCGCCGCTGTAATTCATGCGCCCAGCGTCCTAAAAGGGGCCGGACACATAAATAGGGGGTGGCAGCGGCGGCCGTGGATAGATTCATGCTATGCATGAATCTATCCATTAACCATATAGGGGGTGGCATGGATAGAGGGGGCGGCGCCCATGCACCCCTAATGGACAGGCCGCCCCTGATGCACAATATATATGTAAATCGCTTAATAAATTGGAAGCGCTATATAAGTACCTGTGATAAATAAATAAATCACTCAGGCCAGAGTCGACTAAGTGCAGCTTTCTTACCCTGAAGCCGTCTCCATCTGGAAGAACCTCCTGTACGTAGACCATGGGCCCCTCCTGGCGATTGGAGCCGCCGCTGACCACAAGACCCAGGCCGGTAGACCGGAGGATGGAGATATGCTGGATTCCTGAGTCACTACAACAGACACAAGACAATAAGCTGAGATATTGTACATTTAAGCGGTGGAGACAAATAGATTTCCAACTACAAACTGCATATTAAGACTGTAGTAGCTTTGCACAACCTGCAGGTGTCACTGTGGCAAACAGAAAAGGTAGCAACTGGCAATCAACTCGTCAATTTATAGCATGGAAATAGTAAAAAAAAAAAAAAAAAAAAAAAAAGACACGCACATGCACCTAGTCACACTTATAAACTACATGCACCCTTATCATCCTTTAGTAATTTGAATCATCAACCATAACATTTCCAGATTGGTAAATTTCCCAGGTCAGGGATGCAGAAAGTGGCATAATAATGTGAGGTTCCTCCACTCAAACCACCCCCCCCCCCCACTAGCTCTTCTGGACAATACACAACAATAAACCACTTTTCTCTCCACCACGTTGACATGCTTTTTTTTGCATTGTGCAGCATGTCTACATTTTTCCTTGCCAACAGAATGGTTTAGGGTGCCTGGCGTAGGGTGGCCACCTCATCCCTTTAAACCTGAACACATATTACTTACACAGGTTCTGAGGCTAATTAAGGTGGTAATTAAACTCACTTGGTGCCTTATCTGCATTAAATTAGCCTCAGAACCTGTAATTAATATGGGTTTAAAGGGATGAGGTGGCAACCCTAGGTAAGGGGCACATGGACAGTAATTGTATTTGCTGTGTCCTTTCGATCAATGCAGTTCAATGCACTTAGTGTGAACGAGCCTTTAAGGATCCTACCACAACACTCACTTGCTGCACTGCATCTATGGAGGAGCAGCATAAAGTGGGATGTAAGGGGGACTCTGATTGTATATTATTAACCCTTTCAACCCCAGGCTTTTTATACCACTTCCATACCGGGCCTATTCTGGCACTTCTCTCCTACATGTACAAATCATCATTCTTTTGCTAGAAAATTACTCATAACCCCCAAACATTATATATGTTTTTTTAGCAGACACCCTAGGGAATAAAATGACGGTCATTGCAACTTTTTATCTTGCACGGTATTTGCGCAATAATTTTTCAAACGCCTTTTTAAAAAAAAAAAAAATGGTTTTATGAATTAAAAAATAACAAAACAGTAAAGTTAGCCCAATTTTTTTGGAAAATATGTAAGATTATATTATGCTGAGTAAATATATACCCAACATGTCACGCTTTAAAATTGCGCACACTCATGGAATGGCGCCAAACTTCGGTACTTAAAAATCTCCATAGGCGACGCTTTGAAACTTTTTACAGGTTACCAGGTTAGAGTTACAGAGGAGGTCTAGTGCTAGAATTGTTGCACGCGCTCTAACGCACGTGGCGATACCTCACATATGTAGTTTGAACGGTGTTTACATATGTGGGCGGAACTTATGTGTGCGTTCGCTTCTGAGCGCGAGCTATTGGGGACAGGGGCGTTTTAAAAAAAAATCTATTATTAATTTTTTTATTTTTCTTAATTTTTTTTATTTTTACACTTTTTTTTACTTTTTTTTTTTTTTATCACTTTTATTCCTATTACAAGGAATGTAAACATCCCTTATAATAGGAATGGTGTGTGACAGGTCCGCTTTATGGAGAGATGCGGGGTCAATAAGACCCCACATCTCTCCTCCAGGTTGGAAAGCATGAGATCGGTGAAAAATAAATCACCGATCTCATGCTTTCAGCCGCAATCTTGTTTACTTTTGGGAACCCGGGCGTGACGTCATCACATCGCGCCCGAGCCTCCGACGGTCATAGAGATGACTGGTGACCATCTGGTCACCAGTCATCTCTAAGCTCGTCATGTGACCCACCACCGGCGCCGGACGATTCTTTCTCCGAGCCCCCGATGCCACAGTAGAGCCCGGAGAGGCACCGGATGGCAGCGGAAGGGGGGGGGATGTCCCCTCCCGCCGCCTATAAGAACGATCATTCTTATCGTGCGCAGAATCGCCAGCAGAAGAGAAGGATATCTGAATGATGCCTTTAGCTGCAGGCATCATTCAGATATCCCCCCACAAAGTCCAGGATGTAATATGACACCTATCCGGAGGGAGAGAGGGTTCCTGCCGGCGTCATTTTACAATGGCCCGGTATGGAAGGGGTTAAACAAATATTCATGGGCTGAAAAAAGCCCCCATGTAGTGTTCCTATCACAGTCCCCCTTACTTCGGGGTTCCTATCAGAGTCCCCCCTTACATTAGGGTCCCCATCAGAATTCTTCCTTACATCAGGATCCCCATCAGAGTTCCCCAATCGGCAGCCTCTGCTGTCCTTAATCCTCAATCTGTGCACATTAAGGATAAGCCACTGACCCTAGCTGGGGGTGGAAAAACATTGCGTAGCAAGCTGTATGTAGCCCACACAGGCTGTAACCTGTAGACCCTTGCGATAAACGATAAAAACATCACCATATACAACCTATATAGAATATACTCCACCACCTTTTATACAAAATTATATTTCAAAAAATTGAATAAAAAAAAAAAAAATATCTATGGAGCTTCAGCCCATTAGGGTAAGTGGCAATGAGTAATATATTACAGTGAGAAATGCATAGTAAACAGCTTTTGGACTGTATTATCTGAATTTTAATAAATTATTTTGTGTAGCAAAATGTTCACAACATTCAAAAACGATAAATACTGCTATCACATATCTTTTCTTTGTGAATTGCAAAGAAACACTTTCTGGCAACAAACTGCAAAATATGGGTATTTAAGTAGCATTTATAGCAGGGGTCTCCAAACTACGACCCGTGGGCCACATTCAGCCCACTATAAGATTTTATCCGAGCTGTGGCCAGGGGCAGGGATATGTCCTCAATGTGCACAGATTGCGGATTTAGCAGGGGCTGCCTATGGTCTCTTCTTCGACCTGATTTAAGGGGGCTCTGACGAGGACCCAGATCTAAGAGGGGACTCTGATGGACACCCCAATATAGGGGAGACTCTGATGGGGACCCTGATGTAAGAGGGGGACTCTGATGGGGACCCTAATATATAAGGGAGTCTGATGGCGATCTTGATGTAAGAGGGACTCTAATGGGGACTCTAATGTAAGAGGGACTGGGGGGACCCCTAATATAAGGGGGACTCTGATGGGGACCCTGATATAAAGGAGTAAGTTCCAGAAAGAATACTATGTGGCAGCAAACTGAGATGTGTGCGACTCTGAAAGCATTAAAACCAGAGACAGCCAGATAACTAGCATCTTCAGAAGGGGCCACTAATGGCGGCTCACATTTATCTCTCACACAAAGTTTACTTTAAAATGTATCAATAGCCAATTTCCCATTGGGGAAATTTGCCTTCATTTTCTTTCCCTGAAAAAAACCCCAAGAAATTAAGGGAAACTCAGAAACGTGAAGAAAATCTAAAGCCCCCGTACACACGGTTGGACTTTTTGACAACAAACTTTGAAATGAGCAGGTTTTCCAAAAAAATCCGACCGTGTGTACGCTCCATCGGACAAACTTTTTTGGTTTTCATCGGACAAAAGCTCGCTCTGCAAACGGACAAACTTTTCGGCAACAAAAGTCCTACGGTGCAAAGTCCTATCGTGTGTACAGAAATCCATCGGACTTTAGTCCAAAGTACAAACACGCATGCTCAGAACCAATGTTAAAATCAACCAACAATAGCAGAAGTTGACCAAAGGGTGGCGGTAAAGAGCAGAAAAGAGCAGAAAAACCACGTGATTTGGTGAAAGTTGGCTGAAAAAGCCCTGCCGTGTGTATGCATACCAAGTTCACGGCCAACGCCCTGTGAACAAAAACCCACGGAAAAGTTTGTTTGAAGTCTGACCGTGTATATGAGGCTTTAGACAGCTGTCACATGAACAATGGTGTGAAACATGCATCAGAGATCTCCCTTTTATTAATGTAGAGCAGTGGCCTCCAAAACAAGGCCCACGGGTCAGATGCAGCCATTTGCATGCATTTATCTGGCCCCTGGGCCACTATTTCTCCCACTGATATGAAACACTATTCCTCCTACTGACACCAACGATAAGGCACAACAGTGGGCCATAATTCCTCCCACTGACACCCAATAATGGGCCAATGTTCCTCCCACTGATCAAAATGATGGAACACTATTCCTCTCACTAATACCAATTATGGGGCACGATTCGTCCCACTGACACCAATGATGGGGCACTATTCCTCCCACTGATGCCAATGATGGGGCACTGTTCCCCCCCACTGATACCAATGATGGGGCACTAATTACCCCACCGATACCAATGCTGGGGCAGGATTCCTCCCACTGACACAAATGATGAGGCACTTTTCCTCCAACTGACACCACAAAGGGGTACTATTCCTCCCACTGATACCAATGAAGGGGAACTATTCCTTCCTCTGACTCCAATGGGGCACTATTAATGCGGTTGTATACCCGCACAGAATTTTTTATTTTATTTTTTAAAACAAAAAACCTGTAAGGCAAAGGCATAATTATGAAATACTTACCGTACCTTAGAACGAGACGTCGGCATCTGATCCCGGGCCACGCCGAGGGAGCTGACATGTTCCCTCTGCATTTCTTCTGGGTTCGCGGCTCCGTGAGTGGCCGGAGCCGCAAATATGTTTTTTTCCCGGCAAGGTCTGGCAGCATCTGCCGGACCTTCATCCGGGCCTTCACAGCACATGCGCCGCTGACGTCAGCGGCTGCATGCAAAGTTAATATCTCCTAAACCATACTGGTTTAGGAGATATTAATTTTTCCTACAGGTTAGCCTTATTATAGGCTTACCTGTAGGTAAAAAAATGTAAAAAAGGGTATACAACTGCTTTAATAATTTTTTTACTCCCACTGACCACCAAGCCTGAGACATTGTTTAGTCTGACATTGGCGCATTTTCTACTCCCACTGATCACAGTCCACCCCCCAAGGATAGTAAACTGGTGTTGTAAAGATTCTAATCCTTTCCCACTCTATCCAAATCTATAGATACACAACACCACCAACCTAATGCCCTGTACACACGATCGGAATTTCCGATGGAAAAAGTCAGACGGAATTTTTTCATCGGATATTCCGACCATGTGTGTGCCCCATCGGACTTTTTTCCGTCTGAGTTTAGATAGAGAACATGTTCTCTTTTACTCCGATGGAATTCCGTCGGAATTCCGATGTGCTTTTGGCCGGACAATAGTTTGACCGTGTGTACAAGGCATAACATGTACAATGGGTCTAGTAATCTGATGCTGAAATTAATGAAGGTTCTTATTTCGGTTCCCCTTATTTAAAAATAAAATTAAAAAAAATGACAGTTATTTCCAGGTCAGTCAATAGATATGAAAATTACTGTCACAATGCAGAAAATAAAGATCCTTATAGCTTTGTGAATTGTATGTCAAGTTTGTGTTGGCACAAATAGTCAAAATTTTCAATCAAACAACCTCTGAATGTGGCCAAAGCAAGGAATCTCCTCCTTCAGTCCAAACATGGCTTAACAAAGTAGACCAGCCATTCTCAACCAGGGTTCCACCCAGAGGTGGCTAGGGGTTCCTTGAGCTGTGGCTGATTTACCTCCTGTTTGATGGTGCCGACATAATTCTAAGCCAATGCCACTTGGAGGAGCCAGTGGTATGACACCAATGATCTTTCTAGGGGGCCATTCTTACCACCACTGTAAAAAAGGGCATTCTTCTCACTGGCCACCAAAGTAAGGGGCATTGTCCCCACTAACTGAATGTGTTTTATTAGGGGTTCCCCGTGACCTGAAAATTATTTTAAGAGTTCCCCTGGGGTAAAAAGGTTGAGAAAGGCTGAAGTAGACAATATAAGAAGGTTGGAGGACCTGACCCACTCTCAAAATATAGATCAGGCCTATCCAATATAACATGGTGTAGTGGTTCCAGTTCACCCATTCAGATAAAGTTAAGCTCCTGTTGGCTGGGCAGGGCTGAAGTTGATACAGTACCTAGCTGTAGGCTTGTGCAATTTGTTTCGTAACGAATCGAAATTCGTCCGAATTTAGCAACTTTAAGACATTCGGAAGCATTCGAATTTCCGAACAAAGCAATTACGAATAAAACAGAATCCGAAATAAATTATGCCGCAAATAGCGAATGCCCAAATGTCTTCGGCATAATTCGTTATGAAAAAAGTTACGAATGTACGAATCCATACGAAGCACAATAACACTCACTCTGCTCTGCTCTCTGCTTCTCCCTCACCGTGCTGAACTCCCTCTCAAAATGGTGTACAGGGGCGGAGGCTATAGCCGCATGTAAAAAACGAAAGTAAAATACGAGATTTCTAATCCATTGGAAGCACAATAACACTCTGCTCTGCTCTCTGCTTCTCCCTCACCGTGCTGAACCCTCTCAAAATGGTGTACAGGGTCGGAGGCTATAGCCGCATGTAAAAAACGAAAGTAAAATACGAGATTTCGAATCGTTACAAATAACCGCTATGTATTTAGAAAAGTACAAATCCATTCGAAGCACATTATGCATAATAGTCAGCGTCGTCGTGAGAGAGACACAGAAAATTACGAATCAACGAACCCAAAAAAAGTTACGAAAGTAGGAGTTGTGTCCAGAATCAACGAAAAACAATGTACTCTCCTAAAAGTACGAATTATAAAGCAACGAAAAATTCAACGAAAAATGTCGCTTGCGAAAATACGAATTAGTCTGAACACGAAAAATCCCGTCTAGCAAAATTACGAATGATTACGAATCAACAGGACCGGAAAGAAACGAACCGAAACTAAACTAATTTTTCCATTGTGCACAAGAAACGAACCGAAACGGAACGAATTTTTCCGTTGTGCACAAGTCTACCTAGCTGTACCCAGCCATCCTCCAAATTCCTTCCATTGTCCCTATTTTCCATCCCTCCTTCGCCCACACCCTCCCCCAGCCATCATCTTACTTTGCCCCTCATTGGTTCTCCTACCCTCTTTCTTTTTCCTATCTGGGCTCTTGCTCAACCATCTTATCCCACCTCCCCATACCCAATTCTAACAACTTTAGCCCCCACTCCTGTCTAACTCTATATCTATAGACCAGAGGTCTCCAAACTTTCGAAACAAAGGGCCAATTTATGGTCCTTCAGACTTCAGGGGGGCCAGACTGTGCCCAGTGGGAGTAGAAAAGGTCCTGATGTCAATGGGAAAAACAATGCCCCATCTTTGGAGTCAGTGGAAGGAATTGTGCCCCATAATTGGTGTCATTGGGAGGAATAGTGCCTCATCAATGGTGTAATTGGGACCATTATTGGCATCTATGGGAGGAATTGGGCTTCATTGTTGGTGTCTTTGGGGCCCATCGTTGGCGTCATTGGGAGAAATTGGACCCTATTATTGGTGTCATTGGGCCCCATTGTTGATACCTATGGCAGGAATTGGGGCCCATCGCTGGCATCATTTGGTGTCATTGGGAGGGATTGTGCCCCTTCATTGGTGTCAGTGGGGGAAATGTTGCCCCACTGTTAGTATCAGTGGATAAAATAATGCCCCAAGGGCCGGATAAAGGCAGGCAAAGGGCCACATGTTGCCCCCGGGCCGCAGATTGGAGACCACTGCTATAGACTACCACATGCAGGACTTTTCCATGACTGCACCCCATTTCTGATCAATACTTATAATTTAACTGTATGCTACATGATAACTAAATAAAAAAATGTAAAAATAAAAAAAAAGATAAAAAGCTGTTATTCAGAAACCATCAAATAGATCTTGTTGGAATATTAACGCCTTTGTAGAAATGTCATAAAAATGATAGAAGTGGATGCCCTGTGCAGCTTTAAAAATAAGCAGAACAGTTGGAATTGACATTTGCCCAAAAAAAAAAGGTACCGTAATTCTGGACATTTCTACACGGGCCCTTGGCGCACTGTACCTTGCCATGGAATACGGTGAAAGGCTGCTCGTGCCTCCAAACTGACTATGGCAGCTGCCGGGACTCTGCAGCAAAGGACTCTGGGAGCGGGACGAGGACTCAGAGGATGTGCTTTCCAGATAGCGACCTATTTCATAAAGAAGGAAAAAAAATGGTGATTCACAGCAACCCATCAGAATGAATTCACTGATCTACGTGGCAGTAGTTATATATTTTTTTCTCTAAACTGATAATAGGGTATTGTGTCCATTTTACATAGTTAGGTGTTCCTGTAAAAATCCTGAAAAAAAAAAAAACCTGACATCTACAGTAAATAGCGTAGCAATATACAAATAAAACGTGCATTGTGCGCAGCTTGCTTCATGATTCCAGCAAACGTAACAGAATTAGAATGTTTGGAAAAAAATTAAAAGTCATGTGACCTGTCAAAGTTATGTGACTTGAGAAAGTGGATAGGATGCATTGAGATCTTATGTGTTATTTTTATATCATTTTACTATTATTATTGTATTATTCACAATAAGTAGGGCGGCAATGGTTCCAATGTAGAATAAAAAAAAACTAATATTGGGCTGGCAGCTCCTTCACACCTCAGGGCTTCCATGACCACCTCGGGTTGTGATAGGAACGACCAGATTTAGAATTAATTATCACACTCAAATATAATAGATTGTTTGCAAAGTCAACTCGTTTTGGAGGCCATAACTCCCTTCATCAGGGCTAGCGTAATACAAAAGATAAAAAATAATAAAATCTTCTTACATATAAATACTTGTAACACATGATTCACACAGTTCAGACATGATAAAATAATGTAAAGATACATAGAAGCATGATTTTTCTATTACCCCCCCCCCCCCTCCTTCTGATCAATTAGGGTTCATTCACACAAGCAGCCTGAGGGTGGTAAAGGTAAGAGATTGAGCAGTGGTTTTACTGCCCCCTGACTGCCCACCTAAACACAGATATGCAGATAGGGTGACCACATTTCCAAACTACCATTCAGGGACACCCTCCCTTCCCAAAAATCAGCTTGTGCTGTAACGAATCACAGCACAGTGATTGGACACAAGAGGCGGGATTTATGATTTCTCCAATCACAAGCAGGGGGCGGGGATTGTGCTCCTCCAGGCATTCCCGGCCAGGACAAATACTGTCAGTGAGTAAAGCGGTGATTTGTTGCCCTTTTTTGGGGGCATCAGATTGGCCCGGGGGGGTGGCTGTGTCAGTTTCATTTCTGGGACACTGTATTGTCCTGGAATGAATGTGCCCGGGACAGACCTGCAAAATGCGTGACTGTCCCGGGGCAATCCGGGACACGTGCTAAACACCCTATAAAATGCAAACGCACAAGGCTGTACAGATGCCAGGGCCCACGATGCTTTGCATAAACCCCCTTTTGCATTTGGCTGGCAGTGCCACTGCCGAATGTAACCCACTTAAGTAAATGGGGCTGCACTACAACCATCCTGCAACCGTGGTTACGGCTCAGTGGGTCGGCATTTTCCGGTTTAAAAACAGGCGGTGACATGTCGCCTCCTCGCTGCCTGTCAAACGCCCTCTGAAAAGTGATCCAAAGCAGATTGCTTTTCAGAATGGTGCCAATGGTTGTTGTCCATTTGAATAAGCGCTAATAATATGATGAATATAATATCTTTACACTTTTATTTTTTTTATGTCTAAACTGTTTAAATCATGTTTTATAAAATAACATTTTATTATGTTTATTGTTTGTGTTACCTGTTAGCCCAGAGGAAGGGGGGTCGGGGGGGGGGTGCAATCCCCAAAACACGGGATTTGCCAACAAGCTACCATTAGTATACTGAGTTGAATATTTTTTAATTCACTCAAAGTTATGTGACTGGCCTCTCCCCAGCCATGGAGCTCTCTGTGTTAAGCAGAGGGAACACTGTGGCATACTAAAGCTTGCATTTTATAAATGGGCTGTAAAATGTGGAGCAATACTGGGGTGTATAGTGGAGAGCTGCTCTTCATTATAAATGGGCCCCTTTGTGCTCAGTGGATACTCTTAATTAGGAAGTGCAGCATCTTACTTACTGCCGTGCAATATGGGAGAACTCCGAGATGACCCGTCACTGTGGGAGCTGCATTTCTCCAGCAGTTCTGAGAATTCCTTTCTGAAATATTAGAAGAGAAGGTGTCATGTTTGGAAGTTACATTGTAGCATCACCATTTTATTTATTTACAAAAATGTTTTTTCTTCACTTTGCACATTTTTTTTTTTTTAATTAGTTCTTACATTGACTTTGACGGATCAATTATTTAACCACTTGCCGACCACCCACAGTACATATACTGCGGCTGGTTGGCTCTATTGCGGAAAACGACGTACCTGTATGTTGTTTCATGTAAGATACTGTGGGCACGCCTGCCCAATGCATGCCGATCACTCCACAGAGAGACAGAATGCGGATCTGCCTATGTAAACAAGGCGGATCCCCATTCTGACAGAGGACAACCTAGAGATCCGCTGTTCTTAGTGATCAGGAACAGCGATCTCTCTGTTGTTCCAGTGAGCCCATCCCCCCGCACAGTTAGAACACACCCAGGGAACACAGTTAACCCTTTGCTCGCCCCCTAGTGTTAACCCCTTCCCTGCCAGTGTAATTTATACATTGATCAGTGCATTTTTTTAAGCACTGATCACTGTAATAATGTCACTGGTCCCCAAAAAGTGTCACTTGGGGTCAGATTTGTCCGCCGCAATGTCGTAGTCCCGCTAAAAAACGCAGATCGCCGCCATTACCTGTAAAAACATAAAAAAAAAAAAAAAAAGTCCATAAATCTATCCCCTATTTCAGGGATATGCAATTAGCGGACCTCCAGCTGTTGCCAAACTACAAGTCCCATCATGCCTCTGCCTCTGGGTGTCATGCTTGATGCTGTCAGAGTCTTGCTATGCCTCATGGGACTTGTAGTTTGGCAACAGCTGGAGGTCCGCTAATTTCATATCCCTGCCCTATTTTGTAGACGCTATAACTTTTGCGCAAACCAATGAATATACGCTTATTGTGATTTTTTTACCAAAAATATGTAGCAGAATACATATCGACCTAAACTGATGAATACATTTGTTTTTTTATATATGTTTTGGGATATGTAGTATAGCAGCAAGTAAAAAAAAAAAGTCTTGTTTTGTTTATAGCTCAAAAAATTTAAACCGTAGAGGTGATCAAAGATCAAATACCACCAAAAGAAAGCTCTATTTGTGGGAAAAAAAGGACGTCAATTTTGTTTGGGTAAAACGTTGCATGACCGCGTAATTGTCAGTTGGTCAAGCGACGCAATGCCGTATCGCAAATAATGGCCCGCTCACTAAGGGGGTAAATCCTTTCCGGGGCTGAAGTGGTTAAAGAGGAACTCCAGGTATGGAATGAATCCCATGAATGAAAGCCGAGCCAGGGACAGTCAGGCTGTGGAGGAAAGAGCTAGAGCAGTGGTTCTCAACTCCTGTCCTCAGGACCCACTAAAGCGTTGACAGGCTGTTGTCAGAAAATCCGACCGTTTGTACGCTCCATCGGACAATTGTTGTCGGATTTTCCACGGACAAATGTGGGCTAGCATGCTTTAAAATTGTGTGTTGTCGGATTTTCCAATCGTGTGTACACAAGTTAGTCGGACAAAACTACAAACACACATGCTCAGAAGCAATGCTCACCATAACACAATATTAGCAGAAGTTTCCCAAAGGGTGGCGCTAAAGAGCTGAAAAACCACGTTGTTTCGTGTTTGCCGTTTGTATGCAAGACAAGTTCCTGGCCAACGCCCTTCGGACAAAAGTCCGCAGGAAATCCGATCGTGTGTATGAGACTTAACAGGCCAGATTTTAAGTATTACCTTGGAGAGATGCAGACTAGAATATTGCAATCACTGAGCAGCAAATGATATCACCTGAGGCTGTGATGTATTTCACTTATCCTGCAAACCTGACCTGTTAGTGGGTCCTGAGGACAGGAGTTGAGAACCACTGATCTAGATGATGCTGCACAGCTCCCAATTGTCCCTGATTTCTAGGGACTGTCCCTGATTTGGAGCAATGTCCCTCTGTCCCTCATTCCTCCTCATTTGTCCCTTCATTTTGGTCTGATCTATATATAAAAAAAAACACTTTTTATCTATCAAAAAGTGTATTCCAGCGCTAAACCTTTCATCTGATTTCTAAATTGCTGCATTTGTAAATTCTGAAAGCCAATATAAAGTAATAGTAGTGGAAAAAAAAAAACTTTTTTTTTTTTGTACAATTCTCCTTTAAGGGGGCGTGGCAAGAGGTGTGTCCTATGCCTGCATACTTTTGCTGATAGGTGTCCCTCATTCCCATTTCCAAAAAGTTGTGAGGTATGGATGCTGGAAGTTCACCAGTCAGGAAATGAGGCTCAATCTGACTTGCTGTAGCTTTTAACCACTTGCTTACTGGGCACTTAAACCCCCTTCGTACCCAGACCAATTTTCAGCTTTCAGCGCTGACGCACTTTGAATGACAATTGCGCGGTCATACAACAATGTACCCAAATGATATTTTTATCATTTTTTTCCCACAAATAGAGCTTTCTTTTGGGGGGTATTTGATCACCTCTGCGGTTTTTATTTTTTTGCGCTATAAACAAAGAGTCAGAAAATTTTGAAAAAAAAACACAATATTTTTTTACTTTTTGTTATAATAATATTCCAATTTATTTTAAAAAAAATATTTTTTTTCTCAGTTTAGGCCGATACGTATTCTTCTATATATTTTTGGTAAAAAAAATTGCAATAAGCGTATAGTGATTGGTTTGCGCAAAAGTTATAGCGCCTACAAAATAGGGGATAGAATTATGACATTTTTATTATATATTTTTTTTTTTACTAGTAATGGTGGCGATCTGCGATTTTTGTCAGGACTGCGATATTGCGGCGGACAGATCAGACACTTCTGACACTATTTTGGGACAATTCACATTTATACAGCGAACAGTGCTATAAATATGCATTGATTACTCATTACTGTATAAATGTGACTGGCAGGGAAGGGGTTAACACTAGGGGGCGATAAAGGAGTTAAGTATGTTCCCTATTAGTGATTCTTACTGTGTGGGGGGAGGGGACTGACTGGGGGAGGTGACCGATCTGTGTCCCTATGTACAAGGGACACACCATTGGTCTCCTCTCTCCCTGACAGGACGTGGATCTCTGTGTTTACACACCGAGATCCACATCCTGCCTCTGTAACAGCCGATCGCGTGTACCTGGCGGACATCGCGGCCACCAGGCACGTGCATCGGCATCACGTGATGCGGCGGGCACAGCTGTTCCCCCTCGGCGGCGCGCGGGGGGATGTAAACATAGCAGGACGTCCATGGACGTCCACCTGGCACTTGAGAGCCGCGCTGCAGACGTCTTTCGTCTCAAGTGATAATGCACATTGTGAGAAGCTCACAGTGTGCATTGAAATCAGAGTAAATTGTTTCAGCCCAAGAGAGAAGCCTGTACAACTGTGCAAGATTGAAGCAAAGGCTGAAAGTCAGCTTTAAAATGACAAGTGGGCTTATCAAAGTGGACCTGTAATTAAATTTGATCTTAAAATGAAATTGCTGTTTTGGGCGCCCACCTGTGTCCCATTAGGTTTAAGCATTTGGTGACATTTTATCTGCAGAAGGCGAAGACTGGAGTTCAGCTAACCATCCCCTGGTCCCCATGGCTGTGGAAGGGTTAAGGGCTCTTGTCGTTCCCTCCGGTTGGGAGTTATTTTTATTATTTGATGGTCAGCAAGCAGATCTGTCAGCAGAACCAACGAGCAGAGCCGATTACACCCCAGGGGGTCTGTCTGTCGGATCAAGACACTTGGCCTTTATCCCATAATATGCCCTGCGGATAAAGAGCGCACACTGTGCTGGGGGATTGGTCGCCATTTTTCGATGCTTTCAGTACAGCTTTGTTCTTCAACCATAAGCAGACAAATAAAGAAAGTGTGCAAAAGTAACCTTATTTTTTTTCCCTTTCTATTTTAGTCTCCTGGCGGGGATTCTCAATGATTCCATTCGAATTTCCTGCCTGAAACTGGTTAGGGATATCCGCCGGCAATCCTCCCCATAACACTATACCAAATTATCATCTGCCATATGATAATGTACACAAAGCACACCAAGATTTAAGGCGGAATACACATGATAAATATGTTTAGACAATATTTGCTTATAGCGGCATTACATAACAGTTACATTTTATCCTCAAGGTTTTCATGGAATATCTGCTCTACGTAAAAGAAGATGCATACCGACAGAGATGTTCTCCTATTTTTTGGGGGGACTTTTAAGGCACTTGAATTGAACAAAAATATATATGAGAAGTGAAATGCGTAAAAACAGAATTTATTGGTACATCAACATATAAAAAGAAGAGACATGGCTAACTAGGCTACTATTACACCAACTGTGAAATGTATGAAAAATATGATGAATCTTCCTTCACCCGAAGCGTCTCGGAGAGTTTGCGTCTCCTTCATCAGGGGTATGATGGACTGGACCAGTGGCGGTGCGTCCATAGTGGGCGCAGGAGCGCCGCCCCCTCTCGCTCCTGCGCCCGTCACTCACAACAATACATAGGTTCATGCATTGCATGAACCTATGTATTGTTGCCGCCGCCGCTGCCGCCCACTATTCAGATGGCCGGCCCCCTGTTGAGCGCCGGCCATCTGAATAACAGTGGCTGGTTGGTGTTTGGAAGTGCCTATCAGAGCCAGCGGCTTTGATAGGCTTCCCGATTACAGCCTGAGGGCTGTAATTGGCTTCCAAATGGCTAACCAGAGGACACACGGGGGGTGGGTTCCCTGGTTAACACTGACAGGCGTTTCAGCCAATCAGGTTCACCAGGTCTGGTTACCAGTAACCTGATTGGCTGAAGGGACATCGAGGTGGGAGAAGACATCGAAGACGGAAGAACGACGGCGCTGACCCAAGGAAGGTAAGTGCAGGGCTGGGGGGACAAACTGGCTGCATTTGGGGGGAAACTGGCTGTATTTGGGGACACACTGGCTGTATATGGGGACAAACTGGCTGCATTTGGGGACAAACTGGCTGCATTTGGGGACAAACTTGCTGTATTTGGGGGGAAACTGGCTGTATTTGGGGGGAAACTGGCTGTATTTGGGGGGAAACTGGCTGTATTTGGGGGGAAACTGGGGGGAAACTGGCTGTATTTGGGGACAAACTGGCTGTATATGGGGGAAACTGGCTGCATTTGGGGACAAACTGGCTGTATATGGGGACAAACTGGCTGTATATGGGGGAAACTGGCTGCATTTGGGGACAAACTGGCTGCATTTGGGGGGGGGAACTGGCTGCAATGTGGGGGGGGGGAAACTGGCTGTATTTGGGGGGGAAACTGGCTGCATTTTAGGGGGCAAACTGGTGGCGTTCAGGCACAGTGGCTGCGTTTAATGGGCACAGTGGCAGCAATTGATGTTTTTTTTTTTTTCAGTTTGTTTGCGCCCCCCCAAAAAAATTTTGAGCACCAGCCGCCACTGGACTGGACATTTATCCTCTATGCTCAAAAACTGGTGATTTACCACAAACGCCATCACCTATGAGGCTCTCTAGCTAGAAGCCCCACTATATCATCCATATTGGGGAATACACGTTCCAGACTTGTAATAAGGCCAGGGGTTGGCTCTCTAAGGTCTCAGTGCTACCTGCTCCATCCATATAGGTGGTGTTCTCTCCTCTTCTTTGACTCTGAAACATAATGATATTACACACTATAATATGATGGGCAAGAGTACAGATTCTTTCAAACTTTGTTTTTAACTGAAACATGGCATGTCTACATACAACAGCACTTGATTGACTATATGATACTCCTCATACCCCTGATGAAGGAGACGTGATCTCTCCGAGACGCGTCGGGTGGAGGAAGATTCATCATATTTTCATACATTCCACAGTTGGTGTAATAGTAGCCTAGTTAGCCATGTCTCTTCTTTTTAAATGTTGATGTACCAATAAATTCAGTTTTTTTGCATTTCACTTCTCATATATATTTTTGTAATTCAAGTGCCTAAAAGTCCCCAAAAAATAGGAGAAATGTGATTTCAGAATGCATGCTGCTAGTATCAGTGTGAAGAAGAGGAGCTACTTAAAGTGGAACCCCAGATTCTTTTTTCTTTTTCTAGTTTCTAACCCCTCCTTACCATCTCCATGCTTCAACCTTGCCCCTGACTTCCTCCTTGGTCCAGTACCGGTGGCCCTCTTTGGGGGGAAGATAATTTTTTCCAATTCCTATGAGCCCAGCCTGTCATTTACATCCCCTTTCCCCAGGGGCACATCATCACGCTGACTTGGCTCACAGTACTCCAAGAATGAGCACCGCTTTCATGAGTTCTGCTCAGTCCTGGAAGAATTGGCTGAACTAAGGCTCTATTTTTTTTATCATGAAGGTGGTACGTCCGCGCACTTATTTAACTCCTAGAGTCTCGCAGGGCAAAGTATATTTATTGCATGCATGCCAGGTCAGATTGATCCTGTTAGCCCAAAGCTAATTTTACAGAATTATGTTGTAGCATCCTCCTAATATGGAGTAGGTTGCTAGCTAAATTTAGTTTGGCTCCTCTGTCATCAGTGCAGCAGGGGTTGATTGCTTAGGGCTGCTCAGTGTTTCACAGGCTGCTGTTCTTTTGCTTCTCCCTGTCTTCTAGAGCAGTGGTCATCAATCCTGTCCTCAGGGCCCACTAACAGGCCAGATTTTATGTATTACCTTGGGGAGATGCAGACTAGAATACTGCAATCACTGAGCAGCAAATTATATCACCTGTGATGTATTTCAGTTATCTTGCAAACCTGGCCTGTTAGTGGGCCCTGAGGACAGGGTTGATGAAAACTGTTCTAGAGGACTCTATAAGTATAGTAGAAGGAAGGACAAAACAGCAGGCAGCGTGAATATTTATGAGACGCCAGCCAATCCCTGGGGAGGTGTGCCCAGAAGGTGGTGAGAGAGCTCATAAATAGTATGAGGCCTGAGCAGCAAGAGCAGAGTTCCTGGGTCCAGTCCTGCAGGTTGAGACTTCTGTGGAGGGGTTCTGCCCCTCGGGCAACTTTCTGGAAGGATCTGTGAGGAAGATACAGAGGTTCCAGCTAGCCTTAGCTGAAGAGCCTATTAGCAAGCTGAAAACTAAGGATCAAGTTGGGTCTGGAGAAGTTCACTGGAGAGAGCCAGCAAAAAGTTGGTGGGAATAAGTCCATCTGTCCTAGGGTGAGTCTGCATCTCCCTCACTAGGAAGAGCCAGGTGGATATAGGCAGGAGGCAACCAAAGATCCTGTGGCTAGTGGATGTGTGTAGCTTTTAAACTCTGGAAGGATTACAGGTCACCATTAGCATAGAGATCCTGTGGGACATTCAGTAGTTGTGCAGTGCAGCCAGTGGTTTCGGCTTGTGAAGTGCAGCCAGAAATTGAGGAGTCTATGACTAATTTCTTAGAACTAGGATTGTGAACATGGGTGCATTCCTAGTTCTCTGCTGCAACATTAATTACCATTCTCATGGGACAGGGAATTGTGCATGAAGACGTATTGCAGTTACATCTGCCCTGTCAGATATGCATGATAATAACTGTATGCTTTTTAGATCTTCTTCTGTTTGGAGTTTATTGGACAAGTTCTCAGTATTTCACGGAAGGTTCTCTTTATAGCCTAATTTCTGCATATGTCCTTGTTTCAAAGGACAAAGAACAGTGTCCTAAGCCATGAACATGTCTTAAGCTTCCTTTGGTTTGTAGCGGCCACGTCTGCCTGGACGTCACTGGCTCCCTCCTGACAAGCGATGCCAGTTTGCGCAGATGGCAGGCTAAATTAGGATAAGGTTCAGAAGTCGGCTTCAGACAAGATAAGCGGGAGGACTCTGGGAGAATTAGACTCAAGTTTTCTAGAAAGTCTACAAATCCAAGACACCATAACCTCGCTAAGAAGGGAAACAGCTGTTCTCATTTCTCCTACACCCAAGGACGACACTGCGCTTCTCTAGTCCAAACCACAAGCCTGCTTAAAGCGCAAATACGGAAATGAAACATTTGTGTACCAAATCATTCAAATGTAATGTAGATCCTCTTGTGGTCTCTCGACTCCTGCTATGCAAAACTGTGTGTTTTAGGGGATTAGGGGATGGCAATACAAGAGAGGAAAGCTTTTCAGAAACAATTACACCATGGTCATTTCCAGGGTGCCCTTTCCTAGCATCTACTTGCCAACAGGTGTGGACCTCAGTCTCTAGGGCCTCAAGACTGTCAGTGCGTCTGTAGGGACCCTATTCCAATTTTAACGTTTGCAGCTAGGCTGTAGCCAGCCTGAGCTTTATTTATGTTATTTGGGATTGTTGGGTTTCTCCTAAGCCCAGGGACACTGCTTCTGAGACATGTTCTCCAGTGGACAGAGTGAGAAGACACAATGTATTGGGTTATGAATATTTATTCTGTCTTGGCCAGTCACTGAGTTGACCAATCACTGAGTTTATTCCATGATATTTTTAGAGACCCTCTAGAAGGGTCCTTGCCCATTAGGCTCTGCTTGGTGAGGATGTGTGTAACAGGGTCCTTCTTCCCCTGGCTGCAGTCTGGGGAGGGTGTAGGGAGGTCCAGTCTTTGCCTCTCATGTCCGTTGGCTGAAAGAGGAAGTGAAAGCCAAGAAAGGGTGTATTGTTTACTAGCTGCCCATCTGGACCAAGGGTGTCCTAAACTAGTGTGTGGCAGAGGCAAAAAACTGAGAGGTGGCCACCCGTCCAGGCCTGCAGAATTTACACTAGCCTGAGACAGACAAATAAAGAGTTTCAGAGCTGGTCTATAGCTGAGGTCAAAAGACAATGGAAGATAATAGCCCACCTGAGCCTAAAGTCCATTGAGCAGAGGGATTATGGCTGCTGTGTTTTTTTGGATCCTCTACTTTTAACACTCTCTCCTTAAGACAATTGAGTCAATACAGTAAAAGAAAAGGACGGAAAGATCTGAAGTCTGCTTGCTTGTAGCCATTGGTCAGTGAGTTATTTGGGTGTAGATACAGGGTGAGTCACCATTAAGAAGGCAGGAAATCCCCAAGAAAATCCAGCAGCTCCTAAGGGGCCTACACTTCCAACTCAACATACTTCTTTTTGTCATGGGCAGGACCTCACCATGGGCTCAGCACCAATCTACTAGTGCCTCTCTAGTTCTGGAGAGAAAACCACCCATCCTTCTCTCTCTAGGCCCCATGGGGTGGGTGGGGTGGATTGTTTAATTCCCAAAATGGAGATCACTAGATCAGGATACCCCAACCCCAGATTCCCATGGCCTTGCTGCTCTTCCTCTGATGCCAACCAAACTTTCAATATCTCTATAGCCAATCTCATGCTTTATGGTGCCATTGGAGTCCACACAGCTTAAATGCTCTTGCAAAAGCTCTTTTACCGTTTCTCTTCCAATGTCCAAACAAAATACTTCCTCACTTTTAATTCATAAATAAATGTAAAAGTGATAATATCAATCAGTTATAAGTAAATACTTGCATTTCTTAACTACTAGTGATCTGACAAATTCTAACCTGGGACCCTCTTTACGGGATTGATACTTTTCTGAGCATTGCCAATTATAGTGCCTACCCAAACTCCATTTTGGAGTGATAACTTCCCACCAACTGATGCTGATTCCAAGTCTGCAGTTAAAGTGAACCTTTCGGTAACTTTATAATATTCCATGAATAAATTACTGACATTTCACACTAGACAGCAATGGTATAATTTTTTAGGAAGCCTCCCCCTTTTATAATTAAAAATACATCTTTCAGCTCCATCCTAATGACGCAACGTCGTTGCCTATTGTCAGGGGGTGTACTGTGATCTCTGTGAGGGGTAATAAATGCTTGGGAGTGATACATTTACAAATGACTTAGGTCCAGTAAAGTTCAAATAAAGCATCTATATCATGATGAAGACACGTGTAGCCATAACACCATGCACTGTGCCTTCATTATAAAACACAATTGATCATTGGTTTGTTCATTTCAAACAGCGGGGCTCCTCTGCAAGATAAACTTTTATTTCACTGGTCAGGTCAGTTTATTCCGGCAGAGCAAAGTGTTGATCATCTGTTCACTGTGAACAGGCCCAACTCACTGCCATTCCATGTTCAGGTGAACTAACTCACTCAACACTTAATAATAATAATGTATTATCCTGATTAAGATTAAAGATATACATAGCAAAGAAAGTTAAAAATAACACTTACCTTGCCTCATCATCCCGAGCAATGATGAGTCTCATGTAGCTGGAGGCTGACGCAGCCCGCAAAATGTCTACAGCTCTGTGAATAGGAAACACCAATGAGTGACAGACATGTAGAATTAACAAGCAGCAATGTTGATGATGCTAGGGATATTATTATTATTATTATTATTATGAGGTCAGACAGTATGGTTACAATACAATTCAATACAGGAGGAATCAGAGGATACATAAAACATACAAGAGGAGCGCCAAACCAAATGGTGAATGAGTCCAAATTTCTTTACTGGTTCATCATAGGATCACATAAAACAGTTGACGTGTTTCGGGGCCAACAGCACTTCTTCCCCCCTTTATCAGAGCTCAGTGAACTTTAACAAGGCTTTGATGGACTAAAATCAATAATCAGATATATCGTTACTTGCTGGTAGATGAGGAGAAGAGTTGTGCAACATTCGTCGGTATAAGCTGAGACAGTAAACTAAAGTTCTATTTAAATATCTATTTAACTGGGTCCATCTTAGCCTTAATGAGATTGACTGGTTCACTAAACCCTGATGAAGCTCTTATGAAGGGAAGTTTTGTGAGCCCCATAACGCGTCAGCTGTTTTAGGATGAACATATGATCTGGTCTGGCACTCTTTATTGTATGTTTTATGCTACAAATTTTTGGGGTTTCCTCCTGGAGGGGAACCTTTTATGTGAACATCCTTTCCAGAGCAAGTCAGCTCTTTACATATAATATATTTATTTTTTCAGGTAGTGCCAGCACCTCCTGATGTCTTTTTGGGGTACTAGTGATATGAGGGATTGAAGGCCAGTCCAGTCCTACCAATGGTGGGGATGAATTCATAGACCAGCCTTCTCCCAGTGTTGTCTTACACCAGGGGTTGTCAACTTATGAGGTGATTAGGTTTTGTTGAAATTCACCCTATTCATCTATATCAGGGGTGCCCAACCTTTTGAAGAGCGAGGGCTACTTAAGCGACTTAGTAACTGGTCGCGGGCCACAATGAGCAGAGCGGTTGGACGGGATGCAGAGCGGACACAGACACGGACACAGCCAACTATACTCTTTTTTTATCGGATTGGAGGTAGGACACAAGTCGGTTTACGTCTGCCACTTCTTAGAGGTGCATGGAAGTCAAATTGGGTCAGACTGACCCCGTGAAAGGGGCCCAAGGCTGCTTTCACACTGATGCGCAAAACAACGCAGTGTACCTTTGGCTTTCCTGCACTTTGCAATAGACTTCTATTATATTCTGCAGGTTTGGTGCACTTTCCTTTCAGAAAGCTCACCAAACTCGCAGGTAATAACAGAAGTCTATGGCTCAGTGCAGGTAACCTGCAGATCAGTTTGAAAGGAGCCCAGTAACCACTGCAGAAGAGATATGCCCAGATAGACACAGTGATTTTAGTAATAAAATGACCTTTAATAACAGTATTGTATTCTATTCCATCCCAGAGCAGGAGGTCGTGGACCACATCAGAGGGCTACTGGTTGGGCACCCCTGATCTATATGATGTATGAGTGTTATCACTTGCAATGGATGCCAATTGTTCTAAATTTAGCATCTTAATCCTGCATCTTGGACCTCATTCCTGCTGATGATGTTGTGTCCAGGCCCATGTACTGGGATCAGTCAGTGCTGGGACAAGGTCATCCAGCACCCAGGGCAAAGATACCAAACTGCGCCCTCCTCCCCATTTATGATGTGCAAGCGTAGGGGATCCTATGCCCAGCAGTCACTCCTTTGTCAAAATCAGTGGCGTCACTAGGGTTGTTGTCACCCGGTGCGAAAAAAATTGGTGTCACCCCCCCTCCACCAACTGTAGTCCCCCCTCAGTACAGACCCCCCTCTCTCAGTATAGACCCCCCACTAAGTATAGACCCCCTCCATCAGAAAAGACCCCTCCCCCTCAGTGCAGACACCCCCCTTTCCCAGTGCAGACCCCCCTTCAGTGCAGACACCCCCCTTCCCCAGTGCAGACCCCCCTCAGTGCAGACACCTCCCTTCCCCAGTGCAGACCCCCCTCAGTGCACACACCCCCTTCCCCAGTGCAGACCCCCCTCAGTGCAGACACCCCCCTTCCCCAGTGCAGACCCCCTCAGTGCAGACACTCCCCTTCCCCATTGCAGACCCCCCTTAGTGCAGGCACCCTCCTTTCCCAGTGCAGACCCCCCTCAGTACCTGTGCTAGCAGACCCTCCTCCCATAGCGCACCCCCTGCACATGTCCATCAACATTAAAATACAGTGTACAGACCTCAGACAGCGTGGCACATACACAGCGGTGTGTCCCTCCTCTGACTCCCTCCTGTGTAGATGTAAACAGCTGGAGGCGGCTTGGGTTCGGTCCGCGGTAAGAGCAGGTCAGTGTAGGGGTATGCATCTATGCGGTGTTAGCGCTGCACTGTCCACAGGTGTCACCCCTCTGGCGTGTGTCACCCTTGTGCGGAACGCACCCCCGCACCCCATTAGCAACGCCACTGGTCAAAATCACTGCCCCCATCCCTACAGTAAACCATTGCACCCATGGCAGTTGTCCCCACTGCCCACCCCTTGTCCAGGCCCTGATCACAGGTACTGAGCATAAAACATAACCAATAAAACATGACAAAAAAAAAAATCCTTATAAATTTAGGCTGAAATGTATTCTGCTACATGTCTCTGGTAAAAAAGCTCAACAAGGCACGCATTATGGTAATCAGGGGCAGCACATGGGCAGTCCCTGCATAATTAGAGCCAGGGTTTGAGTGGGAGACCCTAAGGCGAGATCTGGGCAGGACTGCCTGGCTACTAGACAGGCCCAAGACTAACTGTGGTCAAGGTTACCTATGTCTCAGGGACTGGGACCGAAATGTTGGCAAGTATATCTTGCACATATCTCACTTAACTTTAGGACTTACAAACTGCCACAAAAAAAGTCTATAATTTGTGCAGCATGACCCGCCCCTTACCTCTCATTGGACACTTCCAGCAAACTTTCTCCATTCACTTCCAGAATCTGATCTCCAGGCTGGAGCCGCCCTAGATAGAACACACAAGATCATTTTTCAGAGCAAAGCTTGGAGAATAAATTAAAGTGTACCTGTCATGAGAAAAGCATGAAGATCTGCCAATTGTTAAGTTTCTTTGAAAATGCTACTTAACGGGCTGTGCCCCGCTCCAGATTCTCAGAGACCAGACACAAAAAGTTCCAGGCAAATGAGTTAAGAAACAAAATCACGATTCCTCATCTCTATAGTTTTCGGTCAGTATTAAATCCAATGCAAAGGCAGTCAGGCTACTAGCACTGCCAGAAGGACAGGTCAGATGTGGCAGCCTCCGTATTTATGTCATGATAAGCTCCTTTAATATCTGTCATTTTATGTTGCATTTCATTGGCTGATAATTCTGCAACACAGTAATGAAGTCCAGGTGCTTCTAGAGTCTTTACTGAATGAATGGAACATTCATCTTAATGTCCCATTTAACTCTAACACCTATGTCTTCATAGTCTTGTACCTACCATGTTATGGCTTGTGACTGATTTTGCTTGGAAATGCTTAAAAAAAACGTTTTCTCTCTCACGCTGCAGAGCTTTGTGGTGGCAGAGCTGAGCAATGGCCACACCCCTCAACACAAGTGTCCTCACACAGACTTGTATGGAAGATGAAGACAGGGGCGTGTCTGACCAGGTCTGTTACTGAATGCTGATTACAGAGCTGAGTAATGGCCACACCCCTCAGCACAAGTGTCCTCACACAGACTTGTATGGAAGATGAAGACAGGGGCGTGTCTGACCAGGTCTGTTACTGAATGCTGATTACAGAGCTGAGTAATGGCCACACCCCTCAGCACAAGTGTCCTCACACAGACTTGTATGGAAGATGAAGACAGGGGCGTGTCTGACCAGGTCTGTTACTGAATGCTGATTACAGAGCTGAGCAATGGCCACACCCCTCAACACAAGTGTCCTCACACAGACTTGTATGGAAGATGAAGACAGGGGCGTGTCTGACCAGGTCTGTTACTGAATGCTGATTACAGAGCTGAGTAATGGCCACACCCCTCAGCACAAGTGTCCTCAAAAAAGATGGAAGAGGAAGAAGGGGGTGTGTCTGACCAGGTCTGTTACTGAATGCTGATTACAGAGCTGAGTAATGACCACACCCCTCAGCACAAGTGTCCTCACAAAGATGGAAGGGGAAGAAGGGCGTGTCTAACCAGATATGATATACCTACCAAATTTTTAGGGTGGGAATGAGGGACACCTATCAGCAAAAGTATGCAGGCATAGGACACACCCATTGTCACGCCCCCTTAAAGGAGAATTGTACAAAAAAACAAGATTAGTTAAACCCACAAGTGCTTTTTACCACTACTATTCCTTTATATTGGCTTTTGGAATTTACGAATGCAGCAATTTAGAAATCAGATGAAAGGTTTAGTGCTGGAATACACTTTTTGATAGATAAAAAGTGCATTTTATATACATCTACATAGATTGGACCAAAATGAGGGACAAATGAGGAGGAATAAGGGGCAGAGGGACATTGCTCCAAATCAGGGACAGGCCCTCGAAATCAGGGACAGCTATGGATATGTTACTGAATGCAGATTACAGAGCTGAGTAATGGCCACACCCCTCAGCACAAGTGTCCTCAGAAGACTTGTATGGAAGAGGAAGAAGGGGGCATGTCTGACCAGGTCTGTTATTGAATGCAGATTACAGAGCTGAGTAATGGCCACACCCACCAGCACAAGTGTCCTCAGAAGACTTGTATGGAAGAGGAACAAGGGGGCATGTCTGACCAGGTCTGTTACTAAATGCTTATTACAGAGCTAAGTAATGGCCACACCCCTCAGCACAAGTGTCCTCAGAAGACTTGTATGGAAGAGGAACAAGGGGGCATGTCTGACCAGGTCTTTTATTGAATGCTGATTACAGAGCTCAGTAATGGCCACACCCCTCAGCACAAGTGTCCTCAGAAGACTTGTATGGAAGAGGAACAAGGGGGCATGTCTGACCAGGTCTTTTATTGAATGCTGATTACAGAGCTGAGTAATGGCCACACCCCTCAGCACAAGTGTCCTTGCAAAAACCTGTATGGAAGAGAAAGAAGGGAGCGTTTCTAACCAGGTCTGTTAGTGAATGCTGATTACAGAGCTGAAAAATGGCCGCACCCCTAGGCACACTTAGGGGAAGAAGGGGGCTTATCTGACCAGGTCATTAACTGAATGCTGATTACAGAGCTGAGCAATGGCCACATCCCTAAGCACAAGTTTCCTCACAAAGGCTTGGATGAAAGAGGAAGAAGGGGGCGTGTCTAACCAGGTCTGTTACTGACTGCTAATTACAGAGCTAAGTAATGGCCACACCCCTCAGCACAAGTGTTCTCACAAAGACTTGTATGGAAGAGGAAGAAGGGGGCGTGTCTTACCAGGTCTGTTACTGATTACAAAGTGCACTGGATCTAACTCTGGTGGCTTCTGGCCTGCACAGTCATATTTAGATGCCCTGCATGGCCGCTGTAACTGTTTACAAAATAAATGCTGTCAGGACAGAGTGTACATTCTATTTTTTTTTTCAACAATTGAATGACACACTAAGACTATGTTATATGCAAAACATACCGTCGTTAAAGGCCACACCTCCAGGGAGAATTCTTTTCACATAAACTCCATATTCTTCTCTGCTAAATTCCCGCGATCCTCCAATGACCTTGATTCCTGTGGGGAAAGTTTTATGTTAACAGCAGAGGCGGCTCTTTAATTAGGAAAATTAGGCGGTCGCCTAAGGCCTCGCTTTTACAGGGGCCCCGCCCACGGCCGCCTAATTTGCCTAACCCACACACACCGACCATCACTTTGTGGGGAAGGTCCCTCTCCCTAAGTGGACTCTTCGGGTTCCTCTACGCCCCGGTAAATTGCCTGGTTTGGCCGGGACCTTGCCAGACTGTCAGACAGTGTATCTTGCTGGAGCAGAGCCAAGTTCCGGGAGAAAGATCCGGCACTTGATTCCAGTGACTTGCCCAGCACAGCGGCGCTAATGCAGGGACACCTAACAGTCAGCTGTTATTACTGAGCTCTGCTTCTGAAAATGCCTGGCTGCCATGATAATCCTCTGGCTTCAATACGTTTTCAAAGTCACTGACCAGAAACAAATATTCAGACGTGCAGCTGTGACATCCTACTTGATCCTGGCCACTGGTTTGTATCAAAGTCATATGTTGAGCATTACAACCTGGAAACTGTCATTTATTACATTTAATACATGGTCATTTTCTTGGTTGAGTTTTTCATTAAACCCAAATTCTAGGCTCACCTCTCCTGCCCCCCTTAGCTCCTCCCACCCTCACAGCCCTCTTTCCGTGAATTTTCATTTTTTTTGTTTTTATACTTACCTTTTCTGCCTGTCTTTCATGTATTTTTTCTGTATTGTATTGAGCGGCATCTTTTTTATGTAGTATACTGACATCTAGTGGCAGTTTCTTGCCACCACCACTAGTTTACCATTATGATTTTTTGATATCGTTCTCTGTCCTGCTGTTTAGAGCTAGTTAGTTTAGTCCTAGCTAGACCCTCCTCACTTCCTCAATGTTCCCTTTACAGTGTTAGTTATTGACAGAAATTGGGCTCAGGAAAAGTCATTGTCCTTTTACACTTCAAAAGACTGGAAAAAACATATTTTCTATTGCAATTAGCCAAAGTAAAGTACAATGGATTCAACGTCTGTGTCTTTTTGAAGAGTTAAGCTGTCTGTGGATGGTACCAAGTCAGCAGGATGTGACCATACTATCTGGGCAAACTGGATCTAAGGAGGTAGGTCAATGCATAAGGTTTGGACCGGAAGTGACGTAGGAGGAAGTCCGGTATTCTGTGTTTTTTTTCACAAGTTTATGGCGTTTAAATGTTTTCAAAATGTGAGCGCAATTCTTAATAAATAAATTGGCTATATTATTCATCATACTACACTATGGGAGCATTTTCTCAATGTTTGATTTACTGAGAGCTATGCAGTATGGCCGTATGAATATTTAAAGGGACCGCGTCTTAATATCCCTGGAGATATTCTATTAAAGGGAGACCCCTGTGGATGGAGGTGGAAGTGCCCTGGATACTGGAAGTTGTGTACCTGGAGGATCGGATTGATATATGCCTTTATTTCACGACGTGGAGAGCTCTGGGAGACTGGAGGGAGCATGCGGTGTTATGTTATAATAAGAGCACTATAAGCCACAATGGAGTGGGTCCCTTACTGGCGAGGAAGGTCACTAGCACCATTGGACTGGAAGCACTTTCTTCATAGACTGGAGTTTTGATGAACATTTAATTGTGCACTTATTTTAGATTGCACTGTGATTGTTTAGAAAGTTTGGAGATCCCTGACCTACACAAAGGGCCAGTTTACTATCCTTCAGACTTTAAAGGGGCCGGACTGTGGCCACTGGGAGTAAACTATGCCCTATCAATGGTGTCATTGGGAGAAATAGTGTCCCTTCATTGGTGTCAGTAGGAGGAATTATGCCCCATTGTTGGTGTCAGTTCGAGAAATAGTGCCCCACCATTGGTATCAGTGGGAGGATTAGTTCCCCATCATTGGTGTCAGTGGGTGCAATAGTGCCCCATCATTGGTGTCAGTGGGAGGAATAGTAAGCCATCATTGGTGTCAGTGAAAAGAATGGTGCCCCATCATTGGTGTCAGTGGGAGGAATTATGACCCGTCATTGGTGTCAGTGGGAAGGATAGTGCCCCATCGTTGGTGTCAGTGAGAGGATTTATGTATCATTGTTGGTGCCAATGGCAAGAATAATGCCGCAAGGGCCACATAAAGGCAAGCAAAGGGCCACATCCGGCCCCCGGGCCACAGGTTGGAGGCCACAGGTTGGAGACCACTGGTTTAGGTGATAGTTCTGTTTTTTTGGCTTTTGTACTTTGTGTATAATTACACTAAAGCCGCGTACACACGATCCGTTTTACCGATGAAAACAGTCCGATGGATTTTTTTGATCGGACAAACCGATCGTGTATGAGCCCCATCGGTCTTTTTTCCATCGGTGTCAAAAAATAGAACATGTTTTAAATTTTCTCGATGGATAAAAAACTGATAGCAAATTAATATCGTCTGTGGGGAACTCCATCGGATAAAAAACCCACGCATGCTCAGAATCAAGAAAATTTGAGAGACGGGAGAAAGGGAGCCGCTCAGGTGTGGAAATCCCTGAAATTACCTCCTCCCAGCAGCCAAGGGTGCAAGCAAATGCAAATGCAATCAATAGAAAGAAAAGTCTTCTGGAAGCAGCACTCCGGTTAAAAGGCCTTTATTCCAAAAAAGGTTCAGGAAACCAAAACACACTGCACAACACAGCAAACTGGTTACATCTGGCTAACGCGTTTCACACTATTGCAGTGCTTACTCATAGCTCACCTTTTTTGGAATAAAGGCCTTTTAACCGGAGTGCTGCTTCCAGAAGACTTTTCTTTCTATTGAATGCTCAGAATCAAGTCAACGCATGCTCAGAAGCATTGAACTTAATTTTTCTCGGCTCATCGGAGTGTTTTACGTCACCGCGTATGAAACGGTCTGTTTTTTGACTGATGGTGTGTGGGCAAGACTGATGGAAGACAGTTTCATCGCATTTCCGATGGAAAAAAACATTGGATTAGAATCCATAGGATATCCGATCGTGTGTACAGGGCTTTACACTCCACATACTGTAGGTTCACTTTTATTCAGTGGCGCCCCATCCATACGGGGCGCAGGGGTGACGCCCCCCTAATCCATGCACCCAGCCCCTAATCTACATGCAGGGCGCTGGACGCATGAATTTCAATGGGGTTTTTTTTTTTTGAAGCACATGATTAGAGCCTGAGGCTCTAATTGCCTTTAAAAAAGGCAGGGCTCTGCGCCCCAAGCCCACCCAGTTGTGTGACAATAGTGAATTAATATTCGCTATTGTCTTCTTGATTCTCCTTCCGGCCAATCAGCAAGCAGGTCCTGAGTCCTGATTGGCCACGGAGTCTTAGGACTCTCGGACAATCGGGTCTCAGGACCCACTTCCTGTTCAACCAGGAGGAGAAGCAATGGCCCCGGAGCGAGGAGTAGCTGGAGCGAGGAGGCCTCTGACCCCCGCCTTCCCATCTGTCTCCTGTGGGGGGGAGTTGGGGATCGCCGCCTTCCCATTCATCTCGCGCAGGGGGGGGGCATTGGTTTGCCACCCCCCCAAAATATTGAGCACCAGCCGCCACTGCTTTTATTGTTGTTTTGGCAGTGCTACACCACATATTGTTTATTTATCTTAATGCATAAGGTGACATTTGACCCAAAACAAGGCTGTTCATGTGACACTCTTCCTATTTACCTGTACTCTTGGTGGGAGGCAGTCCTCAGTGATTGATCACTGTATGTGAGTGCAGGGCACTGTGGAGATACCCCATTAGGGGGTGGGTCCATGACACCCTGCACTCACAGGACGTCCTCAGTCTTCCAGATTGATTAGTGTGGAATGTCAGTGGACTGAGGACATCTAGTGGTGAAAAGATATTACTGCGGGGGGACAGCACAGGAGATGAGTTGGGAATTTCTTACTTTAAGCACCTGCTGGGGGACTAATTTTTTTTTTTTTTTAAAACAGAAATAACAATTGTTATGGTAAATAATGCACAACAAATTATATCTCAGTGAGCCTATAGTGTCCTGCAAAGAGATACAACATCCTTTCCCTGACTGCTGGATACAGAGCTGTTATCTATTCCTCTCTTCCCGCTAGATAATCTCTTTATGTGACCTCCCCGGTGATGCGGCCACTAAATTGTATTTCCATCTTTCCTCTTTCTAGGTTATGTTTCATAATACGTGATCTCATACTGATTCCTATATCCCATTTTCATTCTCCCATCACTGCCTTAATTGAAATAATGGTTTCATAAACAATCACAAATCCTCTTATATATATACTGGGTGCTGCCAGACAACTAAATCCAGGATGATTAGGCGGAGGGGCGATCGTTTTACCTTGTGGGTCCTGGAAACTCCTGAATCCCGCCCGCCATAGAGGAAAGGCACAGCCGACAAAGGTCAGGGTTCAATGCCATTCATTCATGTTAATAATTTTAAGCACTAACATATTTCTGTATACAAGGTTTATATATATATATATATATATATATATATATATATATATTTTTTTTTACACAGAATCTATAATACTTTAAAATCTCTAAATGTAATCATCTTAAAGCTAAAGTTTAATCTGCTTATATTTTGCCTTCCCTGGTCCCCTTCCCCCATGAACATGCTGGTGGGATAGAAAAAAAACTTACTGTATATTACACACAGTGATGTCATCACTGGGTCACTGTGCCTCTTTATGCAATGCAGCCAGATCGTGGATGGTGGGAGGGGCCAGTGAGGTGCTGTACATAGCTTCCTTAAGACATTACAGCACCAGTCCTCAGTTTTCCTCTCAAGAGCCCTCAGCCCTGATGCTAGGTGGTTGGAGTTTAATTTTTATTTTTTATAAAAAAAGAATTAAATTAAATTAACCGCTTCCTGACCGCCGCACGCCAATATACATCGGCAGAATGGCACGGGCAGGCAAATGGGCGTACCTGTATGTCCCTTTCAATTTGCCGCCTGGCAGGCACGCGCGTCCGCTGCGTGCCTTGGGAGTGTGCCCGCGGGTCCCGCGAACTCGATGTTCGCCGGCGTCCCGCGATTGCGGTGAAGAGAGACAGAACGGGGAGATGCCTATGTAAACAAGGTATTCCCTGTTCTGCCTTGTGACAGGACAGTGATCTACTGTTTCCTGTCATCGGGAGCAGTGATCGCTGTCATGTCAGTGGTGGCCCATCCCCCCCACAGTTAGAATCCCTCCCTAGGACACACTTAACCCCTTCATCATCCCCTAGTGTTTAACCCCTTCCCTGCCAGTGTCATTTATACAGTAATCAGTGGCTATTTGTGGCTCTGGTTGCTGTATAAATGACAATGGTCCCAAAATAGTGTCAAAAGTGTCCGATGTGTCCGCCATAATGTCGCAGTCCCAATAAAAATTGCTGATCACCGCCATTACTTATAAAAAAATAATAATAATAATAAAAATGCTATAAATCTATTCCCTATTTTGTAGACACTATAACTTTTGCGCAAACCAATCAATAAACACTTATTGCGTTTTTTTTTTACCAAAAATATGTAGAAGAATACGTATCGGCCTAAACTGAGGAAGAAAATAGTTTTTTTGAAAAAAAATGTGGGATATTTATTATAGCAAAAAGTAAAGAATATTGTGTTTTTTCCAAAATTGTTGCTCTTCTTTTGTTTATAGCGCAAAAAATAAAAACCGCAAAGATGATCAAATACCACCAAAAGAAAGCTCTATTTGTGGGGGAAAAAAAGAAAGCCAATTTTGTTTGGGTACAACGTCGCACGACCGCGCAATTGTCAGCAAAAGCAACACAATGCAGAATCGCAAAAAAAGGGCCCGGTCATTGAGCAGCCAAATCTTACGGGGGTGAAGTGGTTAAAAAAAGCAGGGATGGTGGGAACCTTATAATGAGCATCCCAGGAACTCAGCACAGATATGGAAGATTATCAACATCCCTCAATATCAGAAAAATCAGTTTTGAGATTCATTCAATACTAATAATTTTATCAGCACACATGCATCAAAATTCCTCTTTTTACAGATTTTAGAAAAAAAGCTCATCCATCAAATTCAACCTCCCCTCCCCCCCCCCCCCCCGGGGTGACTGTGGTTAAACTTGCCCCAGTAAGGACATAAAGTACCATGGGTCGGCCAATCAATTTCCCAGCCTTAAACATTCAAACATTACCTATTAATAATGATAATAATGTATATTATTAGGAGAAGCACCCAGTTCTTCCTGTTGATTGTCATTATTGGTTTTGCCATCACATAAATATTCAGTGCGGCTTTGCGCAGATTAAAACTCCATAACTTCCTGTATGAAAAATCTCCTTTGCTCCGTACGCACGCTATTTCCCCTTGTGCTTTGTACAGTAACAGAGATATAACATTAATATTGACCTTGGATGTATTTATAGATTTTATAATTAAATCACCTCTAAAAAAAAGTCTGCCGTCTTGTTTAAAGTGGACTGATCATAAATATGTACAGTGCAGGGAGGGGGACAAGGGGTGGGCAGGAGGGGCAGCTGCCCTGGGCACTGTGGTATCATGTGAGGTGGGGAGGGGGGCACCACAAGGAGATTTGGGGTTAATGGATTTGTGTTGGAAGGATGAATTTGCGGTTAAGTATTGTTTGAGGGGGGATACCAAGAGTGGGGATTTCGGAGGATTTGTGTTAGGAGGGGGGATGGGGGGCAGAATATTTGTGCTGGGGGGGTTTGAAGTGGGAGACAAGATGTGTACTAGATGGGGACATTTTAGGGGAAGAGGATTTGTGCTAGGAGGGCTGAATTGTTTTTATGGGGGGTGGGGGGGGGGGGCAGTTGAGTATGGGGAATTTGGGGCATTTCAGATTTGTACTTGGAGGAGGGAAATTTATGCTTAGAGGGTAAGCATGCAGATTAGTGCTCCAGTGTTTTTGTGCTTATATATCCTGGGGGAGGGGACGCAGTTTGGCATGTTCGCCCTGGGCTCTAGGTGACCTTGTCCTGGCACTGGTACAGTGGCATGAAAATGTATTCATACCCCTTGAAATTTTCCACATTTACAACCATAAAATGTAAATGTATTTTATTGGGATTTTATGTGATAGACCAACACAAACGGACACATAATTGTGAAGTGAAAGGAAAATTATAAATGGTTTTCATTTTTTTTTACAAATAAATAAATATGTGAAAAGTGTGGTGTGCATTTGTATTCAGCCCCCTTTATTCTGATACCCCTAACTAAAATCTAGTGGAACCAATTGCCTTCAGAAGTCACCTGATTAGTAAATAGAGTCCACCTGTGTGTAATTGAATCTCAGTATAAATACAGCTGTTTTGTGAAGCCCTCAGAGGTTTGTTAGAGAACCTAAAGCCCTGTACACACGATCGGATTTCCTATGTTTTTTTAACCGATGGATTTTTCCATCGGAAAACCGATGAAGCTGACTTTCATCAGTCTTGCCTACACACCATCAGTCAAAAAACTGACCGTTCCAAACGCGGTGACGTAAAACACTCCGATGAGCCGAGAAAAATGAAGTTCAATGCTTCTGAGCATGCGTCGACTTGATTCTGAGCATGCGTGGGTTTTTTATCCGATGGAGTTCCCCACAGACGATAGTAATTTGCTATCGGTTTTTTAACCATCGGATAAATTTAAAACATGTTTTATTTTTAAACACCGATGGAAAAAAGACAGATGGGGCCCATACACGATCGGTTTGTCCGATGAAAAAAGTCCATCGGACTGTTTTTATCGGTAAAACCTATCGTGTGTACAGGGCTTTAGTGAACAAACAGCATCATGAAGGCCAAGGAACACACCAGACAGGTCAGGGATAAAGTTGTGGAGAAGTTTAAAGCAGTGCTAGGTTACAAAAAATTATCCCAAGCTTTGAACATTTCACAGAGAACTGTTCAATCCATCATTCGAAAATGGAAAGAGTATGAAAAACTACAAACCTACCAAGACATGGCCGTCCACCTAAACTGACCGGGCCGGGCAAGGAGAGCATTAATCAGAGAAGCAGCCAAGAGGTCCATGGTAACTCTGGAGGAGCTGCAGAGATCCACAGCTCAGGTGGGAGAATCTTTCCACAGGACAACTATAAGTTGTGCACTCCACAAATCTGCCCTTTATGGAAGAGTGGAAAGAAGAAACCCATAAGGAGTCCCATTTCAGTTTGCGAGAAGCCATGTGGGGGACACAGCAAAGTTGTGGAAGAAGGTGCTCTGGTCAGATGAGACCAAAATTTTACTTTTTGGCCTAAAGGCAAAATGCTATGTATGGCGGAAAACTAACACTGCACATCACCCTGAACACACCATCCCCACTGTGAAACATGGTGGTGGCAGCATCATGTTGTGGGGATGCTTTTCTTCAGCAGGGACAGGGAAGCTGGTCAGAGTTGATGGGAAGATGGATGGAGCCAAATACCAGGGCAATCTTAGAAGAAAACCTGTAAAAGACTTGAGACTGGGGCGGAGGTTCACCTTCCAGCAGGACAACGACCCTAAACATACAGCCAGAGCTACAATGGAATGGTTTAAATCAAAACATATTCATGTGTTAGAATGGCCCAGTCAAAGTCCAGACCTAAATCCAATTGAGAATCTGTGGCAAGACATGAAAATTGCTGTTCACAGACACTCTCCATCCAATCTGACAGAGCTTGAGCTATTTTTCAAAGAAGAATGGGCAAAAATGTCACTTTCTAGATGTGTAAAGCTAGTAGAGACATCCCCAAAAAGACTCGCAGCTGTAATTGCAGTGAAAGGCGGTTCTGCAAAGTATTGACTCCGGGGGGCGCCATACAAATGTACCCCACACTTTTCACATATGTATTTGTCAAACATTTTGAAAACCATTTATCATTTTCCTTCCACTTCACAATTATGTGCCTCTTTGTGTTGGTCTATCACATAAAATCCCAATAAAATACATTTATGTTTTTGGTTGTAACATGACAAAATGTAGAAAATTTCAAGGGGTATGAATACTTTTTCAAGGCACTGTAGTTCACCTATTTCCTCCATGAGCCCAACATCACCACAGGCTGTGATTGATTGGGCATGGAGGGTGTTGGGAGATCGGTGAACACATATTTACTGATCTCTCCTGCATTGAATAAGCCCAGAAGCTCTCAGCAATAAAATACATTAAAAAGAGAACATTAAGATACAAATGTAGCGGGGTCTTCAGATTTAGGGGAATGTTTGAGTGGTAGTTGTACTCAAACACCTTATTTGATAGGGCTTTCTAACCATTTTATACCGCAGGTGGGATACTGGTGTATAGTACCCTGTGGCCTGTGGATGGCGCTGCCATCAGGGGCTAGGGTTGAACCGCTGGTATAGTGCTGTGCCTTGGATGTCCCCCTCTCGGCGGTGGTATGGTGGGCGTGGTTGGCCTGCTGTGCATGCCAGGAGAGGATATAAAAGGGGCAGACGCTGCCTGTGGGGTGTTCTTCTTCTCCCAGGGTTTCAGAGAGAAAAAATGTTGTATCAGCCACAGAGTGGTAGCTGTGGATATCAACAAAAGATACCTAGCGTGCCGCGTCCTGGAGTTTAGATATAGAAAAAAGCTAAATAAGGGGACTTGGACTTTTTAGGCACAGTACACAATTTGTATAAAAAATATAATTTTATTGTACAATAACAATAAAATTATATTTTTTATACAAATTGTGTACTGTGCCTAAAAAGTCCAAGTCCCCTTATTTAGCTTTTTTCTATATTCTTCTCCCGGGGGTCCTACCTCGGAGAGTGTGTCGTTGTTCTGTTCTTTGGTCACCCCGGGCACCTTTAGCCCGAGGGTGGGGTTCCAGGTTTGAGAGTACCGGGTCTTCCTGGCCCGGTACACTGGCGTATCAGTCCCAGGCACCTTTAGCCCTGGGGCTGCAACTGAAGGCTTTGGGTCCAGAACCTTTGGCTGGGGCCCACGGAGGGAAGAGGAATCCCAGGGTGCTGCCTTGCGAGGAGACCCGTATCTGGAAGAGGAGGCTGGGGAAGGACCGTTCCGAGGGACTGGTGAGAGATCACAGTGAAGGAAGGGGCCCGGTAACTCTCTGGAGGAATGTCATCTCCCCGAAAGAGGCCTAATACCACAAGCAAAGTTCACCAGGTCTGTGGCAGAGACCCAAAGTTCACCGGGTCTGTGGCAGAGACCCAAAGTTCACCGGGTCTGTGGCAGAGACCCAAAGTTCACCAGGTCTGTGGCAGAGACCCAAAGTTCACCGGGTCTGTGGCAGAGACCCAAATTCACCCGTAACTGTTTGTGCAGAGACTGTGTGTAATCTAATTCGAGCATCACTCCGGCTGCTAGGATCCACTCTAATGGGAGACTATCCGGGTGAGCTAAGCCTACTTGAGAGACAGGTAGTGAATCATACATTTGTTTGTGCCTGGACCTACTCCAACACCTTTTGCAGTCTTGTTCTCCATCCACCCTTTCCTATCTAGTGACTGTGCATATGAGAAAATAAACTCTACGTTGGAGTTGCAACTGGTGTGGACCTTGGAGTTATTGGGGGAAATATAGACTTGTCTTTATCGCATGAGAGACGAGAACCATTCTCTGCAGAACCTAGCTGTGGAGACCCAGTTGTATTTACACCGCTCAACCTCTTCACCCAGGAGGGTATGGGCATATAGTACGGTGTGCCCTTTTCCTACAAGTGAGCCTAAGGTAGGGAAAAGGGTCCGTGTGCTACACATAGAAAAAAAGAAAATATAGTCACCCAATCCATTGGCGCAGTCATTGAACTCCATGCAGTACACAGTTCTGTCTACTCCGTAAGGACCCATTAGTGTCCTGTAGAAGACAAAAGCCAGAAATTCAACATGGTCAGTGGATAGTTCCTTTAAGTAAGTCAGGTATATAGAAATCATAGAAAAGAAGACTATTAATTCAACAGACAATTGCTCTTCTTGCCTTGTTCTCCATAATTCCTTTCCTACACATTCAATTGCTCATTCATTCGGCTCATAAAGCTGAGCCACGGGCTGTGCCGCCTCTGCCTTGGTAGAAAAGTTTGTATCTGACATTAAAGTGTACCTGTGGGGGATTTTTATTTTACATCCGTAGTTACTAATCCAGTGTGAAGGTATCTGGAGGCGCCTGCTATGAATAGCATGTAAAGATAAAAAAGGTTTGCTTTACATTCCACAATAAGTAACAAATAATTGTTACAATGTAGAAGTTTGGATAGAGTCAGTTATTTTTTTGCTGCCTGTGCCCTGATGGGGGAGATTTCCCCTCACTTCCTGTCCCAGTGACACAACAAGGAATCATTTTTGCTCTGTACTACATCCTGTTATTATTTGAACCTCATGCCCACAGGCGCATAAGGCCGTATAATGTAAATTGCGGTTATATTTCGGTGCTCGAGATCTACAGTTGCTGCATACAACTGACCGTATCAGTAAATGGGCTGTATGCGTAAAGCTTGTGTCCTGCGGTATGCACATACGCAAGAGTCCTTTTACACAAGAAGCAGTGAAAAGCAGCATACGGCTCATTCACTATTATGGTCAGCTGTACCCAGCAACTGTGGTTCCCGGGTGTGGAAATACACCCTCAATTTACGATATACAACTGTAAGTGATATAACTGAAAGTAGAACTAAAGGCAAAACATTTTTATTCATTTTAGATAGAGTAAGGGAGGGTTATAACCCTTGTTAGCCTTTTTGACCCTCTGTGTCCCATTGAGGAGATTCCCCTTCACTTCCTGTCCCATAGCCAAAACAGGAAGTAAGAGGAAATCCCCTCCAAAGTTAGGAAATCCCTGGTTGTCACCAGAACTAGTGTCTCCAATGCAGTGGCGGCTGGCATTTTTTTTGGTTTGGGGGGAGGCGGCAAACAACCAAACCCCCCCCCCCCGCGGCAACTCAAACCCCCCTGCTGTCTGCTGGTCAGTCCACCAGCACTTACTCCATCTAGGCGGCAGGCATCCGAGGAGCCGCGGCGAGGATCAGGCATCCGAGGAGTGTCGGGGATCGGGCATCCGAGGAGCGCCAGTGGGGATCGGTCATCTGAGGAGGGCCGGGGATCGGGCATCCGAGGAGCGACGGTGGGGATCGGGCATCCGAGGAGCGACGGTGGGGATCGGGCATCTGAGGAGCGCCGGGGATCAGGCATCCGAGGAGCGACGGTGGGGATCGGGCATCTGAGGAGCGCCGGGGGTTGGGCATCCGAGGAGCGCCGGGGATCGGCCATTCGAGGAGCGGCGGCGGTGATCAGGCATCCGAGGAGCGACAGCGGGGATCAGGCATCCGAGGAGCAGCGGGGATCAGGCATCCGAGGAGCAGCGGGGATCAGGCATCCGAGGAGCAGCGGGGATTGTGCATCCGAGGAGCGGTGGCGGTGATCCGGCATCCAGGCATCGGCGGGGACCGGGCATTCAGGTATCGGCCGCGGCTCTTCTCCTTTTTGCTTCCGCTGTGCGTCTCCTCGTCTCCTCCCCTCCTCCTAGGATCACCTGTCCTTTCAGCCAATCGAGTGACGGGCATCAGACCCGCTTCCCGATTGGCCGGGAGGAGGTTCAGTGTTGCAACAGTGAATATTCAACTACTGTTGTAACACACCTGGGTGGGCTCTGTTCGCACTCTTTGCGTCTCGAGCCCACCCTATTTTAAAGCCTATTAGAGCCTCTGGCTCTAATCAGGTTCTTAAAAAAAAAAAAAACTGCCGCTGTAATTCAGGCGCCCGGTGCCCTGAAAGGGGCCGGATGCAGGAATAGGGGGTGGCCGTGGCGGCCGTGGATAGATTCATGCTATGCATGAATCTATTCATTGCATATAGGAGGTGGCCTGAAGAGAGGGGGCGGCGCCCGGGTGCCCCTAAAGGACGGCCGCCACTGCTCCATTGGAAGATTTTCTCTCTATTCCTGTTCTGGTGACAACTCAAAATTTGGGATTTTATTTGAATTTTACTTTCAGTGATAATGGTAAATAGGACAAATAGAGAAGGTAAATCTCCCTAATGGGGGCACAGACAGCAATAAAAACTGTCAGGGGTTCTATTCCCTCTCCACTCTGTCTATAACAAAAAAGTTCAGTTATACTGGAAGGTCTTGTGGGGAAAGATATTTATTCATTACAGGTATTTTTATAGCACCAACACTATACATATTGTATGCTCACATTATTGCCTACCCTGAGGCTACAATCACACTACAATCACACTGGAGCGTTCTATGAACATGTGTAAAAGTGCGCGCCTTTGTGTGCATTCACAAATTGCAGGAAAAATCGAGTGGCCATTCAATGTCAATGGCACCCCAAATGCGTCGAGCAGATGCGTGTTTTTTGTGCAAGTCAAAACGTGGTTAAAAACCGTGCAAAGCTCAAGGTCCAAAAAGGTGCATACGTTTCTTGGGTACATTTGTCTCCTGTAGGTCAGTCTATTGAAATGAACGGGCTGTCCTATGCATGTGAACCAATACTAATATTTCCGGTGGTGCTCAAAGCTCTGACAGGTCCTCTTCTATAATCAACTGCTGGGAGTGCAGGTAAGGGCAGAGCTCGTCCCAGCTCCTAATATTGATACAAGGGGAAAGAAGGTCCTATAAGCTGCACATCACTACAAGACTCTGTGTTTAAAATATGAAACAGCCTCAGTCCAGGCTCCAACCAGGCCACACCACCCAACGCGTTTCATCCCGCCCTGGGGCTTAGTCGTGGGAGGTCATGGGAGCAGGGCGAAAACTGTTGAGGAAAGAGGGTCTTGTAGTGATCTGCGGCTTATAGGACTTTCTACACAGGGTCTTGTAGTGATGTGTGGATTATAGGACCTTTTTTTCCCCCGTGCCTTATGCATGTAGTATAAAAACACGCACAAAAACGCATTTGCTGGATGTAAACAATCCACTTTTGGTGAAAAAAAAACATTCACCTCTGGGTGATCTATGTACATTGCAAGGATTTTAACAAACTTTGTTGCAGATTCCTACTTTTTGTTATTCTGAAGAAATAGCTATTTGTCTGTGTCCATGTGGAAAGTGAATATGGTTTTATATTTATCAATTAGCTGCTGCAACTGCAGGGCTCTAATGAGGAAAGTGGCAGGGTCTGGCATTGCTTTAGCCATGACTTCCTATTTGGAGTAGACATGTCCAGTTAGTTTTGTTCAGAATCTAAATTCGGACAGGTTTGTTATTTGGAAATTCGGATCTATTTAAATTCCCAAATGACAATAGTAATGAATTTAAATAAATCTGAAATAACGAAATGAAATTTCGGGTGAAATTTTATTCCATTTCAAATAGTTATTTTAAATCGAATTTGAATTGTATTCGAGTTCGAATTTCCGAACAGAATAGAAATGAAAGTTATAGAATAAAAGAAAATAGAATAGAAAAGAGTAGAATAGAGTAAAACAGAATATAATAAAAAATAAAAGAATAGAAAAAAAATTGAATAGAAAATAGAGGTATAGATTAGAATAGAAAATAAAGGAATAGAGTAGAAAATGAAAGAATAGATAAGAAAAGAATAGAGTAAAGCAGAACAAAATATAATATAAAATATAAAAACAGAATAAAATAGAATAGAACATAAAGGAATAGAATAGAATAAAAAAAGAATAGAATAAAATAGAAAGAATATAACCATCTTCTGAAATTTTAATTTCAAATAGAATGAATTTGAATAGAATAGAAAAGAAAAAAAAATAGAACAAAATAGAATAGAAAAAAAACCTCAATAGGCTAGAATAAAATATAAAGAATATAACTAACAGAATGGGGCATAAACACTCAAATCAGAACAGCTTATCCCGTTTATTATAAATCAAAAGGAAAGGACAAAGGGTATATGTCAGGAACCATGAATCAGACTGAGACAGAAGTACAGTTAAATCACACTTGTTTGATAATAAAAAGGCAAACAGAGTAAGCGTAGTAAAACAAGCCAGGGTCCAGTAACCGGAGTGGGTAGTCAGCCAAGCCAATGTCCATGAGCCAGGGATAAAGGTAGAGTCCAGCAAGCAGGATCTGTAGCCAGAGGGAACGTAGACAAGCAGGTCTTCAACTGGAACGCAGGAGAAAGTCTGTAGTGATGTTAACACAGGCAAAGGCGAGGAGCAAATGAACTGGAAGTCCTTAAGTAGGCAGCTGACGAGCGGATCATCATTAGGTGGATCACTGGATAGATGGAAGCTGGCAATAAGCTGACAGCTGAGCTACCAGAACAGAGAAGGAAGGGCTGAACGCAGCCCTGACAGTACCCCTTCCTCAATGACCCCTCCCCCTCGGAGGACCACCGGGCTTGAGGGGAAAACGTCTATGGAAATCACGGAGGAGGACAGGGGCATGTATGTCCGAGGATGAGACCCAAGAACGTTCTTCCGTATCGTACCCCCTCCAATGCACCAGGTACTGTATGCGCCCACGGAACCTACGGGAGTCAACAATGGACTGTACTTCATACTCCTCATGGTTCTCAACCTGTATAGGGTGAGGACATGGCACAGAGGTGGTAAAATGGTTGCAGACCAAAGGTTTCAATAAGGAGACATGAAACACATTAGATATGCGCATACTAGAAGGAAGGTCCAACGCGTAAGCCACTGGATTTATCCTGTGAAGGATACGGAAAGGCCCAATAAACCGAGGTGCAAACCTCAGAGAAGGAACACGAAGTCGGAGGTGTGACGAACGCGGGTGTCAGATCCCCGCCCTCCGCGCTAACTTGCGACGAAGGACCGGCCAACCTCACACCGCGCTGTCACTTGCGTAACAATGCCCCTCTCAGCTGCGTCCAGCACAAAGATTTTCCAGCTTGCGGGACGACAATCTAAGTGCCAGCAGCCTGAGAGCGATTGTTAACGGGTTAATGTTACAATTAACCCTTTCTCTGCCACCACCAACTTTGATCAGGAAGCGTTGGTACTCCCATAAATTAAAAATATCAATTATGATTTTAGAATAAGCGTCTGCAACATCCACTGAATATAAAAACAATAGAATAGAAATAAAAGAATACATTTGAATAGAATAGAATATAAAAGAATAGAATAGAATAGAAAATAATAAAATAGAATAGAAAATAATAAAATAGAATATGAAATAATAAAATAGAAAATAAAATAAAATAATAGTAATAGTCCAGTTTTAGTAAACAACCCTGAAAGGGATGCAATAGGGTTAACCTTCTTCGAATAAATTTGAATTCAAATGGAATAAATTTGAATACAATATAAAAGAATAGAAAAGAATAGAAAAACAATAGAATAGAAAGAATATAATAATTTCCCAAAATTTGAATAGAATAAAATAGAATTTAAATAGAAAAGAAAATAATAAATTAGAATAGAAAATAAAAGAAATAGAATAGAAAATAATAAAATAGAATAGAAAATAAAATGATAGAATATAACCTTCTTCCAAAATTAGAATTTCCAACAAAATACATTTTAATTCAAATTGAAGAAATAATTTATTCTTCAACACGACTTTTTTCAGTTTAACTGCTCCCACTACCTCCAGGTGCAAGGCGTAGAGATGGGGACATGTTGTGCCCCATCCTACGCCAATCTGTACCTGGGGGAGTGGGAGCGGGCTCTCTTCTCAGACGAGGGGCACGCGCAATTGTCTGGCCATGTTCTAACATGGCACAGATATATTGACGATGTGTTCCTGGTATGGGAGGGGTCAAAGGAGGAGCGTCTGTCACTCATGGAAATGATAAATACTAATATGTTTAATTTGAAGTTCACAATGGCATGCGACCCTAGACGCATTGCTTTTTTGGACGTTATGATCGAGAAAAATGCACTAGGTAGACTAGAGAGTACTCTGTACCGAAAGGAAACAGCGGGTAATACTGTGTTACACGCCTCCAGTTTCCATCCAACTTCTTTGAAAAATTGGATACCATATAGTCAGTATCTAAGACTAAGACGGAATTGTTTGAACGATACTTTCTTTCTTGAAGAAGCAAGAAAGTTACAGATACGACTCCTCGATAGAGGCTCTAGCAGATCATGTCTGAGTAAGGCCTTTAATAGAGCACAAGAGAAAAAACGCCTCAATCTCCTTTTCAAATCAAAATCAAAATCTGAACCCGAACATGGGGTTCAGGAGTCCTCCCGTGTAATTTTGAAATACTCTAATCAACACACACAAATTAGGAAAATACTAAGTAAACACTGGTCTATTCTAAAAGACGATCCGATTGTCAATCGTTTTGTCAGCCAAACCCCTTCTATAACATTTAAAACAGCTAGTTCGCTGAAGGACAAAATAGTAAAGAGTGAATACATAGATACATCCAAACGGATACATTCCAAAGACAAGGGTACATTTGCATGTGGCCATTGCCCTTGCTGCCCTCTGATCAACAAGGATAGAAAATTCACTCTTCCAAATGGAATAAAATTCACCCCTAAGCACTTTGTTACCTGCCAAACCAGAGGAGTAGTCTATTTAATTGTTTGTGAGTGTGGCTCATTCTACGTAGGAAAAACCAGACAGACATTATGGGATAGAACCCAAAAACATGTATACAGTATGCAAATTGGCAATTTCTATGTTCCTCTAGGTAGACACATAGTAGACGATCACAAATATATAGTCCCAAAAATCAAAGTGGCCATGCTAGATAGGGTACACATTCCCTTCCGGGGCGGCGACTGGAACAAAATTTTGCTACAGTTGGAACAAAAATGGATATTTTATTTACAGGCGAATGTATTACCAGGACTAAATGAGTCCATTTCATATTGTCCTTTCCTAAAAGGTTTCTCTTCAGTGAAAACTATTCTATTCATGTTCCTGTTTAAAAATTGAATTTGAGAAAAAACTATCTGGGGATCAGACCCCACATGCAGACAGATGCTTATTTAATAATTCTTGAAGTGTTAAATATTCGTTTAGAACCAATACTTTTAAAAAATTTTTTTATCAGAGACAGTGTTTGAAATGAAATAAGACTAATGAAAAAGTGATTGATAAAAATTGTAGACCAATGTAAATGTTTCATTAATTTAATGTTTTATTATTTAACCAGTATTTTCTTTATGTTTGTAGTTTTCTGTGCAACCTTTTGTTTATACCCCATGTCTCTATTGTAATTCACTTTATTGCATTTGTGCAAGGTCCTTTAATTTTGTCACCTGTTTTTGTTGTAACTTTTCATTTCTCCCTTGCCTTGCTCTGGCATTTTTAAGTTGGCAAACTTCTCCATGGCTGTCATGCCTGAGCGGGGATGAGAGGGTCGGTTTTTTGTCTCCTGACGCGGGTGAGAGGGCAGGGTTTGGCTACCTCCCGTGTCCTCCCCTTCCCTCTACCTCCCGGAATCCTCCGGGATTCTCGACCGCGTCAGCGGCGTCCTGTGACCGCCTCCTGACATCGGCGCTGGTGCGTGCATGCGCGTCGACCTCCCTGGTCGGCGGGTGTGATGCGATGCACGGCGTGGACGAGCGGGCGTCTGTTGCCATGGAGTCGGCGGCTAAGCTGAGGGCTCTCCCGGGACGCCGAGGAGGTCACATGACCAGCCTGCTATTATGCAAAGGCTGGTGGGACTGACAGGTGGGCATCGATCTGAGGTGGTGGGGTGGGGAGAGGTGTCACCGCATTATAAAAATAGCTTAATTTTGAATATGTCACTCTTTGCTGCTGATGTTATGTAGCGGGGTGGCGGTTTGTGGGGTAATATAAGACTGTCATTAACCTTGTGAAGCAATGCATTGTGGAACTTGCGGTACCAGGAGAACGGGACTCCATTGACATAAGTAGATAATAAGACTATGGTACCCAGGGCCGGCCCAAGACATTGTGCTGCCTGGGACCAAGAATGAAATGCTGTCCCCCCCCCCAAAAAAAAATAATCACGCCCACCAAAAGGCCCCCACATTCATTATTTTATATCATGATAACTAAAGGGGACCCGTCATGGCTCTATACATGTATAGGAGTAAAAAGAGGACCTGTCGTGGCTCTATACATGTATAAAGAGGACCTGTCATGGCTCTATACATGTATAAAGGATAATAAAGAGGACCTGTCATGGCTCTATATGTGCATATAGGTGTATAAAAGGACCTGTCAGGGCTCTATACATGTATATAGGAGTATAAAGGGACCTGTGCATGGCGGGCGGCCGCAATGTCTTTTGCGCAAACTAATCAATGTACGCTAATTATGTTTTTTTTGGTACCAAAAATATGTAGAAGAATACATATTGGCCTAAACTGATGAAGAAATTATTTTTTTATGCATTTTTTGGATATTTATTATAGCAAAAAGTAAAAAATATTGTTTGTTTGCTTTTTTAATTGTTGCTCGTTTGTTGTTTATAGTGCAATAAATAAAAACCGCAGAGGTGATCAAATATCACCAAAAGAAAGCTCTATTTGTGGGAAAAAAAGGACGCCAATTTTATTTGGGTACAGTGTCGCATTACCGCGCAATTGTCAGTTAAAGCGACACAGTGCCGTATCGCAAAAAATGGCCTGGTTATTAAAGGGTTTGTAAAGGTTCGTGATTTTTCACCTTAATGCATCCTATGCATTAAGGTGAAAAAACACCTGGCAATGACTGCCCCCCAGCCCCCCTGTTTTACTTACCTGAGCCCGTTCACTTGCTGTGCGCGTCCCCCGGCGTCCTCTTCTCCACGGAGTCTGGCCGTTAATTGGCTAGATTGATAGCAGTGCAGCCATTGGCTCGCGCTGCTGTCAATCACATCCAATGACCCGGGCCCTGGGGGGGCGGGAACGAGTCATACACGTTGTGTCTATGGACGCAGCGTGTATAACAGGGAGCGCGCCCGCAAGCTAACCCCCTTGGGAGAGTGCTTCCCAGAAGGGGGTTAGCTGATGCAGGGAGGAGCCAAGACAGCCGCCGAGGGACCAGAGAATCGGGGCCACTCTTTTCCAAACACACTGCACAGTGGAGGTAAGTATAACATGTTTGTTATTTAAAAAAACAAAAAAAACAAAGCCATACAACCGCTTTAAGTGGGCAAATCTTTCCGGTTCTTAAGTGGTTAATCAGGGCTGGGCAAGGCAAGTCCCTCTCAGAGGCTCTCATGTCTCATACAACTTGTGATGTGTGTTTGTACTTACAGTTTTGCTTCGGACTCCACCACCAGATGCGGGTTGTCACCTGCCACACGTTGCGGATTGTCGGCTGCCACATGTTGCGCATGGTCACTTATGTCACCTGCCACACGTTGCGGGTTGCCACTTGCCACACGTTGCGGATTGTCACTTGCCACGTCACCTGCCACACGTTGCGGATTGTCATCTGCCACACGTTGCGGGTTGTCTCTTGCCACGTCACATGCCACAACATCACCTGCCACACGTTGCGCATTGTCACTTGCCACAACGTCACCTGCCACACGTTGCGGATTGTCACTTGCCACAACGTCACCTGCCACACATTGCGGATAGTCCCGTGCCACACATTGCGGATTGTCACTTGCCACGGCGTCACCTGCCACACGTTGCATATTGTCACTTGCCACAACGTCACCTGCCACACATTGCGGATAGTCCCGTGCCACACGTTGCGGATTGTCACTTGCCAAGCGTCACCTGCCACACCTTGCGTATTGTCACTTGCCACATGTTGCGGATTGTCACTTGCCACAACGTCACCTGCCACACGTTGCGGATTGTCACTTGCCACGGCGTCACCTGCCACACGTTGCGGATTGTCACTTGCCAAGCGTCACCTGCCACACGTTGCGGATAGTCCCGTGCCACACGTTGCGGATTGTCACTTGCCAAGCGTCACCTGCCACACGTTGCGTATTGTCACTTGCCACACGTTGCGTATTGTCACGACATCACCTGTCACACGTTGCGGGTTGTCACTTGCTGTGTCCCAGAGTGAAGGCAGGCAGCAGAGAGATGATATAATCTCTCTGCTGCCCATGGCTGCACAGTGAGGGTGAAACTGTGGTGATGCAGGGCGGCGGGGAGAGATGACATCATCACTCTGCTCCGCTGCCCGCTCACTTGCTGACTGCTCCCAACCCCCCCCCCGCGAGTGCTCTGTCTGCCCCTGTCACCAACAGCAGCGGCGCCGGGCTCCTCACAGGGAGCGGTGCCTGCAGTGCTCACTCGCTGACTGCCCCCTCCCCCCGCCTGTGAGTGTCCTCACAGGCAGCGGCGCCGGTACACCGGGCTCCTCACAGGGAGCGGCGCCTGCCCATGCCTGCTCACTCGCTGACCGCCCCCCCCCCCCTGTGAGTGTCCTCAGCGGCGCCGGGCTCTTCACAGGCAGCGGAGCTGGCTGGCTGGCGGGCGTCAGTTTGCCGCCCCCTAACAGTGCCGCCTGGTACCATGGTACCACCCGGTCCCATCATAGGGCCGGCCCTGATGGTACCCACAGTGCAATTGTCCTCCCAAAGTGCATTGCATCCCCGCACAGCTTTATGGGAGAGGTTACTTAAAGGATGGGAGGAGCTTTGTTCGGTCTCTTCGGATCTTCACCTCCTCCCTGCAAGACGTGTGTGGGAGGCCTGCAGCCAGAGGGACTAGGCCTGAAGCCTGGGCCTTCAACCTTGCGGAGGATCACCAAGCCTGGAGGGTGATCTCTTTCTGTGTGTCCAGCTCGCGCTTCCCAGAGACCGGAGTCGTCCGTCGGCTGACATCTACTGCTGCCGATAGAGGGACCAGAGACTGCACGTTGCAGAGAGACCATGGATCGAGGTGCCAGCAGCGAGGAAACTCAGGTGGACTAGGCATGTTCGGGTGAGCGGGCACCTGCCCAGGTTCTGCGACTGTTTCTAGGCCTGTGACTTTTCAGGGCTCACCCTCACCAGAGTAGTGCATCTCACACGCACCAAGTACGTGTGATAACTACGTAGTTTAAGTTGGCGTTATACTAACTGAGAGTTCACTTCCACAAACATTGAACCTGCGAAAGTTTAGTTGCATCTTTAATTTACCTTGGATTACAAATATAAAGTGCACCAACGTTTTGCTAGCGAAGACTCCCATCATTGAGGCACTCGTACAGTGACCTTTGTCAGGCCTGACTGGAACTAACACTTACGGACCCCGAGTTGTACTGCCCACTAGGGGGAGCTCGCGAGCATAGACTGTTTTCCTTGTTTGCAAATAAACTTAACTTTGTTTGAAACCCTTTTTACCTTGTTCATATTGACTCTTGCAGGGCCCTGCCAAGTCAACTGTATGTATATCTGTATTACTGTTCTTTTTTTTTCCACACCAAGTAAAGTTTGCCCTTGGTTAAGTGAACCATTTTGTTTGAAGTATTTTGTTTCCTGAGGGACTGCTACCAGAGAAAGGTAAGAATATTTATACATGTTATTGTGTTATAAATGCCAAATTGTGTTCCCAGCATTCAGTGGGTCTCACAATTGCCAGTTACACCAGTTGCGCCAAGGGAGGGTCTGAGCCAGATAAGAGGGTTGCAAACAGAGTACTGACCCAAACTAAACCAGCAGCTCCCTCGGGGGTAGTGCTACAGTTACATTCCCTATAATGATAATGGTGTTAGCATTAATGCCATGACTTTATGTATGTCATTCTACCACCGCACTACAAATATTTGATGAAATAAATAAATACTTACTATAAATAACATATATATAAAAGCATATGCGCCTCTCTTTCTCTCCCCTCCCACATAATTTGGTTTTCGTCCTAATGTCGGTCCAATAACCACATGTGTCCTCTTGTAGGCAAATCCGGATCCTCCTCATCTGGCGCTCGCCTGCATGGCCACCGTGGAGAATTTGGCCACCATGTTTTTATGATCCACTCTGGTTTAGATTCTATGGTGTTCCACATGAGGTATGATGTCAGTTTTATATACTGTTATCTCAAACCATGCAGACAAATGTTGATTAAATATAAATACAATATAACGGTACAAATGTGCTAATAACGGTTCTTTTTGGAATACACCATAGATATCTCTATAACCCCCTGAAGAAGATCGATACGATTGAAAAGATCGAAACGCGTTGAGGATCCGCATGTGGCAACCAAATGGTTAACTACATATGGTCATTGTGAGATATAGATATGTGAACATCATATATTAACTGTACACCAGAGCTCTTAATGTTGTCCCTGTATGTATTGGATCCATTTTTCTTCATCCTTTTATGTACAACAATTTTTTTCTATTTTTGATATTTATTAATAAATGAATTTAAAAAAACTCTTTTCTTTATGAGTTTACAATCTTTTTAGCTGCTTTTAAGCCCTTGGGAGTCTCCTTTTTCCCTTTTTTCTAATAGTACTGGCCTAGCAGCAAACAGCTTGGATAATAGAAGTTGGATACCCTATTTTTGTTAAATGATAGAATATAACCTTCTTCCAAAATTCGAATTTCCAACAAAGAAAAATGTAAATTCAAATTGAATAAATTTGAATTTGAATATAATAGAAAAGAATATAAAAACAATAGAATAGAAAGGAAAATAATAAATTAGAATAGAATAGCAAATAAAAGAATAGAATAGAATAGAAAATAATAGAATAAAAAATAATAAAATAGAATAGAAAATAAAATAAAATAATAGTAATAGTCCAGTTTTAATAAATAGCCCCCAAAGGGATGCAATAGGGTTAACCTTCTTTGAATACATTTGAATTCAAATGGAATAAATTTAAATACAATAGAAAATAATAGAAAACAATAGAAAACAATAGAATAGAATATAACCATTTCCCAAAATTTGAATAGAATAAATTAGAATTCGAATAGAAAAGAAAATAATAAATTTGAATAGAAAATAAAAGAATAGAATAGAAAATAATAAAACAGAATAGAAAATAATAAAACAGAATAGAAAATAAAATGATAGAATATAACCTTCTTCCAAAATTCTAATTTCCAAAAAAATAAATTTGAATTCAAATTGAAGAAATTTGAATTTAAATATAATAGAAAATAATATAAAAACAATAGAATAGAGAAGAAAATAATAAATTAGAATAGAAAATAAAATAAAATAAAAGAATAGAATAGAAAATAACAAAATAGAATAGAAAATAATAAAATAGAATAAAAAATAAAATAAAATAATCGTACTAGTCCAGTTTTAGTAAATACCCCCCAAATGGATGCAATAGGGTTAACCTTCCTTGAATAAATTTGAATTCAAATGGAATAAATTTGAATACAATAGAAAAGAATAGAAAACAATAGAAAACAATAGAATAGAATAGAAAGAATATAACCATTTCCCAAAATTTGAATAGAATAAATTACAATATCGAATTGAAAATAAAATAATAAATTAGAATAGAAAATAAAAGAATAGAATAGAAAATAAAAGGATAGAATATAACCTTCTTCCAAAATTCGATTTTCCAACAAAATAAATTTGAATTCAAATTGAAGAAATTAGAATTTGAATATAATAGAAAATAATATAAAAAGAATAGAATATAAAAGAAAGGAATAAATTAGAATAGAACAAAAAAAGAATAAAATAGAATAGAAAATAATAAAATAGAATAGAAAATAATAAAATAGAATAGAAAATAAAATAAAATAATAGTAATAGTCCAGTTTTAGTAAATAACCCCCAAAAGGGTGCAATAGGGTTGATGTTCCTGAAGGAGAAATCTGATTTGGCGTTGCTGGAAGATCGGTCAAAGAAGTGACAACCTAAATTCGACATTTCTATATAGAAGTGAATGCACTTATAGAAGAAGAATCCTGTGATAGAGAACAATATTGGAGGTACAGGGTAGAATTCCTCGGGGTTACTGCCCATTATACAATCTCCTATGTAGCAATGGGAATGATTAGGACGGGCTGAGCTATTTCAATATAAACCTTCTGAAGGTCAATCCCGGTATTAATGTATGGGGAAATAAAATGTGGATACAATGAGGATGGTAATCTGTGTATGACACGGGGATGGATTAGCAGATATGACTGTGGAGATGTAACCTCTGCCTGGATACAGAAAATCCCAAACATCTGCAAAACTCTCACTGATATACCTAGGAGTTCAACGCCGCTATAGACCGCACAATTACCCCCCTCCCCTCCCACCGGCCCCCTTACCTGGTGATCATCATTGCCCCTTTACAGAAGACGGACACAGACGGCATCCTTCTAGAGGCAGAGATGGAGTGAGGGACATGGGCACGGTGGCCAAGTGTTGGGAACGTATCAAGGGAACGGGCTCCAGAGGAGGGAGGAAGGGAGGGGGCGATGGCATAATGTGACAGTTCAGAAAATGATCTGCCTTGTCATGGAGATAGGGAACTGTCACTCACTAGTCGTAAATGGGTCACCGGAGACCTGGGGCAAATGCCAGATCCTGGAGGGAGTAGTTCCATCCTTGTCTTACATTGTAACAGTCAGATGTGGATGGATAGTCCCCAAAAAATAATCCTATAGAACGCATATACTGTACATAAACCGGCCACTTTATTAGGTACACCTGTTCAATTGCTCGGTAACACAAATTGATAATTAGCCAATCACATGGCAGCAACTCAGTGCATTTAGGCATCTAGACGTGGTGAAGACAACTTACTGAAGTTCAAGCCGAGCATCAGAATGGGGAAGAAAGGGAATTTAAGTGGCTTTGAACGTGGCATGGTTGTTGGTGGCAGACGGGTTGGTCTGAGTATTTCAAAAACTGCTGATCTACTGGGATTTTCACACACAACCATCTCTCGGGTTTACAGAGAATGGTCCGAAAAAGAGAAAATATCCAGTGAGCGGGGGTTCTGTGGAGGAAAATGCCTTGTTGATGTCAGAGGAGAATGGGCAGACTGGTTCCAGATGATAGAAAGGACACGGTAACTCAAACAACCACTCGTTACAACCAAGGTATGCAGAATACCATCTCTGAATGCACAACACATCGAATCTTGAAGCAGATGGGCTACAGCAGCAAAAGACCACACTGGGTGCCACTCCTGTCAGCTAAGAACAGAAAACTGAGGCTACAATTCACACAGACTCACCAAAATTAGACAATAGAAGATTGGAAAAACAATGCCTGGTCTGATGAGTCTCAATTTCAGCATTTCCATAATGTAGAAAAAAGTTTTTACTAGCGCCTATGGATATTGGTGGGAAGGGAAAGAACATACGATCACCGCTGCCACTCAGACTAGTGGTATTATACCAATAATAAACAGTAATTAAAAAAGAGAGAGAGAGTTGTGGCCTTGGTCTATATTCCCTTATGTGAGTAAAATATAAACCTTATTAAATTATATCATAAACATGTGCAACAAAACAGGATCATGTATAAACAATTAAATCCAAAATGTGTCTTAGTGGCTGCCTAGCAGTAATATCTAAACCATAAAAATAAAGTGAAAATGCACGTCGCTTCACTTCAAAATTAAAGCCTCATGTCAAGTCAGAAGGTGTTTGAAGCCTTTCAATGCCTCCCATTCAAGTCTATGGTAATGCGCCGCAAGCGCAAATTCTGTACAAAATATGCAATATAGTGCAAACTACAGAAGAAAAAAAGTGCAACAATTTACAAACAAATAAAAGGATTCAGGCCTCGTACACACGGCCGAGATTCTCGTTGAAAAAAACATGTCGTTTTTTTCGACAAGATTCTTGGACAAGAAACTTGTCCCGGCCGAGTGTACACACGCTCGTTTCAAAGAACCCGCGGTTCTTTGAAAGGAGTGTACGCGGTGACGTCATCGACTACGTCGAGCATGCGCTCGTCACATTCGATGCCGTCGCCGCCATCTTGGTATACCCTACGTATGCCTAGGAAGCTACCGCGCATGCGTCGAATTCATTTCGAACATGCGCGGGCTTCCGGGCAGACAGGTAAGTGTACACACACTCACTTTTCTCGTCGAGAAACATGCCGAGGAGAATCTCGACGAGAAAATAGAGAGCAGGTTCTCTATTTTCTCGTCGAGGTTTCTTGTCGGTTTTCTCGACGAGAAACCCGATAGCAGCGTACACACGATCGATTTACTCGGCAAGACCTCTCTGCCAGCAAGTTTCTTGCTGGTTCTTGCCGAGAAAATCGGTCGTGTGTACGAGGCCTCAGAGATCAGTAGTATGTAACGTAGGGTACAGGGTTCAGTAGTATGTAACGTAGAATACAGGGTTCAGTAGTATGTAACGTAGAGTACAGGGGTCAGTAGTATGTAACGTATAGTACAGGGGTCATTAGTATGTAACGTAGAGTACAGGGTTCAGTAGTATGTAACGTAGAGTACAGAGTTCAGTAGTATGTAACGTAGAGTATAGGGGGTCAGTAGTATGTAAAGTAGAGTACAGGGTTCAGTAGTATGTAACGTAGAGTACAGGGGTCAGTAGTATGTAACGTAGAGTACAGGGTTCAGTAGTATGTAACGTGTAGTACAGGGGTCATTAGTATGTAACGTATAGTACAGGGTTAGTAGTATGTAACGTAGCGTACAGGGGTTAGTAGTATGTAACGTAGAGTACAGGGGTCAGTAGTATGTAACGTAGAGTACTGGGGTCAGTAGTATGTAACGTAGAGTACAGGGGTCAGTAGTATGTAACGTAGAGTACTGGGGTCAGTAGTATGTAACGTAGAGTATAGGGGTCAGTAGTATGTAACGTAGAGTATAGAGGTCAGTAGTATGTAACGTAGAGTACAGGGGTCAGTAGTATGTAACGTAGAGTATAGAGGTCAGTAGTATGTAACGTAGAGTAAAGGGTCAGTAGTATGTAACGTAGAGTATAGAGGTCAGTAGTATGTAACGTAGAGTACAGGGGTCAGTAGTATGTAACGTAGAGTACTGGGGTCAGTAGTATGTAACGTAGAGTATAGAGGTCAGTAGCATGTAACGTAGAGTACAGGGGTCAGTAGTATGTAACGTAGAGTGCTGGGGTCAGTAGTATGTAACGTAGAGTATAGGGGGTCAGTAGTATGTAACGTATAGTACAGGGGTCAGTAGTATGTAACGTAGAGTATAGGGGTCATTAGTATGTAACGTAGAGTACTGGGGTCAGTAGTATGTAACGTAGAGTACAGGGGTCAGTAGTATGTTACGCAGAGTTCAGGGGTCAGGGGTATGTATTGTAGAGTTCAGTGGTCTGTAGTACGTAACAGTTCAGTAGTATGTAATGCAGAGTTCCAGGGTTAGTAGGTAATAAATAAGGCAGAGTTCAGAGGTCAGTAGAACTTAACAGAATTCAGGGACCAGTAGTATGTAAAGCAGGCATGTCCAAAGTCCGGCCCGCGGGCCGAATGCGGCCCTTGTTCCGGTTTAATGTGGCCCCCCTGGTAATTTGGATATATATATCTTTTGCGGCTCCCTGGGCTACTAAAGATAAATACTGTGTTTATCGGCGCTACCTCAGAGGGGACAGGGAGGGGGCATAACAAGCGCCGTCAGATTACATACAGGAGAATCTCCTGTTTACTCTGTACTAGGAAGTCCTGTCTCCTGGGCTGCCATTGGACGACTGTTCTGTTTATCATAGAAGGCGGGACTTTGTAGTAAAGAGGCCTCCAAGTAAACAGGAGATTCTCCTGTATGTAATCTGTTGGCGCTCGTCCCGCCCCCTCCGAGGCTGCAGATCGGCATGGATCAGGCTGCATTCATGGCAATGGGGAGGCTGCATTCGTGGGCACTGACCCTTATTTTGCTTCACAGTTCTCTATTTAAAATTTTTTTTTTCCTGAAACCTCCCCCTTAAAGTGAAGGTGCGTGTTATACGCCGATAAATACGGTATACATAAAATAACACTCCCGAGCTCATCCTTGGTCTTGAGCGGCGCTCAGGGATTCGTTGGGGCCACAAAAGATATATATCTATAGATAGATAGATAGAAATAACACGCCCAAGCTCATCTCTTCACCACACACAGCCACAAAGGCAAGAGAATTCTTGTTGGACGGTATATTAGTGCTCTGACAAACACACTTAGACCGAATTTTAATGGTTCAAAGAATGTCAGGCAAAAATGGTCGGCCCTCGCGCATGTTCACTTCATCAAATCTGGCCCTCTTTGAAAAAAGTTTGGACACCCCTGATGTAAAGCAACATTCAAAGGTCAGGAGTACGTATTGAAGCGTTCAGGGGTCAGTAGTACATAATGCAGAGCTCAGGGGTCAGTAGTACATAATGCAGAGCTCAGGGGTCAGTAGTACATAATGCAGAGCTCAGGGGTCAGTAGTACATAATGCAGAGCTCAGGGGTTAGTAGTACATAATGCAGAGCTCAGGGGTCAGTAGTACATAATGCAGAGCTCAGGGGTCAGTAGTACATAATGCAGAGCTCAGGGGTCAGTAGTACATAATGCAGAGCTCAGGGGTCAGTAGTACATAATGCAGAGCTCAGGGGTTAGTAGTACATAATGCAGAGCTCAGGGGTCAGTAGTACATAATGCAGAGCTCAGGGGTCAGTAGTACATAATGCAGAGCTCAGGGGTCAGTAGTACATAATGCAGAGCTCAGGGGTCAGTAGTACATAATGCAGAGCTCAGGGGTCAGTAGTACATAATGCAGAGCTCAGGGGTCAGTAGTACATAATGCAGAGCTCAGGGGTCAGTAGTACATAATGCAGAGCTCAGGGGTCAGTAGTACATAATGCAGAGCTCAGGGGTCAGTAGTACATAATGCAGAGCTCAGGGGTCAGTAGTACATAATGCAGAGCTCAGGGGTCAGTACTGGATAACACAGAGTTCCAGGGTTAGTATTACAGTATGTAACACAGAGTGCAGGGATCAGTAGGTAGTAAGTAAGTAAGGGAGAAGTCAGTAGAACTTAACACAGGGTTCAGGGACCACCAGACTAGTAGTACGTAACGCAGAGCTCCAGGGTTAGTAGTATGTAACATAGAATGGTAAGGATTTAAGTGCAGTGCTAGATAACTAGTGATATATGTAATAATGCAAACATATAAGTGACAGCGCACAATTAAACATACATTAATGGCATTGCCTGCAAAGCAAGACTAGTATGCAAAATAGTGAGACAATATATACATAAAACATATTGAGAACCTAATTAAACTGCGTCAAGAGACACTTAAGCCCCATGCACACGAGACGCCGGTGGAAACTCTGCTGAACGCACGTTTTTAAAGGCTGGAACCAGCGTTTAGAAACGGCAGTTTTGCTGCGGTTGCAGCCGCATTTAGCGGCGTTTTACCGCGTTTGCGTCTATAAGTGTTTAGTTAAGAAACATCATAAGACCTTCCCTAAGCTCAAAAAACAGGATTATTTAACCATTTCAGCCATTTTGTGAGACCAGAGTGAGTAGCAGCAGCTGAGAGAGCAGCAGTGTACTTGTATTTAGCATGTCACTTGCCACGTCACCTGCCACAAGTTGTGAATTGTCCACTTGCCACGTCACCTGGCCATGTCACCGGCCACGTCACCTGCCATAAGTTGTGGATTGTCCAGCTGGCTACGTCACGTCACAAGAGCAGCAGTGTACTTGTATTTAGCGTGTCACTTGCCACATCACCTGCCACAAGCTGTGGATTGTCCACTTGCCATGTCACCTGCCACGTTACCTGGCCACGTCACCGGCCACCACACCTGGCCACGTCACCTGGCCACGTCACCTGCCAAAAGTTGTGGATTGTCCACTTGCCACGTCACCTGGCCATGTCACCTGCCACAAGTTGTGGATTGTCCACTTGCCACGTCACCTGGCCACGTCATCTGGCCACGTCACCTGCCACAAGTTGTGGATTGTCCACTTGCCACGTCACCTGCCACAAGTTGTGGATTGTCCACTTGCCACGTCACCTGCCACAAGTTGTGGATTGTCCATAATGCAATGCAAGCAATTACATTTTTTTAAAAAATTTTTTTATGGTTTTTCATCATTTGCCATAATTTTTGAGATTTCTAATGTAAAAAAATTGGTCACCTTTAGAAACGCTTATAAACGAAATCGCGGCAAAACACTGGCACCGCGTTTAGCCGCGTTATGCATCTGAAACGTGGAAAACTTTTGCATCTGAACCCATTTTTTTCTTCTGGAAAAACGAGGTTAAACGCAACTGCTTAAAAACGCCAAAAAACGAGACTGTGTGCATGGTCACATAGGATAACATTGAATGAGTTCAGGGGCAGTTGAAAAACGCGTCCAACTGCCTCTGAACGTGCGTTTACCAGCGTCTCGTGTGCATGGGGCCTTAGATGAGTCCAAAGTTAAAAAACTTTATTTTTCAAACGGTGCAAAATAAGTGTATATTCGGACTTCCAGCCAATGACGACCATCAGAGGTGTGTGCTCAATTCAGCAAGGAAACAATATTCACCATCAAATGTGCTACCATCTTACCAAATGGTGTAGGCTACCTGCCAGCAGCAGAGAGCCAAACAAGCAAAACTGATGGGGTCTTTTACATCACAGGAACCAGCATGTGGATTGTACAGCAGTACAGATTCGACAATCAAGTTTTCAAGGACCAACATCAAGAAAGCATAACGATCCAAGCTCAGCATTGATAGACTCATCGGCTCCACCAGTCAACAGGAATGGGTCATTCAGGAAAAAAAGATCGCCACATAGCATAAAATCCTTGGCTAAAAATGTAATAAAATTGCACTTACAGTACATCAATGTACAGTAGATAAAAACAGGCCTTTGTATAATGTGATCACAAGGAGAAGAACGCAGTGATGTGGAGCCAGTGTGGTACGCCCCAATGTTTCCTCTACCAAGACATCATCTGGGTTTACATGCTGGTTCCTGTGATGTAAAAGACCCCATCAGTTTTGCTTGTTTGGCTCTCTGCTGCTGGCAGGTAGCCTACACCATTTGGTAAGAGTACACTATTACCTTCACTGGTGATAGTAGCACATTTGATGGAGAATATTGTTTCCTTGCTGAATTGAGCGCACACCTCTGATGGTCGTCCTTGGCTGGAAGTCCGAATATACACTTATTTTGCACCGTTTGAAAACATTTTTTTTTAACTTTGGCCTCATCTAAGCGTCTCTTGACGCAGTCTAATGGACATTTAGGTTCTCAATATGTTTATGTATATGTTGTCTCACTATTTTGCATACTAGTCTTGCTTTGCAGGCAATGCCATTAATGTATGTTTAATTGTGCACTGTCACTTATATGTGTAGCGCCCTACTCCTGTTGGGTAGACGCTATATGATAAATTTAGTTATCTGAGCTGTAGTTCAGCTCAGAAAGAATTATGTAAATTGATGGCTCTGTTTCAGTCTAGCTGGGCTGCGCGTTTTCCACCTGACAGTAGGTGTCACTGTCATCACGGGTCAGGGTTGGAAATGCAGCAGGCTAGGTGTATTGGGTATTCCTTTCCCAGAAGTGGCTTGGGGGCGTGGTCAACCCGCTGTGCATTCTGGGAGGGGGTACTTAAGAGGCAGAGACCGCTCTTTCGGGGTTCGTTGCCGGGGGTCGTTGCCGGATCCTGACCTGAGGGCCCTCCTGGCCTTAGGGATGTGCGAGCCATTTTCGGCCTCGGGGCCTGCTGGCCCGAGGCTCTGCAACTGAGAGGTAGGCCCAGGAGTTGCTGGGGCCTACTAGTCCAGGGATGGTCCTACGCGGTCTTGCCTGCGGGAAGAAGCGGAACAATTGGGGACTCAATTGAAGGACACATCCTGGCCAGTTTGCCTTACGGTGCTGCCGGACGGCTGAAAGATTCTGGCAGCGTGAGCTGTGTACTTCTGAAGGAACTTTTTCCAAAGTGTCAGTGTGGTTACACGATCTTGTGGCGGAAGATTGTGGAACGACTGTACAGCATTCATCAAGTCTTTGGCAGAGACTTTTGAACGAGCTTCGCACCAGTTGCTAGGCCAATGAGAGTAGGCCTATCCGGTGGTTGCTGAATCCAGTGTGGAACTGTTTGTCCTTTGGATCTGAGATTGTGCCCGTGATCCGCAAAGTAAAGTGCCTGAAACTCCCCTATCCCTCTATCCCCCTGTTGGAACTGGTAAAATAAAGCCTCTTGAAGAAAACGTATCGGTTTGGTGTGAACTTTTGTAAAGGCTCTTCAAGAAGGATCCCTGACACGAGTGCGGTGAACAGAAAAGGTAACGGTAGGCTCAAAACTTTAAACCAGCAGCTCCTACGGGGATAGTGCTACACGTGGAGGCTCATCCGGGATATCTACCGTTACCTATAGCAACTGAAGTTAACTGTTCATCTGGGACTTATGCAACAGAGGGCTCAGGACTGTGTCATTTTTTTTCCGTCAAGAAAAAGGGTGAGAGACTTTGAGATCACTTCTAGGCCACGTGGGCTGTGGGCGGGGCCAAGAAAGTAAGAAAGCCTGCGAGCTACGTGCCAGAAAAGAACAAGTGGGAGGAGTTCCCGCCTGCTTGCCGCATGAGATTCTGCGCGTGTGTGTCCAGTGTTCAGAGAGAGACGGAGCACCGCCATGTCTTCAATCCTGTCGATGCAGTCTGCTATGGGGCCCAGGATGTTTTCTTGTGAGTACCCCAACCAGTGTCATATTGACGGGGACTGTGTTGACGGACACTGGTATTCGTCTGGAGCCGCATGGGCGGTTCGTGCTTTATACTATAGGTGATGTAGAGGCTTTGGGGATGCTGTGTAACAGGTGTGATGGACTGGCTATTCACCCCCGTCCTTTTGTTCGATGCTTACGATGTGGGGAGTACCTGTTTACTGTGGAGCAACCCACCATGCCACCTCATGCCTACAGAGTGGACTGGACCACGGGCAACGTAACAGAAGAAGTTGCTGCCTTCGATCCAGTGGTTAGGCCTACATCTGCTACATTTGCTGCCGTGAGTAATCCCGAGGGGAATGGCGCTGTTACCGCTATGGGAAAGTCATCAGCTGACATCGCCGCTCATTTATTGAGTGTGGTTGCGCAGGAATTTTCCTAACTTTTTTATGTAACATAGAGTGCAGAGGTCAGTAGGCGGTCAGTAAGGCAGATGTCAGTAGAACTTAGCCAACTAGTATGTAAAGCAGAGTTTGGTGTCAATAGTAAGTAACACACAGTAGAGAGCAGAGGTCAATAGTGAGTATTGCCGAGTTTGCAAAGTAACACAATCCACTAATTGCTTGGACTCGAACACTGCAACTACTGGATTACTCCACGTGGGCAAATAGCCCCCGCCTTCAAGTGGTACCCTGAGCACATACCAAAACACGTCATACCCTTACTATGCCACTGGAGGCAGGCTTTTCTACTCAGGCTGTGGTTGTTTTATAATGATGCACCTGGGATATATTTAGCTTTAATTGTTTTCTTTAAAAAAAAGAACTAAAGTTAAAAGTATAAAAAATTATTAGCAGCCAGGTAGAGTTTTATAGTAGATGTTGGAAGTCAACATGTTTTTATTATCAGATGTTTCTGGACTGTTGAGACCAGGTTATACGGGAGACATCTGGATATGGCTGGGGGTAGCATGGAACGCCAGCAGAGCAAGACTACCCAGCAGGGTGTTTGTAACAAGGAGTCATAAATGGGAATTCATCTCCTGAAGGATGTTCTCTCATAGGCCTCCTGGTGTGATGTATGGGGGTAGAGGTGCATCAGCTCAGACCTTCTGGTGAGGTGAAAATTAAAATAACTGATTTCCTGACTTACATTAACATCAAAGGAACAGATGTGGACTGGAAGTTGACCTGGGTCAAGGCAGGTGTTCATAGACTAATGCCGCCCCCTTGTGGTAGACAGTAGCATATTTCCTGGAGGATGTTTGGGGTAATATACCATACATACCTGGTGATTAGGAAGAACAGCCCCTTATAGCTTCTCATTGGACAGAGGACTACACGGGAGGGCAGAGGGTGAGTGGGTTGTGTCTGAGAGTGCTTTAAAAGGCAATGGCCAGCAATGGTCTCTCTCCTTCCCTCTTTCTCCTGGAGCTCAGCAAAAATACAGGATTTGTGTAACGTATCATCCCTGTTCTTTTATTTTAAATGCTCTGTATTATTCTTTTAGTGTTCTATGTTAGTATTTCTACTTTCTTTTTAAATAAATGAGACCTTTGCTTCTTTGAGAATTGTGTTTATTTTTATAGCTAACATTATTATTGTATCATCACCATTAATATCATCAGAGCTTTAATAAACTAGCTAACTATAGGAACAGACAACATAGATACATAGTTAGTCCGATTGAAAAAAAAAAAAAAAAAAGACACAAGTCCATCTAGCTCAACAAATAAAAAAAAACACCACCATACAATCCCATATACACAATCCTATACCCACAGTTGATCCAGAGGAAGGTGAAAAACCCCAACAAAGCATGATAAATGTCAGTACCCAGTTATATTATGTACATTTAGGAAAGTATCCAGGCTTTTCTTAAATCAATCTACTGAGCTGGCCAGAACCACCTCTGCAGGGAGTCTATTCCACATTTTCACAGCTCTTAATGAGAAACCTTTCCGTATTTGGAGGTGAAATCTCTTTTCCCCTAGACGTAAAGAGTGCCCCCTTGTCCTCTGTGATGACCTTAAAGTAAATAACTCAACACCAAGTTCACTATATGGACCCCTTACATATTTGTACATGTTGATCATATCCCCCCTTATTCTCCTCTTCTCAAGAGTGAATAAATTCAGTTCCTCTAATCTTTCCTCATAGCTGAGCTCCTCCATGCCTCTTATCAGTTTGGTTGCCCTTCTCTGCACTTTCTCCAGTTCCCCCGATATCCTTTTTGAGAACTGGTGCCCAAAACTGAACTACATATTCCAGATGAGGTCTTACTAATGATTTGTACAGGTGGGCAAAATGATATCTCTCTCTCTGGAGTCCATACCTCTCTTAATACAAGAAATGACTTTGCTTGCTTTGGAAACCGCAGCTTGGCATTGCATGCTATTATTAAAGTGATTGCAAAGATTTGTTTTTGTTAAATACCAAACATGCCTATACTTACCTGCTCTGTGCCAAGGTTTTGCACAGAGCGGTCCCGATCCTCCTTTTATGGGGTCCCCTGACGGCGTTCCTGGCTCCTCCACCGCATCAAGTGCCCCCAAGGAGAGCCGCATTCCATGGGGGCACTCGTGCGGGCGCGCTCCCGATTCCTGCTGCTGCGTCCATTGACACAGCCAATGGCCTCTGCTGTTATCAATCTATCCAATGATGACCAAGACAGCAGCTGGAGCAGAGGGTTCAGGTAAGTAAAGGGGGGCTCTGGGGGGCAGCTGCCCCACAAAGGGTTTTTCACCTTAATGCATAGAATGCATTAAGGTGAAAAACCTTGAGACTTTACAACTTCTTTAAGCTTATGATCTACCAGAACCCCCAGATCCTTCACCACTATGGACCCCCCCCAAGTGGTTGTAAACCCACTTTTGCAAATTGCACCTACAGGTAAGCCTCGATTAAGGCTTACCTGTAGGTGCAAGAAATATCTCCTAAACCTACACGGTTTAGGAGATATTTGCTAAAAATTACATGCATCCTTGTCTACGGCGCATGCGTGCCATAGACAACGGCGCATTCATAGGGTTAATCCCATTCACAAATCTGGCTAAGTCCCAGCAATGCTTCGGCTTAGCCGGATTTCACGGCTCCCACGCGCATGCGCGGAGTCACGTCTTCGCCGCTCCGGCCAATCACAGCGCCGGAGCGGCGCTGTGATTGGCTGGAGCAGCGGTACACGGAAGTAACCTTCTGGCTATCGCTGCAGCGATGGCTGCGGCTGAAGAGGGAGACGAGGACGGCTTCGGGGGCCCCGATCTAAGGTAAGTGATGCATAATGAGCTATTATGCTAGTCATATTAGCTCATTATGGCTTTCTCTTACAGGTGGTTTTAAAAAAAAAAAACATTTTTTAGGGGTTTACAACCACATTAAACCTCATTTGCCACATAGTCACCCAAGTACACAGTGTATGGAGGTCGGATTGTAGGTTGGAGACATCCTGTAAGGACGTTATTCCACCACATAGCTTAGTGTCATCTGCAAAGACTAAAATGGTACTTTTAATCCCAGACCCAATATCATTTATAAAGACATTAAAAAGATAATATATATTTATAATTTAAGTAGGTGGAAGCCGAAACCACCCCCTATTTATTTCAGTAGAAGAAACTCCAGATGTCTTTTCTGCCAAGAAAAACTTTTTATCTCCTTGTTAACAATTTTGTTTATTAATTGCACGATAACTCCCATCCTCAATGTATGATCCTGACATTAGTAAAAGCTCAGGGCTGCAATGATGTAACACTTGTAGGAGGTACGTCTTCAGTGACCAGCTGAAGATTGTAGACTCCAGACCCAAAGCAGACTGAGAAAAGATGGTGGTAGCGGCACCAGGGGAGTGTGAACCTCCTGTTGGGGTGGGGGGGGGGGGGGTCAGGAGGTTAGTCTACCATGCATACTTGCAGATTGTGGCTAGAGCTCTGGGAACACAATGTGCATATAGTTATGCCTTTGAGGTGCTTGGTATCATTGCCTCTGTCTTATCTCTTTCCTCTTTTGTCTTTGCTGCCTTTCTCCTCTTTGGCCTCTTTCCATTTTCCAGCTGCTGAGAAGGGAGCCATTTAACACCCGCCACTCTTTGCTTATGGCAGTCCCAGACCAGAGAAGCAGAATGCTCAAGAAGACGGTCAATCACTCCTTGCAGCATCAATTCTTCTCAGAAGCAGCTCTAGGCTTTGTGAGGCCTTAGGCAAAATTTGGAGATGAGGACCTACTCAAATCCCCAAAATGGGAAAAAAATTCAAGCAAGAAAAATGGCTGCAGAAAGATGCACGGATCTAGCACACTGGTGATCAGCATCCTCCTCACCCATCAGATATATGCAGCCAATATAACATCTGGGACCCAGCAAGATAACAGCAGGGAACAGAAAACACAGGCCAGCGCCGGAGGTGGTAGCACGCCATCCTGGTGATTAATCATAGGCAAATTAGATGGCCGCGAGGCCCCTGTGAGTGTGAGGCCTTAGGCGACCGCCTAATTTGCCTAATTAAAGAGCTGCCTCTGATTCTTCTTGTGTTACATATCACTAATAATAAATAAGAGGTATATTTATGGAAAAAATTGCATATCTGTTCCATCTATTGAACCTACACAAACTCTCTGAATTGGGAATTTTTTTTAATGCTCTCAGGTTATATTGTTTGCATTTTGACTGTGAATGCAGAAAATACTTAATTACAGCCGCTAGATGGTGGTGTCTATCTTAGTTAATACGTATGCTCCTCAGCTCCACCTAGTGGACAAAATGTAATATTTTATTCATTCACACAAGTGAAATGCAGAGAGTACAGCCTGGCAGAGAACAATCGATTTTGCTCCATTTGCACAAAACACATTTACATACGGCTTCAATAGACAGACAGCTATGTCAAGCTCTTTTTTTTTTTTTTTGTAAATTCTTTATTTAAGAGAAAAGGACATGCGGATACACAGAGAGCGCACAGATGCTTATCAAAAAACAGCAAACATTCCCCACCCCCTCATGAGTATAGATATTACATTTGAGATATAAAGCCCGTTGTCAGAGGGGGGGGGTCACAACAAGTGTCAGGCTTACAGGAGCTCTCCGCCCCCCGCATGGCCGTATTTTTGTGGCAAAAGCCGATTTAGAGAAATGTCAAGCCCGTGAGAAACAGGCTTGCACAGGCCAACACTCTAGTGTTGGTAATACAGAAAAAGCAGGGAAAGTAAGAGAAAAGAAAGCAAGGAGTGCAAGAATACAAGAGGGGAAGGGGGGGGTGAGAAAAAAAAAAAACCCCAACCACCCCCACCCGGGGGGTGGGAAACAGGGTGCCTCCAGCCACAGCCTCCCCGCCTGGGGAGCAGTCAAGTTCGATCCTCTCAGGTGGATCGAGCCATTAGGAGCCCGCATTCCTCCGAGAAGTAAAATTCGTGCCAGAAGTACCATGTTTTGGAGAATTTCTCACTTAGGCCTCTTTCCGTTGCTAACAAGTCCTCCATGTCATGGACAGCCTTCACTCTGCCCAACCAGCCCGCCACCGATGGAGGCTGAGTCTGCTTCCAATTCAGCGGGATGCAACCCTTTGCCGCATTGATCAGAAGCAGCAATATGGACTTTCTATAGCCCTTAGTTGGGATATTGTGGTGGTGCAGAAGGAAGAGCTCAGGTGACAACGGCAACTCTCTGTCCGTAAACTTCTGGACGATGCGGTGTACCTCAGACCAAAATGATTGTAAGATGCGGCATGACCAAAAGATGTGGAGGAGCGTACCAACCTCCTCCCCGCACCTCCAGCACATGTCCGTGCTCTGAGGGAACATCTTGTGTATCTTTTCCGGAGTGTAGTACCAACGGGACAGAAGCTTATATTCCATCTCCTGGTGCCTTGCACTGATAGAAGTTGTTTGAGCGAAGAGAAGGATTCGGTCAACCTGTTTCCCCGTAAGTTGTAGGCCCAGCTCCCGTTCCCACTTGGTAACATAGAGCGGCCTAAAGTCCGGAGGGGGAGAAACTAGGATTTGGTATATCAGGGATATTGCATGTCTCAACGGGGACAGGTCCAGGCATAACAACTCAAAAGGTGTCAGCTGCTGCCCATAAGTATTCGGAGAAGGCAACGTGTGGATGAAGTGGGCCAGCTGGACCTTTTGCCAGAATGAGAGCCCAGTCAGAGCAGGGTCCTCTAGGATTTGTCGTCGAGTATGCCATTGGTCGTTTGTGAGAAAGTGTCGCACTTGAGACCTGTCCACCGGTTTCAACGCCAGGAAGCTAGGGTCGTTGAGACCCGGACTAAAAGCCGGGTTGCCCACAATTGGGGTAAGCGGGGACGGGAGCGGTGCGATCGAATGATCACGGAAGGCCTTCCAAGCTGTCCTTATCGTCACCCCTACTGTGGGGTGATCAGAAATCTCCTTTGGCAAGGGAGGTTGGCACCAGGGCAACGAGTCCAAGTGGGCCCCAGTCAAGGCTCGTTCAATCTGCACCCACTGCTTCAGAAGGCCGTGACGGCACCAATCCAAGGCACGCGTTAAATGACATGCCTTGTGATAGAGAGTAACGTCCGGTAGAGCTACACCACCCTTCACTTTTGGCAGCCGGAGAATTTTCTGCGCCAACCGCGGGGGCTTCTGGGCCCACACAAACCGAATTAGCGTTCTGTTAACCGCTCTCAGGAAGGACGCCGGCACCCGTATGGGTAATGCCTGAAAGTGGTATAACAGTCTAGGTAAGACATTCATCTTCACAATGCTGCAACGGCCAAACCAGGAAAACAGGCCATGCTGCCACTCTTGCAGGTTTTTTTTTACGGCCGTCAAAAGGGGAGGAAAGTTGAGGGGGAAAATCTCCTCCGTCCTGCTGGGTAACAAGATACCCAGATATTTGATATGGGACATAGCCCATTTGAAAGGAAAATCAACCCGGAGCAGGTCAGTTAAAGGAGGAGGTAAGGCGACCCCAAGTGCTTCCGATTTCTGGTAGTTAATGCGAAACATTGACACCTCCTCGTATAGCTTCAGTTCCTTGAGCAAGTTCAGAGTGGACACAAGGGGGTTGGTCAGAAAGAAGAGCAGATCGTCTGCGAAAGCCGCGATCTTGGGGGACAGGGTGGCGTCCAGGCGTGGTCCCGTAATGTCCGGGTTGTCTCTAATGATACGCAGGAAAGGTTCTAGTGTGAGGACCAATATCAGAGGCGACAAAGGGCACCCCTGTCTCGTCCCATTCGCAATCTGAAATGGTGAGGAAAGGTGGCCATTCACCTTGACCTGGGCCGATGGGCAGGAATATATTGCCAACATCCAATTCATCATGCGTTCCTGCAGGCCAACCCAGCGGAGAGTTTCAAACAGGAAAGGCCAACTCACCCTGTCGAATGCCTTTTCGGCGTCCGTCAAGAGGAGCAGCATAGGGGTTTTACGCGTCTTTGCAGCGTGGATCATGTTGATTGCCTTAGTCGTGTTGTCACGCGCCTCTCTAGTAGGAACAAAACCGACCTGGTCGGAATGGATTAGTTGTGGCATTAAGTCAATCAAACGCATGGAAAGCGCTTTCGTGAATATCTTGAGATCCACATTGAGCAGCGAGATCGGTCTATAATTTTGGCATCTTAGTGGATCTTTTCCCTCCTTCGGGATCACGGCAATGTGTGCTCTCAAGGCATCCGCCGGGAGGGGCGTCCCCTCCCCTGTAGCATTATACGCAGAGAGAAAATGCGGAAGCAATACTTCTCCAAAAGTCCTGTAATAGAGAAGGGAATATCCGTCCGGACCCAGCGCCTTCCCCAAATGCATGCGCGACATTGCCACATTCACCTCCTCCACTGAGAGAGGCCTGTCAAGCTCCATCAGGTCCTCCTCCGAAATCCGGGGGAGACCAGACCTCCTCAAATAGTCCCCGATCTTCCTCCCTGCATTCGACAGACCCCCCACAGATGTTGGACTAGGGAGATTATACAAAGTAGTATAGTATTCCCGGAACATTTCCACGATACCTTCCGTGGTGTGAACCCTGTTGTGAGAGTCACTAATCAATTCAGGAATGAATGTACAAGCCCTCTGATCTCTCAGAGCCCTCGCCAGCATCCTACCACATTTGTTGCTATGATCGTAGAAAGAACGGCGGCACTTCGAGATCACTGCTTTGGCTCTAAACAGGGCCAAGGAGCGCAGCTGGTTTTGCAGGGCTGTCAACTCAAGAAGGATCTGGGAAGCGAAGGATTGTTTATGAGCCGATTCCAAAACCCTGATTTTATCTAAAATGTCCACAATTTGTTTCGCTCTCTCCTTCTTGATGCGTGATCCCATTCTGATCAAGAGGCCACGAATGTAACTTTTATGGGCTTCCCATACCATTGTCGGGGCCACCTCCGAGTCAGCATTCGTGGCGAAGTATTGTCTCAGTTCTCTAGAGACCTCTTCCTCCACCTCGGGCATCTGAATTAACGAGTCGTTAAGCTTCCACGACCATTGTCTCTCTGCGGGGCAAAGCAGATCGATGTCTATAAAGACTGGGGCATGGTCCGAAAAGGTAATAGAACCAATCGAGGCTGAGGAGACCCTGGACAAAATCGCCTGAGGCACCATGAACATATCAATTCTGGTATACGAGTCGTGGGGGTGCGAATAGAACGTGAAGTCTTTGTGGCTTGGATGAAGGATACGCCATACATCCACCAAGTGGAGAGCATGGAAGTTTTTCTTAAGGCGCTTAAGTGAGGCGTAAGAGATTTGGGAAACACCCCTAGATGAGTCCAGGATCGGGTCCATGACAAAGTTCATGTCTCCACCCATAATCACCATCCCTTCAGCAAAGTCAACCAATTTGGTCATAATTGGCTCCAGGAAGGCGATCTGGTTGGCATTTGGGAGGTATAGATTGACCAAAGTCACCAGGGACCTCCCCAGCGTCCCCTTCACAAATAAAGCTCTCCCCTCTGCATCCCCCCACTGGTCCTTCAGTTGCCATGGGGTATCACCCCGAATCAGGATACTCACCCCTTTTGACTTAGAGTCAGAGGAGCAACCGTGGTACACTGTCGGGAAAAAGCGGCCATGCAGTCTTGGCAGCTTATCAGCACGGAAATGTGTCTCCTGCATGAAGCACACATGGGCCGTCATATGTTTTAGATCGGTTAGCACCATGGAGCGTTTCTCAGGGGTATTCAGCCCCTTCACATTTATAGAAACTAGACGAACAGGCTCTGTTTTACCCGTGGGCATGACTGCGGCCAGAAGAGGCAGGCAAGAAAAAAATAAAATAAAAAAAAAAAATAAATAAAAAAAAAAAAAAAAAGGGGGGAGGGGGAGGAGGAGGGATGCTAGGAGGGAAAGGACAGAAGAGAGCAGAAGAGGAGAGAACAAAGAAACCTAGTACGCCTCAAGCGTAAGGGAGACCTAGTCTCAGTGCACCCCAGTAACCCTAGAGCAGGAGTCACTTGACGGGTGCGACCCTATGTGGGGAGAGTGTTTGAACACAACAGGGGTCGGAGGCTCCCTAACCCGACCCACCTCAGATGCTACAGAGAGCCGGACGGTTCTCAGAACAAAGTGGCCTGATAAGGATGGCCCAGCAGCCCGGCAACGCCGGCCCCGGGCCCCAACATGGGGCGCCCGAGCCCCGGCGCAACCCGCCCCCCAGGCCAAACCCCAACCAGGACAAAACAGTAGCACAGTAACCCATCACACGGCCCAAATACATGAAATGGACATTTAAACATCTTAGTGCAGAACAAAGAACAAAACCCAAGTAATTATAACCAGAAGGCCCAGCAAGAGAACTTATAAATGGCGCCCTAAAAACCAAAAAGGGGGCCAAGGGGAAAATGCACACACTGGCACCGAAAGCTAAGCTTTGGCGCCCCCGCATGCCCAGGACAGGGGAGGCTCGACCAGGAGAACGGGGACCGCAAGATCAAAACGGCCTAGGAGGGGGGTCCCCCCAAGGAGGAACCCCCCACCGCAGCCCCAGCATGGGTCCCACCCCGGCCCCCCCTAAAATCGACAAAGAAGCCGACCGCCGTAGTAGTAGCCCCCCCCGCCCCGGCGCACGGGCCAGGGAAGCCACCAGAGTATACAGGGGGAACAAGCGCCCGCTCCTTCAGGTGGCATATCCCGGATCTGTCCAGGGGGCAGCCCACGGCACCAAAGATGGAGACAGTGGGTAAAGCCAAAATCCGGGGGACAGAGGAGGAAAAGGAAGTTATACAGGGGGGGAGGGGAGGGGAAGACAGAGGAAGGGGGAAGAGGGGGAGAAAGAGGAGGAGGGGGGGAAGGAGGAGGGAGAGGGGGAGGTGAGGGAGGGGTAAGGGGGAGGGGAGGAGGAGAGGGGGAAAAGAGGAAGGGTGAAGAGCGGGGAGGGGAGAAAGGAGGGGGTGAAGGGAGGAGGGTGGAGAAGGGAGGAGGGAGGAGAGAGGGGGGGGAGAGAGGGGGGGAGAGAGGGGGGTGAGGAGGGGGAGAGAGGGAGGGGAAGAGGGGGGAGAGAAGAGGGGGGGAGAGAAAAGGGGGGGAGAGAAGAGGAGGGGAGAGAAGAGTGGGGAAAAGGGGGATGAGGAGGGGGAGAGAGGGAGGGGGAGAGGGGAGGGGGAGAGGAAAGGGGGAAGGGGGAGAGATGGGGGGAGAGGGGGGGAGGAGAAGGAGAGAGTATGGGAGGGAATGGGGAGGGGGGAAGGGAGTGAGGAGGGATGTGGGGGGGAATGAGGGAACGAGGAAGGGGGGAGACAAGGAAGGAGGGGGGAACGAGCAAGGGGGGGAGGGAGCACATATCAGTAGGCTGCATCCCCATATCCCTGACGCCTGCCCACATAGCACCCCACCCATCCACCCCCAGCCCAGGCATTTCAAAACGGCACAGCAAGACATCCCTCCCCTCCCCCCCCACACCCAACCACCCCTAAAGTCCGGACCCCCTCTCCCCAAAAAAAAAAAAAGAAAACCACCCCTATATAAAAACACCTGCCATCCAATCAAGCGACAGTCTATGGCTCCCTTTCATAGCTTGTCCTCAGGTGGGCTCCGAGAGCGGGGCGCAAAAGAAAAGTCAGCAGGTGGGGGAGAGAGGGGGCGGCCCCGGGGCGGCCCTACCGAAGAACGGCTCACAGTCACACATAGCCTGGAGGGTGAGAGGGAGAGCCAGGGGAAGACGCCTCCACCGGGATGGGGTGAAACAGTCACCGAGGCTTGGCCGCGAGCAGCAACCACCAGGGGGGGAGGGGAAGGGCAAACCCGGTCAGGCGACTCCCGCCAGAGCGGGGGTGATCCCATAGGGCCAACCCGACCAAGATCAGCATACACCCGGGAAGGGGGGGAGGGGGGAACGGCACAGGGCAGCTGTCCAAAGAGCGGGACCAAAAAAGTCCATAGCATGAACTTGTAAAGAAATAATAAAAAAAAAAAAAAAAAAAAAATCAGTTCACAGTGTGTGCCACCCCGTAACAGAAAAAACTCACAGTAGCAGGACTGGCTGGTCAGGCTTTGTTATCCTGGGCTCTAGCCGGCAGCTGATCGCCTCTCCTTCGTCTGGTGGAGCGGCGCGGCAGACCCGGTCCCGGAGCCCTGGGAGCTTGACGAGGATCTCTAGCTGGAAGCGGTTTCAGCCAATCAGCCAGGTGGAAGGGTTCCATGCCCAGAAAAAGGAACAGGTCCGTGAGATCTGCATGGCGCCTCAGCGTGAAGGAATTTCCCCCCTTCCTGAGCGATAGCTGGAGTGGAAAGCCCCATCTATATGGCACCGCATCTCGCCGCAGCCGCTCCAGAAGGGGTTTCAACATAGCCCGTCTTTGTAGTGTTGCTCTGAACACATCAGAGTAGATCGACAGCTCCGCTCCATCAAAGTCGATCCGGTCCTTGGTCCATGCCGCCCTGAGAACTTGCTCCTTGTGTGCGTAGCGGTGCAGGCGGCAGATGACATCTCTAGGGCGGTCAGGATCCTGCGGCTTCGGCCCCAGTGCGCGGTGGACTCTGTCGAACTCCAAGGCGGCTGGAGTCTCCGGGCCTAGAAGCTGCCGGAAGATAGCCAGGACAGTGTCCAGTAGATTCTCCGGACCCGTTGCCTCTGGCAATCCCCGAACCCGGAGGTTGTTGCGGCGACTCCTGTTTTCCTGGTCCTCGGCCTGGAGCTGCACCTCAGCCAGCCTCTCCTGGAAGGCCTCCTGGCCCTTTTCTAATTGGGTGACCCGGAGCTCCAAAGCGCTCCTCTCCACCTCACCCCGTCCAACTCGGTCGTCAAGTGCGTGAACCTCAGAGCGAAGCCCCTGGAAATCACGGCGGTGCTGCTCCTCCATTCGTGCCATGAGGCCCTCCATGTAGGCCTTAGTTGGAAGCGCCTGTAGCAGGGACCTGATGTCCGCGTCCGTCTGCGAGGATCCTGCAGATGCCATAGAGCCACCCTGACTGTCATGAGAAGGCACCAGGAGGGAGGGCAGCCCCTCCAACGAGCGCGGGACACCTTGCTGTGAGACAGCCATGGATGTGGAAGGTAAGTCACCCTGTCCTCTCCCGCCACGTGGTGCTGCAGGGGAGATAGCTGTCGGAGCCGGGGATGTAAGAAATCTTCTGATCGATGCTTCTGGGTTAGCAGATTTTGATCCCCTGGTCTTCCTCCGTCTCTTGTATGTCATTTCAGGGTTGATTTTGCTAGCCAAACGTCCATTTCAGCCATAGATTGCAGGTCGGAAGTCAGGAGCTCAAACAGAAAGCTCCCTCACTCCGCCATGTCCAAGCCACGCCCCCTCATGTCAAGCTCTTTTAATAACGCTGCTAAGAGTTTAAACTTTGCTAAAATCTCAGTGAAAACTGAGGACATTTCAGCAAAATTTGACATTAGGGCAACAGGGAATGCAAATGTAAGTTTGTTTTTGGTGCTTTTTAAGGCTTGGGCTTTAAATGGGTTCTGATGGTTAGTAAAACTAGTTTTATCTATCTTGGACCTGTTCTTGCGCTCAAAGGGCCCTTCATGAGGACATGACATTGGATATTGAGTAGCAGAGGAAGCCTAACTCCCAACCTTTCAAAAAAAGTGAAAAAATGTTTATGGTCATATTTTTGCTTTTTTTACTTTTACTTTTTGGTTGTTCCCAGGAACTGGCAGCACAAAATGGCGGCAAGACATTGCTATTCTTTTTAATACAGTACTGGGACTCAGTGGTGGTCCCAGAAAACTTTAGTGTTGGAAACACCAGATGTGTCTGAGAACCATGGTCCATTGGTCAGCTCAGGGGCTTCCTAATTTGCTTTGGACTGCTCCATGGAAGCACTACTTTTTGGACTCCATGGCAATGTATAGCATGGTAGCGCGTACAGCTTGGAGACCATAGAAAGCGTAAGGCATCATGGGATGTCTATATAATTGGAGGCAGGCCAAGAGGAGTGATGTAAGAAGGCATGGCACCAAAAAGAAGATGTTGGGGGTACAAAAAACACACTATTATGGACACCATCTAATAGTACATACAGTTGGTAAGGTTTAAAAAAAAAATGCCAGTCCATCCAATTCAACCTATGTGGGTGTGTGGGTGCTTGTTAGGTCAATACCATTTCCTATATCCCTGTATATTGTGTTTGTTAGGATGCTCATCTAAGAGTTTTTTTTAAATTATCAACACTTTCTGTTGACACCACCGATTGTGGAAGGGAGCTCCACATCCTTACCTCTCAGACAGTAAAGAACCCCCTACAACGTTTAAGGTTTGAGGTTCTCCTCCAACCTCATTGAGTGGCTATGTGTCTTCTTAAGCTCCCGGAGACTGAATAGTTTTCCCCCTATGCTGGAATCACCATTGAGAACTTTGCATATCACTATCATATCTCCTCCTGAGTGCCTCTACTCCAGAGAGAATAAGATTGATAGATGGGGAAATGTATAGGTGAGTTTAAAAAATATATATACCGGTGTGTATATACAGTATATACCTCGTGGCTGTTTCATGGATGCAAGCATTTTAAGACTTGACATGTTTGGTATCTATTTACTCGACATTACCTCATCTTTTATATTGAGTTATTGAGTAATATATTATTGTATTTGTGCAAATATATAAATCCAATCACTGAAAGCTCATAAAATCTTTGTATATATATTGATATTCCGCGCAAATTGGACTGAGATTAAGCTGCTGCCCCCCTTTTTAATGTGTATTCTGTCACAAAGACAGATCACTGTGTAGTATGTATTGTAGGGTGTGGGGTATTGGCGCTGCTTTAAGTTCAAAGGACTAGTTGTCTTGCCTTCTATTAGGTAGGATTAAGGCTACTATGCCCTTAATATTGGAGCTGTGTACAATACGTGTTAGTGTCTCAAGCTATGTTGTGATCCTCAACTTATATGTGAAACTTTAAAACACTCCTGACTTTCACAATACCCCATGGGGTTTGTGACAATGTGCTAAATTGGGCCTCTGAATTGCCACTTAATACCGTGTGTGTATATACTATTTACATTTGTGTCAATCACTCTCCTTGATACAGATTGCCATAAACCAATTCGTGAAAACAGTGTTACAAAAAATGATAAAAAATAAACATATTAAATATTGAGATATCCTCATAAGTCCTCATAAATTCTATACGGTATACACCTATGTAGCGGTGTGTTTTCAGTATGTCCAGTGCCAAAAAATTATTTAAAAAGATATATGATATAATATAATAGTGCGCACCAAATTCAAAATATGGTCACTGATCACTGCCCCAGGTGGGAGCTGCCAGACAACCAATACGTTCCTTTGTAGGTTACACCAATCCCTAAACCAATGAGATTAGATCACAATGGCCATGTGATGGGTAGCCACTTTAATAGTAAGGGTATTGAGGGTATAATCCCCTATGGTTCTTTAATCCAGGCAAAATAATTAGACAATTATAAATTCCAGTAAATATATGGCAAAGGAATAGGTCCATATGACTATAGAGTGTTCTTACGCTGACATAGCAGTTTCAGAGCAGTTGCAAAAAACAGTTTCAAAAAGACTGTTTCAAAAAACAGTTTCAAAAAACAGTTTCAAAGAAATCTTGCGCTGACACAAAAAAAAGAAGGTGACGATCCAGACTCGTCCACGTCACGTCCGGTTAGCGAGGCTCGAGCGGTGGAGCGCACGCCGTAGCCGTAGCTGACAGTACAGGTTGGCGTGACTTACATGGGGCTTGTCTGCACTCTGTATATGGTTTGTAGATAGACCAACTTGGTACCTGGCGATACTACAACCTCAAGGGGCTGCATTTAGGAAGGTCTGAGGACCTCTTTTATTTTAATTCTTTTTTTTGGTTTGTGTTTTAATTAACTTTTTAATAAATAAGCAAATTACACTATGGAAGCCCTGCTTGTGGTTCTTTTTTGAGGATTTGAGTGGTGGAGGAGAAAAAAGCAGGAGTGGAACAACATAAGGAGCGGTGGAGGAATCGCTGGGGATACTTGATGAGCGTGTGACCCCTGCAGGGGTACGTCAATCTGGTGAGTGGGGACCCATGTGAGGGGGGAGCACCATAAAGTCACCTTTTCTTTACCTGCAAACTGAAGGATTCCTACCGGCAATATAGAATCACCAAAGTCACCTGACCAAATGCATGAAGGATAGTTGAATATTATTTTTCTTCTTTCTTTTTTCTTTTTTTTGTGTCAGCGCAAGATTTCTTTGAAACTGTTTTTTGAAACAGTCTTTTTGAAACTGTTTTTTGCAACTGCTCTGAAACTGCTATGTCAGCGTAAGAACACTCTATAGTCATATGGACCTATTCCTTTGCCATATATTTACTGGAATTTATAATTGTCTAATTATTTTGCCTGGATTAAAGAACCATAGGGGATTATACCCTCAATACCCTTACTATTAAAGTGGCTACCCATCACATGGCCATTGTGATCTAATCTCATTGGTTTAGGGATTGGTGTAACCTACAAAGGAACGTATTGGTTGTCTGGCAGCTCCCACCTGGGGCAGTGATCATAAAATCTTTAACAGCTCAAGGTAATGTAAAAAAAAGATTTTTAATATTTTGAAATTTGCAGCTTTCATTAGATGTAACACCTGGTGATCCTGACATTAGGGACCTTTTTCACACATTGTTTGTTATACGGTGACAGTGCTACATCTCTGTATCTCCATTGTGCTACTGAGTGTCACTCTGTCTCACAGGCTTCTAAGAGAGGCTACAAGTGGCTGTTTCAACACACATTTCTCAGGCATGCTCCACTTTTGTCCCCATCAGAAACCTGCCCTGAGAAATGCCATACAGCCATCGCTGGTGTACATGTAGACAAGAAGTGTCTGCAACAGATGAGCAGCACTGAGATGCAAGAAAGAATGAGAAAAGTGAAGACTAGAAAAAAGAAGCAATTGTTTATGGAAAATACCGCATTTGGCCACTAGATGGTGCTAGGTATCATAGGAAGTTCCAGTGATACTTATTGCCATCCAGGGGCCAAATGTAGTATGTTCCAGTTTAAATTTGAATTTGACCAGCATAGAAAATAGCTTAACATTCAATTTTTTGCCCTGTTCTCACAGAATATATATACATGAACTTCCACTGGGCAAATTTCAAACTGGTTATAAATGCACCCTCAAATATCCTTTTCAGCATTTATTTAAAGGTTTAATATCTACTTTATTATACTATAATGTGAGCCTTGAAGCAGAATGAAGATTCTCTGTCTCCCCTGTGGGCTCACTACTCACACTTTCTCACCTGATGGCACATGGCTGTTTAGGCGCTGAGCGCAGTATACTGTGGCAGGAGTGAGACCGTGTCACATGTTCGCCTATACTGTACATCTTGTTTTTTTTGCTTTTTTTTTACGAAGCATTAGGAAGCTTTGGAAAGGAAAGAAACAAGGTGTTTTATATGCCTGTTATATCTTCTATAGATGAAGTACAGCTGCACTTGAGTTGACCTGGCTGTGTGTGTTAAGGAGTTTACAGTCTAATGTCCTCACTGTGGCCGCACACGGCCATTCCAAGACATCTAATGGTCCCTCTGCTGCCTATGATCTGCTATAGACTTAGTCCTTGCCATACTGATGTAAGATTCTTCATTCATACAGAGAGTTACACTAAAGCCCTGTACACACAATCGGATTTCCTATGGATTCTAATCCGATGGTTTTGTTCATCGGAAATCCAATGAAGCTGACTTCCATCAGTCTTGCCTACACACCATCAGTGAAAAATCCGACCGTCCCAAGCGCCATGACGTAAAACACTCCGACAAGCCGAGAAAAATTAAGTTCAATGCTTCTGAGCATGCGTCGACTTGATTCTGAGTATGCGTGGGTTTTTTGTCCGATGGAGTTCCACACAGACGATCGGAATTTGCTATCGTTTTTTTTCCCATCGGATAAATTTAAAACATGTTCTATTTTTTCTCACCAATGGAAAAAAGATTGATGGGGCCCATACACGATCGGTTTGTCCGATGAGAAAAGTCCATTGGACTGTTTTCATCGGTAAAACCGATCGTGTGTACACGGCATAAGGCTACTTCACACTGAAGCGCTGAATGCGCTGGCGGTATAGCGACACTATTTTTAGCGCCGCTATACCGTTATTTTTGCCGCGATTTGCAGGCGCTAGTGGGGTGATTTTAACCCCCCGCTAGCGGCCGAAAAAATGCTGACAGATCCTGGAAGTGTTTGTGACATGCAGCTTGTGCACTCTACCGGTTTCGTCTGGAGTCAGACCAGACGAAACCGGTAGAGTGCACAAGCTGAATGTCAAAAACACTTCCAGGATCTGTCAGCATTTGTCTCTTACATGCCTGTTTGATACAGCTTAAATGTGAGTAATATTGCTATAAGTTCAATAAAAGTGTTTTTTATTACGGAATTACACTATTTGGGATTCCTTCCTTTCCCTCTTACTCTGAGATAACACTGGGATTACCACAAAAGGACCAGGGAGACGAGACACCGCTAGAGTGCTGCACAGTGGCATATACTGTGAACGTTTTTCACCCCAAGAGGGGGTGAACATCTGGTGAGTGCGGTCTTTATTGGAGCACGTTCTGCTGTGGGCACCAGTCTTGAAGATTAAAAAAGGCCACATCACCAGGCACTGGGCACCTAGCATCTGAAAAAAACTACAAAATCATTGGACAAGCATATTGCTCAATCGAATCGCATGAGGTTGCATTTGCACCTTATTGCATAGTCACTCAACCAAATCGCATGAGGTTGCATTTGCACTTTCCTGCATAGTCGCAAGATTTTTTGCCTAGCAAAGTTGCTGGGCATCTAGCATCAAATTATTGGACAATCACATCAATTTGCACAATTCTGCATTTTTTTTGCACTTTATCGCTAGTCGCAGGACATTTTTGCATGCATCATTAATTTATTACTATCACGGTTTTATACATTGGTTTAATTTTTTTCACTGTTATCACCTTTAATTGTTCACAATATTTTATTCATTTCATTATTTTATTTTTTATATATATTATTTTATGCTCATCATTATTTATATCCGCATCAATCTATATTTATCACGTATTCATATATATTAGTGAAGCATTTAGGAGTTACACTATGGCACCAATGACACTAGTAAAATATAGGGGTATTTATGTATCAATTTATATATAAAATATTCACTTGCACTCTAGAGCAAGGAAGTCCATGAATTGTAATTAGCGCCAATTCTACACCTCCCTTCAGTCATTATCAAAGCAATGGCAAAAGGTAGAGAAATTGGGGAAGAAGGAGAAAGGTGTCTTAAAATGAAACTCAGGATGAAATCAAAAGTTACCCTTGCAGTGGGGCTTCCCTGCATTGCAAAGGTTAAATCCTAATTTTTGTCTTGGAGGAACATAAACATGAATTCCTCACTCTTCTCTTCTATCCGACACTGAAGCCCTGTACACACGATCGGATATCCTATGGATTTTTGTCCGATGGATTCTTTTCATCAGACAAACCGATCGTGTATGGGACCCATCGGTCTTTTTTCCATTGGTTTTAAAAAATAGAACATGTTTTAAATTTTTCCGATGGATAAAAAACCGATCGAAAACTCAGATCGTCTATGGGCAAGTCCATCGGATCAAAAACCCACGCATGCTCAGAATCAAGTCGACGCATGCTCAGAAGCATTAAACTTCATTTTTCTCGGCTCATCGGAGTGTTTTACGTCACTGCATTTGGAACGGACGGTTTTTTGACTGATGGTGTGTGGGCAAGACTGATGGAAAACAGTTTCATCGGATATCCGATGGACAAATCCATCGGACTAGAATCCATAGGAAAATCTGATCGTGTGTACATGGCTTTAGGGTTGTGGGTGGGCCCTTAGCTTCCCCCCTTATAATGCAGGACCACTGGTTCTGCATTGTATTTGATGACATCAGAGTCCATGATGGTGATGGATTTTCAGCTCTTTTCTTGCGTACTGGCTGAGTGAGCAAGGAGGAAAGTGCCAAAAACACGCCTGATTCTTAGTCCACTTTAGCATATAAAATGCAGACAATACCTATGCTCAATTCCTGTGCCTGGATGTGCAAAGAGAAAAATCACCAAATACAGAATGTATTAAGTCCAGATTCTCTTTTATTCAGACTCTTATATCCTAAAAAGCCAACATGTTTGGGGGGTTCAGAGGGTCTGCACTTTATCAGGGCTACAAATAACCCAAAAAGTTTTTGAGCAGTATACAGTACTGACTTGATGTGTAAGTGCTATAAGAGATTGAAAATAATAATGTAGGTATTTGTGAAGTATTTTATTCTATAAGAATTCTATTCTAGTTGTTCTGGAACACTTATCATGTGTCCATTACTGTTGCATTGGCTCTCATTATGTATGTATAAGTGTTTTGTGGTGACATCTATTGGCAATTCAGTGTAACTACAACTTGTTATTTTCATGTCTGTAAATGACATAATCCAGTTTACTTGTATGTTGAGGACAGTTGGTTTAGCCCATAGATAGACCCCTCTCTTCTTCATGTTCCTTCAGCTAGTTACCAGCCTTCATAGTGGGAGCAAGGACAAGGCTTGGAAGATTATTGTCTCTCTACACTTTAAATGACCGGTGAACATCCCATGTACTGCATTTTAACAAGTAAAACCATGTTGGATTAAACTGCCATGTCCTAATGGAGGGATGAGCTGTCTGTGCAGGGCGCTTATTCAGCAGGTGACCATACTGGCTGAATGGAGGTCTAAAGGAGGTATGGTAATGCATAAAGTACACTAGTAAAGAATTCTATTTTAGTGCAAGTAATCACTTCAACAGGTACTGGAAAATAACACCCCCCCCCCCCCGCCTCTGCATGTATTCTGGGTCCGGCTGTCCCTCCTGGGAACTCAGGATGCCCATGGCGGCGGGGAGAGCAGAGGACAGTCAGCAAATATCCATTCCTACTGTGAATGAAGCCACAAACAACATGAGCATATTGTTACTTCTGGTTTCAGTACTTTCTGTACTTAATTAGCTTTAATGGAGTGCAAATGTGACATTAAGGGTCCAATAGTCCCATAATTTCTCCTTAAAGAGAACCTCCCCCTTTCCCATCCCTACTCTATAAACCTGTCAATAATCAATAGGGGGGAAATAAACAATCATGCTTATACCCTTGTGACATCTTCTTATTTTTGTCTGGCCTTTCTGCTGCCTGGGTCCCCATTTCGGCACCGCCATTTTAAAAATGTCCGTGCTACTGCGCATGCATGACATGAAGCGCATGACGTCATACACTTCATTTTATGCACGTGCTGTATGGCACTACAGGCATCTGTTGGAGGAAAAGGCTTTTTCCTCAATAAATTACCATCATTTCTTACAGCGCATTCACACAATGAGCCACATGATGTCATGCGCTTTGTCTCGCGCATGCGCAAAATGACAACACTGCAAGGTCTTGGCGTTTAGTTACAGGATTCCCCTAAAGGCAATAGTGACGTTGCCTTCCCCGGAGGGGAATTAGAATTAGAAAGTGGAAGAGAAAAAAGATAAGTAAAGCAGTTAAAGTGATAATAATAGGACATTGACTGGGACCGGGGGCCGATAAGTGATGCCTGGGCTAGATGAGGCAGGCTCTAGCTGACTTGCTGCAGCTTCTACTGCACATTGTGAGAAGCTGACAGTGTGCAGTGAGTGAGCAATTTCAGTCCAGGAGAGGAGCCTGTACAACTGTGCAAGACTGAAGGAAAGGCTGGAGATCCGATTTAAAGAGGAAGTAAACTCCCCTGCTTTGTGTGTACCTATGGGTACTGTAAATATCTCCTAAATGTGCGCTGTGTAGGAGATATTTACTGTATATGCCATCATCGGCGCATGCGCTCTGAAGGAACAGCTGTCTGTGCCGTTTCCTCAGAGCCCTGTGCCGTGCCCGGCGGCATGCGTGTGGGAGGGACGTCATCGCGGCTCCAGCGACTCACAGCGCCGGAGCCCGCGAACCCGGAAGAAACACCGGGGAAGATGTCAGCCATCATAGCGGTGTGTGGGCGCCACTGCAGGGGCTTCGATCTAAGGTATTTCATAATGAGCTAGTATGCATACTAGCTCATTATGCCTTTGGAGTTGATTTACTAAAGGCAAATCCACTCTGCAATACAAGTGCAGTCGCTGTGGATCTGAGGGGAAGCTCTAAAATGAGGGGAAGCTCTGCGGATTTTTATCATCCAATCATGTGCAAGCAAAAATGCTGTTTTTTATTTCCCTTGCATGTCCCCCTCGGATCTACAGTGACTGGACTTCCAAGTGCACTTGTAGTGCAAAGTGGATTTGCCTTTAGTAAATAAACCCCTTTGTCTTACAGGTTGTTGTTTTTTTTGGAGGTTTTTTTTTTACAACCTCTTTAAAATGTATGAAATGAGTACAGAGCCTGTAACGGTAAATCTACATTTAGATTTCACCAAGACTGTACAATAAAACAGTAATCATGGCACAGGTCTGGTATGGCTGTACCAGGAGTCCCTCTTGCTGCAGAGATGTTCAATTCCCTACGGCGTCTGCTTATTGTGGCCGATCGTCCTTTGTTTCTGTGTTACTGCCGCTGGATTAAATCTCCCGTCTGCCCCCCATGTAAACCCACCGACCGCACATATCCGCTGTAAGCCGTCGCTTCCCGGCACAAATAAAAGCTGGCCGCACTAATCTGTTTCTTGAAAAGTGATTATCTTTGCGCACAATGACCGGCGAGCCCTTCTAGGGGGTCAGCCGCAGGTTACATCACAGCCGCTTGGCGCCAGCATCAGAATACAGTGCCTCCTCCTGGGTAAAGAGGACCTGTCATCTCCTTGTGCAGAGTTATCATTGCAACATTTTGCTTAACCTCTTCAGCCCCCGGAAGGATTTACCCCCCCCCCCCATTTTTTCCGATAAGGCACTGCGACAATTGCGCGGTCGTGCGACGCTGCACCCAAACAAAATTTATGTCATTTTTTCCCACCTCTGCGTTTTTTTTTTTTTGCGCTTATAAACAAAAAAAGCGTCATTTTTGGGAAAAAAAATTAAAATTACTTTCTGCTATAAAACATTTCCAAAAAAAATATATGTTAAAAACCGAATTTACTCATGAGTTTAGGCCGATATGTATTCTTCTACATATTTTTGGTAAAAAAAAAAAAAAATTGCAATAAGCGTATATTGATTGGTTTGTGCAAAACGTATCATGTCTACAAAATAGGGGCTAGATTTATGGCATTTTTATTATTATTTTTATTTATTTTTCTAGTAATGGCAGACAGATCGCACACCTAACTGACATTTTTGCCACTTTTTTGGGAACCAGTGACATTATTACAGTAATCAGTGCTAAAAAATATGCACTGCTATTGTACTAATGACACTGGCAGGGAAGGGGTTACCATCAGGGGCGATCAAGGGGTAAATGTGTTCCCTGTTTGTGTTTTCTAACTGTATGGGGAACTGAGTGACTAGGGAAACACACAGATCCGTCTACTTGCATAGCAGAAAGACAGGTCTGTGTGATCGCCCCTGTCTGAACGGAGATCTGCCTTGTTTACAAAGGCAGATCCCCGTTCTGTGACTGCGGGGGGAACAATCGCTGATTGGCTCCCCCGCTGGCCAATGGGAGTGTGTGCGCACCCACAAAAGGTGAGTTCCCGAGCTGACGTACACCTACGGCCATTTGCAGGATCGTGCCACCCTGCCGCAAGTATAATGACGGCGGCTGGTCGGCAAGCGGTTAAAAGTAATTTTCAATATGGCTTCCACATATTTACTGTCACAAATTTCCTCTTTACGGCTTTGTAAATGTTACCTCTAGTGGTCAGGGAGTTGGATTAGGATCCAGCTATCTGTTCACTAACCCCTTTACAAGCACATAAGACATATGCGCCGCTGGTGGGCGATGTTTGTCTGATAAGAACGGACTCACTGCATGCTCCAAAGACAAAGACCAAGCTCATTGGACTGAAGATCGGAAGCCAGCGGGACCAGCTTCTGATTATGTAACCACCGTGACAGCCGCCTGGGCATTCAGAACTGTTTAGGCCCCATTCACATAAGGCCATTGGAAATCGCTGGCAGAATCGCTGCGATTTTGCCTGCGATTCCAAATTGCAGCAGAAGGCACAACACATGTTTTGGCACCATTATCCTTAATGGCACCCCAAACACAGTGCAATTCGGCCACGACTGTCGAACAGAATCGTGGCAAAACGCACGTTTAAAATTCGCACTAAGCTTGTCACCCAAAAAAGGAGCATGAGCTCCTTTTGGGCAAAAAACACACATAGGGCAATGCATTGAAGTGAATGAGCTGTCCTATGCGCGGCACGTGTTTCTGCGTGTAAATCGCGCCTTGAAAAGGTCGGAACGGGACCTGAAACGGATGTCGGGGCAGGTGAAAAGGGGTTAAAAGAACAAAAAAAATACCTAAGGCCCCATACACACTATTAGATTTTCTGCAGATTTTTTACTTTAGATTTACCAAAACCATATACAGTGGAACCTCGGATTGCAAGTAACGCGGTTAATGAGCGTTTCGCAATACGAGGACTGTATTTCGAAAAATCCTAACTCAGTTTGCGAGTGTTGTCTCGCAAAGCGAGCAGGATTCAGGCCAAAGCAGTGTGCAGTACTGCTTTTGGCCTGAGGTGGGGGGCGCTGGAGCCGAACGGTGCCGATCACAGCTGTTCGGAAATGCACGGAGAGGCCCGAGGACAGTTCGGCTGACCTCGGCAAACCTCGGAAAGGAGTCTTTCCGAGGTTTGCCGAGGTCAGCCGAACTGTCCTCGGGCCTCATGCGGTATTGCATGCCATTAAAGTCAATGCCGAACAAATAATTTTCATTTCCATTGACTTCAATGGGGCAACTCGCTTTGATATGCGAGTACTTTGGATTACGAGCATTCTCCTGGAATGGATTATGCTCGTAATCCAAGGTTCCACTGTAATATGAGGTCAAACCTTGAGAGTTTCAATTTGTATGCAATCAGGCAGGCCCTTGCACTACATGGTTTTGGTAAATCTGAAGACAAAAATCTTCAGAAAATCTAATAGTGTGTATAGGGTCTAAACCTGTCTTTCTATTAGCCTCCTGCAATGCTCTGCATCAGGGCCGAGACAAGGGCCAGGCAGAAGGGTCGGCTTCCCTGGGCGCAGCGTGTATTCTAGGGATTGGGGTTCTGCCGCAAGTTCTTTCTACTAAAAGACTGATATGAGTAGTGACAGCAGCATCACTACTTCTGTCAGCCAAGTGCTGGAAGCGGCAAGGAGAGGTGGAGAGAGTCAGGAGCAGGTGCGGGCTGTGCTCTCTCTCCCCTGGCTCCTCATAAGCTTACACATAATGAGGAGGGGTGGGGCACAATTTGGCATCTTTGCCCTGGGCACTGGATGATCTTGTCCTGGCACTGCTCTGCATAGTGGTGGACTGGTGAACAAGAGTTTTTTAGTCTGCAGCCGGGGCCAGTTCATACTGGACCATGGGCGCACATGAGCCTTTGTGCATTCTTGTTTGGCGCATTTTTGACAGCCAATTCATTTCAATGGGCCGGCATAAGCAAAAAGTACAGAAGAGGTGAGACTTTTCAAAATCATGCTGCAGCAAACACGCATGCCTTTCCTAGATGCAAGAGAAAAGTTTCTTTAAGAGGTTTATGGATGAGCGGTCTGCTTTATGTTCAGTTTTATACCCACATGGCAGTTTTGCTGAGTTCGCTGGCAGTGTAGTTTTAGAGAAGTCATTCTACTGCCAGCATGACATTGATATTAGTTGTCATTGGTCTGTGCTACAGGGGGGAACTGGCCTAGATGTAGCCGTACATTATTATTATATTGTATCCATGGGCTGGGGGCTAATCGGACAGTAGATTGCAGGACCCTGTGTTTTAAAGGATGCTAAAAATACTGAGGCTACATATAGTCTGTCTAATAATAGTCATCTTATAAAGAGCCATCGTCTCCCTCTGAGAAAGAGAACTTGTACCCATTTTTACACTCACTATAAGGCCACTTTCCCACTGGGGCGGTGGGGGCGTCGGCGGTAAAGCTTTACCGTAGTTTTTGCGGCGCTATTTGGCCGCTAGCGGGTGCTTTTAACCCCCGCTAGTTGACAAAAAAGGGTTAAAACTGGCGGCGGTTCTGCAGCGCTGCCCATTGATTTCAATGGGCATGGGCGCTTTAGGAGCGGTGTATACACTGCTCCTACAGCGCCTCAAAGATGCGGCTAGCAGGACTTTTTTGAGCATCCTTCTATAGCGCCTGCAAAGCGCCTCAGTGTGAAAGTAGCCTCACTGTACTAATGACATGGCTGGGAAAGGGTTAACTTTGTGCCTCACAATGTTTACTGTGTGTAGTATGTGCTGCTTTTACTGAGCAGTATGCCTGTTTTTACTCCCTGTCTGTAGAGAACCCTGTGTTGTTTACCTACACAGAGCTCTCTCCTGTCATTCGCTCAGCTGATCAGTGGGTTCTGGCCATAAATCATTGGCTGGGATCTGCAGATGGGCTTCTGCCGTAGCTGTGGCAGCGGGCACGCATGCACTCGCCCCTACCCAGAAATACAGAATCACGTACACGTACGTGATTTGGTGCTGCGGGTCCGCCCTGCCACAGTATAGGTGTGGTGGGTGGTCCTGAAGCGGTTAGGTCCGGTTCACATAGGGGCGATTCGTCAGGCGACTCGGTCACCTGACGAGTCGCGTCCTGCTCTGTGCTATGGAACCGTTCTAATAGGAGCGACTCAGGTCGCTCCGACTTAGAAAAAGGTTCCTGTACTTCTTTTGGGGGGCGACTCAGGGCGACTTGCATTGACTTCTATACAGAAGTCATTATGCAAATCGCCTCAGGCGGGCGTCTCAAGTCGTCTTGAGATCGCGCCGCCGAGTCGCCCCCAATAGTCGTGTGTGAACCGGGCCTAAAAGTAAAACTAAAGCGTAAACCTTTTTTTATTTTGATACAATAAATGAGAGTTATAATGCCAATAAGGTGTTTTTTTTTTTGCCATCTGCATCCCATTGAGGAGATTTCTCTACACTTCTTGCCCCATAACAGGAACAGGAAGTGCCTAGAAATTCCTCCATTCCATCCAAAGTGAGGGAATTCCTAGTTGTCCTTAGAATCAGTAGTGGCCCCATTTGAAAATGTCCCCTCTATTACTCTCTTTTGAGAACAACCCCAAATTTGGGATTTTCTTTTACTTTCACTTTCATTGATAATGGTCATCAAAGACAAATAAAGAGGATGGATTTCCCAAACGGGAACTCAGATAAATAAAAAAAGGCAATAAAAACTGAGAGGTGTTCTAATCCCTCTTCACGCTATCCATAACTAAAAAAAGTTTGCCTTTAGTTATACAGTGGAACCTTGGATTACAAGCATAATTCGTTCCAGGAGAATACTCGTAATCCAAAGCAGTCGCATATCAAAGCGAGTTTCCCCATAGAAGTCAATGGAAACGAAAATAATTTGTTTTGCATTGACTTCTATGGCATGCAATACCGCATTTGGCCAGAGGTGGGGGGGAGAGACTCGGAAATACTCGGGAACAGCTCCGCTGAACTCGGAAACCCTCGGAAAGGCTAGGGAACTGAGTATTTCTGAGTGTTTATGAGTATTTACGAGTATTTCCGAATGGCTCCGATTGGTTTCTGATCGGCTCCGGCACCCCCGCACCTCCGGCCAAATGCGGTACTGCACACAGCAGAGGCTTGAATCCTGCTCGTTTTGCAAGACAAAACACTCGCAAACCGAGTCAGGATTTAAAAAAAAAAAAAATCTTGTATTGCGAAACGCTCTTTAACCGCGTTACTCGCAATCCGAAGTTTCACTGTACTTAATGGGTAATTTTACCAGGTAGAGTAAGGTTTCCAAAGGGAGTAAAGGTGCAACTGGAAGATTCACCTGCGGTGAATAATGTGTGAATCTCAAATTCACTGATTTTGAAGTATGACACCAGCTTTGATGATGTCAGACGAACACCAAACTTTGAAGGGAGAATGAGAAAATTGGGCCAAACCCAGTGCCACCCTAATTTTCTCCCAAAATTCTAAAATCTTTACCAAGAGCAGATCAAAATCTGTCTGTAGTAGGCAGCCGAGGAAGGCAACACATTTGACAAACAAAAGCCCAGTTAAAAGGAATGCAGAGGTATCATAAACCTCAATAAGCCTGGACTTCTGATGAGGGGTAGTGATGAGCCGAACACCCCCGGGTTCGGTTCGCACCAGAACCCGCGAACGGACCGAAAGTTCGAACGAACATTAGAACCCTATTAAATACAATGGATGCGAACGTTCGAATTCTAAAGTGCTAATTATAAAAACTATTATGCATGTTATTGTCCTAAAAAGGGTTTGGGAACCCGGGTTCTGCACCAGGGGACATGTATCAATGCAAAAATAAGTTTTAAAAACGGTCGTTTTCCGGGAGCAGTCATTTTAATGATGCATAAAGTGAAAAAAAAAAGTCAAATATTCCTTTAAATATGGTACCTGGGGGGTGTCTAAAGTATGCCTGTGAAGTGCCACGTGTTTCCCGTGTTTAGAACTGTCCCTGCACAAAATGACACTTCTAAAGGAAAAAAAAGCCATTTAAAACTGCTTGCGGCTTTAATGTAATGTCTGGTCCCGGTAATATGGATGAAAATCTTTAAGAAAAATGGCATAGCTACCCCATGACCCCCCCCCCTACCCCAGCCCATTACCAGCCCCTTTGGGTCTTGTATGGATATTAAGGGGAACCCCGCACATAAAATAAAAAAGGCCCTATATACTCTGAACAGCCGTATACAGGCGGTGCATACAAGACAGGGACTGTAGGTTTGTTCTTATGTAGAATCTGTTTGTAATTTTGAACAGGTACATTGTTGAAGTGTAGCTCCAGACCAAAAATCTATTTTTAAACTTTTTGGAAAACATAGGTAAGGGTTATCACCCCTGTAACATTTGTTTTGCTGTCTGTGCCCCTGTTCAGAACTTTTCACCTCACTTTCCGTCCTAATGACAACTGTTTTTGAAATGTGGTGTTTTTCTTGAAACAAGGATTGCTGATAAAGCATCAGTACAGAGGAGACACCTTTCTCCCATATTTATTCTTACAGGAGAGAATTTTCCTTCCTAGGGGTAGATTTCCTCTCACTTCCTGTTGTCTTCTTGCGTTTGCAAGTAGGAGTCGTTTGTAAGTTGGATGTTTGAAAGTAGGGACCTGCCGTATATACTCTGCAGAAATAGGCCCCTTAGTTGTTGGTGTTGGCACAACACTGTAAGCACTCACAGTTACTCTTGGTTGGTGCTGGAACGCCCTGCTGTCAACTATTATATCAGGAATTTTAATTACATATAATTGTTGAACAGTGGTAGTAAAAATTGGGCCTTTGATGGTGGTGCTGGTGCCACAACACTGTAAGCCCTGACAGTTACTCTTGGTGGGTGCAGCAATGGGCCCTGCTGTGAATTATTAGATCAAGAATTGTAATTACATGCCCCTGTTGAACAGGGGCTGAAAAATTGGGCCTTAGGCACTGGTGGCACAACACTGCAACCCTTCACAGATACTGTACTTGGAGCACAGCAATGAGCCCTGTTGCAAAGTATTGCTTCAAAAATTGTAATGACACGCCCCTGTTAAACAGGGGCTGAAAAATTGGGCCTTAGGCACTGGTGGCACAACACTGCAACTCCTCACAGATACTGTACTTGGAGCACAGCAATGAGCCCTGTTGCAAAGTATTGCTTCAAAAATTGTAATTACACGCCCCTGTTAAACAGGGGCTGAAAAATTGGGCGTTAGGCACTGGTGGCGGCACCCATAAACAAAAATGATCTTCCAAGCTATCATCATCAATCGTATCATTGAGGACTCGGAGGAGGAGGATAGCCAGTCAACATAACAGCACAGGCACTCAGCATCAGCATCAGTCTTGAAGGGATGTGACATTTTAAAATCAATTAGTCTGTTATATCAGCATCAGGTGTGTGGTAGCTGGTGGTGATCCAAGACTGGTTCATCTTGATGAAAGTCAGTCGATCAACCGAGTCGGTGGACAGGCGCACCCTGTGATCCGTGACAAATCCTCCAGCAGCACTGAATGTGCGTTCCGAAAGAACGCTGGATGCAGGACAGGCCAGTAGCTCAATTGCATACTGTGCAAGCTCTGGCCAGTGATCCATCCTCAAGACCCAGTAAGCCAGAGGATTTTCGGTGGGGAAGGTGTCCAAGTCTGACCTTGCCCCTAGATATTCCTGCACCATGTTTATCAGACGCTGGCGATGGTTGCTGGAACCGATCATACTTTGGGGCTGCGGACTAAAGAATTGTCTGAACGCATCGGTCAGACGGCCACCTTCCCCACCGCTCCTTCTTTGACTGGCCGAAGCCTCAGCAACTCGTTGTCCAGGACCAGGAGTTTGCAACCTCCCAGTCTCTGGGAACGCGTTGCACAGACCTTTCTGCAAGGCCTCCCGGAGTTGTCTCATCCTCTGCTCCCTCTGCGACGGTAACATAAGGTCCGCAACCTTACCCTTGTACCGTGGATCAAGGAGAGTGGCCAGCCAGTAATGGTCCCTCTCCTTGATCCGAAGAATACGAGGATCCTTCCGCAGACTTTGCAGGATCAGGGAGGCCATGCAGCGTAGGTTTGCTGAGGCATTCGCTCCGGAGTCCTCTGGGTCACTAAGGACGACATGATCCGCAGCCACCTCCTCCCAGCCACGTACAAGTCCACTGGTTTCTTGGGACTGTAAATCATCCCTAAAAGACTGCTGCTGATGATGCTGAGTGCCAGCCTCCACCTCCATGCTGACACAATCCTCCTCCTCCTCCTCCTCCTCCTCCTCCTCTTCCTGTGCGATGGGTGGGACAGAAGGAACACTGTCTGGGTAAAGGGGGCCTTGAGAGGCAAGGAAGTCCTCCTCTTCCTGCCTCTGTTCTGCCTCAAGTGCCCTGTCCATTATTCCACGCAGCGTGTGCTCCAACAGGTGGACAAGAGGTACAGTGTCACTGATGCATGCACTGTCACTGCTCACCATCCTCGTGGCCTCCTCAAATGGTGCCAGGACAGTGCATGCATCCCTGATCATGCCCCACTGGCGTGGAGAAAAAAAACCAAGCTCCCCTGACCCTGTCCTGGTGCCGTAGTCGCACAGGTACTCATTGATGGCCCTCTGCTGCGTGTGCAGCCGCTGCAGCATGGCCAACGTTGAGTTCCACCTGGTGGGCATGTCACATATAAGGCGGTTCTTGGGCAGGTTCAACTCCTTTTGCAGCTCAGCCAGGCGAGCACTGGCATTATAAGATCTGCGGAAATGCACACAGACTTTCCTGGCCTGCCTCAGGACATCCTGTAAGCCCGGGTACCTGCCCAAGAAGCGCTGCACCACCAGGTTAAGGACGTGAGCCACACAGGGCACATGGGTCAGTTGTCCCTGTCGGAGGGCGGAGAGGAGGTTGGTGCCATTGTCGCAAACCACCATTCCTGGCTTAAGCTGGCGTGGCGTCAACCACCTCTCGGCCTGGCCCTGCAGAGCAGACAGGACCTCTGCCCCAGTGTGGCTTCTGTCCCCCAAACACACCAGCGCAAGCACGGCATGGCATCTTTTTGCCTGCGTACTTGCGTAGCCCCGTGAACGGCTACGGAGCACCGCTGGTTCATAGGACAAACCACAGGAAGAGGCCATGGAGGAAGAAGAAGAGGAGGGGGTGGAGGAGAGAGGTGTGTCACAACCAGTAGTAGCATTTTGGAGGCGTGGCGGTGGGACAACCTCCAACACTACTGCACCTTGTCCTGAATCCTTCCCAGCTGCCAAAAGAGTGACCCAATGGGCCGTGAAAGAAAGGTAACGTCCCTGTCCATGCCTGCTGGACCATGAGTCAGCGGTAATATGCACCTTACCGCTGACCGCCCTGTCCAGCGAGGCCAAGACATTGCCTTCCACATGCCGGTAGAGAGCCGGAATAGCCTTCCGTGAGAAAAAGTGGCGTTTGGGAACCTGCCACTGAGGAACCGCACATTGCACAAACTCACGGAAGGGGGCCGAGTCTACCAACTGAAAAGGCAGCAGTTGAAGCGCTAGCAATTTAGCCAAGCTAGCATTCAACCGCTGGGCATGTGGATGGCTGGGAGTGAACTTCTTTCGACGGTCCAGCAGCTGGGGCAGGGAAATTTGCCTGCTAGAATCGGACGTCGGTGTACTGCTAGCAGAGTGGGCGCAAGTACTTGGCTGTGACACACCTAATTCTACACCTTCATTCCTCTCAGTGCATGTTTCAGAGAGGACTGAAGTTATAGTGGGGTTGGAGATCCCAGCTGATGCGGTGCAAGGAGAGGTCCGCTTTGTTCTTTGGTGTGGGTCTTTGAGGTAGGCTTGCCAACGAGCTGCATGGCAGGTCAACATATGTCTGGTCAGGCATGTGGTACCCAAGCGGCTGATGTTTTGGCCACGCGATATACGCTTGAGACATATGTTGCAAACAGCAGCTGTGCGATCTGATGCACTAGCCTCAAAAAAGGCCCACACCAAAGAACTTTTTGAATGACGGGCAGAGGCAGCGCCCTGCACAGGCGGAGCTCTGCGGTGTGATTCCGTCGGTGTACTGCCCTTACGCTGGCCACCAAAGGGCATCCTGCCTCGTTGGAGATGTGCCTCCTCCTCATCCTCCTCCTCCTCCTCTCTCCTATTAGGCACCCACGTGGAGTCATTGACCTCATCATCCCCTCCCTCCTCATCACTGGAGCCAATCTGGCAGTATGCTGCAGCTGCTGGAACATGACTGCCAGATTGGTGTCCTTCTTGAGCATCCCCTCTGTCTGCTCTCACGCTACTGCCTTCCTCTAGCTGGGTTTCATCATCAGACCCTTCGAAACGCTGGGCATCCTCCTGGAGCATGTACCCAACACTGTGCTGAAACAGTTCGGGGGACTCCTCAGGAGGAGGACATGGTGGGTCTAGGGAAGGAGTGACTGATGATTTGTCTGACATTGATACCAGGGAAGACGACGCTTTGGCAGCTGCTTTTCCAGTACCCTGAGCCTGGGTGAGAGAGGATGAGGAGGAGGAGGAGGGCTTGGTCATCCACTCTACCAAGTCTTCGGCATGATGTGGCTCAACATGTCCAGCTGCCGAAAACAAGGACAAGCGTGTCCCATGGCCATGTGCTGATGACAATGCACCGCGTCCACGACCAGCACTGTTGCCCCCAGACACAGAGCCTGCTTGCCCTCTTTTATTGCCTCCTGACTGTCTGCCTCTCCTTGTTTGCCTTCCAGACATTCTAATAGATGGCCTGCAGGGAGATGGGAAAAAAGCAATAAGGGCTACCTTCAGGTGTCCTTCTCTGTCCCTTGAAACAAGGACTTTCACAGTGAAAGAAACTGACACTGTCCCTACCTAGAGTTTTCTGTCCCTAGAATAAATGTTTTTTTTAATCACAATATAGCACAAGGACAATTCACTCAATGTCTCTCCAGGTCCCTGGAAACAAGGACTTGCAGAGTGAAAGAAACTGACACTGTCCCTACCTAGAGTTTTCTGTCCCTAGAATAAATGTTTTTTTTAAGCACAATATAGCACAAGGACAATTAACTCACTGTCCTTACAGGTCCCTGGAAACAAGGACTTGCAGAGTGAAAAAAAAAAAACACTCTCCCTACCTACAGTTTTCTGTCCCTAGAAAAAATGTTTTTTTTAAGCACAATATAGCACAAGGACAATTAACTCACTGTCCTTACAGGTCCCTGGAAACAAGGACTTGCAGAGTGAAAGAAAAAAAACACTCTCCCTACCTACAGTTTTCTGTCCCTAGAAAAAATGTTTTTTTTAATCACAATATAGCACAAGGAAAATTAACTCACTGTCCTTACAGGTCCCTGGAAACAAGGACTTGCAGAGTGAAAGAAACTGACACTGTCCCTACCTAGAGTTTTCTGTCCCTAGAATAAATGTTTTTTTTAAGCACAATATAGCACAAGGACAATTAACTCACTGTCCTTACAGGTCCCTGGAAACAAGGACTTGCAGAGTGAAAGAAAAAAAACACTCTCCCTACCTACAGTTTTCTGTCCCTAGAAAAAATGTTTTTTTTAATCACAATATAGCACAAGGAAAATTAACTCACTGTCCTTACAGGTCCCTGGAAACAAGGACTTGCAGAGTGAAAGAAACTGACACTGTCCCTACCTAGAGTTTTCTGTCCCTAGAATAAATGTTTTTTTTAATCACAATATAGCACAAGGAAAATTAACTCACTGTCCTTACAGGTCCCTGGAAACAAGGACTTGCAGAGTGAAAGAAACTGACACTGTCCCTACCTAGAGTTTTCTGTCCCTAGAATAAATGTTTTTTTTAATCACAATATAGCACAAGGACAATTAACTCACTGTCCTTACAGGTCCCTGGAAGCAAGGACTTGCAGAGTGAAAGAAACTGACACTGTCCCTACCTAGAGTTTTCTGTCCCTAGAATAAATGTTTTTTTTAAGCACAATATAGCACAAGGACAATTAACTCACTGTCCTTACAGGTCCCTGGAAACAAGGACTTGCAGAGTGAAAGAAAAAAAACACTCTCCCTACCTACAGTTTTCTGTCCCTAGAAAAAATGTTTTTTTTAATCACAATATAGCACAAGGAAAATTAACTCACTGTCCTTACAGGTCCCTGGAAACAAGGACTTGCAGAGTGAAAGAAACTGACACTGTCCCTACCTAGAGTTTTCTGTCCCTAGAATAAATGTTTTTTTTAAGCACAATATAGCACAAGGACAATTAACTCACTGTCCTTACAGGTCCCTGGAAACAAGGACTTGCAGAGTGAAAGAAAAAAAACACTCTCCCTACCTACAGTTTTCTGTCCCTAGAAAAAATGTTTTTTTTAATCACAATATAGCACAAGGAAAATTAACTCACTGTCCTTACAGGTCCCTGGAAACAAGGACTTGCAGAGTGAAAGAAACTGACACTGTCCCTACCTAGAGTTTTCTGTCCCTAGAATAAATGTTTTTTTTAATCACAATATAGCACAAGGACAATTAACTCACTGTCCTTACAGGTCCCTGGAAACAAGGACTTGCAGAGTGAAAGAAACTGACACTGTCCCTACCTAGAGTTTTCTGTCCCTAGAATAAATGTTTTTTTTAAGCACAATATAGCACAAGGACAATTAACTCACTGTCCTTACAGGTCCCTGGAAACAAGGACTTGCAGAGTGAAAGAAAAAAAACACTCTCCCTACCTACAGTTTTCTGTCCCTAGAAAAAATGTTTTTTTTAATCACAATATAGCACAAGGAAAATTAACTCACTGTCCTTACAGGTCCCTGGAAACAAGGACTTGCAGAGTGAAAGAAACTGACACTGTCCCTACCTAGAGTTTTCTGTCCCTAGAATAAATGTTTTTTTTAATCACAATATAGCACAAGGAAAATTAACTCACTGTCCTTACAGGTCCCTGGAAACAAGGACTTGCAGAGTGAAAGAAACTGACACTGTCCCTACCTAGAGTTTTCTGTCCCTAGAATAAATGTTTTTTTTAAGCACAATATAGCACAAGGACAATTAACTCACTGTCCTTACAGGTCCCTGGAAACAAGGACTTGCAGAGTGAAAGAAAAAAAACACTCTCCCTACCTACAGTTTTCTGTCCCTAGAAAAAATGTTTTTTTTAATCACAATATAGCACAAGGAAAATTAACTCACTGTCCTTACAGGTCCCTGGAAACAAGGACTTGCAGAGTGAAAGAAACTGACACTGTCCCTACCTAGAGTTTTCTGTCCCTAGAATAAATGTTTTTTTTAATCACAATATAGCACAAGGACAATTAACTCACTGTCCTTACAGGTCCCTGGAAACAAGGACTTGCAGAGTGAAAGAAACTGACACTGTCCCTACCTAGAGTTTTCTGTCCCTAGAATAAATGTTTTTTTTAAGCACAATATAGCACAAGGACAATTAACTCACTGTCCTTACAGGTCCCTGGAAACAAGGACTTGCAGAGTGAAAGAAAAAAAACACTCTCCCTACCTACAGTTTTCTGTCCCTAGAAAAAATGTTTTTTTTAATCACAATATAGCACAAGGAAAATTAACTCACTGTCCTTACAGGTCCCTGGAAACAAGGACTTGCAGAGTGAAAGAAACTGACACTGTCCCTACCTAGAGTTTTCTGTCCCTAGAATAAATGTTTTTTTTAATCACAATATAGCACAAGGAAAATTAACTCACTGTCCTTACAGGTCCCTGGAAACAAGGACTTGCAGAGTGAAAGAAACTGACACTGTCCCTACCTAGAGTTTTCTGTCCCTAGAATAAATGTTTTTTTTAAGCACAATATAGCACAAGGACAATTAACTCACTGTCCTTACAGGTCCCTGGAAACAAGGACTTGCAGAGTGAAAGAAAAAAAACACTCTCCCTACCTACAGTTTTCTGTCCCTAGAAAAAATGTTTTTTTTAATCACAATATAGCACAAGGAAAATTAACTCACTGTCCTTACAGGTCCCTGGAAACAAGGACTTGCAGAGTGAAAGAAACTGACACTGTCCCTACCTAGAGTTTTCTGTCCCTAGAATAAATGTTTTTTTTAATCACAATATAGCACAAGGACAATTAACTCACTGTCCTTACAGGTCCCTGGAAACAAGGACTTGCAGAGTGAAAGAAACTGACACTGTCCCTACCTAGAGTTTTCTGTCCCTAGAATAAATGTTTTTTTTAAGCACAATATAGCACAAGGACAATTAACTCACTGTCCTTACAGGTCCCTGGAAACAAGGACTTGCAGAGTGAAAGAAACTGACACTGTCCCTACCTAGAGTTTTCTGTCCCTAGAATAAATGTTTTTTTTAAGCACACTATAGCAGAAGCACAAAACACACTGACACTCTCCCTACCTATCCTTCTCTTTCCCTAAACTAAAGGAATCCAGGTTAAGCAAGAAAGAAATAACAGTCACTGTCCCTGCCTATGCTACTCTATCCCTGCTCCGGAACACACTACACTAGGCCGCCGTGCTGGCGGCCTTTTATAGTGTGGGGCGTGTACTAAACACCCTCAGCAATAATTGGCCACAGGCATCCTGCCTGTGGCCAATCATTGCTCTCCTCGCTGCCGGCGCTGTGATTGGCCAAGCATGCGGGGTCACAGTGCATGCTTGGCCAATCACAGCGCCTGGATGACACTGCGATGGCGTAGTGCATTGTGGGCCGTTCGCGTCACTCGAATTTGGCGCGAACGGCCCAAATCGTTCGATCTTCGTCGAACGATCGAACAGCCAATGTTCGAGTCGAACGTATGTTCGACTCGAACACGAAGCTCATCCCTAATGAGGGGCTGTCATAAATGACCAAGCCGTAAATGGTCTGGAGTGCAATTTAATATGCAACTGGAATATTGACCTATAGCTGTACATCAACAACTCTCATGAATGTTCCATAATTCTTACTGTAATAGAGTTATCTTCTAAAAAGTAGTTACAATAATGTATAAGTAATTATCACTCAGTTATGCCTCGTACACACGACCGGTTTTCCCGGCAGGAAAACTGCATGACGAGAAAACTGTGGGAAAAAAAAAGAGAACTTGTTCTCTTTTTTCCCACCGGAATTCCCGGCGGTTTTTTTTTCCGTTGTGAAAACAGTCGTCAGTATGCTTTACTGAGGGGAAAAAAACCGTGCATGCTCGCAAACAATTAGACGCATGCGCGGAAGCATAGAACGTAATTTTGTCGGCTTGTCGTAGTCTTTGACGTCACCCGCGTTCTTGGCATTCAAAAGTTCAGCGGTCTTTTGTGTGCCCATGTGTATGCAAGGCAGGCTTGAGAGGAATGCCGACGGGAAAAGCGTTGTTTTTTTTTCCTGCCGGGAAAACCGGTCGTGTGTACGAGGCATTAGACATCAAACACACCTATGGTACGGAAGGCTAATAAAAGACACTCCTAGGAGAAATAGACATGCAATATACAGGTATATTACATTTGGTATCTGATAAATCATGATTTCATTCTGGTTCTGGTTTAGGGATTGTGGAACCTTGTCATATGGAAATATAGATGTTTCCAGGAAAAGGTGTCTTTAAGGCTAGGTTCACACCTAGTATCTTGTGAACGCAAATTTTCCACGCTACAAGTAGGGATGAGCTTCGTGTTCGAGTCGAACATACGTTCGACTCGAACATCGGCTGTTCGATCGTTCGACGAAGATCGAACGATTTGGGCCGTTCGCGCCAAATTCGAGTGACGCGAACGGCCCACAATGCACTACGCCATCGCAGTGTCATCCAGGCGCTGTGATTGGCCAAGCATGCACTGTGACCCCGCATGCTTGGCCAATCACAGCGCCGGCAGCGAGGAGAGCAATGATTGGCCACAGGCAGGATGCCTGTGGCCAATTATTGCTGAGGGTGTTTAGTACACGCCCCACACTATAAAAGGCCGCCAGCACGGCGGCCTAGTGTAGTGTGTTCCGGAGCAGGGAAAGACAAGCATAGGCAGGGACAGTGACATTTATTTCTTTCTTGCTTAACCTGGATTCCTTTAGTTTAGGGAAAGAGAAGGATAGGTAGGGAGAGTGTCAGTGTGTTTTACTGTGCGAGTCCTTGTTTCTAGGGACAAAGAAGGAAAGTGAGGGGAATTCTCCTTGTGCTATAGTGTGCTTTAAAAAAACATTTTTTCTAGGGACAGAAAACTCTAGGTAGGGAGAGTGTCAGTTTCTTTCACTGTGCCAGTCCTTGTTTCTAGGAAAAAAGAAGGAAAGTGAGGGGAATTCTCCTTGTGCTATAGTGTGCTTTAAAAAAAAAAAATTTCTAGGGACAGAAAACTCTAGGTAGGGAGAGTGTCAGTTTCTTTCACTGTGCGAGTCCTTGTTTCTAGGGACAAAGAAGGAAAGTGAGGGGAATTCTCCTTGTGCTATAGTGTGCTTTAAAAAAACATTTTTTCTAGGGACAGAAAACTCTAGGTAGGGAGAGTGTCAGTTTCTTTCACTGTGCGAGTCCTTGTTTCTAGGAAAACAGAAGGAAAGTGAGGGGAATTCTCCTTGTGCTATAGTGTGCTTTAAAAAAAAAAAATTTCTAGGGACAGAAAACTCTAGGTAGGGAGAGTGTCAGTTTCTTTCACTGTGCGAGTCCTTGTTTCTAGGAAAAAAGAAGGAAAGTGAGGGGAATTCTCCTTGTGCTATAGTGTGCTTTAAAAAAAAAAAATTTCTAGGGACAGAAAACTCTAGGTAGGGAGAGTGTCAGTTTGTTTCACTGTGCGAGTCCTTGTTTCTAGGAAAAAAGAAGGAAAGTGAGGGGAATTCTCCTTGTGCTATAGTGTGCTTTAAAAAAAAAAAAATTCTAGGGACAGAAAACTCTAGGTAGGGAGAGTGTCAGTTTCTTTCACTGTGCGAGTCCTTGTTTCTAGGAAAAAAGAAGGAAAGTGAGGGGAATTCTCCTTGTGCTATAGTGTGCTTTAAAAAAAAAAAATTTCTAGGGACAGAAAACTCTAGGTAGGGAGAGTGTCAGTTTCTTTCACTGTGCGAGTCCTTGTTTCTAGGAAAAAAGAAGGAAAGTGAGGGGAATTCTCCTTGTGCTATAGTGTGCTTTAAAAAAATTTTTTTTCTAGGGACAGAAAACTCTAGGTAGGGAGAGTGTCAGTTTCTTTCACTGTGCGAGTCCTTGTTTCTAGGAAAAAAGAAGGAAAGTGAGGGGAATTCTCCTTGTGCTATAGTGTGCTTTAAAAAAAAAAAATTTCTAGGGACAGAAAACTCTAGGTAGGGAGAGTGTCAGTTTCTTTCACTGTGCGAGTCCTTGTTTCTAGGGGCAAAGAAGGAAAGTGAGGGGAATTCTCCTTGTGCTATAGTGTGCTTTAAAAAAACATTTTTTCTAGGGACAGAAAACTCTAGGTAGGGAGAGTGTCAGTTTCTTTCACTGTGCGAGTCCTTGTTTCTAGGAAAAAAGAAGGAAAGTGAGGGGAATTCTCCTTGTGCTATAGTGTGCTTTAAAAAAAAAAAATTTCTAGGGACAGAAAACTCTAGGTAGGGAGAGTGTCTGTTTCTTTCACTGTGCGAGTCCTTGTTTCTAGGAAAAAAGAAGGAAAGTGAGGGGAATTCTCCTTGTGCTATAGTGTGCTTTAAAAAAAAAAAATTTCTAGGGACAGAAAACTCTAGGTAGGGAGAGTGTCAGTTTCTTTCACTGTGCGAGTCCTTGTTTCTAGGAAAAAAGAAGGAAAGTGAGGGGAATTCTCCTTGTGCTATAGTGTGCTTTAAAAAAAAAAAAATTCTAGGGACAGAAAACTCTAGGTAGGGAGAGTGTCAGTTTCTTTCACTGTGCGAGTCCTTGTTTCTAGGAAAAAAGAAGGAAAGTGAGGGGAATTCTCCTTGTGCTATAGTGTGCTTTAAAAAAAAAAAAATTCTAGGGACAGAAAACTCTAGGTAGGGAGAGTGTCAGTTTCTTTCACTGTGCGAGTCCTTGTTTCTAGGAAAAAAGAAGGAAAGTGAGGGGAATTCTCCTTGTGCTATAGTGTGCTTTAAAAAAAAAAAAATTCTAGGGACAGAAAACTCTAGGTAGGGAGAGTGTCAGTTTCTTTCACTGTGCGAGTCCTTGTTTCTAGGAAAAAAGAAGGAAAGTGAGGGGAATTCTCCTTGTGCTATAGTGTGCTTTAAAAAAAAAACATTTCTAGGGACAGAAAACTCTAGGTAGGGAGAGTGTCAGTTTCTTTCACTGTGCGAGTCCTTGTTTCTAGGAAAAAAGAAGGAAAGTGAGGGGAATTCTCCTTGTGCTATAGTGTGCTTTAAAAAAAAAAATTTCTAGGGACAGAAAACTCTAGGTAGGGAGAGTGTCAGTTTCTTTCACTGTGCGAGTCCTTGTTTCTAGGAAAAAAGAAGGAAAGTGAGGGGAATTCTCCTTGTGCTATAGTGTGCTTTAAAAAAAAAAAATTTCTAGGGACAGAAAACTCTAGGTAGGGAGAGTGTCAGTTTCTTTCACTGTGCGAGTCCTTGTTTCTAGGGACAAAGAAGGAAAGTGAGGGGAATTCTCCTTGTGCTATAGTGTGCTTTAAAAAAACATTTTTTCTAGGGACAGAAAACTCTAGGTAGGGAGAGTGTCAGTTTCTTTCACTGTGCGAGTCCTTGTTTCTAGGGACAAAGAAGGAAAGTGAGGGGAATTCTCCTTGTGCTATAGTGTGCTAAAGCATTCCTCATCAACCATCTTTGAAATCCTTGTTTTTTGGACAGTCAGGGAAATTGTCGTTGTGCTATTCTGTGCAAAAGCAATCATCCTCAACCATATTTAGAAATCCTTAAGTAAAGGGACAGAGAAGGACACCTGAAGGTAGCCCTTATTGCTTTTTTCCCATCTCCCTGCAGGCCATCTATTAGAATGTCTGGAAGGCAAACAAGGAGAGGCAGACAGTCAGGAGGCAATAAAAGAGGGCAAGCAGGCTCTGTGTCTGGGGGCAACAGTGCTGGTCGTGGACGCGGTGCATTGTCATCAGCACATGGCCATGGGACACACTTGTCCTTCTTTTCGGCAGCTGGACATGTTGAGCCACATCATGCCGAAGAGTTGGTAGAGTGGATGACCAAGCCCTCCTCCTCCTCCTCATCCTCTCTCACCCAGGCTCAGGGTACTGGCAAAGCAGCTGCCAAAGCGTCCTCTTCCCTGGTATCAATGTCAGACTCATCATCAGTCACTCCTTCCCTAGACCCACCATGTCCTCCTCCTGAGGAGTCCCCCGAACTGTTTGAGCACAGTGTTGGGTACATGCTCCAGGAGGATGCCCAGCGTTTCGAAGGGTCTGATGATGAAACCCAGCTAGAGGAAGGCAGTAGCGTGAGAGCAGACAGAGGGGATGCTCAAGAAGGACACCAATCTGGCAGTCATGTTCCAGCAGCTGCAGCATACTGCCAGATTGGCTCCAGTGATGAGGAGGGAGGGGATGATGAGGTCACTGACTCCACGTGGGTGCCTAATAGGAGAGAGGAGGAGGAGGAGGATGAGGAGGAGGCACATCTCCAACGAGGCAGGATGCCCTTTGGTGGCCAGCGTAAGGGCAGTACACTGACGGAATCACACCGCAGAGCTCCGCCTGTGCAGGGCGCTGCCTCTGCCCGTCATTCAAAAAGTTCCTTGGTGTGGGCCTTTTTTGAGGCTAGTGCATCAGATCGCACAGCTGCTGTTTGCAACATATGTCTCAAGCGTATATCGCGTGGCCAAAACATCAGCCGCTTGGGTACCACATGCCTGACCAGACATATGTTGACCTGCCATGCAGCTCGTTGGCAAGCCTACCTCAAAGACCCACACCAAAGAACAAAGCGGACCTCTCCTTGCACCGCATCAGCTGGGATCTCCAACCCCACTATAACTTCAGTCCTCTCTGAAACATGCACTGAGAGGAATGAAGGTGTAGAATTAGGTGTGTCACAGCCAAGTACTTGCGGCCACTCTGCTAGCAGTACACCGACGTCCGATTCTAGCAGGCAAATTTCCCTGCCCCAGCTGCTGGACCGTCGAAAGAAGTTCACTCCCAGCCATCCACATGCCCAGCGGTTGAATGCTAGCTTGGCTAAATTGCTAGCGCTTCAACTGCTGCCTTTTCAGTTGGTAGACTCGGCCCCCTTCCGTGAGTTTGTGCAATGTGCGGTTCCTCAGTGGCAGGTTCCCAAACGCCACTTTTTCTCACGGAAGGCTATTCCGGCTCTCTACCGGCATGTGGAAGGCAATGTCTTGGCCTCGCTGGACAGGGCGGTCAGCGGTAAGGTGCATATTACCGCTGACTCATGGTCCAGCAGGCATGGACAGGGACGTTACCTTTCTTTCACGGCCCATTGGGTCACTCTTTTGGCAGCTGGGAAGGATGCAGGACAAGGTGCAGTAGTGTTGGAGGTTGTTCCACCGCCACGCCTCCAAAATGCTACTACTGGTTGTGACACACCTCTCTCCTCCACCCCCTCCTCTTCTTCTTCCTCCATGGCCTCTTCCTGTGGTTTGTCCTATGAACCAGCGGTGCTCCGTAGCCGTTCACGGGGCTACGCAAGTACGCAGGCAAAAAGATGCCATGCCGTGCTTGCGCTGGTGTGTTTGGGGGACAGAAGCCACACTGGGGCAGAGGTCCTGTCTGCTCTGCAGGGCCAGGCCGAGAGGTGGTTGACGCCACGCCAGCTTAAGCCAGGAATGGTGGTTTGCGACAATGGCACCAACCTCCTCTCCGCCCTCCGACAGGGACAACTGACCCATGTGCCCTGTGTGGCTCACGTCCTTAACCTGGTGGTGCAGCGGTTCTTGGGCAGGTACCCGGGCTTACAGGATGTCCTGAGGCAGGCCAGGAAAGTCTGTGTGCATTTCCACAGATCTTATAATGCCAGTGCTCGCCTGGCTGAGCTGCAAAAGGAGTTGAACCTGCCCAAGAACCGCCTTATATGTGACATGCCCACCAGGTGGAACTCAACGTTGGCCATGCTGCAGCGGCTGCACACGCAGCAGAGGGCCATCAATGAGTACCTGTGCGACTACGGCACCAGGACAGGGTCAGGGGAGCTTGGTTTTTTTTCTCCACGCCAGTGGGGCATGATCAGGGATGCATGCACTGTCCTGGCACCATTTGAGGAGGCCACGAGGATGGTGAGCAGTGACAGTGCATGCATCAGTGACACTGTACCTCTTGTCCACCTGTTGGAGCACACGCTGCGTGGAATAATGGACAGGGCACTTGAGGCAGAACAGAGGCAGGAAGAGGAGGACTTCCTTGCCTCTCAAGGCCCCCTTTACCCAGACAGTGTTCCTTCTGTCCCACCCATCGCACAGGAAGAGGAGGAGGAGGAGGAGGATTGTGTCAGCATGGAGGTGGAGGCTGGCACTCAGCATCATCAGCAGCAGTCTTTTAGGGATGATTTACAGTCCCAAGAAACCAGTGGACTTGTACGTGGCTGGGAGGAGGTGGCTGCGGATCATGTCGTCCTTAGTGACCCAGAGGACTCCGGAGCGAATGCCTCAGCAAACCTACGCTGCATGGCCTCCCTGATCCTGCAAAGTCTGCGGAAGGATCCTCGTATTCTTCGGATCAAGGAGAGGGACCATTACTGGCTGGCCACTCTCCTTGAGCCACGGTACAAGGGTAAGGTTGCGGACCTTATGTTACCGTCGCAGAGGGAGCAGAGGATGAGACAACTCCGGGAGGCCTTGCAGAAAGGTCTGTGCAACGCGTTCCCAGAGACTGGGAGGTTACAAACTCCTGGTCCTGGACAACGAGTTGCTGAGGCTTCGGCCAGTCAAAGAAGGAGCGGTGGGGAAGGTGGCCGTCTGACCGATGCGTTCAGACAATTCTTTAGTCCGCAGCCCCAAAGTATGATCGGTTCCAGCAACCATCGCCAGCGTCTGATAAACATGGTGCAGGAATATCTAGGGGCAAGGTCAGACTTGGACACCTTCCCCACCGAAAATCCTCTGGCTTACTGGGTCTTGAGGATGGATCACTGGCCAGAGCTTGCACAGTATGCAATTGAGCTACTGGCCTGTCCTGCATCCAGCGTTCTTTCGGAACGCACATTCAGTGCTGCTGGAGGATTTGTCACGGATCACAGGGTGCGCCTGTCCACCGACTCGGTTGATCGACTGACTTTCATCAAGATGAACCAGTCTTGGATCACCACCAGCTACCACACACCTGATGCTGATATAACAGACTAATTGATTTTAACATGTCACATCCCTTCAAGACTGATGCTGATGCTGAGTGCCTGTGCTGTTATGTTGACTGGCTATCCTCCTCCTCCGAGTCCTCAATGATACGATTGATGATGATAGCTTGGAAGATCATTTTTGTTTATGGGTGCCGCCACCAGTGGCTAAGGCCCAATTTTTCAGCCCCTGTTTTACAGGGGCGTGTAATTACAATTTTTTTAGCAATAATTTGCCATAGGGCTCATTGCTGTGCTCCAAGTACAGTATCTGTGAGGGGTTGTAGTGTTGTGCCACCAGTGCCTAAGGCCCAATTTTTCAGCCCCTGTTTAAAAGGGGCGTGTCATTACAATTTTTGAAGCAATACTTTGCAACAGGGCTCATTGCTGTGCTCCAAGTACAGTATCTGTGAGGGGTTGTAGTGTTGTGCCACCAGTGCCTAAGGCCCAATTTTTCAGCCCCTGTTTAACAGGGGCGTGTCATTACAATTTTTGAAGCAATACTTTGCAACAGGGCTCATTGCTGTGCTCCAAGTACAGTATCTGTGAGGGGTTGTAGTGTTGTGCCACCAGTGCCTAAGGCCCAATTTTTCAGCCCCTGTTCAACAGGGGCATGCAATTACAATTCTTGATCTAATAATTCACAGCAGGGCCCATTGCTGCGCCCACCAAGAGTAACTGTCAGGGCTTACAGTGTTGTGGCACCAGCACCACCATCAAAGGCCCAATTTTTACTACCACTGTTCAACAATTATATGTAATTAAAATTCCTGATATAATAGTTGACAGCAGGGCGTTCCAGCACCAACCAAGAGTAACTGTGAGTGCTTACAGTGTTGTGCCAACACCAACAACTAAGGGGCCTATTTCTGCAGAGTATATACGGCAGGTCCCTACTTTCAAACATCCAACTTACAAACGACTCCTACTTGCAAACGCAAGAAGACAACAGGAAGTGAGAGGAAATCTACCACTAGGAAGGAAAATTCTCTCCTGTAAGAATAAATATGGGAGAAAGGTGTCTCCTCTGTACTGATGCTTTATCAGCAATCCTTGTTTCAAGAAAAACACCACATTTCAAAAACAGTTGTCATTGGGACGGAAAGTGAGGTGAAATGTTCTGAACAGGGGCACAGACAGCAAAACAAATGTTACAGGGGTGATAACCCTTACCTATGTTTTCCAAAAAGTTTAAAAAATAGATTTTTGGGCTGGAGCTACACTTCAACAATGTACCTGTTCAAAATTACAAACACATTCTACATAAGAACAAACCTACAGTCCCTGTCTTGTATGCACCGCCTGTATACGGCTGTTCAGAGTATATAGGGCCTTTTTTATTTTATGTGCGGGGTTCCCCTTAATATCCATACAAGACCCAAAGGGGCTGGTAATGGGCTGGGGGGGGGGGGGGGGGTCATGGGGTAGCTATGCCATTTTTCTTAAAGATTTTCATCCATATTACTGGGACCAGACATTACATTAAAGCCGCAAGCAGTTTTAAATGGCTTTTTTTTCCTTTAGAAGTGTCATTTTGTGCAGGGACAGTTCTAAACACGGGAAACACGTGGCACTTCACAGGCATACTTTAGACACCCCCCAGGTACGATATTTAAAGGAATATTTGACTTTTTTTTTTCACTTTATGCATCATTAACCACTTCAGCCCTGGAAGAATTTACCCCCTTCCTGACCAGAGCACTTTTTGCGATGCAGCACTGCGTCGCTTTAACTGACAATTGCGCGGTCGTGCGACGTTGAACCTAACCAAAATTGACGTCCTTTTTCCCCCACAAATAGAGCTTTCTTTTGGTGGTATTTGATCACCTCTGCGGTTTTTATTTTTTGTGCTATAAACAAAAGAAGAGCGACATATTTGAAAAAAATGCAATATTTTTTACTTTTTGATTTAATAAATATCACAATTTTTTTTTTTTAAAACAATTTTTTTTCTAAGTTTAGACCGATACGTATTCTACATATTTTTGGTAATTTTTTTTTGCAATAAGCGTATATTGATTGGTTTGCGCAAAAGTTATAGCGTCTACATAATAGGGGATAGATTTATGGCATTTTTATTTTTTTTATTTTTTTTACCAGTAATAGCGGCGATCTGCGATTTTTATTGTGACCGTGACATTGCGGCAGACACATCGGACACTATTGGCGCGTTTTTGGGACCATTCACATTTATACAGCGATTAGTGCTATAAAACTGCACTAATTACTGTGTAAATGTGACTGGCAGGGAAAGGGTTAACACTAGGGGGCGATCAAGGGGTTAATATGTTCCCTATTGAGTGATTGTAACTGTAGGGGGAGGGGACTCACAAGGGGAGGAGACCGATCTGTGTTCCTCTGTACTGGGAACACACATCGGTCTCCTCACCTCTGACAGGAGGTGGATCTGTGTGTTTACACACACAGATCCACACTTCTGCCGTGATCGTGGGCAATCGCGGGTGCCCAGCGGACATCGCGACCGCCGGGCACACTCACCGGGTCACGAGCGTTGCCGCGCGCCCCATAGACGGCCGGGAAAAAAGGACGTCATATGACGTCCGCCCGGAGGGAGGGAGGGTTCCTGCTGGCGTCATATGTCTATGACCCGGTAGGAAGTGGTTAAAATGACTGCTCCCGAAAAACGACCGTTTTTAAAACTTCTTTTTGCATTGATACATGTCCCCTGGTGCAGAACCCGGGTTCCCAAACCCTTTTTAGGACAATAACATGCATAATAGTCGTTTGAATTAGCACTTTAGAATTCGAACGTTCGCATCCATTGTATTTAATAGGGTTCTAATGTTCGTACAAACTTTCGGTCCGTTCGCGGGTTCTGGTGCGAACCGAACCCGGGGGTGTTCGGCTCATCACTAGCTACAAGCATAGGACAGCTCATTCATTTAAATGGGCCTATGCACGACAAACGGGCCAAAGAAGAACTTTTTTTGGTATTAAGCGTTGCGCGTTTTTTTTACCATACATTGTAGCACATTTTAACATGCACAAAAATGCATCTGTGCTTGCCGTATTTAGTTGGGGCTTTTGTTCGTTCTTTTCCACGCTTTTTTTATGGGTGGAAAAACAAGAGGTATCATGAACAACCTACAGTCTATTATTGTGGGCAACTAAACCTACCACACGTTGGAGCCACCGGTGCAGAATTCACACTAGTTCACCCCGAGCTGATAGATGAAAAGGAGATCATCCCAGGGAAATTTCAAGATGGTCAGATCAAAATTTTCCTGTCTGTGTTTGGCAGTCCATGAGTGCTGAAAGCGGAACTTTACCCATAACAGTTTGATAACAATTAATGTTCTTTAACAAAAGAAAATACATTTCACCTTAAGAATAAAGCCTCATACACACGATCGGATTTCCATCGGACAAATCTGCAGATTTTTGTCTGAAGGGCGTTGGCCATGAACTTGTTCTGCATACAGACGGCAGAACTTTTTCAGCAAACATTCACAAAACTACGTGGTTTTTCTGCTCTTTAGCGCCACCCTTTGGACAACTTCTGCTAATGTTGTCTGATGGTTAGCATTGGTTCGGAGTTGTACTTTGGATTTTAGTCCGACGGATTTGTGTACACACGATCGGATGATCCGACGGGACACATTTGTTGCCGGACAATTTGAGACCATGAACATCCAACATTTTTTGTCGGAAATTCCGACAACAATTGTCCTGTGGAGCATACAGACGGTTGGATTATCCGACAAAACACGTCCATCGGACAATTGTTGTCGGAATATCCGATCGTGTACAGGCCCTAATGCTACCAAAATGGGATATGTGCTGCAACTCCCCTAAAACTTTGGATATAAAGGAAATGTAATGTAGTTTTCTTGAAAATAAATGGAGTACAAATGAGGATTTCATTTGTTTTGGAGCATGACATTAACCTGTGGGTGAACTAAAGGGAAATATTGTTAAAATCGCATTAAGCTTGCAATGAATGGTGTAGGAGGAGTTAGTATGGAATGATATATATTGGAAATAGTATGTACAGTATATACCTTGTTGCAAACTTATGTAATAAAAAGTTTGAAAAAAAAAACAATTACCAAAAGTTGGTGTGTGCTGTAAATTGCTTCCAGCATTGCTTCTGTTTCGTCTTGCTGGAGGCCGCCATTTTGTTGAAGCCCATAGCAGTCGTTTCCTTACTAAGAACTCCCCCCACCTGGTCTCAAAACTATATGTCACTTTGTGCAATTAAAATATGTACATTTCCAGCATTGATTGTATGTCTTGGCTCAGACAGAGGGGGAGGCTTAAAGAAGCTTCACAGTGCTCAACTTCAGAGGCTGCCCATGAGGGAAATAAGATAAGACACTAATCATTGTACCTTTAACTCTCTTGTGTCTCCCTGGCAGCAGAGTTTGTCTCATCACCTCTCCTGCTTTTCTTTTCGCTCTCCCTAATCTGTGTTCTCTCCTCACAGTGTCATTCCTGTTGCTTTCTTCCCCCTTCAGCAACAGTAAATCTTAAAGCTGTCAGCTGATCAGCCTCTGATTTTAGGCCCAGCGCTGAGAATAGAGAGAAACTGAGCATGTGCAGAACAGGGTGAGACAGTGCATTTCTGGATTGTACACACTTATGTTTAATGTTTTACATAACTATACCTGCAAAAGGGACCAGCCTGAAGTGATCTAGCAGGACTTAATTTTCTGACTAATGTTCCACTTTAAAGTGAAACCCACATTTATTTATAAAATTGTAGCACCCTCTAGTGTGCTAGGTTGTTAGAATAGCTGTTAGTGTAGGAACATTTTAAGAGGAACTGCAGTCTGCTCACCTAATTTGTATTAAAAACATCTTTGCCATTCTGAAGCTTCCCTCAAACCACTTTGCATATTATTTTATATATACTGTGATTCTGTACTTGCCAAATATGCTGCAGAAATCTCCCCCCACTGAGTCTGGCTGCAATCATTTTAACTGTGGGCAGCTGAAGCTGCTGCCTGTTCACTTTCTGGATTTACACAGACACACAGAGGCACACCTCCAGCTCTCCAGTTCTTATTGGCCCTCTTATTACTCACACCCCCCCTCCCTTCCTGGCAAACTCTAACGAGAGTGAGAGAGAGCTGTGCATGATGTCATAAGCCTAGGCTTTTTTCCAGACAAGAAACAGGAAGTGAGCTGTATAAGATATTCACTGGCAGAAAAAAAATGTTTTACCATCCAAGGTTAAAACAACAAGAGCAGAAGATTTAATAGATGGACAGTTGAAAAAATGACTGAAGTTCCGCTTTAGGTTTGGCTCAGGGCTAAGCCTGTGCTGTGAATCTGGGTCAGGGTTCAGTAAATCTGGGCTGGATGACTCATCCTAACAGCCTCAATGGGGCCTCCCCCTGTTTTCTGGGACATTTGAGAATGTTCTAAACATAGTGGGTGGAGGCTAGGAGGAGCTGTTTGGAATATTTATGAGGGCCTCAGCCAGTAAATAGCTGGCAGGGGGCAGTCCACCTTATAAATAGACATGAGTCATGCTAGGGAGGGGCAGTCGGGTGGAAGACGGAGATGGAGTGCTGAGGAGGCTGTCGGTGGCCCTTGAGGATGCTCCCTAGTCTGGAAGGGAGCGACTTCAGGCCTGGGCTCGGGTGCTGGAAGGATCCTGCCAAAAGACACGGAGGAAGCCCTTCCTGGAGGCATGGGAGCAAGGAGAGAGAACAGCAGGAGCAGGTCAGCATGTCTGGGAGACCTCCTGAGAGTCAGTTGGGTGGTCTAGTGAGTGTCAGTCTGGAGGACTAGTGAAAGGGGCAGCTGCAGCCAGGTGGGTTGGTAGTGCCTGAAGAGGTGGTGCTGGGATCAGTGGCCACAGGAGTAATCCAAACTGGACACTGAAATTCTTCTACAGACCTAAGGGGCCTTGGGTTCCTGCCAGGAATGGGCCATTGCTTTCATCTGACTGACTAACTGTCAGGTGTTCACAGTGATCCAGCTGATTCTGTAAGCAAGTGAGTTGCTGTATAAAGAGACTGTATATAGGAAGCAGTGGCTGTGCGTCCATAAAGGGCACACGGGCGCCACCCCCTCTCTCCTGCCACCGCTCTATCACCATAGATAGATTCATGAATTGAATGAATCTATCTATGGTCGCCTCTGCCACCCCCTATTCAGGTGTCCGGCCCCTTGTCGGGCGCCGGGCACCTGAATTACAGCGGGAGATTTTTTTTGGAACACCTGATTAGAGCCATAGGCTCTAATAGGCGTCCAAAATGGTGAATAGTGGGCGCCATGCTGGGCACTCGCTGTTCACTCAGCGGTGTGTTAGGAAAGCAAATAAATCACTTTCCTAACACTGACCCGCCTCTCAGCCAATCAGGTGCTCGGGTCTGTTACCTGTCACCTGATTGGCTGAAACAACAGGCGCTGTGATTGGACACCTAATAGAGAGGACGGGAGAAGACATCGAGGAGCGTGGACATGGAGGACGCCACCGTGACCCGCTGCAAGACAGGTAAGCGCCGGGTGATGCACACTGGCAGCATTTGATGGGGCACAGTAGCGGCAATTGATGGGCACACTGGCAGAATTTGATGGGCACACTGGCAGCAATTGATGGGCACATTGGCAGTAATTGATGGGGCACAGTGGCAGCAATTGATGGGCACACTAGCGGCAATTGATGGGCACAGTGGCAGCAATTGATGGGCACACTGGCAGCAGTTGATGGGTACAGTAGCTGTGTTTGATGGCACAGTGGCGGCAATTTATGGGTACAGTGGCTGCGTTTGATGGGCACAGTGGCTGCGCTTGATGGGCACAGTGGCTGCGCTTGATGTGCACAGTGGCTGCACTTGATGGGCACAGTGGTGGCAATTGACGGGCACAGTAGCGGCAATTGATGGGCACAGTGGCAGCAATTGATGGGCACACTGGCAGCAGTTGATGGGTACGGTAGTTGCGCTTGATGGCACAGAGGCAGCAATTTATGGGTACAGGGGCTGCGTTTGATGGGCACAGTGGCTGCGCTTGATGGGCACAGTGGCTGCGCTTGATGGCACAGTGGCGGCAATTGATGGGCACAGTAGCTGCGTTTGATGGGGGGTTTTTTTTCAGTTTGTTTGCATCACCCCAAAAATTTTAATCACCAGCCGCCACTGATAGGAAGAGTTGTCCTTGAAGTTGTTGTTGAAGTCAAGTGGGCATCCCATAACCTCCCATCCCTATCCAAGTTATTACCCCCAATAAATAACAAAAAACAAAGTCACGGGGGGTTCTCTGACACGAGAGTGCCTGTGAAGATTCGGTGTGCCTGGCTGTGCAGGGAAGAGGGGGGGGTCCCAGTTTACTTGCGGCTCTTTAGGGGGTGCGCTACAAAATCTTCAGCAGTCCTGGAAGAGAATATACAGAGGGATGTAGGTTTTATATGCCCGGGTTGCTGCTTTGTCGGGCTGCTGTGACCCCAGCTCTGCCCCGGCCGTGTCCCTTCATGCTGAACCCCAGTAAACCGTCTTCACCTAGTGCTGGACTTGATCTCAAGTTCAAGTGATAAAAGCTTTAGCCCTTAATCGGATTGTGTCTGATTACATGGACGGTTATGGGCGGAAGGCAGAGTGGGCAGAGGGGAAGGAAGGCTTGTGTTGGCAGTGGCGGCCGCTGGCCTTGCTGATCTGCATGTTTACAGTGAAAGGTTAGAGTCAGCAGACGTCCAGCACACCTCTCCCTTCACCAATCCCGCTGATGAGGCGAAATACCAAAATCCAATCAGTCACGCATTAACTAACTCTCTCATTCATGACACCTTTTAAGTGGCACCCGGCGGATTTGTGCGCGGTGCTGAGGCAGCGCTCAGCTAGCGGTTCCTATCTCCGTCTGCCCTGTGAAATGAAAGCGCTCATCTTTTCTTTTCTTTTTCTTGACGTGATTACTTAAAGCTGAAGATTAACCAGCTTATATTTTGCCATCCCTGGTTCTTGCTTTTCCCCTCATCAACATGCTAATGACATTTTTTTAAAGAAACCCGTTACATTTTCATTGCAGACCTTATTTTAGACCTAGTCATGTCATCTCTGGGTCTCTGTGTTTCTCTATGCAAGGCACGGAGATCTTGGCTGATGGGGGTTACTGGCAAGGCACTGTACATAGATTCCTGACAACATCACAGCGCCTTCTTCAGTACTCCTCCCATGAAATCTCAGCCCTGATGTAAGCTGTGGGTTGTCTCTTGGGTTACGCAATATGAAAATGCCTTGATGGGTGGATGTCAGTCTGGAGAGTTCTTTCAGTCATAGAGGCTTAGCATTATAATATTTACATAACCTTTACCAACAGGAGCAGCCGGTCCATTACTGGCGCAGGGGCGCCGCCTCCCTAGTTTGCATGCGGGGCGCCGGACTCATACATTTCTATGAGTTTTTTTTTTCAAGCCACATGTTTAGAGCCTGAGGCTCTAATTGGCTTGAAAAAGGTTGGGCTCGGGGCGCCCTGAACCCACCCACTTTTAAAACTAGCGAATCAATATTCCCTCTTGTCTTCCGGCTTCTCCTCCTGGCCAATCAGGACTTGAGGATCGGGTTGGCAGTGGAGGGGCAAAGTGCGGAGGGACCGTGGAGGGGCCGAGTGCGGGGGGATAATGGAGGGGCCGAGTGCAGGGGGACCGTGGAGGGGCCGAATGCAGGGTGGCAGTGGAGGGGCAAAGTGCGGGGGGACTGTGGAGGGGGAGAGTGCGGGGGACCATGGAGGGGCCAAGTGCGGGGTGGCAGTGGAGGGGAAAAGTGTGGGGGGACTGTGGAGGGGGAGAGTGCGGGGGACCGTGGAGGGGAAAAGTGTGGGGGGACTGTGGAGGGGGAGAGTGCGGGGTGGCAGTGGAGGGGAAAAGTGTGGGGGGACTGTGGAGGGGCCGAGTGCGGGGGGATAATGGAGGGGCCGAGTGCGGGGGGATAATGGAGGGGCCGAGTGCAGGGGGACCGTGGAGGGGCCGAATGCAGGGTGGCAGTGGAGGGGCAAAGTGCGGGGGGACTGTGGAGGGAGAGAGTGCGGGGGACTGTGGAGGGGCCAAGTGCGGGGGGACCATGGATGGGCCGAGTGCGGGGGACCGTGGAGTGGCAGAGTGCGGGGGGACCGTGGGGGGGCGGCAAAATGCAGGGGGACCGTGGAGGGGCCGAATGCGGGGGGACCGTGGAGGGGCCAAATTCGGGGGGACCGTGGAGGGGCCAAATGCGGGGGACGGTTGAAGGGCCGAGTGTGGGGTGGCAGTGGAGGGGCAGAGTGCTGGGGGACCGTGGAGGGGCAGAGTGCAGGGGGATCGTGGAGGGGCCAAATGCGTGGGGGACCGCGGAGGGGCCAAATGCGGGGGGACCGTGGAGGGGCCGAGTGCGTAGGGACCAGGGAGGGGCAGAGTGCGGGGGGGGGGGGCCGTGGATGGGCTGAGTGCAGTGGGACCGTGGAGGGACCGAGTGCAGGGGGACCGTGGAGGGTCCAAATGCGGGGGGACCGTGGAGGGGCCGAGTGCGGGGGGGACCGTGGAGGGGCCGAGTGCGGGGGGACCGTGGAGGGGCCGAGTGCGGGGGGACCGTGGAGGGGCCGAGTGCGGGGGGGACCGTGGAGGGGCCGAGTGTGGGGGACCGTGGAGGGGCAGAGTGCGGGGGGACCGTGGAGGGGCAGAGTGCGGGGGGACCGTGGAGGGGCCGAGTGCGGGGGGACCGTGGAGGGGCCGAGTGCGGGGGGACCGTGGAGGGGCAGAGTGCGGGGGGACCGTGGAGGGGCAGAGTGCGGGGGGGCCGTGGATGGGCCGAGTGCAGTGGGACCGTGGAGGGACCGAGTGCGGGGGGACCGTGGAGGGTCCAAATGCGGGGGGGCCGTGGAGGGGCCGAGTGCGGGGGGACCATGGAGGGGCAGAGTGCGGGGGGACCGTGGAGGGGCCGAGTGCGGGGGGACCGTGGAGGGCCAGAGTGCGGGGGGACCGTGGAGGGGCCGAGTGCGGGGGGGGACCGTGAAGGGGGCCGAGTGCGGGGGGACCGTGGAGGGGCCGAGTGCGGGGGGACCGTGGAGGGGCCGAGTGTGGGGGGACCGTGGAGGGGCCGAGTGCGGGGGGACCGTGGAGGGGCCGAGTGCGGGGGGACCGTGGAGGGGCCGAGTGCGGGGGGACCGTGGAGGGGGACCGTGTGGGGGGACCGTGGCGGGGGCTAGTGCAGGGTGGCAGTGGAGGTGCTAAGTGTGAGGGGACCGTGGAGGGGCCTAGTGCGCAGGGGGACCGTGGAGGGGCCAAGTGCGGGGGGACTGTGGAGGGGCCGAGTGCGGGGGGACCATGTAGGGGGAGAGTGCGGGGGGACCGTGGAGGGGGAGAGTGCGGGGGGACCATGGAAGGGTCCAGTGTGGGGAACCGTGGAGTGGCTGAGTGCGGACCTGGGGGGGGGGGGTTTGTTTGCCGCCCTCTCAAAAAAGTTTAGCACCAGCCGACACTGATTCCCAAGAGACAGTCCACTGCTTGCATCAGGGCTGAGCGCTCTTAAGAGAAATACTGCGCTGCAATGTTGTCAGGAAGCTATGTATAGCACCCTGCTGGCTCCTCCCATCAGCCAGGATCTGCCTGTATCGCATAGAGAATGACAGAGATAAAGTATATAAAATTGATAGATTGTCATTAAAAATGTAATCAGTCATGATCTGCCTGCATTGCATACAGAAGCACAGAGATGTAGTGATGACATCATTAGGTCTAAAATAGGGTGTATAAAAACGGATAGGTTTCATGGAACTTTTCATTACCGGGTTGATGGCAGTTGATTGGGGGTGGGGGGGGACCAAGAAAAGCAAAATTTAAGTAGCTAAAAACTTCAGCTTTAAAGCACAACTCCAGCCAAATTTTTTTTTGGATAGAGCAGGGATTGGCTAGATCTTCCTGTTACTATCTATGGATCTAAGGAAATTTCCTCTTACTTTGTGTTCCAGTGACCACCCTGTGACAAGAGGACAAGGAATGAGGGGGTTTCTAGCCAAGGGGGTATCTAGCCAAGGGGGAATTCCCTAGTCAAGGAGGGCCCTAGTCAAGGAGGTCCCTGGTCAAAGAAGTCCCAAATCAAGGAGGTCTCTAGTAAAATAAATGCCTAGCCTAGGATTTACCTACACAAGGAGGTCTCTAGCCAAGAAGGTCTCTAGTCAAGAAAGCCTCTAGCCAAGGGCGTCTCCAGTTAAGGAATTCCCTAGCCAAGGAAGTCTCTAGCCAAGGAGGTCTCTAGCCAAGGAGGTCTCTAGCCAAGGAGGTCTCTAGCCAAGGAGGTCTCTAGCCAAGGAGGTCCCTTGCCAAGAAGGCCCCTAGTCAAGGAGGTCTCTAGTCAAAAAGGTCCTAGTCAAGGGAGGTCCCTGGTCAAGGATATCCCAAGTCAAGGAGATCTCTGGTCAAAGAGGTCTCTGGTTAAAGAGGTCCCTGGTCAAGGAGGCCTCTAGCCAAGGAGGTCCCTAGCCAAGGAGGTCCCTAGCCAAGGAGGTCCCTAGCCAAGGAGGTCTCTAATCAAGTAGGTCCCTAGCCAAGGAGGTCTCTAATCAAGGAGGTCCTTAATCAAGGAGTTCTTAAGTCTGGGAGTTTCCTAGCTAAGGAGATCCCAAGTCAAAGAGGTCTCTGGTCAAAGAGGTCCCTGGTCAAGGAGGTCCCTAGCCAAGAAGGTCTCTAATCAAGGAAGTCCCTAGCCAAGGAGCTCTCTAATCAAGGAGGTCCCTAGCCAAGGAGATCTCTAATCAAGGAGGTCTTTAATCAAGGAGTTCTCAAGTCTGGGAGTTTCCTAGCTAAGGAGATCCCAAGTCAAGGAGGACTCTGGTCAAAGAGGTCCCTAGCCAAGGAGATCTCTAGCCAAGGAGGTCTCTAGCCAAGGAGGTCCCTAGCCAAGGAGGTCTCTAATCAAGGAGGTCCCTAGCCAAGGAGGTCTCTAATCAAGGAGGTCCTTAATCAAGGAGTTCTCAAGTCTGGGAGTTTCCTAGCTAAGGAGATCCCAAGTCAAGGAGGTCTCTGGTCAAAAAGGTCCCTAGCCAAGGAGGTCTCTAGCCAATGAGGTCCCTAGCCAAGGAGGTCTCTAATCAAGGAGGTCTCAAGTCAAGGAGGTCCCTAGCCAAGGAGGTCTCTAATCAAGGAGGTCCTTAATCAAGGAGTTCTCAAGTCTGGGAGTTTCCTAGCTAAGGAGATCCCAAGTCAAGGAGGTCTCTGGTCAAAAAGGTCCCTAGCCAAGGAGGTCTCTAGCCAATGAGGTCCCTAGCCAAGGAGGTCTCTAATCAAGGAGGTCTCAAGTCAAGGAGGTCCCTAGTCAAGGAAGTCTCTAGTCAAGGAGGTCCCTAGTCACAACAGACTTGTATTTCTGCATGGCGTATTAGATGCCCCAATGCCCTGATCCTACACTGGCACCCGGTGGCTCTTAGTGGCCCCCTCGTACTTCCATGCGGTAGAACATAGCTGTTGTACTCACCAGTAGATCAGCGACAGGCCGTCAAATCTCTCCAACTCCTTCCCAGAAGGTTTGAGATAGGACATCTCATCTACGACCCTGGAAGAGGCTGGAGCGTTTCAGAGCGCGAGCTGTAACAGTGAGTCCATGTCTGTTCACTGTGTCCCTTCTTAATTCCGTATCATCTCAGCTCTGCCTGTGCTAATCACACAGGATTTCAGGCACACAGAGCCGGGCCTAATCTCAGATCCACATATGACTTCAACACCCCCCCCCCCCCCCCCACCCATCCCTCCATCCTCTGCTCCGAACTTGCCCGTCTCTTGATAGACCAGCTGGCGTCCTGTTCCCTTCTGCCTGCCAATCCACGGACCTGGGGCAATCATCACCTCTGATCGGCTCACGCCAGCAAGGGGAGGGTTAATGTTGTCAGAAGCTTTCATCCCTGTACATGCCTTGTGCAGAGCGATTGAACTAAAGCTGAACTCTAGGCAGACATAGAAGACACAAATAATGTAGCTCTGTAACCATTAATACATCATTAAATTAATTTTCTAAATACAAGCAGTGTAAGTACCTGAATCTGACTTGGTATCAGTCTCCTGTACAGCGGGGCTAGAGTGTGAGAGAAAGAAGCAGCACAAGGAACAAATCAGTTCATGTGCTTACAAAGAAGCGTGGTGATAGGAGGAGAGAGATAAGCTGATCACTGTGCTGCTTCTCCTTTCACTGTTGAGTCACAAGTTGGGGGTGGGTCTGGGGTGATCTTGGCTCAGAGGAAGTGGGTTGAATGATGCAGACTGAGGACATCTAGTGGCAGAAGAAAAGCACTGCAGGGGAAATCTCTGGAATGGAGCTAAATGTTGCAGCAAATGCTTTGGACAGTTTTCTCGATACTGACAGTAGTGGACCATACCTGTGTAAAGCGTTTTGGTACGGCCTCTTTAATTCTTCGCCAGGTCCAAATGTGGCAGAACAGGAGCAATAGGGAGATAATTGTCACCTCAACAGAAAGTGCTTGAACAAGAACCTTCATGGCAGGATCACCAGATATTATTATAATGAATGCTGCAGATCTAAAAATATTGATAAAAATGTTGGAATTACATCAACATGTTAAAGCTGAACTCGGGGCAGATATAAAAGAGATACATTATGCAGCTCTGTAATCACTAATATATCTGATCTTTTTTTATTTATTTTTTATGCAATCAGTGTAATTACCTGAATCTGGCTTGGTATCAGCCTCAGGCAGTTGCAGTCCCTGTACAGCAGAGCTCAGAGTGGGGGAGGAAGAAGCAACACAAGGAACCAATCCATCCGTATTCTGACAATGGACATGCTGATAGGAAGAGAGCGCAGAACAAAGTAGAGATAAGCTCATCTCTGCGTTGCTTCCCCTTCACTGTCCAGTCACAAGTTGGGTCCATTCCAGCTTGGGCTCAGAGAAAGCGGGTTGAATAATGTTGGCTGACATTCAAACCAGAGGATCGAGGACATCTTTTGGTGGAAAAGAAGTACTGTGGGGGACAGCTCCAGATTAAAGGTGAGTATTGCTGTAAAGGTTGCTCTTTTATAACCTATTAATAAGCTATTGCCTTTTGTTTTTCTTTTAACTGGACTTCTGCTTTAAAACCACTTAAAGTGGAGTTCCACCCAATTTTTTTTCTTTTTTTTATTCCACTCCTCACCCCCTTACATGCCACATTTGGCATGTAATTTTTTTTGGGGGGGAGTGGGGGCTTCAGTAGGACTTCCTGTCCCACTTCCTCCTTCTGCCCTGGAGCCGCCTAGGCGATACGTCATATCGCCTTGTGGCGGCTCCTCCCTGTAGGCGATCACCTGGGACGTGACAGGTCCCAGGCGATCGCCTGTCCACTCACAGAGCGCTGCGCCGTTCGCGCATGCCCAGTGAGTGCCCGGCCGTGAAGCCGAAAGCTGTCACGGCCGGGTGCCCATACTGTGAATGGACGCGCCGGCGGAGGAAGGGGGAGAGGAGCGGAGCTCCAGGCGGCGCGTCGCTGGACAGTGGAACAGGTAAGTGTATGTTTATTAAAAGCCTGCAGCTACACTTTTTGTAGCTGCTGACTTTTAATAAACATAAAAAAAGGGTGGAACTCCGCTTTAAGGACCAGCTCCTGTACATACACGTCCTCTTTTTGAAGAGAGATATCTCGGTAACGGCAGCAGCTGCTGCCACAACCGATGTATCCATCCCTTCAGGAGCCGGTCCTGTAAACGATAATGGTGGTCTCTGCGGCGGATTCGCCGCGAGATCACCGTTATCTGCGGCGGGAGAGGGCCCCCCTCCCGCCGCTCTCCTGCGCCCTCCGCCGCTTACCGGAGCCATCGGTAGCGATCGGGTCCTTGTCCCTCTGTGGTATGGATACGAGTGAGGGGAAGATGGCCCCCACCAGTCTCCATACCATAGCAGGGCGGAAGTGACGTCAAAACGTCAGCTCTGCCCATGCGTCTTAAAAGGGACATTTTTTTGTTGTCATTTTTTCAAATGACAATTTTTATTTATTTTTTTATTGCATTTTAGTCTAAATATGATATCTAAATATGAGATCTTTTTGACTCCAGATCATATTTAAGAGGACCTGTCATGCTTTTTTCTATTACAAGGGATGTTTACATTCCTTGTAATAGGAATAAAATTCACCCATTTTTTTTTTTAAAAAAACAGTGTAAAAAGAAATAAAATCAAGTAAAATAAATAAGAAAACAAAAAAAAAATTTTTTAAAGCGCCCCGTCCCGACGAGCTCGCGCGCAGAAGCGAATGCAGCGCCCGCATATGAAAACGGTGTTCAAACCACACATGTGAGGTATCGCCGCAATCGTTAGAGTGAGAGCAATAATTCTAGCCCTAGACCTCCTCTGTAACTCAAAAGATGCAACCTATAAAAAATTTTAAACGTCGCCTATGGAGATTTTTAAGGGTAAAAGTTTGACGCCATTCCACGAGCGGGCGCAAAAATTGAGCTAACTTTACTGTTGTCTTATTTTTTAATTCAAAAAAGTGCATTTTTTCCCAAAAAAGTGCGCTTGTAAGACCGCTGCGCAAATACAGTGTGACAAAAAGTATTGCAATGACCGCCATTTTATTCTCTAGGGTGTTAGAAAAAAAACAATATATAATGTTTGGGGGTTCTAAGTAAAAAAAAAAAACTGTTTTAAACTTGAAAACACTGAGTCTGAAAAAAACAGGCTTGGTCCTTAAAGTGGTTGTAAACCCACTATTTTTTATTTTTTTTTGCCAACGACCTGTAAGAGAAAGGCATAATGAGCTAATATGACTAGCATAATAGCTCATTATGCATCACTTACCTTAGATCGGGGCCCCCGAAGCCGTCCTCGTCTCCCTCTTCAGCCGCATCCATCGCTGCGACGATAGCCGGAAGGTTACTTCCGGGTATCGCCGCTGCAGCCAATCACAGCGCCTCTCCGGCGAAGACGTGACTCCGCGCATGCGCGCGTGAGCCGTCGAATTTGGCTACGTCGTCGAATGTTGCGACCTAGCCGAATTTGTGAATGGGGTTAACCCCATGCGCATGACATCAGCGTCGCCGCATTTAAATGCGAATATCTCCTTAACCGTGTAGGTTAAGGAGATATTTCATGCACCTACAGGTAAGCCTTAATCTAGGCTTACCTGTAGGTGTTTGTTTATAAAGTGGGTTTACAACCACTTTAAAGGTTATTTGAAATTTTAGTGATTGGGTTTACATCTACTTGAAAGTGAAACCTTAACTTTGTTAACGAAAAGGAATCCACTTTGGGTCACCTACACAAAGGTGCTCTGTAGCTGAGCGAGGCATTGAATATAGTCTGCAACTAAATAAATGTAATGTTCGGTAAAGCTTGGGGTGCAAAACATGACACAGGTAGCACAATGCATAATACTCCCTGAAAGCTGAAACAAATGTAGTGCTACCCCCACAGGAGCCGTTTGGTAATTTGGGTTCTATGTTCTTTGCCTCCACTCCAAGAACAACCTCAGCCCCTCTGACACACCTGGTTGAATGAAAGTCATTCATCTTTAATTAGATTAAAAGACCATGAGTATAGATACCTTTAACTGGGCTTTGAATTTACAAAATAGACACAGGAAATAGACACAAGATTGTTTATTGGTAAAGTAACTCAATGTATTGGTATGGGTTAGAATAAATGGTGGTTTGAGCATAAATAAACACACAGAAGGTAGGTTCCGACATAGTCTGCTAAACAATAGAATCACTATGAAACTTAGAATAGAGTTCTGTACCGCTAGACTGGAATCAACACATAAATCAGCAATAAACAGTTCATATAAGCATTAACTGCAATGTAATATTAATAATAATACTATAGTCTTGAGTGCACTCTAGGAGGATGGATGGGATATGGTGCAATGTCCCCTGAGAGGTACCTCTTGGCAAAAACAATAGGTAAAGGACTCTGTGTAGCTGCTTTAAAGGGATAGGCTTTAGTACTAACTGTTCAGCCGGCTAGTTTTGGGGCTCAGTTGTACCATTGGTGCATATGCGGATAGTCCCAATCAAGTCTGCAGGCTGCAATTAGGCCACTAGATGGCTGTATGGTCAGTTCCTAAAGGGCTCAGTCTCTCTAACAGCAGATAGTAAATCCCCACAGCAGCAGCTCACCAGTCCCAGCAATATTGCAGCTCACCAACCAGTCACACATAGCAATTAGTCCATTCACTTTTCTGCTCTGCACTTAGGGGACTGTGTGTCCAGTACCTTGTGGAAGAGCCTGAAAGCTAGAGGGAGGACTCTTGTACAGCCCCGGCTCAGTGACAACTGATTTTGCGACAGTGGCTGCAAGAGTGCGGCGAGGTATGAGTGCCTGTATGATCATCTGCCGATGGCAAAAGGTGCGTAGTAGGTGTGTCACCAGAGTTGGGCCAGATAGCTGGAACAACAGATGGCAGCAGGAGCAGCAGACCCTGGGCTGGGTAGGCAGCAGGAAGCAGTTGCTTGTCTCTACCAGCTTTGCACATCTAGAGAGTGACATTTTTGCCCATTCTTCTTTGCAAAATAGCTCAAGCTCTGTCAGATTTGATGGAGAGCGTCTGTGAACAGCGATTTTCAAGTCTTGCCACAGATTCTCAAGTCGATTTAGGTCTGGACTTTGACTGGCCCATTCTAACACATGAATATGCTTTGATCTAAACCAGGGGTGCTCAACCAGACTTCTGTTATTACGTGAGGGTTTGTTGTGCTTCCAGAAAGTGTGCCACACCTGCTGGATATAATAGAAATGTATGGCAAAGTGCAGCTAACCCGCAGAAAATCCACAGGTGCACTGCGCTGCACCCACGGTTTGGGCAAATCGCAGCGCATCAGTGTGAAAGCAGCCTTAGGCCCCTTTCACATGATCGGACCGACCCAATCGGACTCTCTATTCACCTCTATGAAGCAGCAGATGTATACAGGCTTGCCTGTGACAAGTGTCTGTTTTTACCCGCCTACCTAAAAAAAAAAATAGAAAGGGATCTGACCCCTTCCGTCTGGGCGATTGGACCAGAGGGCCCATAGAGTAGAGTGGGCTGTGTCCATGGACACGGACCTGTCATCCTCCCACTCTGCTCATTGTGGCCCGCGACCAGTTACCAATTCGCTTAAGTGGCCCTCGCTCTTCAAAAGGTTGGGCACCCCTGATCTAAACCATTCCATTGTAGCTCTGGCTGTATGTTTAGGGTCGTTGTCCTGCTGGAAGGTGAACCTCCCCAGTCTCAAGTCTTTTGCAGACTCTAACAGGTTTTCTTCTAAGATGGCCCTGTATTTGGCTCCATCCATCTTCCCATCAACTCTGACCAGCTTCCCTGTCCCTGCTGAAGAAAAGCATCCCCACCACATGATGCTGCCACCACCATGTTTCACAGTGGGGATGGTGTGTTCAGGGTGATGTGCAGTGTTAGTTTTCCACCACACATAGCGTTTTGCTTTTAGGCCAAAAAGTTCAATTTTGTTCTCATCTGACCAGAGCACCTTCTTCCACATGATTGCTGTGTCCCCACATGGCCTCTCACAAACTGCAAACGGAACTTATGACTTTCTTTCAACAATGGCTTTCTTCTTGCCACTCTTCCATAAAGTGCAGATTTGTGGAGTGCACGACTAATAGTTGTCCTGTGGACAGATTCTTCCACCTGAGCTGTGAATCTCTGCAGCTCCTCCAGAGTTACCATGGGCCTCTTGGCTGCTTCTCTGATGAATGTTCTCCTTGCCCAGCCTGTCAGTTTAGGTGGACGGCCATGTCTTGGTAGGTTTGCAGATGTTCCATACGCTTTCCATTTTCGGATGATGGATTGAACAGAGGTCTGTGAGATGTTCAAAGCTTGGCATATTTTTTATAACCTAACCCTGCTTTAAACCTCTCCACAACGTTATCCCTGACCTGTCTGGTGTGTTCCTTGGCCTTCATGATGCTGTTTGTTCTCTGGGGTTCTCGAACAAACCTCTGAGGGTTTCACAGAACAGCTGTATTTATACTGAGCTTAAATAACACACAGGTGGACTCTATTTACTAATTAGGTGACTTCTGAAGGCAATTGGTTCCACTAGATTTTAGTTAGGGGTATCAGAGTTAAGGGGGCTGAATACAAATGCACGCCACACTTTTCAGATATTTATCAACACTTTGTGTTGGTCTATCACATAAAATCTCAATACAATACATTTACGTTTTTGGTTGTAACATGACAAAATGTGGAAAATTTCAAGGCGTATGAATACTTTTTCAAGGCACTGTATGTGATCCTGAAACACACCTGTTGGTTATCCTGGAACACACCTGCTGGTGATGATAGAACACACCTGTATGTGATCCTGAAACACACCTGCTGGTGATGATAGAACACACCTGTATGTGATCCTGAAACACACCTGCTGGTGATGATAGAACACACCTGAAAACATCTGGATTGCTTTATACGTATAAAGTGTGAAATAGTAGGGTAATTTCTTTGTGAATTGCTTTTACAATACATCTTCTATTATTTTATACCTCCCAACTTTCTGAGACGGGAACGTGGGACACCTATAAGCAAAAGTATGTAGGCATAGGACACACCTCTGAAAGATAAATAGTGCATTTTATATACAACTATATAGATCAGACCAAAATGAGGAGGAAAGAGGGACATTGTTCCAAATCAGGAACAGTTGGGAGCTATGTTATTGATCCTAGAACACATCTGCTGATGATGCTGGAACACCCTGTCCACAGGCTCCTCACATACAGACTGCTGTAAAAACATGGCCAGTTCTAAGATCTTTCTCACAGAAACCAATCATGTTCACACCTGGCTTGGAAATTTAAATATGATACAGGAAGCAAAGAGAGAAGGCTACATGGTGGTTGTATACAACGCCTCCTCACCGCCTGCTTTAACCCCTTGGATCTCGCACTGGTGCATTGCACACTGTTGTGGGGTGCCTGTACCGTGGCCCTATTCACTGGAATGGGTCCAGTTTGGCAGGTGCACCCACCGAAAGCAACAGGGGATATAATTCCTGCTGTGCCCACAAAGCAAAGAATCGCAGCTACGGCATGGGCACACCCCTGGCTGCTGTGTCTGCAGCTAAAGGGTAGCAGTTTGGGGGGCAGTAAAAGCGCAGCTCAACTGCAGGGTTTTACGGCCTCCCAAATCGCTAGTGTGAACTACACCTTAATGGGCAGCAAGCGTTTATTTCCACTGAATATGAATTTTGAGGTATTGTATTTCCATTGACCTTGAAGTCATTTGTGACTTAAATATTACACTTTTACATGATAGTTCTTCCATATTTGGAATATTGTATTCCATCTGCAGTATTTTTCAGTGTTAACACTCCCTCTAGTGGTCATCTGTACATCAAGGAATCTGATTAGCATCCCCGGCTAATGACTGCTAGAGAGAAGATCCAAATGTCTTTACGCTGAACCTGTCCAAGCTTCATAGCATGCATGTTTATGAACTGTGCAGACACCCGTGGTGCTGACTTTATGTTGGGGAAAGAAAACTGATGAGAAATGTGATGAGAAAATTACAAATTTGTCATAGGAGTTAACCGGCGGGCGCATACTGACGCTGCCAAATTTGGTCCGGGCATCAAGACATGACAAAAGGGTTAAAGCCATTCATTTTGAATATACTTAGGTAATGCGGCTCCAATGCACATAAATTACAGCAGCAAACCGCAACGCACCTTATGGTTAGGCGCGCACTCATGCCAGTATACACAGTATACACAGAAACGCGCTTTAGTAGATGCGGGGCAATGCTATTACTTCTTCATTCCTAATAGCATCTGATAATGAATGCATTCTCACCAAAACACTTGGCGCTGCGTTTCACTGCGGCACGATTTTGGAAAACGCTCAGGGACTTGTGTTTCTTTTGTGTTGGGCAGCTCACTGAAATGAATGGGCTGCCCTACAAGCGATGCATGGGAACACTCTGGAGACTAACGCCCTCCGGCGCACGCACAAGTGTGAACCAAGCCTAACACACTGCCATGCGTTGTGGTGCAATGCATTGCTAAAAATGATGCACGTGTTGTTGTTTTTTTTAACCCTTTTGGTGAATTGCAAGCCTACCCATTTAATTGGTTGCCTAATGTGCGTTAATGCGTGAAAAAGCGCACATATTATTATTATTATTATTATACAGGATTTATATAGCGCCAACAGTTTGCGCAGCGCTTTACAACATCAGGGAAGACAGTACAGTCACAATACAATTCAATACAAAGGGATCAGAGGGCCCTGCTCGTTAGAGCCGGTTCACACAGGGGCGACTCGTCAGGCGACCTAGCCGCCTGACAAGTCGTGCTCCGTTCTGTACAATGGAACCGTTCTAATCGGAGCGACTCAAGTGGCTCCGACTTAGAAAAAGGTTCCTGTACTACTTTGGGACGACTTGAGGGCGACTTGCATTGACTTCAATACAGAAGTCATTTTGCAAGTCACCTCTGAAGTCATGTGGAGATCGCCCGGCAGAGTCGCGGGACAAGTCGTGCCGCCCCTGTGTGAACCGGGTCTGAGAGCTCACAGTCTAGAAGGGAGGGTCAAGTGAAACAAAGGGTATTAGCTGTGGGGGATGATCAGGTGGACAAAATGAAAATACAGTTGTTAGGTGTGGGTAGGATAGGCTTCTCTGAAGAGGAGGGTCTTTAAGGATCCTCTAAAAGCTAATAGAGAAGGAGATAGACGGACAGATTGGGGTAAGGGGTTCCATAGGCTTGGAGAGGCTCTGGAAAAGTCCTGGAGACGAGCATGGGAGGAGGTGATGAGAGAGCTAGAGAGCAGGAGGTCTTGAGAAGAACGAAGAGAACGATTAGGTTGGTATTTAGAGACTAGGTCAGTGATGTAGCTGCGGGCAGAGTTGTGGATGGCTTTGTAGGTAGTTGTTACTATTTTGAATTTAATTTGTTGGGTGAGCAGAAGCCAGTGGAGGGATTGACATTGCTAATTAATGGGAGTACTGACTCTCCCTCATCAAATGTCGGTGGTGGCAGTGAAAGGGTTAATTGTGACATTAGCCCAGTGACAATCGCTCTATGTCTGCTGGCACTTAGATTGTGGTCCCGCAAGCTGGAAAATCTTCGTTCTGGGCACAGCTGAGAGTGGCATTGTTACGTAAGCGACAAGGTTGGCTGGTCCTTCATCGCAAGTTAGCACGGAGGGCGGGTATCTGACACCCGCGTTCGTCAGATATTGGCGGACATATGTTAACAGAACGCATCAGGACGCCACGGTGTGATTGGTCCCTGATGTATTTCGGAGGCAGATTAGAAGGAGATGGTTTCCAGCAGGTGCGTTGGCTGCCCACAGCTCCCTGTTGAGTCTCTCTCTCCCTGACTCTGCACTATACGGGGAACAGATGTTACCATAATCCCCGGTAGCAGAAGAGCAAGGGCACAGGCGCCCTCTCCAAGGTCTCCGAGTGGTATTATCTCTAGACACAACAAGGGCTCCATGTGACCGTGCGGGAGGAGGAGCCACGACTACTGCGTCACCATTCATCACAAACCCCCATCATGGAAGGATGGAGACCCCTGACTGCGCACACAGACCTGAGTCCCCCCATTAGTTATTCAGAGTCTGTGATCCGGTCAGGCAAGAGAATCCTCTACCAATTATTGCCGGATTCCATCATATCCCGCTGACCACTACACGGGGGGGGGGGGGGGGCACAGCTTAATTCCAAGAGACGGGGAGATTAAACGTCGGCTGGTTTGCAGGACAATGAAGCCCCTTTCACATTCTGTGAATCACACAAAATCAATCATGCATTGAGGTGTGTTGCATATTATTTTATATATACTGTGATTCTGTACTTGCCAAATATGCTGCGGAAATCTCCCTCCACTGAGTCTGGCTCCGTCCATTTTAATTGTGGGCAGCTGAAGCTGCTGCCTGTTCATTTCCTGGATTTACACAGACACACAGAGGCACACCTCCAGCTCTGCAGCTCTCCTTGGCCCTCTTATGACTCATCCCCCCCTCCCTTCCTGGCAAACTTTCACAAGAGTGATGCTGCGTACACACAACCATTTTTAATGACGAGAAAAATGCCATTTTTTTAAATGGTCATTAAAAATGATCGTGTGTGGGCTTCAGAGCATTTTTCACGACGTGAAAAATGGCCATGAAAGAATTGGAACATGCTCTAATTTTTCTCGTCGTCGTTTTTCTCGTCATGAAAAACGGTAGTGTGTATGCTTTAACAACGTGAAAAAAAATGCGCATGCTCAGAATCAAGTATGAGACGGGAGCGCTTGCTCTGGTAAAACTAGCGTTCATAATGGAGATAGCACATTCGTCACGCTGTAACGGACTGAAAAGCACGAGGCTGAAAAGCGCGAATCGTCTCTCAACAAACTTTACTAACACGAGGATCAGCAAAAGCAGCCCAAAGGGTGGCGCCATCCGAATGGAACTTCCCCTTTATAGTGCCTTCGTACGTGTTGTACGTCACCGCGCTTTACGCAAGCATTTTTTTTTCCACGATAGTGTGTAGGCAAGGCAGGCTTGAGAAGAATCACGTCGAGAAAAGCTCAGTTTTTTTCAATGACATTAAAAACGGTCGTGTATACGCGGCATGAGGGAGAGAGTTGTGCATGATGTCATAAGCCTAGGCTTTTTACCAGACAAGAAACAGGAAGTGGGCTGTATAAGGGATTTACTGGCAGCAAAAAAAAATTTTTACTATCCAAAGTTAAAACAACAAGGGCAGAAGATTTAAAAAATGGAAAGTTGAAAAAATTAGACGGTCCGCTTTAAAGCTAAACTCTGGGCACAAAAACCTTCATTTAAATCAATTTAAATATTTAAAATAAATAATACATAAAAAAATATAAATTTTATATTTTTATATAAAAAAATAATATTAATAATAATAAGATAAGTTATTTAAATATAAATTAAACTTTTGTGCAAACCAATCAATATACGCTTTACCAAAAATATGTAGCAGAATACATTTTGGTCTAAATTTGATTTTCCTATTTTTTTTTAATTGGGTATGATTTGTAGCAGAAAGTAAAAAAATATTGTATTCTTTCAAAATTGTCGGTCTTTTTTTGTTTAAAGCGCAAAAAAATTTTAAAAATTGAAAACGCAGTGATCAAATACCACCAAAAGAAAGCTCTATTTGTGGGGGAAAAATGACATTTATGTACAGCGTTGCATGACCGCATTATTGTCAGTTAAAATAACGCAGTGCCTTTTCGCAAAAAAAATAAAAATAAAATGGCCTGGTCATTAAGGGGTGTAAATCTTCCCGAGGTCAAGTGGTTAAAGTTGTGCGATTTGCGCCTTGTTGGTTATTTACTGGACATGATGGTAAATTTGTATATTGGGGGTGAGGTTTTTTGTTTTTATATATATAATTTTACCTTTTTTTACTCAACATTCACACAACTTTTTTCACAAGAAAATATCGGGGGAAAGTTGTGTAAATTTTGAATGAAAATGCTGGTAAATAGACCCACCCAACAAAATAGGAAACTATATTTTTTTTCTTTGGCCAGTAGGAGGCGATGTGCACCAGGTCTGGTTGAAGCCGCAGCCGTAGAGTATTTTTCCTGGCTCTGTGCTCTATACTTCTAGGTTTGCTGGTTTCGGTAGAGATTTAGGAGGGTGGCACACCCCAGGGAGAGGACGATGAGGTCCCTATGCCAAAAAGCTGGATGAACAGGTTCCGCAGTGGGAGCGACTTGCTATAAAGCATTTGTCACCTCGCATTCCACTACGATTCACGTTAAGTGCGTCACATATGAGCCCAGCGTTTTTTTATTAGGTCAGAAGTTCAGCGGCGTAAAAAAATACGAAAATGGAAAAACAGCGTACCATAAATCTACAAAGAAATCAGAGGCGCTAGAATTGTTATTTTTTGTTTGTTTTTTTGTAGCTCATAAATCTCACAAAATATTTTTTTATGATCTCCTAAATGAATGTAAGTGTTGTCTTTTAAATACCTGAAGTATGATCATTGGGCGTATTTTGGTAACGCTGACCAATAAAATGAAACAAATTAAACTGCAAATTAAAAATTGACAACAATAAACAATATAACAAAAAAATATCAAAATGTAGCAAAAAGAAAATCTAAACAAATAAATGATTACTACTAATAAATTAGACAATGTTCATGTATGCAGTGATTAGGTCAAGTGACCTTGGACACATAAAATCGCATGACAAGTCGCAGCCCATTGATTTCAATGACACCTGTTCCAATCTATATGACTTAAAGTCGCAGCAGCTCTAAAAAGGTTCCGGCACGACTTTGATGCGACTTTCTTGCAACTCGAGTGCCGGAGAGTGTAAAGTCGTATCAAAGTCACGTGACTTTGGAGTTGCAATACTGCAATAGCCTTAGATTATGTTCATGTATTCAGAATTTTAAGTCAAGTGGCTTTGGACACATAAAGTCGCATGACAAGTCGCAGCCCATTTTTTTCGGTGGCACCTGTTCTAATCTTTACGACTTAGAGCTCTTTCACACGGGTGGATTCCGGAAGGATCCGTTTTTGGACATCTGCTTGCTCAGCGGGGATCGCTCCGTTGATCCCCGCTGAGCCGGCGGATGACTAGTCCGTCTCTGCACACCAGGGGAGGGTTGGGCCAGGGGGCAGGGTGGCAATTGCCTCCCAGGCCGCCCTAACTTATGTTCAAAATGGACGGCAGCCGCTGCCCGCTACCATTTTCTTTTTTATTCTGGTCTAGGAAGTCGGGCCGGGGGCATGGCCATGGCGGCCGACCACTAGCTGTTGCATTCCGGGAGTTGTAATCCGCACTCAAGCTTCTGGTGGGTGGAAAACACAGCAGCGCAGAGGAAACTCCCTGGGACTGGATTCTTGGAAGCAGGTAGAGGCAGGGCGTGCCAGGGAGTCGGGACGCAGGGCAGGCCACTGGCTACAAATTGACCCCAGGATCAGGAGTGTTACCCCCCCAGGAGACTGTGGCGTGCAAGGACCTGCTGAGCTGAGATCGCTGACGTGAGAGACCCTGACCCCCCATCCCCCCCCCATACACCCCATGTAACCTGCCCCAGTGATCAGGCTGCATTGATGGGCACTGGAGTTGGCTGCACTGATGGGCACTGGTGAGGCTGCCTTGAAAAACCAGGTGGGCCATGGATGGTGAGCTGATTCGGCGGTTCAATGGGCCACTTGACTGGACTTGCCCCCCAGGCCTAAGGCCGCCAGCCCTCCCCTGCTGCACACTGTGCAGAAACGGACCGGTCAGATCTCTGCTTTCCTCTATGGGGGGGATCGGATGAAAACGGACCGTCTGTCCATTTTCATCCGATCCGATCCACCAGACGGATGGAAAAATAGGGTTTTCCTCCGTCATCATAAACGAAGCATAGCGGAGACTGATGTCATCGAATGTTCATCCACTGACATCCGCTATCCCATAGGGATACATGTATTTTTCATCCGAAAACGGACATACGGTCCGCCCGTGTGAAAGGGGCCTTAAAGTCGCAGCAACTCTGAAAAGATTTTGGCACTAATTTTGATTCGTATCAAAGTCACAGTCAAAATCGCGTGACTTTGCACTAGTGTGAACGGAGCCTTATGCCTCGTACACACAACCGGTTTTCCCATCTGGAAAACTGCCATGAGAGCTTTTGGCCGGGAAAACTGGCCATGTGTATGCTCCATCGCAGTTTTTCCGACGAGAAAACTGCGGGGAAAAAAAAAGAACCAGCTTTCTTTTTTCCTTGTCGGGATTCCCGGCAGACTTTTTCCCGTCTGGAAAACGGGTCTTGTGTATGCTTTTCCGAGGGGAAAAAAAACGCGCATGCTCAGAATCAAGTATGAGACGGGAGCGCTCGTTCTGGTAAAACTAGCGGTTATAATGGAGATATCACATTTGTCACGCTGTAACGGACTGAAGAGCACGAGGCTGAAAAGCGCGAATAGTCTCTCACCAAACTTTACTAACACGAGGATCAGCAAAAGCAGCCCAAAGGGTGGCGCCATCCGAATGAAACTTCCCCTTTATAGTGCCGTCGTACATTTCGTACGTCACCGCGCTTTGGATGGGCGGTATTTGGCCTGAACGTGTGTATGCAAGGCAGGCTTGAGAGGAATCCCGTCGGGAAAAACGTCGTTTTTTTTTTCCTGCCGAGAAAAACGGTCGTGTGTATGAGGCATTAGTCTATGCTCATGTATGCAGTGTTTTAGGTCAAGTGACTTTGAACACATAAAGTCGCATGACAGGTCGCAGCCCATTGATTTCAATGGCAGTCATTGCAATCTATGCGACTTAAAGTTGCAGCGACTCTGAAAAAGTTCCTGTTCTACTTTGATGCAACTTTCCTGTGACTTGAGTGCCAGAGGGTTTAAAATCATATCAAAGCCACACTCACAAATACTGAGATTGAGCTGTTTATCTCATCCTCCAGATCGATTGTGAATAAATTAACTAGGATTGGTCCCAGGACAGAATCCTGGGGGACCCCACGGCAAACAACCCCCCCCCCCAGTGGCACCCACCCCCCGCTGTTTGCCGGTCGGTCCTGGACTTACCCTATCGTGGCGGGTGGCAGGCAGTGTGGTGCAGCGGCTTGGTCCGTGTCCTCTCCTCCATGGCGGCTTCCAGCTCCTCCCCTCCTCCTTCTAGGCATCCAATAGGATCGCCTGTCCTTTCAGCTAATCGGGTGACCGGTGTCAAAACCTGCTTCCTGATTGGCTGGGAAGAGGATCAGTGTTACATCAGCGAATATTGATTCGCTGTTGTAACAGACCTGGGTGGGCCCTGAGCGCACTCTCTGCGACCCGAGCCCACCCTATATTGAAGCCTATTAGAGCCTCTGGCTCTTATCGGTGCTTCAAAAAAACATTGGAATCCATGCGCCGGTGTCCTGAAAGGGGCCGGGCGCATGGATAGGGGAGGCGGCGATGGAAAGGGTGGGCGCCCATGCGCCCTTATTGAACGGGCCACCCCTGTGGGGAAGTGTATCGAATGCCTTTGCAAAATCCAGATCCACCACATCCACAGGCCTTCCTTTATCTAGTTGGCAGCTCACTTCCTCATGTATGCAGCGTTTTAGGCCAAACACATAAAGTTGCCCAAAATCGCAGCCCATTGATTTCAATGACATCTGTTTCAATCTATGTGACTTAAAGTCGCAGTAACTCTGAAAAATTTCCTGCACTACTTTGATGCAGAGCGGGCCGCCCGGCCAAACTGAGCGATTGGGGGAGAAGGGTCTTAGTCAGGGAGGTGACCAAGAACCCGATGGTCACTCTGACAGAGCTCCAGCGTTTCTCTGTGGAGAGAGGAGAACCTTCCAGAAGAACAACCATCTCTGCAGCACTCCACCAATCAGACCTGTATGGTAGAGTAGTCAGACGGAAGACACTTCTCAGTAAAAGTCACATGACAGCCGGCCTGGAGTTTGCCAAGAGACACCTGAAGGACTCTCAGACCATGAGAAACAAAATTCTCTGGTCTGATGAAACAAAGATTGAACTCTTTAGCCTGAATGGCAAGCATCATGTCTGGAGGAAAGCAAGCGCCGCTCATCACCTGGCCAATACCATCCCTACAGTGAAGCATGGTGGTGGCAGCAACATGCTGTGGGGATGTTTTTCAGCAGCAGGAACTGGGAGACTAGTCAGGATTGAGGGAAAGATGAATGCAGCAATGTACAGAGACATCCTTGATGAAAACCTGCTCCAGAGCGCTCTGGACCTCAGACTGGGGCGAAGGTTCATCTTCCAACAGGACAACAACCCTAAGCACACAGCCAAGATAACTAAGGAGTGTCTATTTGAGAACTCTGTGAATGTCCTTGAGTTGCCCAGACTTGAACCCGATTGAACATTTCTAGAGAGATCTGAAAATGGCTGTTCACCGACGCGCCCCATCCAACCTGATGGAGCTTGAGAGGTCCTGAAAGAAAGAATAGGTAAAAAAAAATTGAAATTTGTTTAGTTCCAAATTAGTTTTTTGACAAATTCAAATTAACGAAAACCCATTTAACCAATTCTTACGAAAACTGAAAATTCCAAAATACGAAAATTCGAAAATTAGGAAATTATGAAATCCGAAAATTCAAAAATCTGAAAATAAGAACGAAATTTTGAAAACCCGAAAATCGCATATAATAACTACCTATTAAATTGTAGGTATTGGAATTTCCTTTCAAATTTGGCTGTTAGTGAACGTAACGAATACGAATTTATCCGAAGTTACGAATTATCTGAAATAACGAATTCCACATCTAAACAAATGAAAAATAACGAATTAATAATAATAAATAATAATAATAATAACAATTTTATTATTATTAATTTTTATTAATTTGTTACATTCCGTTCGTTTAGATGCGGCATTCATTATTTCGGATAATTCGTAACTTTGGTTAAATTCGTATTCGTTACGTTCACTAACAGCCAAATTTGAAAGGAAATTCCAATACCTACAATTTAATAGTTAGTTATTATTAGTTAGTTTGTTTGTTTATTATTTCAGATTTATGAATTTTCTTTCTTATTTTCGAATTTCAAATTGCAGAATTTCCAAATTTTCAAATTTACGAATTTATTCGAAATAACAAATTTCTATCGTAACTAGGGTTGTCCCGATACCACTTTTTTAAGACCGAGTACAAGTACCGATACTTTTTTTCAAGTACTCGCCGATACCGAATACCGATACTTTTTTTTAATCTCATGTGTCAGTATTTTTTTTTTTTTTTTTTTACTATTTATTTTATTTATTTATTTTTTACAATGCTTTATTTTTTTAAGGGGGGGGGGGGTGGACAGTGTCAGTGTGTGTGTTTTCTTTTCTTTTCTTTTTTTTACAATTCATTTTTATTTTATTCATTTTTTTTTTTATCAGCCCTGTTGTGGGGGGCTTTGGTGAGATATCAGGGGTCTTAACAGACCTCTGACATCTCCCCTTTGAGACAGGGAAAGGGACTAGGGATACAGATTCCCCAGTCCCTTTCTCAGCAGCCTGAGCTGCGCTGAAAATGAATGGAGAGAAGACCGCGGCTCCTCTCCATTCATAAACTGAAACATTGTAAACACAGTTTACGATGTTTCAGTTATGTGAACGGACAGAGTCAGTGATGACTCTGTACATTCCGACAAGTAAGGAGCCGGATTTATCGGCTCCTACCTCCGCTCTACAACCTGAGATACCAAGGGGGTGGAGAAGGAGCACGGAGGGGGCGGCAGCACGGAGGGGGACGGCGGCATGGAGGTGAAGGGGGAACAGCGGCATGGAAGTGAAGGGGGCACAGCGGCATGGAGGTGAAGGGGGAACAGGTAGCATTTGAGCAGCAGACAGGCAAGGCAATTTGATCAGATTAATTTTACTTACCCGCCTGAAGACTCGCTCTGCTCTCCGCTCTGGTCTCTGCCACGCTCTCCGTCTTGGTCTCCGCCCCCCGCCCCGCTCTCCGCCCTGGTCTCCGCCCCCGCCACGCTCTCCGCCCTGCTCTCTGTCCCGCGCCGCACACTCTCCGCCCCCCGCCGCACACTCTCCGCCCCGGTCTCCGCCCTGCTCTCCAGCCCCCGCTCTGAGAAAAAAAAAAGTATCGGACTGGGCATCGGGAGCATTTGCGCGAGTACAAGTACTCACGCAAATGCTTGGTATCGGTCCCGATACCGATACTAGTATCGGTATCGGGACAACCCTAATCGTAACCAATGACCCGAATAACGAAAAGAAAAAAAAAACGAATGAAACTAAACAAATCACAATTTTTTTAATTTTTTTTTGGCAGTGCACATGTCTAAAGCCTCATACACACGGTCGGACTTTTTGACAACAAACTTCAAAATTAGCAAGTTTTCAAAAAAATCCAACCGTGTGTACGCTCCATCGGACAAATTTTTTCGGTTTTCATCGGACAAAAGTTCGCTCTGCAAACTGACAAACTTTTCGGCAACAAAAGTCCTATGGTGCAAAGTCCTATCGTGTGTACAGAAATCCATCGGACTTTAGTCCAAAGTACAAACACACATGCCCAGAACCAATGTTAAAATCAACCAACAATAGCAGAAGTTGACCAATGGGTGGCGGAAAAGAGCAGAAAAACCACGTAGTACGTCAATACGTTCATGTTTGTTGGCTGAAAAAGTCCGAGCGTGTGTATGCTATGGGCGTTCACGGCCAACTCCCTTCGGACAAAAATCCACGGAAAAGTTTGTTTGAAGTCCGATCGTGTGTATGAGGCTTTAGAATGGGAGAAACTGACTAAAAAATAGGTGTGCCAAGCCTGTAGCATCATACTCAAAAAGACTTGAGGCTGTAAAGGGGCTGCCAAAGGGGCTTCAACAAAGTATTGAGCAAGGGCTGTGAATACTTATGCAGTGCCAGGACAAGATCATCCAGTGCCCATGGCAAAGATGCCAAAATGGCTTCATTATGTGCAAGCTTATGAGGAGGAGGGGGATAGAGAGCACAGCCTGCACCTCCTCCTGGCTCTCCTCTCCTCTCCTTGCCTCTTTCAGTGCTGGGCTGACAGAAGTAGTGATGCCGCTGTCACTACTCTTGTCAGCCTTATAGTAGAAGGAACTCTCTCTTGGATACACACAGCGGGCAGGGCAGCCAACCCTTCTCCCCACCCCTTGTCCCGGCCCTGTACTTATGTATATGGGATTTGTTTTTTGTTTTTTTATTATTAATAAATTTGCAAAGATTTCAAACAAACTTTTTCATGTTGTCATTTTGGGGTATTGTTATGTGAATACTTTCCGGATGCATTGTAAATGTGAAGGACGACTGTAGGCAATGACTGTGTCCTCTGCGCAAAGGTGACAAGTCTACCTCTATGAATTCCCAGTACAAACCAGTGCGCCCAGTGCCTGGCCTCGGCAGGTAATAGGACAGCTCACTGTCACTGTTTGCTTTGTATTACACAAAGGATCTTTGTGGCTCCTGTGTACATAATACCTGCTTGTTACCGTCAGTGTTTATTTCTTTAGCACACAATACATACTCAGAGCATTGTTTATTATGGGATGTTTATTAAGTCATTGACACCAATGCATCATTCTTGGCATGACTGTCCCATAATGCATTGATATACTGTATATACCCCAGAAACATGCATGTGACCTATGAGCAATATCATAAATGATCATATTTGATGCAGCCCCCCCCCCCATAATATATATGCTTTTTACCTGTTAATCCTGCCAGTAGAGCTTTTATTTCCACTTCCTTTAACCACTTCAGCCCCGGAAGGTTTTACCCCCTTAATGACCAGGTCATTTTTTGCGATACGGCACTGCATTACTTTACCTGACAATTGCGTGGTCGTGCGACGCTGTATCCAAATAAAATTGATGTCCTTTTTTCCCCATAAGCAGAGACTTCTTTTGGTGGTATTTCATAATTTTTGTATTTTATTTTTTGATTGGTTTGCGCAAAAGTTATAGCATCTACAAACTATGGGATATTTTTATGGACTTTTAATTTTTTTGATTGTTTTTACTAGTAATGGCTGAGATCAGCGATTTTTAGCGGGACTGCGACATTGCGGCGGACAGATCTGACAAACCTGCGGCAGCGGCAGATTTCGCTTTCTCTGCTCTCCACAGGCATCGGCGGCTTCCGTTTCCTCCCTCCTCCTCGTGGCCAATCGGGAGTCTTCTCTTTTCAGGTCTCAGAACTGCTTCTGATTGGCAGGATTGAGGATCAGTGTTACAACACCGAATGTTCATTCGGTGTTGTAACACCTGGGTGGGCTCATGGTGGAATGCTCTGCGCTCCGAAACCCACCCTATTTTGAAGCCTGTTAGAGCCTATGGGTCTAATCAAGGGCTTCAAAAAAGAACCCTCGCCACTGTAATTCAGGCGCCTGGCGTCCTGAAAGGGGCCGGATGCATAAATAGGGGGTGGCGACGGCAGCCGTGGATAGATTCATGCTATGCATGAACCTATCCATTATTCATACAGGGGGTGGCATGGATAGAGGGGGCAGCGCCCAGACGCCCCTAATGGACGTGCCACCACTGCCGACCACTCTATAGCTGAAAGGAGGCTACAGCCCGCTCGCCCAGTTCTAGGAGGACGTCTATTGATGTCCTCCCAGAACCCCCGCACGCCTCCGATGCGCACATCGGGTGCGCTCTGTGATCACTGTGTCCTTTGGACACAGTGATCACAGATCGGGGTAAAGGGCCAATCACAGCGGCCCTTTACCATGTGATTAGCTGTGTCCAATCACAGCAGATCTCATGTAAACAAATGCCGGTTATCAGTATTTCCTTTCCTCAGCGCTTCATTGTGTAAGTAAAGGAAAGCCAATAACCGGCATTTCCTGTGACAGGGGACATTTACACTGATAACCAGGGCAATAATCATCTGTTCAGCCCCATCAGTGCCAATCAGCGCAACATAGCAGTGTCCATCAGTACCGCCTTACCAGTGCAGTCTCATCAGTCCCGCTTCATCAGTGCAGCTTATCATTGCCCATCAGTGCAGCCTCATCAGTGCCCCTTCATAAGTGCCCATCAGTGCAGCTTGTCATTGCTCATCAGTGCTGCCTCATCATTGACCATCAGTGCCCATCAGTGCAGCCTTATCAGTGCCCATGAGTGCAGCCTTATTAGTGCCCATCAGTGCAGCCTTATTAGTGCCCATCAGTGCAGCCTATAAGTGCCCATCAGTGCAGCCTATAAGTGCCCATCAGTGCAGCCTTATCAGTGCCCATCAGTGCAGCCTTATCAGTGCCCATCAGTGCAGCCTATAAGTGCCCATCAGTGCAGCTTCAGCGCACATCAGCAAAGGAAGAAAAATTACTTATTTGCAAAATTTTACAAAAGAAACTTTTTTTTTCTTCAAAATGTTTGGTCTTTTTTTGTTTGTTTAGCAAAAAAAAAAAAAAACAGTGGTGATTAAATACCACCAAAAGAAAGCTCTATGTGTTTTAAAAAAATTATAAAAATTTCCTATGGGTACAGTGTTGCATGACTGTGCAATGGCCTGGGGAGGAAAGGGGGTTAAAGTGTCCTGTATTGAAGTGGTTAAAGTGATTGTAAGCCCCTCACATATCCCCAGTGAAGTGACTGGCCTCAGGTGATACACAGAGATGAAACAAATCCTCCTACATACATTGTACCTGTTCAAAGTGTACAGTTTACACAGCAAGGCAGAGGGCGGGGATCTGACATCGCACACTGCACTGCTCAGCAGAGAGCTGAGTGTAATCTGAGACCTGAGTGGAGTTAATGGACACATCTCCCTCTACACCAGGGGTCTCAAACTGGCGGCCCTCCAGCTGTTGCGAAACTACAAGTCCCATCATGCCTCTGCCCATGGGAGTCCTGATTGTAACTGTCAGCCTTGCAATGCCTCATGGGAATTGTAGTTCTGCAACAGCTGGAGGGCCGCCAGTTTGAGACCTCTGCGCTACACAGTCTCATAGGGAAACATGCACAGCTGACGCTGTCTATCACAGGCTGGGTGCTGGAGCTTCCCTCCCCGTCCCCTTGGATCCCTTGAAGTTGACACAACTTGTCAGAAGTGATGTATGCAGATAGCAGAGGAAGGGGACAGCAGACAGAAATCACACTGGGTGTTTTGGATAGAGGCAAGTGCACACTATGGAAGGATATTCATTGTTCATTTTGCATTTCAGAGGTTTACAAATCACTTTAACATCTGTATTGTTTATTACAAAGGTGGCTGTGGATGTACAAACAGGACAGGTGACACTTCCCCTGAGGGAGAGTATGGTCTTTATACTGGAGAGGCTGATATAGGGTGGTGAGGTCTGGGTGCCCCCCTGTGATATCAGGGTGAGTAATATCGCAGTGACTCACACCCGGCCTCCAGTGTAAATTGTTCCAGCTGTGTGTTGTTTATAAAGCTGCCGACCTCAATCCCAGCCCGCTCCACCCGCCAGCACTGCATAGTTCTCATTTTTGCTATAATCTAACCGACTCTCCCCATATTCACCACGCTGGGCCGTGACATTTACCGCCCTATAGGGCACTGCTGTCAATCATCAAGTCCAGGGAACAGGGGATTGTAATGAAGCTCTATGATTTGTTCATATTAAATCCATGTATGCTGAGCAATGTGTCGGAATAACATTTATTATTATTATTATTATTATTATTATACACGATTTATATAGCGCAAACAGTTTACGCAGCGCTTTACAATGTATAGGGGGGACAACACAATTACAGTACGGTTCAATACAGAAGGTACAGGAGGGCCCGGCTCGTAGAGCTTACATTCTAAAGGGAGGGGGTGGTGGTACAAAAGGTAATAATAGCTGCAGAGAATTTGATGGGGTGGCTCGGGGACAGTTGTTAGGTGGGTGTGGGATAGGCTTCCCTGAATAAATGAGTTTTCAGGGATCTCCTAAAGGTGGACAGGGTAGGGGCTGATCGGACATACTGGGGCAGGGAGTTCCAGAGGATGGGGGAAGCTCTGGAGAAGTCCTGAAGGCACTCCAGAAATACGACACCATCTTTATTCAGGCAACCTTCCAGATCACCATCTACTTCTTGGATGGACACAGATCAGCCCCCTGCCGCAGTCTCTGGATCGGCACAGACACAGATTTCAGTGCCACGCTATGAGAGCCACGACCAATGAAGAAGATCGGATAGAGTACTGAATGTCCTATAACCTGCCTGAAGCCATCCTCTAAAGTTTAAAATAAATCCAAAAGCACAAAATACTTAGAAATGCTGAGGAAAGGGGAGAGGAGGATGAATCAGGGCCTTTGGCTCTGTATAAGCTCCAAGCAGATCAATTCGGATTTCACACAGGAATGAGTATGCGCAACTGGGACAGGTAACTGTTAGGTGGACCTGTCTCTTTGAAATGCAAAGCAGAAGTTAAATTCATTTATGGCATACTGCTTCCCACCTCTGCTTCCCGAGGAACTCCAGGCAGATGAAAAAAAAAAAGCACAAAATAATGCAGCTCTGTAAACATTAATATATAATCAAATGTATTTTAAACACAGCCTGATATCAGCCTCCTAATGGCCATGTACAGCAGGACTGGAGTGTAAAAGGAGGAAACAGTGCAAGACAAGAAACATGCTAATAGGTGGAGAGAGCAGAGGGACAGAGGGACAGAGGGATGAGCTGATCACTGTGCTGCTTCTCCTTTCACTGTTGAGTCACAAGTTGGGGGTGGGTCTGGGATGACTTGGCTTAGAGGAAGTGGGTTGATAGATGCAGACTGAGGACATTTAGTGGCAAATAAAAGTACTGCAGCGGAAATCGTAATGAAGCTGAATGTTGCAGTAAATGCTGCTTTTGTTATTTTATCAGTTCATGTCAGTGGCGGATCCAGGGGGGGGGGGCAACAGGGCAATTGCCCCCCCCCCCAGACCATCTGTCACACTCACTCGCTTGCTTTGTTTTTTTTTTTTTACGCCTGATCTCCCGAACTTTGGGGACCCGGTACCGGCCGGCCGTAGGACCCCAAACTTGGCACACATGTAGCCCAATGTCTCTTCTACAAGTGTGCCAAGTTTGGTGTCTGGGGGACCTACGGCCGGGGAGCACTGATTTTTTAAATCCGGGCACCCCTTCCATAGACTCCAATGTTAAACGGTAATTTCTCCGGTGATTTTGCGGACCCGGTACTGGCCGGTCGTAGGTCCCCTGGACCCCAAACTTGGCACAAATGTAGCCCCATGTCTTCTCTACAAGTGTGCAAAGTTTGGTGTCTGGGGGACCTACGGCCGGGGAGCACTGATTTTTTAAAACCGGGCACCCCTTACATAGACTCCAATGTTAAATGGTCATTTCTCCAGTGATTTTGCGGACCCGGTACCGGCCGGTCGTAGGTCCTCTGGACCCCAAACTTGGCACACATGTAGCCCCATGTCTCCTCTATAAGTCTGAAAAGTTTGGTGTCTGAGAGAACTGATTTTTCAAAGCCGGGCACTCCTTCCATAGACTTCCATGTTAAACATCAGTCTAGTCATGGGCCAGTGGCGGATCCAGGGGGGGGGGGGCAACAGGGCAATTGCCCCCCCCCGAGACCATCTGTCACACTCACTTGCTTGCTCTGTTTTTTTTTTTTGCGCCTGATCTCCCGAACTTTGGGGACCTGGTACCGGCCGGCCATAGGACCCCTGGACCCCAAACTTGGCACACATGTAGCCCAATGTCTCTTCTACAAGTGTGCAAAGTTTGGTGTCGGGGAGAACCGATTTTTCAAAGCCGGGCACTCCTTCCATAGACTTCCATGTTAAACATCAGTCTAGTCATGGGCACAGTGAGGCATGGGCACAGTGAGGCAAAGTGAGGCAAGTATAAGCCTAGGACACCCTAGGCTTATACTTGAGTCAGTATGTTTTCCCAGTTTTTTGGGGTAAAATTAGGTGCCTCGGCTTATATTCGGGTCGGCTTATATTTGAGTATATCCAGTACTTGTTCTGCGGCTGCCGCTGCCTCTCTGAGTCTCTCTCTCAGTTTCTCACATCAGCCGATCAGCGGCGCTGAGAGAGAGACTCGTCTAATGTAGTTACGTGGCGCACTGATACGATACCAGGAGCGGAGGAGGAGGTGGGTGGAGCCTCTTCCCTGCACTCGCTGCTAACGCCTGGGCCGCTTGGCGTCTAGCAACGAGTGACGTCAGTGAGTCACGTCAGGCCGCTCTGTGGGCAGGTGCAATAGCGTGCGGCTCCACAGACGGGTAAGAAAGCGGGCGGCTCCGCTTGCGGCGCGGTGTGTTGTCGGGGGGGCAGCGCGGTTTGTGGGCAGACCGTGCTGCTCAGTGTGTTGGCAGCGCAGGTGAGAGTGAGAGAGCAGGCTCAGTGTGGCAGCTGGCCAATCAGCTAGCTGGGAGCGGGGGAGCAGAGAGATGAAATCATCTCTCACCAACCGTGCCTGCCCTGCATTCCTGCAGTGACTTCCGCCCTCACTGTGCAGGCAGCAGAGAGATTACATTATCTCTCTGCTGCCTGACTCTGGGAGTCTGGGACACAGCAAGAGACAACCAAACCTACACCTTAGCAGGCAAGTTAGTGACAATCCGCAAGGTGTGGCAGGCGACGTGGCAAGTGACAATCCGCAAGGTGTGGCAGGCGACGTGGCAAGTGACAATCCGCAAATTGTGTCAGGTGATGTGGGAAGTGACAATCCACAAGGTGAGGCAAGTGACAATCCACAAGATGCGGCAGGTGACGTGGCAAGTGACAATCCACAACGTGTGGCAAGTGACACGCTCAGGGCTCCCACTAATTGCAGGCGACGGTGGCAAGTGACACACTCGGGGCTCCCACTGATTCTGCATTGAACTATTTAATTTCATATTACAATGTAATAATAGAAATAATGCGCTTCAATCATCCTGACACCATAACAACCATGGTGCTGGGATGATTGAAGCGCCGACACCAACCATTTCCCCGATAAATTTCCCACAAAAAAATCATTTTTTGGCAGTGCCCCTCCCGAGAAAAGACTCTGGATCCGCCCCTGGTTCATGTGCTGACAAGAAGCATGCTAATAGGAGGAGAGAACAGAGTTAAGCTGGCCATACAATTTTCTTATTCATTTTCCTTTAGATTTACCTTCAGCTATGTAGTGCAAAGGCCTGCCTGATCGCATACAAATTTATAGTGTTTAGGTGTGACCTCATATTTTATGTTTTTTGGTAAATCTCAGGCTGGGTTCATATCATTGCGAATTGGATGCGGGTTCGCAATAGCAGGAGATTTTGACCGGCTCACATATCTCCACAGCAGGTCCGGTGCATTTTGCACAAAAACGCTGTGCATCTTTTGGTCTGTTTCAGGTCCGAATTCAGCCCAAAATTCGGGCTGAAATCCGACCTGAAACGGTGAACCAAGACGCACCGGACCCCTGCTGTGAGATGGGCGCGGTGATGGTGTGAACCCAGCCTAAAGGGAAATTGTACAAGAATATTGTATAGTGTATGGCCAGCCTAACCAAGAGATGAGTTAATCACTGTTCTACTTCTCCTTTCACTGTCCTTTTTTCACAGAGGGCAGCTCCAAACATGGGTTGAATGATGCTTGGCATTAGCGATGTACCTGAATATGAACTGGTATCAGTCTTCTGTACAGCAGAACTGGTGAATGAGAGTACAAAGAGCCAATTAGTTCATGTGCTGACAGGAAGCGTGCCGATAGGAGGAGAGAGCAGATTGACAGAGAGATGAGCTCATCACTGTGCTGCTTCTCCTTTCACAGTCCAGTCACAAGTTGGGGGCTGGTCCGGGATGATCTTGGCTCAGGGGAAGTGGGCTGAATGATGCTGGTCATTAGACTGAGGAAATCTGGTGACAACACAAAAACAAAAAGATTTACCAGCTAGCCAGAAGTTAAAACAAAATTACACTTTCCAACAATTTACATTAAAAACAGAAGGTTTAGTTGCACACATTTACAAATACACGTGGAAGCCGCACTGCCTTACAAAGACACCTCTGTAAAGTGTGGTCCTAACTCAAAAATTTGAGTCTCCAAGTTGCTGCATATATAGCAGTGGATAAAGTAAGGGCAGGTATGCCAGGGGGACATCTAATGGCAGAAAAAAATACTGCAGGGGAACTCTCTGGATTGAAAGTGAATATTGCAGCAAAAGCTGCTGTTGTTATTTTATCTTTTATTGGGCAAATCGTTTTTATATTGATGTTTTTGGCTGGAGTTCTGCTTTTATTATAAATTGTTTTATTTCAAAATAGTTTTTCCTAGTTAAAAAAACTGCTGTGGGCATTCTCATTCCCCACCAAGGTTAATGGCAAACTCCAATATGTAACAATTTTTCCAAAGGACTATTTGCTTGTTTTGTATGCCACAAGTTAACTAATTTATGCCACATTCGGAAAAGTTGCTTTTCTTAAACAGTATTTTTTTTTAATTATTATTATTTTTTCTTTTTTTTTCTTTGCTAGTTTATCAGCAAAACAAAAAACAGTTATTACAAATTTGCTAAGATTTCATTGGCTGTCACAGACAACGCCTCCCTTCTTTTCCCCCTTCCAGCATTGTTTCCTCCTCGGTGACTATAGCCAGAAATCTCCTTGTTTCCCTCCGTTTGTGTTTAGACTTTCCAAATTTTCTTCTAAATATCTGAATTTTCCATCTGTGTCTGATTCATATGAAGGAAACATGAACCATTTCCAGGACATCTTGTAAGAGATCTGCTTCTCGTTTAGAATTAGAAGAAAAATATTTTTGCTCCCACCATAGGAAATAATTATGTGTTAAATGCCGCACTGAGCCGGTAATCATCTGCAGCTAGAATGGTGGGGCTCCTTCTCAATGTTCTGGGGTTGTGACTACTAACACACCCTAGTACGTAGAATATGTGTCACTATACACTGCTTTCCCAAATAGCTGGATGGAGAAATGGGCCTTAAAGTGGATCTAGACCCAAGAATTAATTACTGCATTTGTTTTCTTTTTTCTTTTGTGTTCACCTGGTGATCCTGCCAGTAACACACTCCCTGTCCCAGGGTGACAACTCTTACTCACTGTACTGTATCTATGGAGGAGCAGTGTTGCCCTCTAGAACATGACTAAAGAACACCCCCATCTCTCTCCTTCATTACATAGGAACGAGGTGTTCTGTAGTTCACAGAGGGCTGAGAATACTACTTGAGATTTTAGTACAACAAGGGCATTGTGCATAGGAAGCTATCAGCTCATTACATATTTGGAATGATTAGCACGTATATTTTTGCACCGATCTGAAAATGCTTTTAATGGTATATTGAACAGACCAAAACAGGATCAACCCTCCCTGCCCAACAGCACCCCCCCAACCCCCTTTAACACCACTGAGCACTCTCACTTCTCACTTCCACTGCTGACCCCCATCCTCTTCCTCCCACACCAACTTGCACAACAACGTAGACTCCCACCACTGCGCCTTACCCCCATTCTCTTCTCCTGCTCCCACCACTGCGCCTGACCCCAATTCTCTTCTCCTGCTCCCACCACTGATCCTGACCCCCATTCTCTTCTCCTGCTCCCACCACTGATCCTGACCCCCATTCTCTTCTCCTGCTCTCACCACTGCACCTGACCCTCATTCTCTTCTCCTGCTCCCACCACTGCGCCTGACCCCCATTCTCTTCTCCTGCTCCCACCACTGCGCCTGACCCCAATTCTCTTCTCCTGCTCCCACCACTGATCCTGACCCCCATTCTCTTCTCCTGCTCCCACCACTGATCCTGACCCCCATTCCCTTCTCCTGCTCTCACCACTGCACCTGACCCTCATTCTCTTCTCCTGCTCCCACCACTGCGCCTGACCCCCATTCTCTTCTCCTGCTCCCACCACTGCGCCTGACCCCCATTCTCTTCTCCTGCTCCCACCACTGCACCTAAATCCCATTCTCTTCTCCTGCTTCCACCACTGCACCTAAATCCCATTCTCTTCTCCTGCTCTCACCATGATCCTGACCTCCATTCCCTTCTCCTGTTTTCACCACTGATCCTGACCCCCATTCCCTTCTCCTGTTCTCGTCATTGATCCTGACCCCCCATTCTCTTCTCCGGCTCTCACCACTGCTCCTGACCCCATTCTCTTCTCCTGTTCTCACCACTGATCTTGACCCCCATTCTCCTCTCCTGTTCTCACCACTGATCCTGACCCCCATTCTCTTGCCCTGCTCCCACCACTGCGCCTGACCCCCATTCTCTTCTCCTGCTCCCACCACTGTGCCTGACCCCCATTTTCTTCTCCTGCTCTCACCACTGTGCCTGACTCCCATTCTCTTGTCCTGCTCTCACCACTGCGCCTTACCCCCATTCTCTTCTCCTGCTCCCACCACTGCGCCTCACCCCCATTCTCTTCTCCTGCTCCCACCACTGATCCTGACCCCCATTCTCTTCTCCTGCTCCCACCACTGATCCTGACCCCCATTCTCTTCTCCTGCTCTCACCACTGTGCCTGACCTCCATTCTCTTCTCCTGCTCTCACCACTGTGCCTGACCCCCATTCTCTTCTCCTGCTCTCACCACTGCGCCTGACCCCCATTCTCTTTTCCTGCTCCCACCACTGATCCTGACCCCCATTCTCTTCTCTTGCTTCCACCACTGCACCTGACCCCCATTCTCTTCCCCTTCTCCCACCACTGCGCCTGACCCCCATTCTCTTCTCCTGCTCCCACCACTGCACCTAAATCCCATTCTCTTCTCCTGCTTCCACCACTGCACCTAAATCCCATTCTCTTCTCCTGCTCTCACCATGATCCTGACCCCCATTCCCTTCTCCTGTTTTCACCACTGATCCTGACCCCCATTCCCTTCTCCTGTTCTCGTCATTGATCCTGACCCCCCATTCTCTTCTCCTGCTCTCACCACTGCTCCTGACCCCATTCTCTTCTCCTGTTCTCACCACTAATCTTGACCCCCATTCTCCTCTCCTGTTCTCACCACTGATCCTGACCCCCATTCTCTTGTCCTGCTCCCACCACTGCGCCTGACCCCATTCTCTTCTCCTGCTCCCACCACTGCGCCCGACCCCCATTCTCTTCTCCTGCTCTCACCACTGTGCCTGACCCCCATTTTCTTCTCCTGCTCTCACCACTGTGCCTGACCCCCATTCTCTTGTCCTGCTCTCACCATTGTGCCTGACCCCCATTCTCTTGTCCTGCTCTCACCACTGTGCCTGACCCCCATTCTCTTGTCCTGCTCCCACCACTGAGCCTGACCCCCATTCTCTTCTCCTGCTCTCACCACTGCGCCTGACCCCCATTCTCTTCTCCTGCTCCCACCACTGCGCCTGACCCTCATTCTCTTCTCCTACTCTCACCACTGCATCTGACCCCCATTCTCTTCTTCTGCTCCCACCACTGCGCCTGACCCTCATTCTCTCCTCCTGCTCTCACCACTGAGCCTGACCCCCATTCTCTTCTCCTGCTCCCACCACTGCGCCTGACCCCAATTCTCTTCTCCTGCTCCCACCACTGATCCTGACCCCCATTCTCTTCTCCTGCTCCCACCACTGATCCTGACCCCCATTCTCTTCTCCTGCTCTCACCACTGCACCTGACCCCCATTCTCTTCTCCTGCTCCCACCACTGCACCTGACCCCCATTCTCTTCTCCTGCTCCCACCACTGCGCCTGACCCCCATTCTCTTCTCCTGCTCCCACCACTGCACCTAAATCCCATTCTCTTCTCCTGCTTCCACCACTGCACCTAAATCCCATTCTCTTCTCCTGCTCTCACCATGATCCTGACCTCCATTCCCTTCTCCTGTTTTCACCACTGATCCTGACCCCCATTCCCTTCTCCTGTTCTCGTCATTGATCCTGACCCCCCATTCTCTTCTCCGGCTCTCACCACTGCTCCTGACCCCATTCTCTTCTCCTGTTCTCACCACTGATCTTGACCCCCATTCTCCTCTCCTGTTCTCACCACTGATCCTGACCCCCATTCTCTTGCCCTGCTCCCACCACTGCGCCTGACCCCATTCTCTTCTCCTGCTCCCACCACTGTGCCTGACCCCCATTTTCTTCTCCTGTTCTCACCACTGTGCCTGACCCCCATTCTCTTGTCCTGCTCTCACCACTGCGCCTTACCCCCATTCTCTTCTCCTGCTCCCACCACTGCGCCTCACCCCCATTCTCTTCTCCTGCTCCCACCACTGATCCTGACCCCCATTCTCTTCTCCTGCTCCCACCACTGATCCTGACCCCCATTCTCTTCTCCTGCTCTCACCACTGTGCCTGACCCCCATTCTCTTCTCCTGCTCTCACCACTGTGCCTGACCCCCATTCTCTTCTCCTGCTCTCACCACTGCGCCTGACCCCCATTCTCTTCTCCTGCTCCCACCACTGATCCTGACCCCCATTCTCTTCTCTTGCTTCCACCACTGCACCTGACCCCCATTCTCTTCTCCTGCTCCCACCACTGCGCCTGACCCCCATTCTCTTCTCCTGCTCCCACCACTGCACCTAAATCCCATTCTCTTCTCCTGCTTCCGCCACTGCACCTAAATCCCATTCTCTTCTCCTGCTCTCACCATGATCCTGACCTCCATTCCCTTCTCCTGTTTTCACCACTGATCCTGACCCCCATTCCCTTCTCCTGTTCTCGTCATTGATCCTGACCCCCCATTCTCTTCTCCTGCTCTCACCACTGCTCCTGACCCCATTCTCTTCTCCTGTTCTCACCACTAATCTTGACCCCCATTCTCCTCTCCTGTTCTCACCACTGATCCTGACCCCCATTCTCTTGCCCTGCTCCCACCACTGCGCCTGACCCCATTCTCTTCTCCTGCTCCCACCACTGCGCCCGACCCCCATTCTCTTCTCCTGCTCTCACCACTGTGCCTGACCCCCATTTTCTTCTCCTGCTCTCACCACTGTGCCTGACCCCCATTCCCTTGTCCTGCTCTCACCATTGTGCCTGACCCCCATTCTCTTGTCCTTCTCTCACCACTGTGCCTGACCCCCATTCTCTTCTCCTGCTCCCACCACTGAGCCTGACCCCCATTCTCTTCTCCTGCTCTCACCACTGCGCCTGACCCCCATTCTCTTCTCCTGCTCCCACCACTGCGCCTGACCCTCATTCTCTTCTCCTACTCTCACCACTGCATCTGACCCCCATTCTCTTCTTCTGCTCCCACCACTGCGCCTGACCCTCATTCTCTTCTTCTGCTCCCACCACTGCGCCTGACCCTCATTCTCTCCTCCTGCTCTCACCACTGAGCCTGACCCCCATTCTCTTCTCCTGCTCTCACCACTGCGCCTGACCCCCATTTTCTTCTCCTGCTCCCACCACTGTGCCTGACCCTCATTCTCTTCTCCTACTCTCACCACTGCGTCTGACCCCCATTCTCTTCTTCTGCTCTCACCACTGTGCCTGACCCCCATTCTCTTCTCCTGCTCTCACCACCTCTCTTATGTTCCCCCACTTCACTTACTATTGCACCAAAGCCTGCCTTTGCACTTGCTGCCACTTCACCAACCTCTACCCCTGCTCTCACTGCCACTGCACCATTGCCTGCCTCTGTGCTCCCTGCCACTGAACAAATACCTGTTTCTGCGCTTACTGCCACTGCATTACCACTTGCCTCTGCACTCACTGCCACTGCACCAACACCTGTCTCTGCGCTTGCTGCCACTGCATTACCACCTGCCTCTGTGCTCACTGCCACTTCACCAACACCTATCTCTGTGCATGCTGCCAAGGCACCACCCCCTGCCTCTGTACACCTTGCCACTGCACCTACGCCTGCCTCTGTGCTCGCTGCCATTGCACTAACACCTTCCTCTGTGCTCGCTGCCACTGCACCAACGCCTTCCTCTGTGCTTGCTGCCACTGCACCAACGCCTTTCTCTGTGCTCGCTGCCACTACACCAATGCCTGCCTCTGTACTCGCTGCCACTGCACCAATGCCTGCCTCTGTGCTCGCTGCTACTGCACCAACACCTGCCTCTGTGCTCACTGGCAATGCACCAACGCCTGCCTCTGTACACCTTGCCACTGCACCTATGCCTGCCTCTGTGCTTGCTGCCACTGCACCAACACCTTCCGCTGTACTTGCTGCCACTGCACCAACGCCTTCCTCTGTGCTCACTGCCACTGCACCAACGCCTCTCTCTGTGCTCGCTGCCACTACACCAATGCCTGCCTCTGTACTCGCTGCCACTGCACCAATGCCTGCCTCTGTGCTCGCTGCTACTGCACCAACACCTGCCTCTGTGCTCACTGCCAATGCACCAACGCCTGTCTCTGTGCTCGCTGCCACTGCACCAACACCTGCTTCTGTGCTCACTGCCACTGCACCAAAGCCTGCCTCTGAGCTCACTGCCACTGTACCAACACCTGCCTCTGTGCTCGCTGCCACTACACCAACACCTGCCTCTGTGCTCACTGCCACTGCACCAAAGCCTGCCTCTGTGCTCACTGCCACTGTACCAACACCTGCCTCTGTGCTCACTACCACTGCACCAACGCCTGTCTCTGTGTTTGCTGTCACTGCACCAAAGCCTGCCTCTGTGCTCACTGCCACTGCACCAACGCCTGCCTCTGTGTTTTCTGTCACTGCACCAAAGCCTGCCTCTGTGTTTGCTGTCACTGCACCAAAGCCTGCCTCTGTGCTCGCTGCCATTACACCAACACCTGCCTCTGTGCTCACTGCCACTGTATCAATTCACGCTTCTGTGCTTTCCAGTACTGCAATGAAGCGTTATCCTTTATTTAGCCCATCAGTGAATTGGAACACTTTAAATAAAACCTGTCAAACTCAAACCGAACACAAGATAAAAAAAAATACATAAACATGCATTACCTTCAGCAATAAGCAAATGTCAAAATGATTGTAGATTTATAGATATAGAAAGCTGAAATTCTATACAAGTCTTTCACTTGTATAGAATTTGATGGAATAGATTGAATTTGATAGGACAAGTAAAGATCTGTCCTTTTTAAATATAGGCCAAGTCTGAACTGCACCTGCTCGGAATAGATTTACATACTGTGACAGTGCTAGGCCCTGCCACTGATAAGTTTAGGCAGAAGACACACCGGATTTACTTTAAGGCAGAGTGTGGGGGCTCCAGATTGTTTACTGTGAGTGGCGAAAGCTGTGTTTTATAGCTTTTTTGGGGTTTGGTAATCCTGGATCGAGGCCTGGAGCTTGAAGGCATCAAAGTTTCTTGGGTGGGATGAAGCCTTTAGTCCTGTGTACAGGTCTTTGTGGAGACCTGCAGGGTGTGTGGGTGCACAGGTGGGCATATTCCGTATAAGCCAGGAACTGGCCATAGTTTATGACCCTTGCTTGGAGATAGAGGTGTGCTCCATCCAGGAGAGTCAATCCACTCAGGAAACAGAGCTCCATGTGGGATAGAGTCCTTACCAGCAGGAGGGTCCTTTCACACGGGGCGGATCCGTGCAGATCCGCCCCGTGAAGCTCCGCTTGCTCAGCGGGGATCGCTCCGTTGATCCCCGCTGAGCCGACGGATGACTGGGCGGTCCCCGCACACTGTGCAGGGACCGCCCTGTCAGAGCGCCGCTCTCCCCTATGGGGAATCGGATGACGACGGACCGTAGAGTCCGTTGTCATCCGATCCGCTCCGCTGACGGAAGGAAAAATAGGGTTTTCCTCCGTCACACTTTGGCGGAGCGGAGCGGATGTCAGCGGACATGTCTCCGCTGACATCCGTGCTTCCATAGGGGTGCATGGAGGATCCGTTTCAGGTCCGCCTAAAAAACTGACAGGCGGACCTGAACGGACCTCCGTGTGAAAGAGCCCTAGAGAGAGAGAGTTAGGAAAGCTGAGCGAGTCTGCAGGACTGAGAGAGTCCTGCAGACTGGTAGGGTGACCAGACATCCCCGGTTTCAGGGGACAGTCCCCGGTTTGAGGACACTGTCCCTGGACCAAGTCTGTCCCCGGTTTTGTCCCCGGATTGGATTTGAACAGGGGCTGGGGCAATTTCAATGACAGTCAGTGCAGAATAAAAAAATAATAATTCTGAATTACACACCCCGCTCCACCGCTCCTACTAGCTTGGGGGGGGGGGGTGTATTTTTTTTCCATTATCTGTGCCCCTTTCTGATGATCATGTGCTGGTCGGAGTGGAGGGAATATTTTTTCAGTTTCGGGCGCATGCCCATTCAGCTCCGCTCACATGTTCTTCTGCCTGCCGCCTGCCTGCTCATCTCCTTGCCTTCCCTGGTGGAGTGATTTTCCTCCTCTCCCCACCCAGTAGTAGCCGGGGCCCAGAGAGTAAGACTTGACAGGCTGTGAGGCGGGCGGCGGCGGCGACGGGCAGAGAGTCGCTGATTGCCGCCATTACTAGTAAAAAAAATATATATGTCCCCGGATTTAATTTTAAAAATCTGGTCACCTTAAGCTAAGGTAACTAGCAAGTCCAGTGAACTAGAGGGAGTCTGTAGGTCTCTGGAAGAACAAGAGAGCCCGAGGTGCCAGGAGAACACCTATCTAGAAGCGAGAAGTGGGCCTGTGCAGCGAGGTGCTAAGGCTGAGTGAGCCAAGAGAGCTGGGTCAGAGGGTCCAGTGCCAAGAACAGTGGTGCTGCTACCAAGAGAGCCAAGTGGCTCTGTATTTTCTGTTATTTTTTTACCGGAGAAGAACCCCTTTTTTTTGCTTAATAAAAGTGGGCTAGCAACTTCTTAAATTACTAGTTCGGAGTGACACGATTCATTGGAAACGCTCACCACAACAGAGCTTAAAGTGGAAGTAAACCCTCCTATCGTTTTCAGCCAAGGAAGCTGCCATCTTGGCCTCTGTTTGATCTACAGCTGCCATGATGCTGCACATGTGATCAGTTATGACACCAGCCATTGGATGGTTTGACAGTTTGGCTGAGAGCACATCCAATGGGAGTGTTACATTTCTGGCACGTGCCGGAAATTAAACTGTTTTATGAATGGGTTTACTTCCGCTTTAAAGTGATTGTAAAGGAAAAATTACAAATTTGAAAATAAATAAACATGTCATACTTACCTGCTCTGTTTAATGGTTTTGCACCGGGCAGTCCCAATCCTCCTCCTCCTCCCGGGTCCCTTGCTCGGGGCTCTGGGCCCCTCCCCCTTGCCGAGTGCCCCCATAGCAAGAAGCCTGCCATGTGGGGCACTCGTGCATGCTTGTTCCTGAGGTGGCTCTCTGACACAAAGGCTGCATTCACACTACAGCACTTTGAATCGTGGGCAGATCTGCCCGCGAATGACAGAACGCGGAACTCGTATTTGAGATGCCATTCATTTGAATGACACCTCAAATCGCGATGCAGGTCTGCCGCGATTGTCGCGAGATAAAACGTGCTGCAATCGAGGCAACCTGCATCGCCTTAAAGTAGCGCCTGAACTATTTTTGGCCGACACGCATCCCGTGATGCGGGTTGCCGCGATTGCAGCACGTTTTATCGCACGACAATCGCGGCAGACTTGCACCGTGATTTGAGGTGTCATTCAAATGAATGGCATCTCAAATGCAAATTTCTGCGTTTTGTCATTTACACATCAGCACTGTTCAATCGCGGGCAGATCTGCCCGTGATTCAAAATGCTGTAGTGTGAATGCAGCCAAAGAGCGTGACTCAGGCCCGCCCCCTGCTCCTGCCTCACTGGCTGCTTGACAGCAGCGGGGGCCAATGACTACATCTGCTGCATTTCAGCCAATCAGGAGGGAGAGACCTTTGAGAGCCTTGGCTCTCATGCACATTGCTGGATTGGGATCGGCATGGATAAATATTAGGGGGTCTGAGGGAGGCAGCTGGACACTGATGTTTTTTTTTTAACCTTCATACAAAGAATGCATGAAGGTAAAAAAAACCTTCAGCCTTTACAACCACTTGAATCACACAATATCACAGCACCGAGTCATTAAGATGTGTAGTGCCCCCCCCATATTTGGGGGCGCTATGCGGAAATTTAGGGGTAGTCTGAGCCGGTAGTTGGGCTTAGACCAATCAATGATTTAATATTGCTCTGCTCTGGGTGTGATACTGCCCGGCAGTAGTGTTCTCCGTTGCCTGTAGGGGGCACTGTCACCGCTGGCATAGGTTAAACTACCAGGGGTATCACAGCACCTTGGGTGTTCTCTCTCGACAGCCATGCAGTGGGCGTGGTCTACCCGCTGTGCATGCTGGGAGAGGGTACAAAAGAGGCAGACGCCATTTGGCGTGAGGCGATTCCAGGGGGACCACAAGGTGTGAAGGGGGGACCTCTGGTCCAGTGAGTGTGCCTCCTGGCCAGCATGGCACGAGGTGCGCGAGTGTGTTTAGGCCTCGGGCACTTTCAGCCCAAGGCCCTGTTGCTGCATTGTAGGCCCAGCTCCGCTGACAAGGGCCTATGCTTCAGAGAATAATCCCAGGCTGCCCGTTTGTAGGGGGCCCATCTTGAGGAAAGGAGTCCAGGGGAGGATCAGTCCCAGGAGATTAGCGACGGTACTGCTGTCTCAGGGAAGAGGCCTGAAAACTCACCTAAAGAGGGATTCATCGTCTCTGATATCCGTGCTCCATCCCGGCTGCTAGGACCGCTCTCATAGGGACTATCCGGGTGAGCAATACCTACTCAGGCTTGAGTGGCGACGAGCATAGATGCTGAACTTTAAGTGCTGCGTGCCTGAACCTTCCCCTACTTCTTTCAACTTTCTGCTCTCTCTCTTCAAGTTGACTCAAAGAGGAAAAAAGAATAAAGCCTTGCTGATTAGGTTTTACTCCTGTGTGGACATTGGCCTTATTCCTGGAGATTTTTATTTACCTAGACAACGGAGCTAAAGGATCCAATACAGAGAGATAATTGCTGCAGACCCAAAACAAATCCAGCCGGTCCCTTAAATGGGGGTAAGTGCTACAGACGCAATATCCTTTAGGCTCCGTGCACACTCGCGTTTTTGTAAGCTCCTAGCCTAGAAGCTGTTGTTAGCATTTTTTTCTGCCCCTAGAAGATAAATAGTGTTATCCTATGTGTCCATGCACACTGCTTTAGGCTTTTAGCGTTTTTTGAGCTTCAGCATCAAATTTTTGTAGAGTTTCTTGGAGTGTTTTTCCAGAAGAAAATTATGCTAAATGCTGCTAAACGCTAATAGTTGCGTTTTTGTTCGCTTTTTTATTTTATTTTTTATGGAACTGCAAAAAATTCTCCTTAACGCTCCTAAATGCTACTTACAATTGCTATTACCAATGTTTTCTATCCAGCTTTTTTTTTTAGCTTAAAATGGACGCTTAAAGTGCATGTAGCGGTAACTCAGAATCTTTTTTTCCATTATGTTTGGCATCACGCCTCAATGTACACTGTTCTCTAAAGCAAATGCATTTTTGCGAATCTGTTCAAAAGTTTCTTCCCTGGAGATCCTACCAATAACATCACTTCCTGCAGGCTGACAACGATAACCAATCCCTTCCAATTAGCAGCAGCGTTGTCAGCCTGTTTGCACTCCTTCATTTGGCTGTTTGGCTGGTGTTTTTTTTTTGTTGGTGGGGGGGGGGGGGCGAAAAACACCCACCGCTGTTTACCGGTCGATCCAGCACTTACCCCATCATGGCAGGTGGCAGGCAGCGTGGTGCAGCGGCTCGGCTCATAGTCCTCTACTCCATGGCAGCTTCCAGCTCCTCCCCGCCTCCTCCTAGGCATCCAATAGGATTGCCTGACCTTTCAGCCAATCAGGTGACCGGTGTCAAAACCCTCTTCCTGATTGGCCTGGTGGAGAATCAGCATTACAACAGCGAATATGCATTTGCTGTTGTAACACACCTGGGTGGGCTGAGAGCGCGCACTCTCTGTGACGCGAGCCCACCCTACATTGAAGCCTATTAGAGCCTCTGGCTCTAATCAGTGCTTCAAAAAAACACCTCCCAACATTTTGAGATGGGAATGAGGGACACCTACTAGCAAAAGTATGTAGGCATAGGACACACCCCCTGCCACGCCCCTTAAAGGGGACATAACCACAAAAAAAGGTTCATAAATCCACAAGTGCTTTTTTTACCACTAATATTACTTTATATTGGCTTTTAAAATTGACAAATGCAGCAATTAAGAATTGGGATGAAAGGTTTAGCACTGGGAAACACTTTTTGAAAGATAAAAAGTGCATTTTATATACAACTATATAGATCAGACCAAAATGAGGGACAAATGAGGAGGAATGAGGGACAGAGGGACATTGCTCCAAATCAGGGACAGTCCCTCGAAATCAGGGACAGTTGGGAGCTATACCCACCCCACATTGGAATCAATGCGCCGGTGTCCTGAAAGGGGCCGGACGCATGGATAGGGGAGGCGGTGATGGAAAGGGGGGTGGCGCCCGTTCTATAAGGTTTATCAGATCAGCAGCAGGGAGTGTGTATGGTGGGCTGACAATGCTGCTGCTAATTGGAAGGCCAGTGGCTTAGCGCTGTCAGTCTGGAGCAGAAGGCGCTGTTACTGGGAGGATCTCCACGTGAGAAACTTTGCAAAACTATTTCTTAAGAAAACTTAAGATGCCAATCATATTTAAAAACAGATTTACAGTTTACACTAATGGAGTGCTAAATAGTGCTTAAGGCAATGACATCCAATAATATTGTTTGAGAGGCCACTTTAACATACCGTCTGTGTTATTTAAAGTACCTGTTTCAGCTTGATGAATCAGGACCAGCGTGTTTGGCAGATGCATGCCATCTTCCGATAGACTAAGTATTTTCTCAATGTAGGTTTTTGGCATTTAGAACCTACAGAGATCACACTGACCCCCACCCCCTGGCTAATTTATGTGTGTCGGCTTAGGGAAGGCAGTCTTGGAATGTGACCTTCACTTCTGCAAAAATGCCATCCTTAACAAATATCAAAATTACTAGTGTGTTACAACTCTGGAATCTGCCCCATCCAGAAATACTGCCTGTGTGCTCATTTACCCCCCCCCCCCCCCCCAAAAAAAGGAGCAAAGTGCAGCTGCAGTACTGCTTTCTGACCACTAGGTGCCTCTGCACAGGCCTGTATTCTTAGCAGGCCAGTTTCGTTTGTAGGCTCTTTTCTCTCAATCTAAAGTGTGTCTATAGACAAGGCAGTCCAAGTTGCTGCTATGGGGCCTGCAGGACAGAGAGGGCCCCTGAGGTGTTTGCTGTAATAATCCCTCTAAATAATAATTTCTTTGCATGCTCATTTAAACCAGGTGAGCTCATCTGCATGATGTGACTGACATCAGTTTATTGGAGAGACTGGATAGCAACAAACAGGGCCGCCATCAGGAATTTTGGGGCCCCTTACACAGCTTCAGGCATGGGCCCCCTGGAGCAGAGGAGAACCGGGGGGGGGGTTGCTCCCGCCGCAAATTGAAAAGGGGGGGCTGCCGTAAATTGAGAAGCGGGGCAGGGTGCCACGAATTGAGAAGCGGGGGGTGCTGCCGCCGCGAATTGTTGAGGTCGGGGGGGGGCTTTGTGTGCTGACAAACACAAAAAAAACACAAAAGAACAAAAAAAAGGGGGGGTTGCCATCCGGGGCCCTGGGGACCTCTGGGCCCCTTACAAAAAATTATGAAAAGAAAAAAAAATTAGGGGGGGAGGTTGCTTGCCATCCGGGGCCCTGGGGACCTCCGGGCCTCTGGGGACCTCTGGGCCCCTTACAAAAAAAAATATAAAAAAAAAAAATAATAATAATAATAATAATAATAATTTTTATAAAAAAAAAAAGAGAGGTTGCCACCTGAGGCCCTGGGGACCTCCGGGCCTCTGGGGACCTCTGGGCCCCTTACAAAAAAAAAACATAAATAAATAAAAAAAAAATTAAATAAAAAAAATTATAAAAAAAAATAATTATAAAAAAAGGGGGGTTGACATTCGGGGCCCTGGGGAACTCCGGGCCCCTGGGGACCTCCGGGCCCCTTACAAAAAATAAAGTGGGGGGGGGCATCCGGGCCCCTGGGGACCTCCAGGCCCCTTACAGGTGTACTGCCTGTACTCCCCTGATGGCGGCCCTGGCAACAATAAATGGCTTTTGGGGTGCTATATAGGGCAATGGCCATCAGGGGTAATATGGTAAAGGGGGGCATAAAAATGCTATACTGCCTGACTGTCCCTATCTTGAAACCAAATTCCTCCATCTCTTATTACTCCCCCCATGTTCCTCTTCCTGGTCTCGGGTATAGACCTCTTCAAAAAATGGGGCGTATCTATAAAAAATAGGGGTGTATCTAATAGAAATGTGCAGAACTGATCATCCAGCGAAACTGCAGTACATTTATTATGTGCAAATGGAGACAAAATCAAATGTTACTAAACTATTTTCTCTCCACACTGACAGTTATTCTTTGATACAGAATGGAGAAAATCAGGAAAATGCTACATTATGGCCACTGGAAGGAGCTGCCGATCCTAGTTACATAGTTACAAAGTTAATCATGTTGAAAAAAGACACAAGTCCATCTAGTAATTAAGTATTTTTTGATTATCCGCTCCATCTAATAATGTAGTGATGCATAATGCAGTATTTTTCCGTGATTCACTTTACTTTTTATAAATGAATAACATTTAACCTGAAGAGAAAATAGATAGAGGAATAGCTGTGGGATTTTTTTAGGTGCATGTACTAAAAAATTGATCCAAGGAAGTATATATACATTTTATTTAAACAATAATTAAAACATTGTCTAAAAACAATTCCACAACAAGTACATACCTTATGGATACAGTAGATTTGATGGAGTTCCCAACATGTTTCACCCTCAATCTGGGCTTCCTCAGGGGATGCTGTACACTTGGAGCACAAGCCTTTCCAGGATTTGAGACAAATGTATACACTACAATCAATGACGATTCAAAGAGTCTACAATTGCCACAACAAGTCAAGGACTGCAGGTGACCATAGGAGGCATTTAAGGACCAGAAAGAATGGTTTTTCAAAAACGCAGAACACTCAGGGTTGGAAACACAGGGACACGTTCATTATTGCAGGACGTCAGCTTCATATGCGAGTGTCCTGCCTTGGAAACTCTATGTCCCTGAGTGTTCTGCGGACAGCATCCCCCGAGGAAGCGCAGATTGAGGGCGAAACATGTTGGGTACTCCATCAAATCTACTGTAGCCATAAGGTCTGTACTTTATGTACTTGTTGTGGAATTGTTTTTAGACAATTTTTTAATCATTGTTTAAATAAAATGTATATTCTTTAATATACTTCATCGGATCAATTTATTATTACATGCACCAAATCCCACAACTATTCCTATATCTATTTAATTTAGGAATGTGGTGCTAATTTCAGTGGTTTGTCCGTGGTTAAGAATTTATGCTGAAGAGAAAATAGTCTAATAGCAGACTATTTTGCTCCATTCTCACAGAAAAAATGTACATGCAATTTTGTTATTATGGGTTATTATGGGTAGAGTAAATCAGGAAAATATAGCATTATGGACACTGGAAGGAGCTGTTGATCATAGGAAATAAATATTTATTTACTACGATCATCAGCTCCATCTAGTGGCTATTATGCCATAATTTTCCAAACCACTCTTTTTTACAAAATTACATTTGACCTGGAGAGAAAATGGCCTAATAACATTCACATGTTTCCCTTATTCGCACAGGACGAATGCACATTCAGTTTCACAGGATGAATAGTACTACACTTTTTTTTTAATATATACTCCCAACTGTCTACAAGTGCATTCTTCCTTAAGAAAACAACTGCAGGTGCATAGTTTTGACCAACTAATCTATTTCCCTGGTTTCCTGTAGGTGAATGAAGATTTCATCTGGACCTCCTGGGCCATAGGCTCTGTCCTAGGTTGGCTTATGAGAAAGCCGGCTTTGTCTTTAAGCAAAAGGATTCTTGGGTGTGTATTGAGGGGGGCCTAAGAAAATAAATACCGTATTTATCGGCGTATAACACGCACCGGCGTATAACACGCACCCCAAGTTTAGGAGGGAATTTTAAGGAAAAAAACTTTTAGGAGGGAAATTCAAGGAAAAAAAACTTACATTTAAATGCAGCATGCAGCCTTGCCCAGTGTCCATCTGTCCATCTGCAGCCTTGCCCAGTGTCCATCTGTCCATCTGCAGCCTTGCCCAGTGTCCATCTGTCCATCTGCAACCTTGCCCAGTGTCCATCTGTCCATCTGCAGCCTTGCCCAGTGTCCATCTGTCCATCTGCAGCCTTGCCCAGTGTCCATCTGTCCATCTGCAGCCTTGCCCAGTGTCCATCTGCAGCCTTGCCCAGTGTCCATCTGTCCATCTGCAGCCTTGCCCAGTGTCCATCTGCAGCCTTGCCCAGTGTCCATCTGTCCATCTGCAGCCTTGCCCAGTGTCCATCTGCAGCCTTGCCCAGTGTCCATCTGCAGCCTTGCCCTGTGTCCATCTGTCCATCTGCAGCCTTGCCCAGTGTCCATCTGTCCATCTGCAGCCTTGCCCAGTGTCCATCTGTCCATCTGCAGCCTTGCCCAGTGTCCATCTGTCCATCTGCAGCCTTGCCCAGTGTCCATCTGCAGCCTTGCCCAGTGTCCATCTGTCCATCTGCAGCCTTGCCCAGTGTCCATCTGCAGCCTTGCCCAGTGTCCATCTGTCCATCTGCAGCCTTGCCCAGTGTCCATCTGTCCATCTGCAGCCTTGCCCTGTGTCCATCTGTCCATCTGCAGCCTTGCCCTGTGTCCATCTGTCCATCTGCAGCCTTGCCCAGTGTCCATCTGTCCATCTGCAGCCTTGCCCAGTGTCCATCTGTCCATCTGCAGCCTTGCCCAGTGTCCATCTGTCCATCTGCAGCCTTGCCCAGTGTCCATCTGCAGCCTTGCCCAGTGTCCATCTGTCCATCTGCAGCCTTGCCCAGTGTCCATCTGTCCATCTGCAGCCTTGCCCAGTGCCTTTGCGATCGTGTCAGTCCCGGCGTTTTTTTAAATTTGGCGCCGATTTCTGTGGAGAGGAGCGAGCGGGGCCGAGTGTACTTCGGCTAGCCTTGGCTCCTCTCGCAGTCCCGCCCATCTCCACTGACTGCGCCGCTGACGGAGAAAGCCGAGTGTACTTCGGCTAGACTCGGCTCTGCTCACAGTCACAGGCAGGACTGCGAGAGGAGCCGAGACTAGGCGAAGTACACTCGGCTTTCTCTATGTCAGCGGCGCAGTCAGATGGGCGGGACTGCGAGAGGAGCCGAGTAAAGCCGATTGTACTTCGGCTTCGGCTCCGCTCGCTCCTCTCGCTCGTTTTCAGCAGGGGAATTCGACGGAGTATCGGCGTATAACACGCACCCACGATTTTCCCCTGATTTTAAGGGGAAAAAAGTGCGTGTTATACGCCGATAAATACGGTAGTTATTTACTACGATCATCAGCTCCTTCTAGTGGCCATAATGCAGTATTTTTTTCGGACCACCCATTTTTATGAATGCATAACATTTGACTTCTAGAGAAAATAGCTTAATAACATTTTTTTTACCTCATTCGCACAGGATGAATGTATATTCAGTTTCACAGGATGAATAGCACCACTCATTTTTTTTTTTCTTCCTCGAGAAGCGACTGCAGGTGCACAGCTTTGACCAACTGATCTACTGCCCTGGTTTCCTGCAGGATAATGAAGATTTACGTTGGACCTCGTGGACATCCATCAGACCCTAGGCTCCTGCCTAGGTTGCCTTACGAAGGAGCACCGGCTCTGTCTTTAAGCAAAGCCGGGGTGTGTTTTGAGGAGGGCCTAGTACAAAGCTCAATACACACCCAAGAGTTGACCATTGGTTGAATGATTTGTCTATTGTGATCAGTGAAGTAGCAGCCCAAAACCAGGACAAGGTCTTCGTATGCTATACCTTTACTGTAAATCTGCTTTCTTAAAGGAAAACACACTTTACTGCATACTTATCAGAACCCAATATTGCACACCTCCCAACTTTTTCAGATAGGAATGAGGGAAACCTATTAGTAAAAGTATGTAGAAATAGGACACGCCCCCTTAATAAAGGAGAATTATACAAAAAAAAAAGGATTAGTTAAACCCACAGGTGCTTTTTTTTTTTTTTTTACCACTACTATCCCTTTATATTGGCTTTTGAAATGTGCAAATGTAGCAATTTAGAGTCAAATATTTACTATCAGATATATCAGTTTGGATGTCACACCACTTCCTCAAACTTAATCTATCCAAAACTGAACTGGTCATTTTTTCACCCCCACGTGCCTCCTCCCCCGATCTCTCTGTTAAAATTGATGGCACAACTATCAGCCCATCCCCACATGCCAAGGTCCTAGGTGTAGTCCTGGACTCTGAACTCTCCTTTAAGCTTCACATCCAATCACTGTCCAAATCTTGCCGCCTCAACCTCCACAACATCTCCAAAATATGCCCCTTTCTAACCAATGACACAACAAAGCTCTTAATTCACTCCCTGGTCATCTCTCGCCTTGATTACTGCAACTCCCTCCTCATTGGCTTACCTCGGCATACCCTATCCCCCCTTCAGTCCAACATGAATGCTGCTGCCAGACTCATCCACCTTACTAATCGTTCTGTCTCTGCTACTCCTCTCTGTCAATCCCTCCACTGGCTTCTGCTCACCCAACAAATTCAATTCAAAATACTAAATACTACCTACAAAGCCATCCACAACACTGCCCCCAGCGACATCACTGACCTAGTCTCTAAATACCAACATAATCGTTCTCTTCGTTCTTCTCAAGACCTCCTGCTCTCTAGCTCTCTCATCGCCTGCTCCCATGCTCGTCTCCAGGACTTTTCCAGAGTCTCCCCAAGCCTATGGAACTCACTACCCCAATCTGTCCGTCTATCTCCTTCTCTATTAGCTTTTAGAGGATCCCTAAAAACCCTCCTCCTCAGAGAAGCCTATCCTACCCACACCTAACAAATGTATTTTCATTTTGTCCACCTGATCATCCCCCACAGTTACTACCCTTTGTTTCACTTGACCCTCCCTTCTAGACTGTGAGCTCTAACGAGCAGGGCCCTCTGATCCCTTTGTATTGAATTGTATTGTGACTGTACTGTCTTCCCTGATGTTGTAAAGCGCTGCGCAAACTGTTGGCACTAAATAAATCCTGTATAATAATAATAAATATGTTTTTATTGGTTTTCAACAGAATAAAATAACACAGATGTCCATAACATAAAATGATACACTGCAAGTCATGCTTTCCAAATAATGTATGGAGCGTGTCCAATGTAAGTCTGAACAAGTCGCCGCCTTCTCTAGGCAGACAGCGATATGCTATACAAAAAACAGTGAACGTCAATAAAATCGATTAGCATGACGTCTGACTACTAGATGAAAGAAAATAGACGGAAAGAAAAGGGGGGAAAGAAGGTAGTGGGAGGAAGAAGGGTGAGGGGGGAGAGGATAGAGAGAAAGGTGGACCGAGCAGACCACGACACGCCAAACCTGAAAAATGGATTTAGGGCGAACTTCAAGGTTGGCTCTGAGGTGCCAGTAATGTCTTCAGGGAGTCTGAGGTAGAGTAGTCGATCCATAGGAGCCACAGGGTCTTAAATCTGTCATAAGTGTCATTATCTAGGGCCAGCATCTCCTCCATGCGCATGATGTCATTGACCACAGAGACCCATAGGGACAGGGGGAGGGTAGTAGGAGTTTTCCAGAATTGGGGGATAAGCTGCCTGGCAGCCGACAGCAAGAAGCGTAGTAAGGTGCGTTTCTGAGAAGCTATGGAGCCAGGGAGCATGGACAATAAAGCCGGGGAGGGCGTCAGGGGCCGATCGTATAGACTGCTGTATATGGCAAAGACCTAAGACCAAAGGGGCTGAATGGCCTGACACTTCCACCATATATGGAGGTAGCTGCCGTCCGCCGAGCCGCACCTCCAACACGAGGGAGGTACAGACGGGAACACTTTATGGAGAGATTGAGGGTCTCTGTACCACCGGGAGAGGAGCTTAAAGTTTTTCTCCTGGGAATAACAGGAAATTGAGAATTTGTGCGTAAAGTGGTACGACTTTTGCCAATCCACCAGGTGGAGTTCCTTTCCCAGATCCGTGGACCGCTTCCTGGTGTAAGAGGGAGGTTGATCATGTATCAGTGCGTGTTGTAGTGTGTACATGGTGGAGAGCAAATGTCTCAGTGTTTCTGAGAGAGAGCACAGCTGTTCGTATCCCGTCAGGGATCTGTGAATTTGGGATGATGAGAAAAGGTCAGAACAAAAGGAGGATATGCGGAGGGCCGTGAGCCAGTTGCCTCGGTCACTGGGCACTACAGGAACGCCTGAGGTGGGATCTACAAATGAACTCGCTACGGGCCATGTAGGGCCCCACCGAATGTGAGCCGAAGCCTTGTGGTAAGGCAGGGTGGTCAAACAGAGATGTGAGTGGTGAAGGATCTGTGGACAATAATGAGAGCAGTCCCCTCTTGTGGAAAAAGAGGAAAATCGCGCTGACCCATGGATACAAACTTAATAATCGGTCATATAAACCATAAATATTAATTAAAATAAATAGACGAACCCTAATACTGTGACTCAAATGGTGCAAAAATTCAGTTCCCCTTTGGAACACACTGACTGTGAACCACACTAAAAAGAATAGAATTAATAAATGCAACAATAAGAGATCAAAAATCATATAGTCCATATGTAAATGTGCAAATAATGTCCATATTGCAACACCAGTGCTCTGTGAAAAATGAAACCCACAAGTGAAAAGTTGCATCCAAAGAAATGTGAAGTTCCACCACCAATCAGCAGGAATTCCTCCTTACCAGCTAGTCACAATCCCCCATGACAGAGGATCAGTGAATGCATAAACAGGCAGCTCTTCCCACAAACCAGCAATCACATATAAGATTCTTGAGGCAACAGCTTCCGATAATGTCAGCAGATGCATGCGATATGGAAGAGATAATATACACTCCACATAGTGCAATAAACGTATAAAAATGTTTTATTTAAAATAAAAGAATGCACTTACAATTATGCAGTTCTTAATTGCCTTTTACGTCTGGTGTGCCGGCCGGTGCACATACATCAGACACCCGTCCTTCTGGGAACCGTTTGAGGTGACGTCAGCGCGTCGCTCTGCCCCTCTTGTACCATAGCTGTAGGGCAGCGATTGTCAACAGAGAGGTATCAGAGAGTAAATGTAGGTGTTGCCCGTATCCCCAGAGTAGGGCCCGGAGGTCAGGGGCGGACAGGTCCTGTTCCACCATGGTAGATGCTTTGGGGAAGGGGCGAGGAAACCACTCCAAGACCCTAAACAACAGTGCCGCTTTGTGGTATAGCTCAAAGTCGGGGAGGCCCACCCCTCCCCGGATTTTGGGGTATGTGAGTAGTGTGTGACGGATGTGGGACATGCCTTGGTGCCGAACGAAACGTATGGACATGGAACGCAGGGAAGTAAAGAAACGTTTTGGGACAGAGATAGGAACAGTTTGGAACAAATAAAGCAATTTAGGGAGGGTGTCCATCTTCAACGTATTGATACGACCAAACCAGGGTATTGGGGAGGAGTTCCAGGCATCCAGTTCCTTCCAAAGCTGGTTCAATAAAGGAAGATAATTGAGAGCATAAAGCTGCGATAGATTGGAGGGAATCATTATGCCCAGATAGGAGATGCCCTTGGGGCTCCACTGGAAGGGGAAGTTAGCATGTACTCGAGTGAGAGCCGTGCGGGGAAGGGTTATATTAAGGGCCTCAGTTTAAAGTTACTAAATTCTCCAAACCTGCGGAATTCACTCATTAGGGAAGGGAGGGACGTGTGTGGTTGTTGGACGTAGACCAGCAGGTCGTCCGCGTAGAGTGAGAGTTTATGTTCGGTGGAAGGCGTTTCAAATGCAGCAATTTAGAAATAGGATGAAAGGTTTAGCACTGGGAAACACTTTTTGATAGATACAAAGTGCATTTTATATACAACTATATAGATCAGACCAAAATGAGGGACACATGAGGAGGAAAGAGGGACAGAGGGACATTGCTCCAAATCAGGGACAGTTGGGAGCTGTGGAATATAGTAATACACTTCCTGGTGAGACCAACCTCTGATGCCGCGTACACACAATCATTTTTTCCTTTGGATGAGAAAAACGATCGTCTTTAGGGTTTTTGCCGTTTTTCCTGATGGAAAAAACGGCATTAATCACGACGAGAAAAATTAGAACATGCTCTAATTTTTCTCGTCGTGATTCCTGTCATTTTTTTCCGCGGCAGTGTTTCCCATAGGGAAACACTGCCGCGGAGCCTACACATGGTAGTTTTTCTCGTCAAGAGAAAAAATGACGGGAAAAACGGCCGTGTGTGGGGGAACAAGCCGTTCCCTCATTTTTCCTGTCATGATTCACGGCGGTGTTTTCACCGCCATGAATCACGATCGTGTGTACGCGGCATAAGTCACTCCTTGAATATTGGAACTTTTGATATGCATCAGAACAGTTTATGAATAGAATACATCAGGACAAGACTGTCAGGGTCACCTGTGGCCAGGTGACAGATGCACACCGTAGGGGGACAGGAGTGCACCGCGAGGTAGTGAACCCTATGGCTGGCTTCTGCGGATAGGAAACTGGGTGGTTGTGGAAAGCGGGACCAGAGGAGCACAACCGGGATCCCAACGGAAGCGAGAGCCAAGATTCCCCAGGGCGCGGAGTCTAAGACCCAGCTGGTCTTCTCCAGGGCCTCTAGTGGTGAGGATGTTACGCTGCAGGCTGGGACCAGGTCGCGGCCCCTGGAGTTTCCTAGCTCACGCCCCGTAGGATAAGGGGAAAAGAGGGGAAGCAGCAGCACAGGATAGAGAGAACCGAATAACAAGCTGAAGGTCAGGGGCCACAAGCAGACAAGGATAACGAAGAACGAGCCGAAGGTCAAGGGTCACGAGCAGACAGGGATAGTCAGGGACAAGCCAATAACGTAACAGAGAGACAGACGTAGCACACGGCAGGCAGGAACCCAAACACACAATGCCTAACAAACACGTTGATCAGCAAAGCAGGCTTGCAGTGCACAGGTTAATATAGTGTTCAGTGATAGGGCCTGGGGTGGAGTCAGGCTGGGAGGAGATTATAAAGGAAGCCAGGTGAAGGAGGTCTGGTCTCTAGATGAACACATGAGGAGGAAGGTAAGATGGCAGACAAACACTACTGCATATCCATGACAGTACCCTCCCTCTTATGGGCCCTCCCCCGCCTGGACCCAGGCTTAAAGGGAAATCTCTGATGAAACCTTCTCAACAGATGAGGTGCAGCGACATCAGATGCAGCGATCCAAGACGCCTCCTCAGGACCAAAACCTCTCCAATGCACAAGGTACTGAAGAATGCCTCTGCAGAGCCGAGAATCCAGAACTTGTCTAACCTCGTACTTAAAATTATTCTCAGAGACCGAAAACGAGGTAGGGAGATGACAAGAAGATCTATTGAGGACCAAAGGCTCTCTAGGAATAAGCAAGGGCATGAGAGGATCAACAGGAATCTGAGGAGGGTCCCCTAGACCCTTAAAGGGGAACTGGTCATCTTGCACAGGACCATCAGACTGGGCAGATGTCAGTGGAACCCTGAAGTCAGGTTGGTTAGAAGGTGACATGTCGCCGGAGTCAAGCTGAATAGCTGAAGGACAAGCAGAATGTCCCGAACAAGAAAAAGTGAGAGGCTCACTGGGCATGGGCTGGACTGGCATAACTAGTACAGAGGCAGAGTGAATAGCTGAGTCAGGTGTAGCGACTACCTGAATCGCATCGCAAGACGTAGCGACTGCAGGACTTGTAGACAAGCTAGCCTGGCTGTGCGTCCAAGGGTGGTTAGGGACAGAGAAATGTAAATGGTTATGCAACCTGGAATGAATGACCGGCTCAGATTCACAGGGGGCAACCTTGGGTAGGCAGGACGAGGAACAGGAGGGACCCCAAGCCAGGATCTGTCCAGTAGTCCAGTCCACATGAGGAGAATGGAGCTGTAACCATGGGAGACCCAAAATTATAGGCGTTGAGGCCTTGGGTAAGATAAGGAAGGATATCCACTCCTGGTGGAGTGTCCCTACCGACATCTTAACAGGGAGGGTCTGGAAGCGGATAGGTCCCCCTGGGAGAACAGTACCATCAATCGCCAAGACCACTAATGGCGTGGTGAGGGGCAAAAGAGTAAGTCTCATGGACGATGCGATTTCCCAGTCCATGAAATTACCAGCGGCTCCGGAATCCAGATATGCTGAGACCGAATGAGAAGAAGCACCAACATGAAGGAACACAGAAAGCAGAAGACGAGAAGGGGAAGGTGATATTTCTGGGTCCAATACTCCACTTTCCAGATGAAGTGGACCCGAACGTTTTTCTGGACAAAGAGAGCAAGTGTCACGAAAATGACCTTTGCCCCCACAGTAAAGACACAGACCAAGAGTTCTGCGCCTAGCACGTTCCTCGGGGGATAGCCTGGTCCGACCCAGCTGCATGGGTTCCTCAGCTGGTAGGAGATGCTCTACGGGTCGAAGAGAGGGGAGCTCAGGCTGACTAAGAACCAAGGAGTGCTGGCGTTGCTTTTCTAAGGTCCTCTCCTGAAAGCGAATATCGATCTGGTTACACAAGGAGATAACGCCGGCCAGATCAGTGGGGATGGTTCTTCCAGCTAATTCATCCTTCACTCTATCAGACAGGCCATGCAAAAAGGTTGCGACTAAGGCCTCATTGTTCCAGCTCAACTCAGCCGACAGTATGCGGAAATGAAGGGCATACTGTCCCACAGAAGCAGACTCTTGGCGGAGACGTAAAAGGGCGCTGGCCGCTGAAGAGACACGAGCCGGTTCTTCGAAGATATTCCGAAAAAGTTTCAAGAAGCCAGACAGGCTAGAAACCACTGGATCATTCAGTTCCCACAGAGGGGCTGCCCAGGCTAAAGCTTCACCAGAGAGGAGGGAAATGATATAGGCTACCTTAGCCCGATCAGACAGGAAGTTTTGGGGCTGGAGCTCAAAATGAATCGTGCATTGGCTAAGGAACCCCCTGCAAGCCTTGGAGTCCCCAGAGAAACGGGACGGAGCTGGCAGTTGTAGCGAGTGTGTGGCTGCGACTGGTGCAATAGGTGCAGCCGCTGATTGTATTTGAGGTTGCGGATTCAGGGTTCCCAAGGAGGCCTGAAGCTGCTCGAAGCGAGAAGCCAGATCCTGGAGGAATCGCATCACCTGAGTCTGATTCGATTCCTGGGTTTCAAGTCTGCAAACTATGCCCTGCAATGGATCATCCGCGGGTAGCGGGATGTCAGCCGGGTTCATGGCTGATCAAACTGTCAGGGTCACCTGTGGCCAGGTGACAGATGCACACCGTAGGGGGACAGGAGTGCACCGCGAGGTAGTGAACCCTATGGCTGGCTTCTGCGGATAGGAAACTGGGTGGTTGTGGAAAGCGGGACCAGAGGAGCACAACTGGGATCCCAACGGAAGCGAGAGCCAAGATTCCCCAGGGCGTGGAGTCTAAGACCCAGCTGGTCTTCTCCAGGGCCTCTAGTGGTGAGGATGTTACGCTGCAGGCTGGGACCAGGTCGCGGCCCCTGGAGTTTCCTAGCTCACGCCCCGTAGGATAAGGGGAAAAGAGGGGAAGCAGCAGCACAGGATAGAGAGAACCGAATAACAAGCTGAAGGTCAGGGGCCACAAGCAGACAAGGATAACGAAGAACGAGCCGAAGGTCAAGGGTCACGAGCAGACAGGGATAGTCAGGGACAAGCCAATAACGTAACAGAGAGACAGACGTGGCACACGGCAGGCAGGAACCCAAACACACAATGCCTAACAAACACGTTGATCAGCAAAGCAGGCTTGCAGTGCACAGGTTAATATAGTGTTCAGTGATAGGGCCTGGGGTGGAGTCAGGCTGGGAGGAGATTATAAAGGAAGCCAGGTGAAGGAGGTCTGGTCTCTAGATGAACACATGAGGAGGAAGGTAAGATGGCAGACAAACACTACTGCATATCCATGACAAAGACCTTTATAACTACAAGAAAACTACACCGACATCCTCCAATTGGTTTAATACGCCTCGGGGAATAGCACAAGATCAGTGCAAAGACAAGGGAGGAGGAAGAGATCTGTGTGACATCTTCATAATAAACCCATAAAATAGGAAGAAGTGATCCATCACCCAGCTGGCTCTGTCACTGAAAACTGACACCAGGGAGTAGTCATCCTCCACTCCCATTGTTCACTTTACACATTCTTCATTCAACACCCAAATAAGTCAGAGAAGTATCTTGTGAGAAAATACTTTTGTGTCATCCACTGCAAATATTTAGTCTTCTCTTCCCTTATACAATCAGATTGTGGACCAGTGGTGGTCAACTTACCAGCTATAGGGAGCCTCGGTTGTAGCTGTTCTGTCTCAACTACAAAGCGATAAAGTTCATCTCCAGGTTGAAGTAGGCCTTACTCAAGCTGGTTTGCTATTATCCCTTGCATCGATACAGGCAGTTTAACTCAATGAATAAACTCACAGTTAGGACGACAGACGATGAATCCTTTCGAATGTTCCGTTTAATGATGGATATTCATAGGTAGAAAAACGTTGCAGTTGTAAGCCACATGTAAGATGTTTAGCATGGAAGATATACAGGAGTAATGACCAGAATCAGGAAGTGGAGGAGATATATAAAGAACTACGGTGAGAGAGAGAGTTCAGCTAGAAAGAAGGGGACAGATCTTAAAGACACAGAGCAAGAATAATCACATAGTGTAACACAACACTCCCCGTCTGAAATCTTTAGATTTCATAACCTTAAACTAAAATATATATTTTCAAAAAGTCCAATACTGACGAATGTCCTGGAACCTGTGATGAAAAACATGCAACAAGCAAATAATAAACATAAGTTCAACAGGATGAAGAACATAAAGTCACAGTATGATGTCTTCAAAGAATTCCAAAGTTCTGAGTAGAACCTGTAGATGGCAGCAATGTACTCCCCGCCGTGCCAACAGCATGGCTAGTCCTTGCACAAGTCACTCACAAGTCACTCACCTGGCAAAAGGAGTACTAACTCTGTAATTGGTCGACTAAAGGTTCGTGTCGATCCTCCCTTGGTTACCTTGACTTCTACCTTCCGGACTTTGTTATCGTCGCTGGGCATAACTTTAGTAATAAGACCCATAGGCCACTCATTCCGACAAACTTCCTTGTCTTTTAGAAGGATGAGGTCTCCAACCTTAAGATTCGGCTTAGATGCTTGCCATTTGTTACGACCTTGAAGGTGGTGAAAATACTTTTTCTTCCAGCGATGCCAGAACACATTGGCTAGATGCTGCACCTGCTTCCATTGATGCTTGTAACGGTGTGACCGCAGATTCTGTTTTGTACTTACAGAAGTGTGTAGTGAGATGTTCACAGTTCTTATTTCCTTATCATCTTCACGGTTTACTAGCCCATAGGTGGTGTCAATAGGGAGTAAGAGTCCTCACACAGAAACCTTGGAGGTGACAGCCATAGGCTGTCCTGAAGAGCAGCAGGTGACACGGCTCTGGTCCCACAGTCAGCTGGGTTGAGTTCAGTGGGAACGTGATGCCATTGACTTGGTAGAGAGAATCTCTTGATACGTTCAACCCTGTTGCTGACGTACACATAAAATTGTTTTGTTTGGTTGTTTATGTAACCAAGTACTACCTTACTGTCTGTATAGAAGGTGAAAGAATCAATTCTAGTGTCCATTTCACTTCGTATGACCTCTGCAATTTCTACTGCTAGCACGGCTGCACAAAGTTCAAGTCTTGGTATGGTATGTCTTAAAAGACCCTAAATGTCTTTAAAAGCTCCTTGCGCTCTTCCAGAGGCTTTTTCCTAAAGCCGATACATTTATTGAGGGGGTGTGGCTTCTTGTGTATGGGACACTCTCTGTTAGGGTTTTCAATCTTCCTACTCTGTTTGTTCGTGGCTAGAACTGTGGTAGGGGTGGGAAGGATGTCAGTCTTTTTCACAGACACTGGGCTCCTATGGTTTCTGTAGTTGCCCTGAAGACTGGTACTCTTAGGAAAGGGTGAGAAGAGGCTGTACTCACCGTAGGAAAAACTTGGATCGTTCTTGGTCTCTGCAATTTCCCTGATGAATTCACAGAAGAAAGAGAATGGAGGGAAGGAAACCTTGTTCTCTCTTTTGTATGATGACCCTAGTGCAGTCCATTTCTCTTGCAAACCATACGGGAGCTTGGAGACAATTGGGTTTACCCCTCTTGGAGTGTGAAGGTAACTGAGTCCAGGTAGTTTTGGGTCTGTCTTGGCTAGCTGAAGCTCAAGGAGAAGGTCACTCAGTCTCTGGAACTCCTTGTTGTCCTTACCGGATATCTTTGGGAAAGTTTCCAGACGCATGAACAAAGCATTTTCTATAGCTTCTGGACTGCCATAACTTTGCTCTAGTCGCTCCCATGCAGCTGTGAGGCCTGCAGTAGGATTGTCCATGAAAACCGATCTTAATGGCTTAACACGTGCAGCAGATAGAGGACCAAGCCATTTGATCAGCAGATTCAATTCTTGATCAGCTGTAATGCCAATATTGCTGATTGTAGTTCTGAAGGCTCATTTCCAACTTCTGTAGTTCTCAGGTTGGTCATCAAAACTTGTAAGACCAGTCTTTGTGAGCTCTCTGCGAAGCATGTACCTCACAAACTCTTCTGTCTCAGTTGTCTCCGCCTTTATGTGAGATGCTGTTGGCTGTATGGTGCTGATTGCGTTATTTTTGACATTGTTGTTAAAGGACACAGGGAAATATGGTGCAGCAGATGCATCCAGGTGAGTTGCTTGCTTGAAGTCAGTTGTTCCAATGGTACATTGATTCAAGGCTGTACCGATGACTGGAGATTGATGACTTGCTTGAAGCTTGCGCTGATGCTCTGTGACGTATGAAGGCAGGCAAGGTAGGCAGGTAGGAAATGCAGTGGAGGTATTTTGAGTGCAGGAAGTTGCTGGAACCTCTTTAACTTGAAGCTGTGAAGGAGTCTCTATGTAGTCGGGAGCATTGGAGACAATGGAGTGTGCACTGCAGTGGCTTAGGACATAGTCTTTAGTGCGTTTGAGGGGGTCTTCCATATCTGCTATGTTTAGGTTAATGCTGTCTTTCTCACTTGCACCTTCGTCTGCACTGATAGCTTGCTGTAGGACCCTTAGCTTTGCCATAGCTGCGTCATGTTTACACTGTTCATTTAAGGTTTCCATTGTTGCTCTTTGTCGTGCTGACTGCGCTTCCAACTCTGCCCTTTGAGCTTCCAACTCTGCTCTTTTTTTCTGCATATGCCACCTGCACTTTGCTGGCTTCCACTTCAGCGCGGGCATTAATAAGTCGCTCACTGAGTGTTGAGTATCTTGAACTATGGGATCTTGACGAGTTTTTAGAACGTCTGGTGGAAACAGATCTGTGAGATGCAGTGTCCTGTAACAGCTTTATTTTTGCTTCTGCCTTTAATCTGGTTTGCTGGATAAAACTGTCTCTTTCAATATTAAGAATGTTGACACGCTTTAATTGTGTCATCGCACTTTCTGTATTCATGTTTTGCAAGACATTAGTGAATTTGCTGCTGGTAAGCTGATAAAGCTCATATGAGGCAGAAAGTTGTTTAATGGCGCCCTCTAGTGTCAGTAGTTCACGTACAACAGACACTGTATTGGCTTCAGCAAGGATTTTCTCCCAGACTAATTCCAAGCTATTTGACAATTCAGTCCTTGAAGCTTCATGATTCTCCATTACTTTCCAAGTGGGTTTAACTGAGCGTTTGGGTAACTCAGTTTCTTCAGCAACTTGTGGGGAGGTAGATGTGAGTTCACATGCAGAAGCTTGGTCACTCATGATAGCAGACTGACTGTGAAAGCAGGCAGGATCTGTGTGCTGAAATATGACACAGTGCAGATTGTCTCAGGCTATAAGGCTGCCATGTGCTGCTCTGTCCCTTCTGTCTTGCTATGAGGGCAGTAAATCTTGTCTGTATCAGTACTGACATGCAGAAATCTTGTAATTAGGCTGTGAAACTCCGTTTTTCTACTGTTCTGTCTCAACTACAAAGCGATAAAGTTCATCTCCAGGTTGAAGTAGGCCTTACTCAAGCTGGTTTGCTATTATCCCTTGCATCGATACAGGCAGTTTAACTCAATGAATAAACTCACAGTTAGGACGACAGACGATGAATCCTTTTGAATGTTCCGTTTAATGAAGGATATTCAGAGGTAGAAAAACGTTGCATGGGAGAAAAAGAAACCCTGGACTGCCGCACTCTGTATAGACAGTTATTTATTCCAAAATTTCAAGTAAAAAATCCAAATTCAAAATAAATCCATAAATCCAAAACAACAAATGCAGATAGTGTGCATGCAGGGAAGGGTGGCTAACGCGTTTCACGTCACGAATTGATGCTTACTCATAGCTAAGGTGCAGTTGTAAGCCACATGTAAGATGTTTAGCATGGAAGATATACAGGAGTAATGACCAGAATCAGGAAGTGGAGGAGATGTATAAAGAACTACGGTGAGAGAGAGAGTTCAGCTAGAAAGAAGGGGACAGATCTTAAAGACACAGAGCAAGAATAATCACATAGTGTAACACAACAGTAGCCCATGAAAACATCAAAGGGTCACCCATAATATTCAGTGTGTGATTCTGCAGGAAACTGTCAGAGACTGAGAACACGAGACTCTGGACATGTTACATGAGACTTCTACAGACCATATCATATAGATCAGCTTTTGTACTTAATACTGCCTACATCGGCCCAACAATAAGTACAAAATGGCCCAACTCCACCCCTGTATTCCCCATTACTCAGCACTCTGCATGCACCATGTGCATATTACAATCCTTCCCCCCATCTACCTGACACTATGCAGCCCCTGCATCCCTCCTCACTTTGCATCCCCAATTTCTCCATATTCTGCACCCCCCTATTACCCCACACTTTACCCCATTACCTGGTACTCTGTACCCCCTCACTCTGCTTCCTGCACCCTCTAATAATGCAGAGTGACATGCACCAAATGCATTCCCTATTACACCTCACCCTGCACCCCCTGCTTCTCCTATTATACCTCACTCTGCATCCACTATTACACTGCTCTTTGCATCCCCATGCATCCCCCATTAAACCATTAGTCAGGGATGAATAGCATAGAAAGAGCCAACCCAGGTATAGGAAGTTAGTGGACCGTGGGATGCCCAAAGGCCACCCCTGTCGGGCTCCCCTGCTGACCTGATGGGGCCTGGGCCCTGTACAGGATGCCTGCCTGTACCCTCCTATTGGTGGCCCTGTCCACAATAATGCCCATGGTTCAGAAATGGGATATCCCTCAATGGGTGGTTTCCACCTGCCATAGCTTTTTAGAAATGGCCATCACCATGCATGACATAAAACCCAACTGAACTTTCAGATTACATTAGCAAACAACAGGTTCCAGGTGCATCAGAACAAAAGATGTTTAATGTCATACAGTTTGTTTTCCTTCTAAAATAACCACAGCCACCGAGTAGAAAGGTCTGTCTACTGCCAGCATTCTGCAAAAAGGACCTTTAGGTGGAAGCAGCTACCTCTCTGAAGAGGTCCGACACGCCTCCTTCTGAGTTGGACGGGGCCTATATGTTTGCAATCAGCAAGCCTCATACTCCCTGCTGATTGGAGAGTTCTAGTTCTGGCTTTTCTGGGGGCATGTTAGACCTCTGCAGAGGGACCAACTGCATAGGCATTTGGTGCACATAAATTGGGAAATATATTTCAGTGAATGTTGTTCTGCTCAATTCTGACTTCCATAGTCCATACACAAAGCTCAAAGATATCGACTTTCTTTTATTTTTCCAATTGGCTGATCCATACCGATACCGACATCAAGCCACCTGCCATGTCAATGCATTGTAATAGAGTTCACAAATGTTCTTATGACACTCCTTCTGAGTCATCACTAAACAAGGTGACTGTCACCCACCCAGAGAGTCTCGCCTCCACATGCAAGGGTGGTGTGTGTGTGTGTGTGTGTGTGTGTGTGTGTGCTTAATTCCTTCTTTGTTTCTACTAGATAATTTACATGTGATGGATGTTTATTCATTGACACAATTACATTCATTAAATAGAAATGCTGAAACCATCCAGGAAATATATCATCAAATAAACATTCTAATCATGAGACTTGGTGTCTTCACATATAGACTATATTTATAGAATACACTCCAAAAAAGTTTACACAGTCACCACCACATCTAAATATCAGAAATATACTTTTTTTATTTAAATTTATTATTAATTTCATTATTAATTTTTATAATAATTGTATTATTAATTTTATTAAAATTTTGAAGTATCGAATATTATTGTATCATTCATTTTATTAATATATGTATTTATTAATAATTGTATTGAATATTGTAATATTAATTGTCATTAATATTATTGTATTATTCATTTTATTAATCATTTTATTATTCATTTTATGGAAAATTGTAATATTCATTTTACCATTAATTTTATTCATAAAAGTATTATTTCTTTTATTACTCATTTCATTATTCATTTTATTAACACTTTCATCATTTATTGTAATATTCATTTTGTTTAAAATTGTAGTATTTATAATTTTATTAATAATTGCATTATTTATTTTAATATTCATTTAATTTTTAATTTTATAAATATTTATTGTATTATGCATTTTTAATAATTATATTGACAATTGTTTTATATTTATAATTTATTTAGAATTATATTATTATTAAGTTTATTATTCCTCTCATTATTATTGTATTAATAATTTTATCAATTATTGTATCATTCACTTTATTAAAACGTATTATTCATTCTAATAAAAATTGTAGTATTAATTATTCATGTCTTTACTAATCTTGTTTAGTTTTACTGACTACAAGGTACATATAAAACATCAATCCTCAACCACCATATCTACAGTGCCTTGAAAAAGTTTTTATACCCCTTGAAATTTTCCACATTTTGTCATGTTACAACCAAAAACGTAAGAGTCGGTTCACACAGGGGCGTCCTGGGATCCAACTTCAAGTCGCCCCAAGTCGCGCGGTTTAGAAAAGTAATGGAAGTGAATGGAGCCGTCTTAATGCACACTACTGCAGTCGCTCTGACTTCAGAAAAGGTTCCTGTACGACTTCAGTCCGACTTCTAGGCGACTTGTACCCATTGATTTCAATGGAAGTCGCCTCCAAGTCGGATCCCCTGTTTTACTGAAGTAACTTTCCAGGAAGTAAAAATAATTTCCAGGCAAACCCCTCCCTCCCCCCTCCCTCCCACATAGCTGATTATTGTTTGATTGGCCACTGGAAAGTCGCCTGTCCTGGAGGCAACTTGAAGTTGCCTTGTAAGTTGCCTGGAGTCGCGCTGTGATTCATACTCAAGTCGTGTCCAAGTTGCCTCCCAAAGTCATGCAGGAAGTCGTGTTGCCCCTGTGTGAATGGAGTCTTTTTATGTGATAAACCAACACAAAGGGACACATAATTGTGAAGTGGAAGGAAAATTATAAATGTTTTTTTTTTTTTTTACAAATAAATATGTGAAAAGTGTGGCGTGCCTTTGTATTCAGCCCCCTTTACTCTGATACCCCTAACTAAAATCTAGTAGAGCCAATTGCCTTCAGAAGTCACCTAATTAGTAAATAGAGTCCACCTGTGTGTAATTTAATCTCAGAATAAATACAGCTGTTCTGTTAAGCCCTCAGAGGTTTGTTAGAGAACCTTAGTGAACAAACAGCATCATGAAGTCCAAGGAACACACCAGACAAGTCAGGGATAAAGTTGTGGAGAAGTTTAAAGCAGGGTTAGGTTATAAAAAAATATGCCAAGCTTTGAACATCTCACAGACCTCTGTTCAGACCATCATCCAAAAATGGAAAGAGTATGGCACAACTACAAACCTACCAAGACATGGCCGTCCACCTAAACTGACCGGCCGGGCAAGGAGAACATTAATCAGAGAAGCAGCCAAGAGGCCCATAGTAACTCTGGAGGAGCTGTAGAGATCCACAGCTAAGGTGGGAGAATCTGTCCACAGGACAACTATTAGTCGTGCTTCTCCACAAATCTGCCCTTTATGGAAGAGTGGTGAGAAGAAAGCCATTGATGAAAGAAAGACATAGGAAGTCCCGTTTGCAGTTTGTGAGAAGCCATGTGGGGGACACAGCAATCATGTGGAAGGTGCTCTGGTCAGATGAGACCAACATTAAAATTTTGGGCCTAAAAGCAAAACGCTATGTGTGGCAGAAAACTAACACTGCACATCACCCTGAACACACCATCCCCACTGTGAAACATGGTGGTGGCAGCATCATGTTGTGGGGAAGCTTTTCTTCAGCAGGGACAGGAAAGCTGGTCAGAGTTGATGGGAAGATGGATGGAGCCAAATACAGGGCAATCTTAGAAGAAAACCTGTAATTCCGCGTACACACGATCGGAATTTCCAATGCGATAAAATCCGATGGAATTTTCCGTCAGAATTCCATTCAAGCTGTCTTGCATACACATTGTCAGACCAAATTCCGATCTTCAAGAACGCGGTGACGTACAACACTACGACAAGCTGAGAAAAATGAAGTTCAATGCTTCCGAGCATGCGTCGACTTGATTCTGAGCATGCGTTTTTTTTTTCTCCGTCGGGAGTTCCACACAGACCCATCGGAAAAAAAATAAAACATGTTCTATTTCTAAACTCCGACAGAAAAAAATCTGATGGGGCCCACACACGGTCGGACTTTCCGATGAAAAAATTCCATCGGACTGTTTTCATTGATAAATCCGATCGTGTGTACGCGGCATTAGAGTCTGCAAAAGACATGAGACTGGGGTGGAGGTTCACCTTCCAGCAGGACAACGACCCCAAAGATACAGCCAGAGCTACAATGGAATGGTTTAGATCAAAGCATATTCATGTGTTAGAATGGCCCTGTCACTGTCCAGACCTAAATCACATTGAGAATCTGTGGCAAGACTTGAAAATTGCTGATCACAGACGCTCTCCATCCAATCTGACAGAGCTTGAGATATTTTGCAAAGAAAAATGGGCAAAAATGTCACTCTCTAGATCAGGGTTTCTCAACTCCAGTCCTCAAGGCGCCCAAACAGGTCATGTTTTCAGGCTTTCCATTATTTTGCACAGGGGATGTAATCAGTTTCACTGCCTTAGTAATTACCACAGCTGTTTCATCTGAGGGAAATCCTGAAAACATGACCTGTTGGTGCGCCTTGAGGACTGGAGTTGAGAAACACTGCTCTAGATGTACAAAGCTGGTAGAGACATCCCCAAAAAGACTTGCAGCTGTAATTGCAGAGAAAGGCGGATCTACAAAGTATTAACTCCGGGGGGCGCCATACAAATGCCCCCCACACTTTTCACATATTTATTTGTAAAATAAAATTGAAAACCTTTTATAATTTTCCTTCCACTTCACAATTATGTGCCACTTTGTGTTGGTCTATCACATAAAATCCCAATAAAATACATTTACGTTTTTGGTTGTAACATGAGAAAATGTGGAAAATTTCAAGGGGTATGAATACTTTTTCAAGGCACTGTATATAGACATTCCTAGAACAGTAATTGTTGCCATGCAGCAGGATGTAGGAATTCTCTGACACTGGCTATCTGACCTTCAGGGGTTGTTAGCTGGTTGTCTAGGACCGCCATAGAGAAAGCATGAGAGGGATAACCCTGGGTAGTGTGGAATGACATGTGGAGGGACTAACAGATGGAACAATGACAAGGACAATGCAATGACAGAAATCTCCACATTGTGTAAATGTCACTGTCTGCAGAATTCTCCATCGGCTCCTCCGCACACATTGCTGACACACCCTACACATAGCAATGGGGCCCCTGGGCCCCCAGGCAGGGGAGACGGGTGACTGCCCCAGGGCCAGCTCAGTGTCTACACAGTGCAGAGCTACAAACACTGGCATTTCTCTGATTACCATGCTAGACAATTACATGCCTCTGCCAGGAGGAGTACACACTGAATACAGTCCTCTGTACTCGTCACAGCATTGTGTACTGTCTGTCCAAGGCTGAGCTATATACAGAATGCCAATTCTCCAATAACATCCACATACCTACCAACCTTCTGAGATGGGAATGAGGGACACCTATTAGCAAAAGTATGTAGGCATCCGACACGCCCCTGCCACGCCCCCTTAACCACTTGTCACTCCTTTCCTGCCCAGGCCAATGTTCAGCTTTCAGCGCTGTTAAATGACAATTGCGCAGTCATGCAATGCTGTACCCAAACTCGATTTTTATAATTTTTTGAGAAAGATAGAGCTTTCTTTTGGTGGTATTTAATCACTACTGTTTTATTTTTATTTTTTGCTAAACAAATGAAAAAGGTTTTTCTTTTTTCTGTTTCTGTTATAAAATGTTGTAAATTAGTAATTTTTCTCCTTCACCGATGTGTGATGATGAGGCTGCACTGATGGGCACTGATGAGGTGGCACTCTGGGTTGAGGTCAAGACTCACGCTATAACCGCTTCAACTCTTCTGGGAAGGCTGTCCACAAGGTTTAGGAGTGTCTATGGGAATGTTTGGCCATTCTTCCAGAAGAGCATTTGTGAGGTCAGTTACTGATGTGGGATGAGAAGGCCTGGCTCGCAGTCTCCATTCTAATTTATTCCAAAGGTGTTCTATCGGGTTGAGGTCAGGACTCTGTGCAGGCCAGTCAAGTTCTTCCACCTGAAACTCACTCATCCATGTCTTTATGGACCTTGCTTTGTGCACTGGTGTGCAGTCATGTTGGAACAGGAAGGGGCCATCCCCAAACTGTTCCCACAAAGTTGGGAGCATGAAATTGTCCAAAATGTCTTGGTATGCTGACGCCTTAAGAGTTCCCTTCACTGGAACTAAGGGGCCAAACCCAACCCCTAAAAAATGACCCCACACCATAATCCCCCCTCCACCAAATGATTTGGACCAGTGCACAAAGCAAGGTCCATAAAGACATGGATGAGCGCTTTTGGGGTGGAGTGCATTTGTATGGCGCCCCCCTGAGACAATACTTTGTAGAACCGCCTTTCTCTGCAAATACAGCTGCAAGTCTTTTTGGGGATGTCTCTACCAGCTTTTCACATTAGAGAGGGACATTTGTGCCCATTCTTCTTTGCAAAATATCTCAAGCTCTGTCAGATTGGATGGAGAGCGTCTGTGAACAGCGATTTTCAAGTCTTGCCACAGATTCTCAATTGTATTTAGGTCTGGACTTTGACTGGGCCATTCTAACACATGAATATGCTTTGATCGAAACCATTCCATTGTAGCTCTGGCTGTATGTTTAGGGTCGTTGTCCTGCTGGAAGGTGAACTTCCGCCCCAGTCTCACACTGCCGTGAAACCCGACGGGAAAAAACGAGGACCGGCTTGGTCCCCTACACACGGCCGGTTTTCATGACAGGTTTTCTCTTGGTCGAGAAAACCGGCCGTGTGTAGGCTGCCTAGCAGTGTTTCCCTATGGGAAAACTGCCGCGAAAAAAAATGCCGCGATTCGCGACGAGAAAAATTAGAGCATGTTCTAATTTTTCTCGTCGTTATTCTTGTCGTTTTTCTCGTCGGGAAAAATGCTGGAAAGCCTACACACGGCCGTTTTTCACGTCCAAGAGAAAAAATGAAATTTTTCCCGACGAGAAAAGTGATCGTGTGTACGCGGCATAACAGGTTTTCTTCTAAGACTGCCCTGTATTTGGCTCCATTCATTTTACAACCAACTCTGACCAGTTTCTCTGTCCCTGCTGAAGAAAAGCATCCCCACAAAATGATGCTGCCACCACCATGTTTCACGGTGGGGATAGTGTGATCAGGGTGATGTGCAGTGTTAGTTTTCTGCCACACATAGCGTTTTGCTTTTAGGCCCAAAATTTTAATGCTGGTCTCATCTGACCAGAGCACCTTCTTCCACATGTTTGCTGTGTCCCCCACATGGCTTCTCACAAACTGCAAACGGGACTTCCTATGTCTTTCTTTCAACAACGGCTTTCTTCTTGCCACTCTTCCATAAAGGGCAGATTTGTGGAGAGCACGACTAATAGTTGTCCTGTGGACAGATTCACCTGAGCTGTGGATCTCTGCAGCTCCTCCAGAGTTACCATGGGCCTCTTGGCTGCTTCTGATGAATGCTCTCCTTGTCCGGCCTGTCAGTTTAGGTGGACGGCCATGTCTTGGTAGGTTTGCAGTTGTGCCATACTCTTTCCAATTTCAGATGATGGATTCAACAGTGCTCTGTGAGATGTTGAAAGCTTGGGATATTTTTAATACCCTAACCCTGCTTTAAACTTCTCCACAACTTTATCCCTGACCTGTCTGGTGTGTTCCTTGGCCTTATTGATGCTGTTTGTTCACTAAGGTTCTCTAACAAACCTCTGAGGGCTTCGCAGAACAGCTGTATTTATACTGAGATTCTATTACACACAGGTGGACTCTATTTACCAATTAGGTGACTTCTGAAGGCAATTGGTTCCACTAGTTTTTAGTTAGGGGTATCAGAGTAAAGGGGGCTGAATACAAATGCACGCCACGCTTTTCCGTTTTTTTTATTTTTAAAAAATTTGGAAAACCATTTATTATTTTCCTTCCACTTCACAATTATGTGCCACTTTGTGTTGGTCTATTACATAAAATCCCAATAAAATACATTTATGTGTTTGGTTGTAACATGACAAAATGTGGAAAATTTCAAGGGGTATGAAAATTTTTCAAGGCACTGTATCTATCTATCCGTCTCTCCATGTTTATCTGTTTGTCCATGTAACGAGAATTGCCAAACAAGCTGCTGATAAGGCCTGTGCTTGTAATTCACACTGGAAAAAAATACAATTGTAGATCCCCTTCACTTCCGGTTTGACTTTGACTTTGTTGCCAGTCAAGCCCTGATGAAGGGGACATTTGGACCCTCGAAACGTGTTTGCTAGTTTTTTGGATTGTACCCTTGACTTTTAATGGGATAAAAGTTGTATCTGGACCTCTTACCAGTGGTGTGGCGCTTTAATTTCAATTCTCGTTACATTACACTACATGAAAAGGAAACTGTGGAGATCCTCTGGGGTGTAAAGCCGCCTGCCCAGGGACCAAATCATTTACACCAACATCAGTACCTTAAAGTGGTACTAAAGGTTCAAATTTTTTTTTTTAAATAACAAACATGTCCTACTTACCTCCACTGTGCAGTTCGTTTTGCACAGTGTGGCCCCGAGCGCCATTTTCTGGGGTCCCCGGCGGCTGTCTCGGCTCCTCCCCGCATCAGATAGCCCCCTCTGGGAAGCTCTCTCCCAAGGGGGTTACCTTGCGGGTGCTCTCCCGAGTCCAGCATTTGCGTCCATAGACACGAATGCCGGACTCGGCACTTCCCCCCCCCCCGGCGCCCGCATCATTGGATTTTATTGACAGCAGCGGGAGCCAATGGCTGCGCTGCTATCAATTGATCCAATGAAGAGCCAAGAAGCCCGGGCTGACATCCAGCACATTCTCGATCTACTGTATCTATCTTTGTATCTGTAGCGAGGTCCCGGACCTCTAGATGCCTAATGGTGACCTCCAGAGTCAGGGAGAGCTGACATCCTTCTTGGTAGAGTGGGTTACGAGGCATGGTGGGTGTACTACAAGCTGAATTGATGGGCGCTAGTGATGAGCCGAACACCCCCGGGTTCGGTTCGCACCAGAACCCGCGAACGGACCGGAAGTTCGAACGAACATTAGAACCCTATTAAATACAATGGATGCGAACGTTCGAATTCTAAAGTGCTAATTATAACAACTATTATGCATGTTATTGTCCTAAAAAGGGTTTGGGAACCCGGGTTCTGCACCAGGGGACATGTATCAATGCAAAAAGAAGTTTTAAAAACGGTCGTTTTTCGGGAGCAGTCATTTTAATGATGCATAAAGTGAAAAAAAAAAAGTCAAATATTCCTTTAAATATCGTACCTGGGGGGTGTCTAAAGTATGCCTGTGAAGTGCCACGTGTTTCCCGTGTTTAGAACTGTCCCTGCACAAAATGACACTTCTAAAGGAAAAAAAAGCCATTTAAAACTGCTTGCGGCTTTAATGTAATGTCTGGTCCCGGTAATATGGATGAAATTCTTTAAGAAAAATGGCATAGCTACCCCATGACCCCCCCCCCCCCTACCCCAGCCCATTACCAGCCCCTTTGGGTCTTGTATGGATATTAAGGGGAACCCCGCACATAAAATAAAAAAGGCCCTATATACTCTGAACAGCCGTATACAGGCGGTGCATACAAGACAGGGACTGTAGGTTTGTTCTTATGTAGAATGTGTTTGTAATTTTGAACAGGTACATTGTTGAAGTGTAGCTCCAGCCCAAAAATCTATTTTTAAACTTTTTGGAAAACATAGGTAAGGGTTATCACCCCTGTAACATTTGTTTTGCTGTCTGTGCCCCTGTTCAGAACATTTCACCTCACTTTCCGTCCCAATGACAACTGTTTTTGAAATGTGGTGTTTTTCTTGAAACAAGGATTGCTGATAAAGCATCAGTACAGAGGAGACACCTTTCTCCCATATTTATTCTTACAGGAGAGAATTTTCCTTCCTAGTGGTAGATTTCCTCTCACTTCCTGTTGTCTTCTTGCGTTTGCAAGTAGGAGTCGTTTGTAAGTTGGATGTTTGAAAGTAGGGACCTGCCGTATATACTCTGCAGAAATAGGCCCCTTAGTTGTTGGTGTTGGCACAACACTGTAAGCACTCACAGTTACTCTTGGTTGGTGCTGGAACGCCCTGCTGTCAACTATTATATCAGGAATTTTAATTACATATAATTGTTGAACAGTGGTAGTAAAAATTGGGCCTTTGATGGTGGTGCTGGTGCCACAACACTGTAAGCCCTGACAGTTACTCTTGGTGGGTGCAGCAATGGGCCCTGCTGTGAATTATTAGATCAAGAATTGTAATTACATGCCCCTGTTGAACAGGGGCTGAAAAATTGGGCCTTAGGCACTGGTGGCACAACACTGCAACCCCTCACAGATACTGTACTTGGAGCACAGCAATGAGCCCTGTTGCAAAGTATTGCTTCAAAAATTGTAATGACACGCCCCTGTTAAACAGGGGCTGAAAAATTGGGCCTTAGGCACTGGTGGCACAACACTGCAACTCCTCACAGATACTGTACTTGGAGCACAGCAATGAGCCCTGTTGCAAAGTATTGCTTCAAAAATTGTAATTACACGCCCCTGTTAAACAGGGGCTGAAAAATTGGGCGTTAGGCACTGGTGGCGGCACCCATAAACAAAAATGATCTTCCAAGCTATCATCATCAATCGTATCATTGAGGACTCGGAGGAGGAGGATAGCCAGTCAACATAACAGCACAGGCACTCAGCATCAGCATCAGTCTTGAAGGGATGTGACATTTTAAAATCAATTAGTCTGTTATATCAGCATCAGGTGTGTGGTAGCTGGTGGTGATCCAAGACTGGTTCATCTTGATGAAAGTCAGTCGATCAACCGAGTCGGTGGACAGGCGCACCCTGTGATCCGTGACAAATCCTCCAGCAGCACTGAATGTGCGTTCCGAAAGAACGCTGGATGCAGGACAGGCCAGTAGCTCAATTGCATACTGTGCAAGCTCTGGCCAGTGATCCATCCTCAAGACCCAGTAAGCCAGAGGATTTTCGGTGGGGAAGGTGTCCAAGTCTGACCTTGCCCCTAGATATTCCTGCACCATGTTTATCAGACGCTGGCGATGGTTGCTGGAACCAATCATACTTTGGGGCTGCGGACTAAAGAATTGTCTGAACGCATCGGTCAGACGGCCACCTTCCCCACCGCTCCTTCTTTGACTGGCCGAAGCCTCAGCAACTCGTTGTCCAGGACCAGGAGTTTGCAACCTCCCAGTCTCTGGGAACGCGTTGCACAGACCTTTCTGCAAGGCCTCCCGGAGTTGTCTCATCCTCTGCTCCCTCTGCGACGGTAACATAAGGTCCGCAACCTTACCCTTGTACCGTGGATCAAGGAGAGTGGCCAGCCAGTAATGGTCCCTCTCCTTGATCCGAAGAATACGAGGATCCTTCCGCAGACTTTGCAGGATCAGGGAGGCCATGCAGCGTAGGTTTGCTGAGGCATTCGCTCCGGAGTCCTCTGGGTCACTAAGGACGACATGATCCGCAGCCACCTCCTCCCAGCCACGTACAAGTCCACTGGTTTCTTGGGACTGTAAATCATCCCTAAAAGACTGCTGCTGATGATGCTGAGTGCCAGCCTCCACCTCCATGCTGACACAATCCTCCTCCTCCTCCTCCTCCTCCTCCTCTTCCTGTGCGATGGGTGGGACAGAAGGAACACTGTCTGGGTAAAGGGGGCCTTGAGAGGCAAGGAAGTCCTCCTCTTCCTGCCTCTGTTCTGCCTCAAGTGCCCTGTCCATTATTCCACGCAGCGTGTGCTCCAACAGGTGGACAAGAGGTACAGTGTCACTGATGCATGCACTGTCACTGCTCACCATCCTCGTGGCCTCCTCAAATGGTGCCAGGACAGTGCATGCATCCCTGATCATGCCCCACTGGCGTGGAGAAAAAAAACCAAGCTCCCCTGACCCTGTCCTGGTGCCGTAGTCGCACAGGTACTCATTGATGGCCCTCTGCTGCGTGTGCAGCCGCTGCAGCATGGCCAACGTTGAGTTCCACCTGGTGGGCATGTCACATATAAGGCGGTTCTTGGGCAGGTTCAACTCCTTTTGCAGCTCAGCCAGGCGAGCACTGGCATTATAAGATCTGCGGAAATGCACACAGACTTTCCTGGCCTGCCTCAGGACATCCTGTAAGCCCGGGTACCTGCCCAAGAACCGCTGCACCACCAGGTTAAGGACGTGAGCCACACAGGGCACATGGGTCAGTTGTCCCTGTCGGAGGGCGGAGAGGAGGTTGGTGCCATTGTCGCAAACCACCATTCCTGGCTTAAGCTGGCGTGGCGTGAACCACCTCTCGGCCTGGCCCTGCAGAGCAGACAGGACCTCTGCCCCAGTATGGCTTCTGTCCCCCAAACACACCAGCGCAAGCACGGCATGGCATCTTTTTGCCTGCGTACTTGCGTAGCCCCGTGAACGGCTACGGAGCACCGCTGGTTCATAGGACAAACCACAGGAAGAGGCCATGGAGGAAGAAGAAGAGGAGGGGGTGGAGGAGAGAGGTGTGTCACAACCAGTAGTAGCATTTTGGAGGCGTGGCGGTGGGACAACCTCCAACACTACTGCACCTTGTCCTGCATCCTTCCCAGCTGCCAAAAGAGTGACCCAATGGGCCGTGAAAGAAAGGTAACGTCCCTGTCCATGCCTGCTGGACCACGAGTCAGCGGTAATATGCACCTTACCGCTGACCGCCCTGTCCAGCGAGGCCAAGACATTGCCTTCCACATGCCGGTAGAGAGCCGGAATAGCCTTCCGTGAGAAAAAGTGGCGTTTGGGAACCTGCCACTGAGGAACCGCACATTGCACAAACTCACGGAAGGGGGCCGAGTCTACCAACTGAAAAGGCAGCAGTTGAAGCGCTAGCAATTTAGCCAAGCTAGCATTCAACCGCTGGGCATGTGGATGGCTGGGAGTGAACTTCTTTCGACGGTCCAGCAGCTGGGGCAGGGAAATTTGCCTGCTAGAATCGGACGTCGGTGTACTGCTAGCAGAGTGGGCGCAAGTACTTGGCTGTGACACACCTAATTCTACACCTTCATTCCTCTCAGTGCATGTTTCAGAGAGGACTGAAGTTATAGTGGGGTTGGAGATCCCAGCTGATGCGGTGCAAGGAGAGGTCCGCTTTGTTCTTTGGTGTGGGTCTTTGAGGTAGGCTTGCCAACGAGCTGCATGGCAGGTCAACATATGTCTGGTCAGGCATGTGGTACCCAAGCGGCTGATGTTTTGGCCACGCGATATACGCTTGAGACATATGTTGCAAACAGCAGCTGTGCGATCTGATGCACTAGCCTCAAAAAAGGCCCACACCAAAGAACTTTTTGAATGACGGGCAGAGGCAGCGCCCTGCACAGGCGGAGCTCTGCGGTGTGATTCCGTCGGTGTACTGCCCTTACGCTGGCCACCAAAGGGCATCCTGCCTCGTTGGAGATGTGCCTCCTCCTCATCCTCCTCCTCCTCCTCTCTCCTATTAGGCACCCACGTGGAGTCATTGACCTCATCATCCCCTCCCTCCTCATCACTGGAGCCAATCTGGCAGTATGCTGCAGCTGCTGGAACATGACTGCCAGATTGGTGTCCTTCTTGAGCATCCCCTCTGTCTGCTCTCACGCTACTGCCTTCCTCTAGCTGGGTTTCATCATCAGACCCTTCGAAACGCTGGGCATCCTCCTGGAGCATGTACCCAACACTGTGCTGAAACAGTTCGGGGGACTCCTCAGGAGGAGGACATGGTGGGTCTAGGGAAGGAGTGACTGATGATTTGTCTGACATTGATACCAGGGAAGACGACGCTTTGGCAGCTGCTTTTCCAGTACCCTGAGCCTGGGTGAGAGAGGATGAGGAGGAGGAGGAGGGCTTGGTCATCCACTCTACCAAGTCTTCGGCATGATGTGGCTCAACATGTCCAGCTGCCGAAAAGAAGGACAAGCGTGTCCCATGGCCATGTGCTGATGACAATGCACCGCGTCCACTACCAGCACTGTTGCCCCCAGACACAGAGCCTGCTTGCCCTCTTTTATTGCCTCCTGACTGTCTGCCTCTCCTTGTTTGCCTTCCAGACATTCTAATAGATGGCCTGCAGGGAGATGGGAAAAAAGCAATAAGGGCTACCTTCAGGTGTCCTTCTCTGTCCCTGGAAACAAGGACTTGCAGAGTGAAAGAAAAAAAACACTCTCCCTACCTACAGTTTTCTGTCCCTAGAAAAAATGTTTTTTTTAATCACAATATAGCACAAGGAAAATTAACTCACTGTCCTTACAGGTCCCTGGAAACAAGGACTTGCAGAGTGAAAGAAAAAAAACACTCTCCCTACCTACAGTTTTCTGTCCCTAGAAAAAAATGTTTTTTTTAATCACAATATAGCAAAAGGACAATTCACTCACTGTCCTTCCAGGTCCCTGGAAACAAGGACTTGCAGAGTGAAAGAAACTGACACTGTCCCTACCTAGAGTTTTCTGTCCCTGGAATAAATGTTTTTTTCAGCACAATATAGCACAAGGACAATTAACTCACTGTCCTTACAGGTCCCTGGAAACAAGGACTTGCAGAGTGAAAGAAAAAAAATACTCTCCCTACCTACAGTTTTCTGTCCCTAGAAAAAAATGTTTTTTTTAATCACAATATAGCAAAAGGACAATTCACTCACTGTCCTTCCAGGTCCCTGGAAACAAGGACTTGCAGAGTGAAAGAAACTGACACTGTCCCTACCTAGAGTTTTCTGTCCCTAGAATAAATGTTTTTTTTAATCACAATATAGCACAAGGAAAATTAACTCACTGTCCTTACAGGTCCCTGGAAACAAGGACTTGCAGAGTGAAAGAAAAAAAACACTCTCCCTACCTACAGTTTTCTGTCCCTAGAAAAAAATGTTTTTTTTAATCACAATATAGCAAAAGGACAATTCACTCACTGTCCTTCCAGGTCCCTGGAAACAAGGACTTGCAGAGTGAAAGAAACTGACACTGTCCCTACCTAGAGTTTTCTGTCCCTAGAATAAATGTTTTTTTTAATCACAATATAGCAAAAGGACAATTCACTCACTGTCCTTCCAGGTCCCTGGAAACAAGGACTTGCAGAGTGAAAGAAACTGACACTGTCCCTACCTAGAGTTTTCTGTCCCTAGAATAAATGTTTTTTTTAATCACAATATAGCAAAAGGACAATTCACTCACTGTCCTTCCAGGTCCCTGGAAACAAGGACTTGCAGAGTGAAAGAAACTGACACTGTCCCTACCTAGAGTTTTCTGTCCCTAGAATAAATGTTTTTTTTAATCACAATATAGCAAAAGGACAATTCACTCACTGTCCTTCCAGGTCCCTGGAAACAAGGACTTGCAGAGTGAAAGAAACTGACACTGTCCCTACCTAGAGTTTTCTGTCCCTAGAATAAATGTTTTTTTTAATCACAATATAGCAAAAGGACAATTCACTCACTGTCCTTCCAGGTCCCTGGAAACAAGGACTTGCAGAGTGAAAGAAACTGACACTGTCCCTACCTAGAGTTTTCTGTCCCTAGAATAAATGTTTTTTTTAATCACAATATAGCAAAAGGACAATTCACTCACTGTCCTTCCAGGTCCCTGGAAACAAGGACTTGCAGAGTGAAAGAAACTGACACTGTCCCTACCTAGAGTTTTCTGTCCCTAGAATAAATGTTTTTTTTAATCACAATATAGCAAAAGGACAATTCACTCACTGTCCTTCCAGGTCCCTGGAAACAAGGACTTGCAGAGTGAAAGAAACTGACACTGTCCCTACCTAGAGTTTTCTGTCCCTAGAATAAATGTTTTTTTTAATCACAATATAGCACAAGGAAAATTAACTCACTGTCCTTACAGGTCCCTGGAAACAAGGACTTGCAGAGTGAAAGAAAAAAAACACTCTCCCTACCTACAGTTTTCTGTCCCTAGAAAAAAATGTTTTTTTTAATCACAATATAGCAAAAGGACAATTCACTCACTGTCCTTCCAGGTCCCTGGAAACAAGGACTTGCAGAGTGAAAGAAACTGACACTGTCCCTACCTAGAGTTTTCTGTCCCTAGAATAAATGTTTTTTTTAATCACAATATAGCACAAGGAAAATTAACTCACTGTCCTTACAGGTCCCTGGAAACAAGGACTTGCAGAGTGAAAGAAAAAAAACACTCTCCCTACCTACAGTTTTCTGTCCCTAGAAAAAAATGTTTTTTTTTATCACAATATAGCAAAAGGACAATTCACTCACTGTCCTTCCAGGTCCCTGGAAACAAGGACTTGCAGAGTGAAAGAAACTGACACTGTCCCTACCTAGAGTTTTCTGTCCCTGGAATAAATGTTTTTTTCAGCACAATATAGCACAAGGACAATTAACTCACTGTCCTTACAGGTCCCTGGAAACAAGGACTTGCAGAGTGAAAGAAAAAAAATACTCTCCCTACCTACAGTTTTCTGTCCCTAGAAAAAAATGTTTTTTTTAATCACAATATAGCAAAAGGACAATTCACTCACTGTCCTTCCAGGTCCCTGGAAACAAGGACTTGCAGAGTGAAAGAAACTGACACTGTCCCTACCTAGAGTTTTCTGTCCCTAGAATAAATGTTTTTTTTAATCACAATATAGCACAAGGAAAATTAACTCACTGTCCTTACAGGTCCCTGGAAACAAGGACTTGCAGAGTGAAAGAAAAAAAATACTCTCCCTACCTACAGTTTTCTGTCCCTAGAAAAAAATGTTTTTTTTAATCACAATATAGCAAAAGGACAATTCACTCACTGTCCTTCCAGGTCCCTGGAAACAAGGACTTGCAGAGTGAAAGAAACTGACACTGTCCCTACCTAGAGTTTTCTGTCCCTGGAATAAATGTTTTTTTCAGCACAATATAGCACAAGGACAATTAACTCACTGTCCTTACAGGTCCCTGGAAACAAGGACTTGCAGAGTGAAAGAAAAAAAATACTCTCCCTACCTACAGTTTTCTGTCCCTAGAAAAAAATGTTTTTTTTAATCACAATATAGCAAAAGGACAATTCACTCACTGTCCTTCCAGGTCCCTGGAAACAAGGACTTGCAGAGTGAAAGAAACTGACACTGTCCCTACCTAGAGTTTTCTGTCCCTAGAATAAATGTTTTTTTTAATCACAATATAGCAAAAGGACAATTCACTCACTGTCCTTCCAGGTCCCTGGAAACAAGGACTTGCAGAGTGAAAGAAACTGACACTGTCCCTACCTAGAGTTTTCTGTCCCTAGAATAAATGTTTTTTTTAATCACAATATAGCACAAGGAAAATTAACTCACTGTCCTTACAGGTCCCTGGAAACAAGGACTTGCAGAGTGAAAGAAAAAAAACACTCTCCCTACCTACAGTTTTCTGTCCCTAGAAAAAAATGTTTTTTTTAATCACAATATAGCAAAAGGACAATTCACTCACTGTCCTTCCAGGTCCCTGGAAACAAGGACTTGCAGAGTGAAAGAAACTGACACTGTCCCTACCTAGAGTTTTCTGTCCCTAGAATAAATGTTTTTTTTAATCACAATATAGCACAAGGAAAATTAACTCACTGTCCTTACAGGTCCCTGGAAACAAGGACTTGCAGAGTGAAAGAAAAAAAACACTCTCCCTACCTACAGTTTTCTGTCCCTAGAAAAAAATGTTTTTTTTTATCACAATATAGCAAAAGGACAATTCACTCACTGTCCTTCCAGGTCCCTGGAAACAAGGACTTGCAGAGTGAAAGAAACTGACACTGTCCCTACCTAGAGTTTTCTGTCCCTGGAATAAATGTTTTTTTCAGCACAATATAGCACAAGGACAATTAACTCACTGTCCTTACAGGTCCCTGGAAACAAGGACTTGCAGAGTGAAAGAAAAAAAATACTCTCCCTACCTACAGTTTTCTGTCCCTAGAAAAAAATGTTTTTTTTAATCACAATATAGCAAAAGGACAATTCACTCACTGTCCTTCCAGGTCCCTGGAAACAAGGACTTGCAGAGTGAAAGAAACTGACACTGTCCCTACCTAGAGTTTTCTGTCCCTAGAATAAATGTTTTTTTTAATCACAATATAGCAAAAGGACAATTCACTCACTGTCCTTCCAGGTCCCTGGAAACAAGGACTTGCAGAGTGAAAGAAACTGACACTGTCCCTACCTAGAGTTTTCTGTCCCTAGAATAAATGTTTTTTTTAATCACAATATAGCACAAGGAAAATTAACTCACTGTCCTTACAGGTCCCTGGAAACAAGGACTTGCAGAGTGAAAGAAAAAAAACACTCTCCCTACCTACAGTTTTCTGTCCCTAGAAAAAAATGTTTTTTTTAATCACAATATAGCAAAAGGACAATTCACTCACTGTCCTTCCAGGTCCCTGGAAACAAGGACTTGCAGAGTGAAAGAAACTGACACTGTCCCTACCTAGAGTTTTCTGTCCCTGGAATAAATGTTTTTTTCAGCACAATATAGCACAAGGACAATTAACTCACTGTCCTTACAGGTCCCTGGAAACAAGGACTTGCAGAGTGAAAGAAAAAAAAATACTCTCCCTACCTACAGTTTTCTGTCCCTAGAAAAAAATGTTTTTTTTAATCACAATATAGCAAAAGGACAATTCACTCACTGTCCTTCCAGGTCCCTGGAAACAAGGACTTGCAGAGTGAAAGAAACTGACACTGTCCCTACCTAGAGTTTTCTGTCCCTAGAATAAATGTTTTTTTTAATCACAATATAGCAAAAGGACAATTCACTCACTGTCCTTCCAGGTCCCTGGAAACAAGGACTTGCAGAGTGAAAGAAACTGACACTGTCCCTACCTAGAGTTTTCTGTCCCTAGAATAAATGTTTTTTTTTAAGCACACTATAGCAGAAGCACAAAACACACTGACACTAGTCCCTACCTATCCTTCTCTTTCCCTAAACTAAAGGAATCCAGGTTAAGCAAGAAAGAAATAACAGTCACTGTCCCTGCCTATGCTACTCTATCCCTGCTCCGGAACACACTACACTAGGCCGCCGTGCTGGCGGCCTTTTATAGTGTGGGGCGTGTACTAAACACCCTCAGCAATAATTGGCCACAGGCATCCTGCCTGTGGCCAATCATTGCTCTCCTCGCTGCCGGCGCTGTGATTGGCCAAGCATGCGGGGTCACAGTGCATGCTTGGCCAATCACAGCGCCTGGATGACACTGCGATGGCGTAGTGCATTGTGGGCCGTTCGCGTCACTCGAATTTGGCGCGAACGGCCCAAATCGTTCGATCTTCGTCGAACGATCGAACAGCCAATGTTCGAGTCGAACGTATGTTCGACTCGAACACGAAGCTCATCCCTAATGGGCGCCAGACAATTTTTTAAATGAAAAGTTTTATTGTCTCTTGAACAAGGACTGTGGGAGAGAGGGTTAGGGCCAGGACACCATTAAGTAGATGCAATGATAATTGGCAGACTCCGAGACTTCTATAAGTAGACAGTTATACATTGGAAGGCCCTTAGCCGGACACCAGGTCTGAAGAGGTAGGACCGCTGTCTCCTATGGCAACAAATCTTGTAACAGTCAGTAACGGTAATTGTACTTAACTATTGGTAACACAGAATAGTTCTCCTGGCACGCTACAGTCTCTCACTGTAGGTCTTCACTCACTGAGCTCCCAGTCTCTCATTAGACGCTCAGACCCAATCGCCACTGGATCCCTGAGCTCTTCCACTTCCCTAACTCAGTATCTTCCTCAAGCGTCACCCCCGCTTCCCTGCTGGGTCCCTGGCTTGGCACTCACAGATACTCCTCAAGCGTCACCCCTGCTGACATGCTAGGTCCCTGGCTTGGCACTCACTGATGCCCCTTAAGCGTCTCCTCTGCTGTCCTGCTGGATCCTTGGCTTGGCACTTGCTGACGTTTTCCCACTTCTTCACCATCCCTAGCTGGTGAGAAGACTGCTCTGGTACTGGCTCCAGCTTACTCACAGTGCTCTCCGGTAACATGGTGGATGGTCCCTTAGTAGCGACAGCTTCCCCTCTACCTCCAACCACAACTGATTTCCCGTCCGGCTGAACTGTTACTCCAATCCTGCAGTCCCAAACCTACGCTGCCTCTCCTGCTTCTGGATAGGCCCTCAGACAGCCTAGCTGCCAGATGTCCCCAGGATAGGCCTCAGTCTTGGCCTAGCAGCCCGGGGCAGCACAACACACATCCACCCAGACAGCCATCCACCCAGACAGCCATCCAGGTGGCACAGAACGCAGATCACCTGACTTCACCCAAATAAATAGGTTCTCCCAGCAGGCCAAGGGACTAAAGAAACCCCCTGCCAATTGGCTGAGACACCCCATCCATTCATGATCTGACCTTGCTAAGCCCTTGTCTATCTAATGTCACCAGCATAGCGCCACCTAGCGACAGAAGAGAGAAGGTGCAGCAAGTCCAGAACTAAAGAGGAATCAGTGGATCTACTAACAATTAACCAGGACAACTACTGCCTGGCAAACTAAATTTACTTAGCAACTCTGCCTAAACACCAGGGTGCTACATATCTATCTATCTATGAATGTGACTACCTGAAAGCATGTATTTGTTTGTACAGATTGTTCTATCACACATGTTCAGAAGTCACAGTGCTCGCAGTGTCCCTCCTTCTAGAACAACACGGAATTCTACAACCGTCAGGAATGAAGAGTTTCCACTTTTGTTCAATATCCTTGGGCTTCCACTATCAGTTGTATCTGGATCTTCAGGTGCCTACACACGCTAAAAAAAAAACACTCACCGCACCCAGCTATTTGTGAAGTGACCCCTCCATGGCTCTGTCTTGTACTCCCTGAACGACTCTGGGAAAAAGTTTATTGGTTGGGATGAATTTTCCTGGCCAGTCCGAGTCCCTACTGTTTCCCCTAACCAATGGGGCACAGATTGCAGTTAAAACAAAATAAAAATAAATAAAAAAAGCTGTGAGGAAAGCCTGGTCACATGATCAGTTCTCCTCCAAATTATAATCCTCTCCCTGCTGGTGTAATGGTCGTTTAACCACAAAGGGGTTAATATGGATTCTACTACTGTTCCGAATTGTAAAGGTTAGATAACATTGCATGCATATTGAAAGTAAGACTCGACACATCCGTGCAGAACCGTTACTTCCGTATCTAATGTTTTATTACAGGCAGTACTAAACTTTTTACACATAGCATGATACGTCACTATTATGTTAATGTAATACTGAAAACCACATCTGATTGGCTGAAATACAAGAAGAGTACAAAAATGTGATGATCAAGCTTGGTTGTCCCTCTGATCTGCCTTCATTTCCGCATTTCAAAGATGTGTGGGAGAAGGGGGCATCCGCCATTTTCTGTCTTCTCCAGTCTTTTCGGTGGGAGGGGGTGTATTAGAGATTGATTTGAGTAAGGAAGAATTACAGCAGTGGTGTACACGAAAAAGCAATATAGACTTTATAGTATAGTAAAGATGCATAGAGAATAGACATTTTCTAGTTTAACATTATGCTCATCACATTCCTTCACACTGGGTGTAGAATTAACTTCTCCAAAGTAAATCAGGCTCAATATTGTGGACTGCATTTTAGAAATGGGCCACAAAATAGAGGCCGTGGTATTGAGAAACACTGTGGAGTATAGCAATGTCCTTGCCATGTTCTAAATGTGTGTACATAAAAAAAAAAAAAAGACACAAATGAATGCAGCTCTGTAATCATCTATACATTTTTTATATATATTTAATTTCAAGCAGAGTAAGTACCTGAACATCAGTCCCTGTACAGCAGGGCTGGAGTGTAAGAGGAAGAAGCATCACAAGGAGCCAATCAGTTCATCTGCTGATCTTCAAGAAGCTTGCCGATAGGAGGAGAGAGCAGAGTGAGAGTGATGAGCCAATCACTGTGCTGCTTCTCCTTTCACTGTTGAGTCTAAAGTTGGGGGTGGTTCAGGGATGATCTAGGTTAAGAGGAAGTGAGTTGAATGACACAGACTGACTGAGGACATATAGTGGCAACAAAATACTGCAGGGGAAATCTCTGAAATGAAGCAGAATTTTGCAACAAATGCCAATTTTGTTCTTTTTTCAGTTCATGAGCTGACAAGAAGTATGCTGATAAGAGGAGAGAGCGGAGTAACTAAGAGATGAGCTCATCACTACTCTGCTTCTCCTTTCACCAGAGGGTAGGTCCAAACACGGGTAAAAACAATCTTGGCCATTAGTAATGTAAGTCCCGGAATCTGACCTGGTATCAGCCTCCTGTACAGCAGTGTTGCTTTTTCTGCCAGTGTCCAGTCACAGGCTGGCCTGGGGGTCAGTGCAGATCTGCCTGGGCTCAGAAGAAGTGGATGGAATGATGCTGGCCATCAGACTGAGGATGTTTACTGGCTGAAAAGAAGTACTGCTGGGGGAAATCTCTGGATTGAAGGTGAATATTGCAGCAAAACTATATATTTTTTTTCATTTGATCTTCTATTGGGATATTAATTTTTATGTTTTTTTAACTATTTTGCTTGGAGTTCATTTAAATTTTATGATATATTTTAAAATATCTAATTTAAAGCATCTTACTTTAAAGATCCTGGTCCACATTTCCTGGCAAGGTAGGGGATTTACTAATACAGATTATATAATTCCAGTTAGATGGTTCCTTGGCCAGTGAAGTAACTGTGTAATATGTTCCATAACTTAATCACTCATTAACTGGCAGGTACATTAAACTATCCCTGATCTAGAGCAGCTCCGCATTCCTATGAAGAAGCTTTAAAGAAGCCTGACAAGATAGATGTGTATGGGTGATGCCACTGTGACTTGTTAAAGCTGAACTCCAGGTAGATATCATTGACACAAATTATTGCAGCTCTATAATCATTAATACATTATTAAATGTATTTTTTTATGTAGGAGACACCTGGCCGAGCTGTGACAGCTCTCAAAACCATCCACACTGCAGCTATCACCTCTCCCTGGTTGCCAGTGAGCAGGGGGAGTGGCTTAAGAGGAGAGAGACCCAGCCAGAGGACACAGGCACTGAGATAGGGCCACAATTGCAACCACAGCCACTAGAGGAGAGCCCCGCCCACTGCCCAATATACAGAGGAAACTGTGATTGGTTGCAGGGCAGCCTGGGAATTATGAATGACTTCTGGGAGCCACTTGCAACTGTGGGCAGTGTCGTATACAGGGTATGGCACATATGGCAAGTGCCATGTGCGCCATATGAAGGGGGTGCTCGTGAGTGTCTGGGCAGCAAGGCACTGACTTACCAGGGTCTCTTCTTCCCAGGGCTGGACTAACGTAGGGGCTATTGGAGCTGCAGCTCCAGGCCCCTACCATAATATCGGCCCAATACAGAGATTCTACACACAATTACCGGCCGGCCGCCAGCCGCTACATTGCCTTGCAGTCTCGCCAGACAGCTGAATTATAGGCCCAAGACAGTGAGCCGGCCTGCGGTGGCGGGCGCCACATACATTGCCTTGCAGTGAACGCTGTGCTGCATAGCCTCTATACTAGTGCGCTGAGGCTGAGCGCGCTCCTCCACTTGACGTCATCCAGAGGCCGGCCCGAGGGGCTGGTGGGAAAGGAGTGTGGGCGGCGCCGCTGTAAGCAAGGAGGAGGAAGCGCCGTACAAGTACAAGAACAAGTAAGCTCTGCCTCTGCATTGGGCTGGGGAATTTGGGCAGATAAGTGCAGCTCAGTGTACTGGCTCTGGCTGAAGTGGGTTATCCGTTTGGGAGGAAGGGTGGGTGGGACGGCTGTCAGTGCCTCCTAGCCTATCACTACCAGTGCTCATTAGTGCAGCTCATCAGTACCAGTGTCACCTATCAGTGCAGCTCATCAGTGCCACCTATCAGTGCCACCTTTTAGTGCAGCTCATCAGTGCCACCTATCAGTGCCAGTGTCACCTATCAGTGCCACCTATCAGTGCAGCTCATCAGTGCCACCTGCCAGTGCCAGTGCCACCTATCAGTGCCACCTATCAGTGCCACCTATCAGTGCAGCTCATTAGTGCCACCTATCAGTGCCAGTGTCACCTATCAGTGCCACCTATCAGTGCAGCTCATCGGTGCCACCTGCCAGTGCCACCTATCAGTGCCAGTGTCACCTATCAGTGCCACCTATCAGTGCAGCTCATCAGTGCCACCTGCCAGTGTCATCTATAAGTGCCACCCATCAGTGCAGCTCATCAGTGCCACGTGCCAGCGTCACCTATCAGTGCCACCTATCAGTGCCAGTGTCACCTATCAGTGCCACCTATCAGTGAAGCTCATCAGTGCCACCTGTCAGTGCCAGTGTCACCTGTTAGTGCCCATCAGTGCAGCTCATCGGTGCCTTTTTTGTTAAGGAAATCTGAAAGATAGGTTTCAAATGTTTTGACAGGGGCGCAGTTTCAGCGCTTGCCATACGCACCATTTTCACTAGATACGCCTCTGACTGTGGGGGATGTAGTCTCCAGGAGACAGCTTCTATTAAGTGGAGAACTGTATGGGACTACAAGTCCCAGGAGGACAGTGTGCAGCAAACAGGAGATAAAGCAAGGGGAAGCCAGGGCTCGGGGCAGCCTCATGTGGGGACTGAGAGGTGCCTGTTGGAGGGTGCTGCTGGGTTGGAGATGCTTGCTGCAATGTCAGAGGGAGACTGTGCTGCCATGCAGGCTGCAGCTATTAGAGAGATCCAGCAGGCCGAAGGAAAGGCACATTTATTTATTTATTACAGGTACTTATATAGTGCCGTCAATTTACGTAGCTCTTTACATATACTGTATATTGTACATTCACATCAGTCCCTGCCCACAAGGAGCTTACAATCTAAGGTTCCTAACACATTCATACATAGACATACAAGGACCAATTTAGACAGGAGCCAATCAACCTACCAGCATGTCTTTGGGGGTCAACATATCACTGGTTTTGTAAAAAGATTGCTGCTACAGGGTTCAGAGATGGCGCCAACACCACAGGTTCTGATCATCAGAGAGCGGGAGGAGGATACTTGTATAGTGGTGAGAGGCCGCTGGCCACAAGCTCCCTAGTCTCCTCTTAAAGGGACAGTGTCACCCTAACTTGGGGTATAGTTTGGGCATTTACACCCTTTACCATGGGATACAAATAGACCTGAGCCCTCCAACCCAGGACTCTGGGCCCCAACGTTGACTACCACGCTGGCCAGTGGAAGTTTTTTTTTTTTTTTTTAGAGAAACTCAAGAGCCTTCAGCTTCTAGTTCTGCCTTTAGTTAGACCCTTCTCCTACATTTAGGATTCAGGTACGGACATACTTGGTCCTCTCATTGCTCTGTTGTATTGTACAAAGTTGTTTTGCCTTTTAGCTGTTCATTGCTGTTGCAGCTTTTTTTTTGCCTTGTTGGGTATGTAGCCCAAATAAATCCCTCTTTTTTAGCCTTGGTGAGTCAGAGGGTGTGGCATTGCTGTAAAGGTTTTTGTCTTCCGGAATCAGGGGACCTATAAATCAGCGACTCCTTTGGGGGTAAGTGCCACATTTAAAAGGGAAGTTCCGCCGAAAAATAAAATAATGAAAAGTCAGCAGCTACAAATACTGCAGCTGCTGACTTTTAACATTAGGACACTTAGCTGTCCAGGGTGCCCGTGATGTCCGAAGCCGATCTGTCCCTCGGCTCCCGGGTGGAGGCGCCAACATCTGCAGTAAGGGAATCAGGAAGTGAAGCCTTGCGGCCTCACAGCCTGGTTCCCTACTGCGCATGCGCGAGTCACGCTGCACGTCCTCACTGGTCCCTGATGTCTTCTGGGACCTGTGTGTCTCCCAGAAGACAGCAGGGGGGACGGAAAAGGGTCCGGATATGGCATAGATCGCCGCGGAATCTGCAGCGATCTATCGCCGAATGTGGGAGCAAATACCCGGATTAGACAGGTATCTGCTCCCCCCTAAAAGGTGCCAAATGTGACACCGGAGGGGGGGAGGAACCGGAAAAGCGGAAGTTCCATCTTTGGGTTGAACTCTGCTTTAAATGCAAGGATTGTAAGTATCTGAATCTATTTTGGCATCAGCACTCCCTGTATAGCAGGGCTGGACTGTGAAAGGAAGAAGCAGCATAAGGAGCCCATCAGTTCATGTGCAGAAAAGAACCATGCTGATAGGAAGAGAGAACAGAGTGACAGAGAGATGAGCTCATCGCTGTGCTGCTTCTCCTTTCGCTGTCCAGTTACAGGCTGGAGGTCAGTCAAGGAAGTGGGTTGAATAATGCTGGCCATCAGACTAAGGACATCTAGTGGCAGCAAAAAAGTACTGCGGGGGGAATCACAGGTACCTGCAGTGGGGCAAAGGCTAGCAAAGGGGGTTCCCAGATTTTTAGACAAATAAAAAAGAGCATATTATAGCAATGCCTCATAGCAGATCAGGGTTTAGATGTACTTTTAGAAATATTTCCCTCTTAATTACGTTGGGAGGTAACAGAGAGTGTTTTGCTGGGAGGGAGAGGCTGTATTGTTATGTATATAGTGGTGTTGTGAGGCATGACTGCTATCTGGCCACAATCCTCAGCCTGTCTGTCACCAGAAGGTTTAGTTATGAAATTAAAGAGTGACTCACCCTGCACTGAGCCCTGCACTGAGCCCTGCACTGAGCCCTGCACTACCTGCACAGAACCCTTCTCTTGGTGCAGGGCTGTGTTGACTCTAAAGAGAGGAATGTGAATTATTTGGTGTCGGAGAAGGGCTGGGTTTTTCGCCTTGGCAGAACAATGTAGTACTCCCCCAAATTAACCTCTCTCCCTCTTAGCAATAGGCTTGTACACTGAAATATTTCAAGCATTTGATGGACATTTGTTTCTTCAGAAATACAACCTATGGTCATAAAAACAAAACTCCTACTTCTACCCCACCAGATCAAGGTCCACGAAGGCAAAGGCATGCAATGACAGCTCCATATTTCCATGTGAACACATGAGCATTTCATGAAAGTGTATGCAAACCCAAACCATAAACTTCTCTTATTGCTTCGATTTTTATCTGATAAATATACCACATAACCCCACTGGGAGCCCAATCATCTCAGAACTCCAAGGAGGGATCACAGTAGTGATCTCCAATATCAGAAATTAGTAGAATTTTTCAAATCGGACAGAGGGTGCTGCAAAGCAAGTAGCCCTTCACTGCTTTTGTGTTAGCTAACCAGCAGTGCTCTAGGAATCCTTTGTCGTGTTTATTTGTAAAACAAAATAGAGGAGTGTAAAGTGATTGTAAATGTTTATTGTGTTTTTTTTTAATAACAAACATGTTTATACTTGCAGTATCTGCTCTGTGCAATGGTTTTGCCCAGAGTAGCCCAGATCCTCGTCTTCTAGAGTCCCTCACTGGTGCTCCTGACAGCAGCGGGAGACAATGGTTTCTGCTGCTGTATCTGAGCCTATGAGGAGGGAGGGAGCCGAGAGAGTCTCTGGTCTCGTCCACAGCACTGGATTGGGATTGGGCTCAGGTAAGTATAAAGGGGGACGTGGGTGGAGCGGCATACTGAAGGTTTTTTACCTTAATGCAGAAAATGAATTAAAGCGGTAGTAAACCCTCTCTGACATGTTTTACCTAAAGGTAAGCCTAGATTAATGCCGCGTACACACGACCGTTTTTAATGTCATCGAAAAAAACGACGTTTTTCTCGACGCGATTCTTCTCAAGCCTGCCTTGCCTACACACTATCGTGAAAAAATATGCTCGAACTAAGCGCGGTGACGTACAACACGTACGACGGCACTATAAAGGGGAAGTTCCATTCAGATGGCGCCACCCTTTGGGCTGCTTTTGCTGATCCTTGAGTTAGTAAAGTTTGGTGAGAGACGATTCGCGCTTTTCAGCCTCGTGCTCTTCAGTCCGTTACAGCGTGACGAATGTGCTATCTCCATTATGAATGCTAGTTTTACCAGAACAAGCGCTCCCGTCTCATAACTTGCTTCTGAGCATGCGCGTTTTTTTCACGTTGTTAAAGCCTACACATGGGCGTTTTTCACAATGAGAAAAACGACGATGTGAAAAACGAGGAGAAAAAATAGAGCATGTTCCAAATTTTTAATGCCCATTTTTCACATCGCGAAAAGTGCTCTGGGGCCCACACACGATCGTTTTTAATGACCAAATAACCGTGTGTACGATCGTGTGTACGCGGCATTAGGCTTACCTGTAGGTGTTTGCAATATCTCCTAAACCTACATGGTTTAGGAGATACTTGCCACAAAGAATGCACCGATGTCTAAGGCGCGCAGGCGCACTGAGAATAGCTATTCATAGAACCGGCAATGCCGGCTTTGACGGCTCCCTCGCGCATGCGCGGAGTGACGTCTTCGCCGCTCCGGCCAATCACAGCGCCGGAGCGGCGATACCCGGAAGTAACCTTCCGGAGAGATGTCTGCAGCTGGAGGGGGAGACGAGGACGGCTTGGGGGGCTTCGATCTAAGGTAAGTAATTCATAATGAGCTAGTATGCTAGTCATACTAGCCCATTATGCCTTTGTCTTGCAGGTTTTTATTTTTATTTTTTTATTTTTGTTTGGGTATACAACCGCTTTAGGCCAGGTTCACATAGGGGCGACTCCTCAGGCAACTCGGTCGCCTGAGGAGTCGCGTCCCGGTCTGTGCTATGGAACCGTTCTAATAGGAGCGACCTGAGTCGCTCCGACTTAGAAAAAGGTTCCTGTACTACTTTTGGGGGCGACTTGCATTGACTTCTATACAGAAGTCATTATGCAAATCGCCTCGGCGGGCGTCTCAAGTCGTCTTGAGATCGCACCGCCGAGGTCGCCCCCCGAAGACGTGCCGCCCCTGTGTGAACCGGGCCTAAAAGGTAAAAAATAAAACTTCAGGCCTTAGAACCAATTTAAAAGCTAAAGTTTGTAATACCTATTTATTTGACAAGCTGAAGTTATTGAAGGTGCAAGCTTTAGCGATAACCGAGATCCTTTCATCAGACTTTATACATTTATGACTTAGAGCCTCATACACACGATCGGACTTCAAACAAACTTTTCCGTGGATTTTTGTCCGAAGGGAGTTGGCCGGGCACATCCATAGCATACACACGGCAGGTCTTTTCTGCAAACTTTCCCAAAACTTTCCCAACATCACGTGGTTTTTCTGCTCTTTACCGCCACCCTCTGGTCAACTTCTGCTATTGTTGGTTGATTTTAACATTGGTTCTGGGCATGCGTATTTGTACTTCGGACAAAAGTCTGATGGATTTCTGTACACACGATAGGACTTTTGTTGCCGAAAAGTTTGTCCATTTGCAGAGCGAACTTTTGTCCGATGAAAACCGAAAAAGTTTGTCCGATGGAGCGTACACACGGTCGGATTTTTTTGAAAACTTGCTCATTTTGAAGTTTGTTGTCAAAAAGTCCGACTGTGTGTATGGAGCTTTAGAGCCTGAAGAAGGGCTCTAAGTTATCCTGAAAGCTTGCACCGTCAAGTTAAGTTGGTCACGTAGATAAGGATTGCAGTGAACCTCCTTGCAGCTCCTGCCGGTTTGTAGGCCACCAGACCAAAGACTTGGAAATTCAACACAGGGAGTGCTGTTCCGGAAAATCAACAAATTCACCAGAACAGCGCTCCCTGTGATGAATTTCCTTATCTATCTCAGTTGGTCTATTGAGTTTGGGAGCAGCGTCCGGAATCCATTATCCTTTATTCATGGGCAACTTCAATCGCATTTATGCATCTGGCCCTCGTTTTGTTTACCAGACCAAAGACTGCCCGAGGCCCAAGGCCTGCAACCTCTGTGGATTGGCAGACCACTTCTAAAAGGACTGCCCCCAGAGAACCCGGACCTTCGCTGGAGCCCTGATTTAGGGTAAGATGCTTGCCAGAGCTGGAAAAAGGCCAAAGGAGCCCCGGAAAGCTACTGGAAAGAAGAAGGCCCCTCCCACCCCCTTGTCCCCAGCCTCCACCACTGGCCTTTACCTCCCCACCACCTCTGTGTCTGAGGAACCCCAAAAGCTGAATGTCTGACGCGTTTCAGGGGCGTACCCCTTTCTTCAGAGCCTGACTGACCGCTTAGGCTCTGAAGAAAGGGGTACGCCCATGAAACGCATCAGCCGTTCAGCCGTTTGGGGTACCATCTGATCCTCCTGTCATCAGGTCCTGTTCGCAGGTGCCAAGGTCGGTGCGCCCGTCTTCTTTTCTTTTTCTTTACAGTTATATGAATACCCATTATTCTGAGGAGGGCCGCAAGATTCTAGACTTTTGCCTTAATTCAAAGAGTGGATCACACCACCAGTGTATAGCAAAACACCGGAGCGCAGGAGAGTATTGTTTTGTCAGAGGAACCCCCCGCCTGCCCCGACCCCTCCCTCCCTGACCCTCCCAGCTCCCCCCCACCCAGACCTGTCCTCAAGGACAGTGTCTCTTCTCACAGTGCGGCCCCCTGAGTCACAGACAGGAGAGCTCACTACTGGGGTCCTCCTCTGGGGATATTTTGGATGCTTTGTTCTACAGTTTAAATCTGAGTATAATAGCCCTCATGTTAATAAAAGGTATTTAATCCTACAATATCACACTATGTGTGGCCTCTTCCTTTGTATGCTCGCTGCTGGAGAGATTACATGCAAACATCAGAAGACAGCTCAGTGATTGAAGAGGCGCCTTTCATCTTTCTGGGATCTCAAGTGCAATTGTCATATTTGCGTAAGTGTGGCAATATCTTTATGTGAGTGAGTGAGTGAGTGAGTGAGTAACTTGTATAGCGCTGCAATTGCGAACTAAATCGCCTCAAGGCGCTTTGCATCCAGTGTCGTTGAGATCGTTAGAAGAGATGGGTCTTTAGTATTTTCCGGAAGGCCCGATGGTTTTCTTCCATGCGGATATTCGTGGGTAGCGCATTCCATAGCCTTGGTCCTTGGACAGCAAACCTTCGTTCTCCCTTGGCTTTGTAGCGGGTCTTGGGGATGTGGAGGAGGTTTTGGTTAGTTGATCGAAGGTCACGAGTAGTGGTGTAGTGTTTTATTTTCTCGCATAAGTATTCAGGAGCGTTTCCTTGTGCGCATTTGTGGGTGAGGCAGAGGGTCTTGAATGTGATCCGATCCTTTACGGATAGCCAGTGGAGGCTTCTCAGGGATGGTGCGATTGATTCCCAGGGTTTTTTCCCTGTTACCAGTCTGGCCGCTGTGTTTTGGACGACTTGTAGACGTGCAACTTGGTATTTGGGTAGTACTAGGTAAAGTGAGTTAGCGTAGTCAAGCCGTGAATTGATAATGGTTCCGACTACTACTGCTCTGTCTTTTTCCGGGATGAACGGGATGAGTCTTCGTAGCAGGCGGAGAAGGTGGTGGGATCCACTGACTACTGATCCTATTTGTGCGTCCATAGTCATGTCTGAGTCAAAGATAACTCCCAGGCTTTTAACTTTGGTGCTTGGGGTTATGTTTTGTCCCAGGATGGTGGGTGGCGTCCATGTGGTCCTGGCGTTTTTCTTTCGGTTAGCGTGGAAAATAAGCAGTTCTGTTTTGGATCCATTAAGCTTGAGGGAGCTCTCTGTCATCCAATTGTTGATCAATGTAAGGCATTTTTCCAGTCCGTAATATTGATCTTTTTTGTTGTTGATGCGAAAGTATAGTTGAGTGTCATCTGCATAGGAGTGATAACGCATGTCCTGTTCACTGATGATTTTGAGGAGTGGCCGAAGGTAGATGTTGAAGAGTACCGGTGACAGGGGTGATCCTTGAGGTACTCTGCATGTATTTGTGCGTGGTGCCGAGGTAAAGGCTCCCAGTTTCACTGTCTGGGATCGGTTTTCTAAGAAGGATGCGAACCATGGTAGGTCCGTGTCTGCGACTCCTGCTACTTCGGTGAGACGCGTAAGTAGGATTTTGTGATCTACTGTGTCAAAGGCTGTACTGAGGTCCAGCAGCACCAGGAGACATGATTCTCCGTCATCTGCTGCTTCTAGTACGTCGTCCCATATTTTGAGAAGTGCCGTTTCCGTCCCATGGCCTGGGCAGAACCCCGATTGAAGTGGGTCCAGGAGATTGTGGGTATCCAAATGAAGTTGTAGCTGTTGTGTTACAACTTTCTCGATAATCTTGGAGATGGTGTTCAGGCTTGTTACCGGTCTTCTAAAATTTGGGTCATTCGGGTCAAGGTTAGGTTTCTTTAGGAGGGGTTTGATTATTCCTTGTTTAAGGGAAGTCGGCACAATACCTTCTTTGAACGATTGGTTGATGAAGTGTGTTATGTGGGGTACCAAGATGTCGGTACATTCTTTCAGCAGTTTTGCCGGAATGATGTCGTTCGGTGAAGTGCTATCTCGGAGGCTTCTGATGATGTTTTTAGTAGTGTCGATTGTAATTGGGACCAGAGTAAATTTCTTTGATTGCAGAATATTTATCTGGTTCTTTTCTTCCTTTGGCTGTGTGGGGTTGTTTGATTTTTCCTGCTGAATTATTTTCCTAATGTTATCAATTTTGTCGATAAAAAAATTGGATAGTTCATTGCAGAATTCCTGTGTTTCGTTTGCTGAAGACTCCAAACAGGTGGGATTCATGGTCTGAGCTACTAGTTTGAAGAGTTCGCGGGGGCGGTTTAGGGCTTTTGCGATGGTGTTTGCGAAATGGTCTCTTTTTGCTTTGAAGATTGCTTTATGATATTTCCTAGTGAGTGCTTTGTAGATTGTGTAGTTCTCCTTTGTTGCATTTCTTCTCCAGGCTCCTTCTGCTCTTCTGCGTTCGTGTTTCAGTAAAGTAAGAGCGTCATTGAACCAGCCTGCATTGTTTTTGCGGATGAGTGCTCTGCGTCTTGGAGCAACTGTATCTGCTGTCTGTAGCAAAGCATTGTTCAGGAAGTTGAGTGTTTCTTCTGTTGAGTGGTTTTGGTTTAGCATTTCCATATTGTTCAATAGCGTGGTTTTGAAAAGCTCAGAGTATAGTTTCTTCTGTGATCTTGTCCAGTGTGTTGTTGCTGATTGTATTGATTTTTGGAGGGTGAAGATGATGGTGCTGAGAATGAGTATTGTCATGAGAATGAGGATAAGGATGAAGATGATGGTATTTGCAGAGTATATTTCCTGCTATACTTTTCTTGGTACTGTCAGGGTCCTGATAGATATGGGCCCAGGTGTACCAAGATGGCCACTGGTGCCTAGATTGAGTCAGGAAGTGCTGAGGCCGGGCGGGTGTACCAAGATGGCCGCCGCGGCTGGAAGTTAGGCCGGAGCCGCGGACTGTCCTAAAAAGGACAGGCGGTGGTGGTTGTGGCTTCGGGCCGCTTGGAGGAGCTCCGATGCGGGAGACACGGCTTGCCCGCTAAGGATGGGGGAGAGGGGGGACGATGCTGGGCTGGAGGAGGCCGGAACTAGGCCTCAGCCATGGACTATCTTGCCGGCAGTTGCCGGTCAATGGCGAATGGCGGCCCGGATGGCGTCTTCCGATGGCGAGTGGACGAGCAGTGCTCCGCTCTGGGAGCAGCTGTGGAAGGATAGGGCCGGGTGCCAGGGGCCGTGGCCTGTTAGGCAGCCCCTGTATGGGAGGAAGAACCGCGGAATGTGCCCTGGAAGGCAGACGGCAGGAGCTCCTGCAACACACGTCCGTTCTCAACTGACAGGTATGCGGTGCAGAGTGCAGAGCCATGTGGGTGGAGGACAGCACATGGGGTTTGTTTTGGAGTTTTTAAAGGGTGGATATTTGGTCATCATCACACAGGAGCGAAGAAAGAAGCTTTGCAACATTTGTTTCTTTATTTTTTTTGGACGCTGTATCACGTTTTATCACTTTCAACTCATTCTGGGACTGTTGAGTTCTTTGAGGATTTATGTACATATTTGTTATTGCTATTATATTTGAAGTGATATAATTTTAGGATAGATACACATTACCAAAAGTATTGGGACGCCTGCCTTTACACGCACATGAACGTTAATGGCATCCCAGTCTTCGTCTGTGGGGTTTAGTATTCTAGATTGTAAACTCTAACGAGTAGGGCCCTCTGATTCCTCCTGTATTGAATTGTATTGTAACCCCCGACCTTGAAGGAATGGATTACTAATATTGGGACGATGCTGAGACTGATATATCAGCATAGGGGTAGTGCTCATAAGTTTGAGAAGTTGTGGGCAAGATGGTTGGATGTGCCGGGCTTGGCCCCGGTGGACTTGGTGGCTGATAGATTACTGGGCATCAATGTCGGGTGAGATGTGTTATATGTGTTCTAATACTAGGGAGAGTATAAAGTCATATGGATGGAGGGTCGGCTCCTAATCCAGATTCGCTTTGAAATGTATGCATGTAATGCCTTTTTACCCCGCAATGTAAAGGGGAGTTTGTATGCCCTGTACCTCTGTAAACGTAATAAAACTTTGTTGGATATAAAAAAAAAAAAAAAAAAAAAAGAATTGTATTGTAATGTCTTCCCCCAATGTTGTAAAGCGCTGTGCAAACTGTTGGCACAATATAAATCCTGTATAATAAATAATAATAATATTGAGTTGGCCCATCCTTTGCAGCTATAACAGCTTCAACTCTTCTGGGAAGACCGTCCACAAGGTTTAGGAGTGTGTCTATGGGAATGCTTGATCATTCTTCCAGAAGCGCATTTGTGAGGTCAGGTACTGATGTGGACGAGAAGGTCTGGCTCACAGTCTCCGGTCTAATTCATCCCAAAGGTGTTCAATCGGGTTGAGCTCAGGAACAGTCAAGTTCCTCCACCCCAAACGCGCTCATATTTATGGGCCTTGCTTTGTGCACTGGTCCAAATCATTTGGTGGAGGGGGATTATGGTGTTGGGTTGTTTTTCAGGGGTTGGGCTTGGCTCCTTAGTTCCAGTGAAGGGAACTCTTAAAGAGGAAGTAAACCCTGATGCACGCGGGAGCCGCCAGTCAAGGCATGACCCCAGCTTGAAAAGGCACAGCATGCCCTTTCAAGAGTGCGCATGCGCCGAATACATAGACGCATGCGCAGAAGATGGCATCGTTCGGGGACCGTGTAGGTTTAGGAGATATTTCCAGCATCTACAGGTCCGCCCATCCAGTGCTCCTTGCTGTGAAGACCAGTCATAGATTGGGGCAGTGACATTTTTTACCTGTAGGTGAAAGTGGTCTGTAAGGGTTTACAACCACTTTAAGGCATCAGCACACCAAGACATTTTGTACAATTTCATGCACCCAACTTTGTGGGAACAGTTTGGGGATGGCCCCTTCCTGTTCCAACATGACTGCACACCAGTGCACAAAGCAAGGCCCATAAAGACATGCATGAGCGCGTTTGGGGTGGAGGAATTTGACTCTCCTGCACAGAGTCCTGACCTCAACCCAATAATAAACCTTTGGGAAGAATTTGAGCGGAGACTGCGAGCCAGGCCTCCTTACAAATGTGCTTTTGGAAGATCGGTCAAACATTCCCATAGACACACTCCTAAACCTTGTGGACGGCCTTCCCAGAAGAGTTGAAGCTGTTATAGCTGCAAAGGGTGAGCCAACTCAATATTAAACCCAACAGACTTAAGCCCCATACACACTATTACATTTTCTGCAGATTTTTGTCTTCAGATATACCAAAACCATATAATATGAGGTCAAACCTTAAGGCCTCGTACACACGGTCAGTTTTCTCATCAAGAAACGACAAGAAAACTGCCGGGGGAGCTTTCTTGCCGAGTAAATCGGCCGTGTGTACGAGGCTTTCAGGTTTCGCGTCAAGAAAACTGGCCAGAATCTCGACGAGAAAAATAGAGAAACGGCTCTCTATTTTCTCGTCGGGATTCTTGTCGGCCTGTTTCCCGACGAGAAACCCGAGCGTGTGTATACTTACCTGTTGCCGTGGAAACCTGCGCATGCTCGAAATAACTTTGACGCATGCGCGGTAGCTTCCTAGGCATAGGTAGGGTGTAGCAAGATGGCGGACGACAGCATCGAATGTGACGAGCGCATGCTCGTCGTAGGTCGATGACGTCACTGCGTTCGTGCCATTCAAAAGAATGGCAGTTCTTTTGAAGTGTACGTGTGTACACTCGGCTGGGACAAGATTCTTGTCAAGAATCTCGTCAGGAAAAACGACGGGTTTTTTTCCTGATGAGATTCTCGGTCGTGTGTACAGGGCTAGAGTTTCAATTTGTATGCAGTCAGGCAGGCCCATGCACTAAATTGTTTTGATAAATCTGAAGACAATAATCTGCAGAAAATCTAATAGTGTCTAATGCTGGCCATACACTATCCGAAAAATCGGCCAAACCCATTTTTCGAAAAACTAACATTCGGCCGTGAGCGCAAAAGATAGTGCCATCATGTAATGACCGATACATCGTTCGGTGGACATAAATGAATGCATTTTTTGTTCATTTTTTTAGAGTTGAAAATGTTTTTATTGAAGAAATAAACTATATATCAGAAAAACTGTTGACATATCACCAATAAAATAAAAACGATAACGAGCACGCCAAATGGCTATCGCCTACAGCGGCGCTTGTGCCTAATGGTTAAATGGGTAGACTTGAGGTCAGTTTATGCCAAACCATAGGAGATCAGAAGGTAGAAAAGAAAAAGGAAAAGGGGGAGGATAAAGACAGAAAGAGTATTTTGTTCATTTTTTTATATATATATCCAGTGCAGAAAGTTCGGACGGGAAACACATTAACCTTTCAATTTATCGTTCGTTCGTCAGAAAATTTCCAAACTTGTCCTTCGTTTTTCCGGCTCAAAAACGTCCCAAAGATTATCGATTTTGTGCCTATTAAAGTGGTTGTAAACCCACTAAAGCCTCGTACACACGGTCGGACTTCCATCGGACTTTTCCGTGGATTTTTGTCCGAACGAAGTTGGCCGGGCACACCCATAGCATACACACCACAGGACTTTTCTGCAAACTTTCCCAAAACTTCTTTCAACATCACGTGGTTTTTCTGCTCTTTTCTGCTCTTTACCGCCACTCTTTGGTCAACTTCTGCTACTGTTGGTTGATTTTAACATTATTTGTTTTGTCCATCGGACAAAAGTCCAATGGTTATCTGTACACACGGTCGGACTTTGCTCCATCGGAGACTTTTGTTGGCCAAAAGTTTGTCCGTTTGCAGACCCAACTTTTGGCCGATGAAAACAAAAAAATAAAAGTTTGTCCGATGGAGCGTACACACGGTCGGATTGTTGGTCCAACTTGCTCAAAATGAAATTTGTTGGCCAAAAGTCCGACCGTGTGTACGAGGCTTTACACAACTTGCACCTACAGGTAAGCCTACATGGTTAAGGAGATATTTGCTTTTAAAACCGGCGCCGCTGACGTCACGCGCATGCGCACTAGCGGGCCGGCATAGTAGCCGGATTTTTGAATGGATTTAGCCGGCCTGAGCGCGCATGCGTGTGACGTCATCGCCGCTCCGGGACCAATCACAGCGCTGGAGCGGCGATACACGGAAGGGACATCGAGGCAAAATGGCGGCGGCGGTGTCCGAGCACCGCTGCGGGGCTTCGATCTAAGGTAAGTAATTCATAATGAGCTAGTATGCTAGTCATACTAGCTCATTATGCCTTTGTCTTGCAGGTATTTATTTTTAATTTTTAATTTTTTTTTATTTTGGGGTTTACAACCACTTTAACTGGCCGAACAACGAACAAACTCTCTAAATCAGGGGTCTCAAACTGGCGGCCCTCCAGCTGTTGCAAAACTACAAGTCCCATCATGCCTCTGCCTGTGCGAGTCATGCTTGTAACTGTCAGCCTTGCAATGCCTCATGGGAATTGTAGTTTTGCAACAGCTGGAGAGCCGCCAGTTTTTTGACCCCTGCTCTAAATGACTGAATTTCGGGCGATTTTTCGTATAAAGTATGGCCAGCATAAGACTGGGATGCCATTAAATGTCAGGGCTGATTGGAAAAAGCTAGGGCTGTTACTGATTAAAATTTTCGTGTTCGATTAATCGTTTTTTATTTTTTATCGATTAATCATAATACACATACAGATCCAATTACTTTTAGCTGATCTCCATGCAGGCTGATTCCCAGTGCAGCTACCAACCACTGGAAAAATAGATAGCAGGATATAAAAAAAACACACAAAGGCAGCGCTCGATGGGAATAGCATTAAAACTTTTATAGTCTTCATGTAGGTAACAAAATAAATATTGCACTGGAGATAAAATCGATGTAGCTACATAAACTGTAAACATGGTGCGAGTAATACCAAACGGTAGCAAAAGCAGTCATAAAAACATGTAGCTAAGTATGATACTGGTATAAAAATGTGTACAACGATACCACTGCTGAATCCAGATGAGGAGGGGCTAACATCAGTCTGTCGGCATGTAGATGTCCCGTGGAGGGAACTATCACAACTCCCAGTGGATGGCTGTAGAATCCCAGGTTGATAGAGGGAAGTGATAAAGGGAAATGTAACAGCCCTTGCGTGTGGCAGATAGTAAGGTCCCGCCGGCATGCAGATATGAAGGCACAGCAAAGGAGCCCTTCAGATGGACACGGCAAGCCCCGCCGGTGTCTGTGACATCACCGGATCTCCGACAGAACTCCCTGAAGACCCGTAAGCCAGCGGAGAGGTAAGTACCGATTAAAAGAATTTTGATCGATCAAAAAAATGTATCGATTAATCAAGGAATTAATAGTTAATTTCCACAGCCCTAGAAAAAGCTAATTATCTTTTTTGAGTATGCACAACAGCATGGTGGGGTTTGTCATTTATAGACCCTTTAAATGTAGCCTGCAGTATTCTACTCTGGAAATTGGGTATAAATTTTAACGGACAGCTCTATCTTGGAATCTGTTTTGTAAGGCTTGGTCCGCGTTGTGAACCCCAAAGTTGTGCAACTTCCAGTGCGATTTTTCATTGCGACTTCAGTACACTTCAATGCAACTTTCATGCAACTTTGGCTTTGGCAAATTATAACAATGCAGTGTGTGACACGTATTATTGAAATTACAAAAACCTCTGAAGTCACAGATAAGATAAAGAAACGACTTCCTTGCGACTTTTGTGATTTTAACATTGCAGTTTATGGCACTCATGTTGCAAGGAAGACGCAGAAAAGTAGGGCAAATTTTTTATTTTTTTTGTTGCTGCATCTTGAGTTGCAGCAATTAAGACGTGCCCATTGAAATGAATGTGTTTTGACTTGTCATGCAACTTTCTCTATCCTGCGTCGCAGCAAGGCGCATGAGACGTTACAGCAATGTGAACCAGGGCTATTATTGTCTCTGTTGCAGATTTCTATGTATCTCGGCATAATTCATACATTTATATAAGAAGGAGTCGTTGGTTCTCAATAAATGGAGATGGGAATGTAAGCGGCAGGTAATGGTTTTTCTTGTATAATGAAATAAATAAAGGATATGCTTATCTGCTAATTTGCATATTGTTTTTACTGTGATAACTTTTAAATAAAAACATTCTGCTGCTCTGTACCTCGAATTTGTTTAAAAGGATTCTGCTTCATGACAAGCTAGATCATGGTGTTGTAGAGAAGTTGGAGCAATGTCGCCAGGTAGTCAGCTGTGGAAAACTAGAGTTTTGGGCTCCTTCTGCTTTGCTTTCCACCTCTTCAGCAGAAATCTGCATGGCATTGGCAGCAATGGACTCATGACTCTCTAAACCACATATGTCAAACACAAGGCCCGCGGGCTGAATCCGGTCTGCCAGGCCTTGTTATGTGGCCCTCCCGTGAACTCTGTATGTAACGCACTCCTGAACTCTGCACTCTATACATAGTGCACCCTTAAACTCTGCATTCTGTACATAGCGTACTCCTGGAACTGCACTCTGCAAATAGCGCACCCCTGAACCCGGCAACCTGTAATTGCACTCTGTATGTAGCGCACTCCAGAACTCTGCACTCTGTACCCTTAAACTCTGCATTCTGTACATAGCGCTCGCCAGAATTCTGCACTCTGTACATAGCGTACTCCTGGAACTGCACTCTGCATATAGGGCACCCCTGAACCCGGCAATCTGTAATTGCACTCTGTATGTAGCGCACTCCAGAACTCTGCACTCTGTACCCTTAAACTCTGCATTCTGTACATAGCGCTCGCCAGAATTCTGCACTCTGTACATAGCGTACTCCTGGAACTGCACTCTGCATATAGGGCACCCCTGAACCCGGCAATCTGTAATTGCACTCTGTATGTAGCGCACTCCTGAACTCTGCATTCTGCACTCTGTACATAGCGTACTCCTGGAGCTGCACTCTGCATATAGCGCACCCCTGAACCCAGCAACCTGTATATAAACGCACTTCTGAACTCTGCAATCTATACCTAACACACTCCTGAACTCTGCACTTTGTACATAGCGCACTCCTGAACTCTGCACTCTGTACATAGCGCACTCCTGAACTCTACACATATTGCACTCCTAAACGCTGCACTCTGTATGTAGCGCACTCCAGGAACTGCACTCTGTACATAATGCACTCCTGAACTCTGCACTCTGTACATAGCGCACTTCTGAACTCTGCACTCTGTACGTAATGCACTCCTGAACTCTGCATGTAGCGCACTCCTTAAACTGCACTCTGTACATAACGCACTCCTGAACTCTGCACTCTGTATGTAGTGCATTCCTGGAACTGCAATCTGTACATAACGCATTCCTGAACTCTGCACTCTGTACATAGCGGACTCCTGAACTCTGCACTCTGTACGTAATGCACTCCTGATCCCTGCACTCTGTACGTAGTGCACCCCAGATACAACTGGCCCTTTGAGGGCAACATACTGCCGATGCGGCCCACAATGAAATTGAGTTTGACACCCCTTTCTAAACTGTACATAGTTGGGTACTGTCCATAATACAAAAGTATAAATTTGCACTACATTATCAGGCTAAGCTTTTGGGGCCTACCATAAGGTCCTAACAGTACTGATTAGACCTTGGAAGAAGGGGGTAGGCCCCAAAAGCTTATCCTGAAAATGTAAATGTTAGTGTTCCTTCACACGTGACCCCTGCATCATCGTGCGGATGAGCCACGCTTTTACCTCCCCTCAACCACTACTCCCTTTAGCTGCAGAGGGAGAGGCCAGGTTTTGCTGTGATGCTTTGCTTCTTGGCAGGAATTATACCACCTGTCAAGTGAATGAGGCTAATATGCAAGCGAACTGCAACTACAATGCACACAGTTGTGTTGCACTACAATCAAGGGATTAAAGCAAGCGGGGAGGAGGCTATACAGCCTGTCGGGTCGCTCTTTAAAGAGCATCACTAGTGTGACTGAGCTCTTAGTGCAAATAAAAACAGTACTCAACTGTGTTCCCGAAAGTGCACTAATATGATCACAAACACTGCACATCATATAATTACATTATAAACGTATTCTGGCTCCGTTGCTATTTTATCTAAAGAACTTCTGCCTCTTTTTAAAAGGCGGAGGTCCCCTTTATTTGTTGTTTTTAAGTAGGTGCCATTTTGTTGAAGCCCCTTTTGGAGACAGGATTGATGGTGATTGTAGCTCAGACCACCTGTTCCAAGCCTTGCAGATGGGACACACTGAGTGATGATCTGCTGCATTTTAGGCTGTCAGAAGTGGCCCCTCCTGTGTGTGTGGAATGCACCCCTCCCCTCTCCCTGCCTGGAGCTGTCAGTGTTAGCCCCGCCTCCCCGTGCACAGGGGGGGGGGGGGGGAGAGAGGAGACACTCCAAACTTAACCCAGATTCACAGGATTAACCCCTTCCTGCCCAGTCCTATGGACGCATAGGGCAGTCATAGGGACACCAAAGGGGTTTGGTTTGATTATTATTATTATTATTATTATACAGGATTTATATAGTGCCAGCGTTTTACAACATGAGGGCAGACAGTACAGTCACAATATAATTCAATACAGGATGATGCAGATTTTTCAATAAAAAGCTAAACATTTACACGTGGCTTGTTCATAGCAAATAATTGCACAATAAAAATAATTTGTAAAAAATTGCAACATTCCAAAACAAATATATATCTCCGCTCTGCTGCTTTAAAGAGAACGGATCGCATATCAAGCTGCCAGTGTGATTACGACGACCATGCCAATATTTTTAAAGGAACACTCCTCTCAATAATGTTATTCTAGTTAAGGTGGGCTGAATCACCTGCTGGCTTATATCTCTGGATTGGCCACACCTTCCATCCATTCTGCTCCCACAGAGTCTCACTCCAGCTGCTGCACACTCTGTAATATGACATAGTTGCAATCATTGTGGCCGTGGGTGGAGCCTTTTATTCGTTTTCGTTTGAACATTATTAACATGTATCTTTTTTTCAACCTTATTGACTATGTAACTATTTACCAATGCACAGTGCACACTGTGTACATAAAGCCAGATCCATTGTATCAGAGTGATCTGTGCAGATACAGGCAGGGCTGGCTGACACTTGTAGGGCTACAACACCTGGACAGCTTCAGGTGGTGATACCCTGAGAAGATAAAGGGTGGGATAGGCTTCTGCAGGTCCACACATACATGTCACTGGAAAAGTTCACTACCTGTCATACAACTGTCACTCCTCATATAGGTGGAGCCCCCCTCCCCCCTTGTCACTGCTAGTCTATCTAAGCTACAGTCACAACTGTCACTCCTCCTCCCAGGTGTTGGTGGTCATGTCTGTCACTCCACCCAAGCACTGGCAATTCACATCTATCACTACTAAGTATTGGCTGTCTCACCTGTCACGCCTCCGTCCAGGTCTGTCTCACCTGTCACTCCTCCTGCATATTATTGGCTGTCCCACCTGTCACTCACCCTCTGTGATATTGCTTGTTTCACTGTCACTTCTCCTTTCAGGTATTGGCAGTCTCACCTGTCACTCCTCCTTTCAGGTATTGGCAGTCTCACCTGTCACTTCTCCTCCCAGGTATTGGCAGTCTCACCTGTCACTCCTCCTGCATATTATTGGCTGTCCCACCTGTCACTCACCCTCTGTGATATTGCTTGTTTCACTGTCACTTCTCCTTTCAGGTATTGGCAGTCTCACCTGTCACTCCTCCTTTCAGGTATTGGCAGTCTCACCTGTCACTTCTCCTCCCAGGTATTGGCAGTCTCACCTGTCACTCCTCCTGCATATTATTGGCTGTCCCACCTGTCACTCACCCTCTGTGATATTGCTTGTTTCACTGTCACTTCTCCTTTCAGGTATTGGCAGTCTCACCTGTCACTCCTCCTTTCAGGTATTGGCAGTCTCACCTGTCACTTCTCCTCCCAGGTATTGGCAGTCTCACCTGTCACTCCTCCTGCATATTATTGGCTGTCCCACCTGTCACTCACCCTCTGTGATATTGCTTGTTTCACTGTCACTTCTCCTTTCAGGGATTGGCAGTCTAACCTGTCACTCCTCCTTTCAGGTATTGGCAGTCTCACCTGTCACTTCTCCTCCCAGGTATTGGCAGTCTCACCTGTCACTCCTCCTTTCAGGTATTGGCAGTCTCACCTGTCTCTCCTCCTTTCAGGAATTGGCATTCACACATGCCACTCCAGTCACTCCCCCTCTCAGGGATTGGCAGTCTCACCTGTCACTCCTCCTCCCAGGTATTGGCAGTCTCACCTGTCACTTCTCCTCTCAGGTGTAGTCTGTCTCACCTGTCGCCCCTCCCCCCCTGAACACACCCCCTCCTACCTGCAGAGCTGGATCCTCAGGCTCACAGAGTCCCTACACCTCCCAAACTCACAGCTTAGTCCGGAGAGTGTAGAAGGATCTCATCCCCGGGGTCCCCACATCTGACACTGACACCCTGAGGAAGCCAGGAGAACAATGAGCTCCCTGTTCAAGAAACGGACCACTGCCAAATACAGCCCGAACGCCGTGCAGCCCAAAGTGTGAGTAGTACCCATCGGACTGCATGTGTGCCATCTATACCAATCCTCTGTACTGTATATACTGGGCACTGCCATGTACTGCTCTATAGTCATTGTCAGCGCAGCGATCTTCTGTAGTACTGTGTATACGATGTGTAGGTCATTTACACTATGTGTGTACACGGACAGCTCTCCAATTTGTATAGTGCTCCCTTTTCTACTACAGTGTGTAAACTGTGATTGGTGTCATGTATAGAGTGTTTGTTTGTTTATTTATTTATTTATATATATATATATACATACACACACACACACACACACACACACACACACACACACACACACACAGTATACACTATATGGTTTCCTCTGCAATGTGTGTGTGTGTGTGTGTGTGCTCTGTATATAGAAGTCATTGCAGTGCCCTATACATAAGTGTATATAGTCAGCCTTACACTGCAGGGGCTTTTCTGCGGTCCTAATAGACCAGGGGCACCCCTGGGCACACAGAATAAAACATTGAGGGGCTGGCAGGGTACCAGGATGGCAGTGTGGGTGGTAATATTAATATAATCTTTTTATCTGAAAGTTCTGAAACAGTACAAGGCATAGAATATATCATCTCTATGTCCTGAAGGAGACCCAGTGTACTCAGATGACCTAAGACTCTCAGTGACCCTAGGACACTCAGTAGAAGACCTAAGACACTCAGAAGACTGTGGACACTTAGTAGAGGACCCTTGAGCACTCACTAGAAGACCTAAGACACTCAGGGACCCTAGGGGTACTCAGTAGAAGACGCTGGGAAACTCAGTAGAAGACTGTGGACACTTAGCAGAGAACCCTGGAGCACTCAGTAGAAGACCTAAGACACTCAGGGACCCTAGGGGTACTCAGTAGAAGACACTGGGAAACTCAGTAGAAGACTGTGGACACTTAGCAGAGAACCCTGGAGCACTCAGTAGAAGACCTAAGACACTTAGGGACCCTAGGGATACTCAGTAGAAGACGCTGGGAAACTCAGTAGAAGACTGGGGACACTTGGCAGAGGACCCTGTGGCACTCAGTAGAAGACCTAAGACACTCAGTGACCCTAGGGGTACTCAGTAGAAGACGCTGGGAAACTCAGTAGAAGACTGTGGACACTTAGCAGAGAACCCTGGAGCACTCAGTAGAAGACCTAAGACACTTAGGGACCCTAGGGATACTCAGTAGAAGACGCTGGGAAACTCAGTAGAAGACTGTGGACACTTAGCAGAGAACCCTGGAGCACTCAGTAGAAGACCTAAGACACTTAGGGACCCTAGGGATACTCAGTAGAAGACGCTGGGAAACTCAGTAGAAGACTGGGGACACTTGGCAGAGGACCCTGTGGCACTCAGTAGAAGACCTAAGACACTCAGTGACCCTAGGGGTACTCAGTAGAAGACGCTGGGAAACTCAGTAGAAGACTGTGGACACTTAGCAGAGAACCCTGGAGCACTCAGTAGAAGACCTAAGACACTCAGTGACCCTAGGGTACTCAGTAGAAGACGCTGGGAAACTCAGTAGAAGACTGTGGACACTTAGCAGAGAACCCTGGAGCACTCAGTAGAAGACCTAAGACACTCAGTGACCCTAGGGTACTCAGTAGAAGACGCTGGGAAACTCAGTAGAAGACTGTGGACACTTAGCAGAGAACCCTGGAGCACTCAGTAGAAGACCTAAGACACTCAGTGACCCTAGGGTACTCAGTAGAAGACGCTGGGAAACTCAGTAGAAGACTGGGGACACTTGGCAGAGGACCCTGTGGCACTCAGTAGAAGACCTAAGACACTCAGTGACCCTAGGGGTACTCAGTAGAAGACGCTGGGAAACTCAGTAGAAGACTGTGGACACTTAGCAGAGAACCCTGGAGCACTCAGTAGAAGACCTAAGACACTCAGTGACCCTAGGGTACTCAGTAGAAGACGCTGGGAAACTCAGTAGAAGACTGGGGACACTTGGCAGAGGACCCTGTGGCACTCAGTAGAAGACCTAAGACACTCAGTGACCCTAGGGGTACTCAGTAGAAGACGCTGGGAAACTCAGTAGAAGACTGTGGACACTTAGCAGAGAACCCTGGAGCACTCAGTAGAAGACCTAAGACACTCAGTGACCCTAGGGTACTCAGTAGAAGACGCTGGGAAACTCAGTAGAAGACTGGGGACACTTGGCAGAGGACCCTGTGGCACTCAGTAGAAGACCTAAGACACTCAGTGACCCTAGGGTACTCAGTAGATGACCCGGGAAACTCAACAGACAACTCTAAGGAACTCATTCGAAGACCCTAGGCACTCAATGGAAGACTTTGGACACTCATTAAAGGGCACTGGGTGCTCAGAAGATCCAGGGTCCTCAGTAGAGGAACCTGGTGCACTCATTAGAAAACCTGGGGGGCATTCTGGAAATCTCCTTGACCCTGGTACATTTATATGCATCTCTCCCTGTGCTCTGCATAGACAAGAACTTTTTATCAGCTGCAAAGTCAAAACTGGATTGTAACTTCTGGACTAACTGGTAATTTCAGACCCCATCCCCAGTAAAGATATTAGTAATCTTAGTATTACAGGATGTCTTGTTCTTTTCTGACCTGATGTTTCTTGGGTCTTAGCTGAGATACATTTGGATTTTTACATCATGGACAAAGATCCAACAGATAACTTCAAAGCTCCTTGCTGCTTCTAGTGACCAGAAATCTAGTGCCTTCTTAGGGCGCAGAGATCCAGTGGATCCAAAGCATACAGATATCCATTGGGCGTCCTGACTATGCAAAGGTCCAGTGGAGGTCCCAAACACACACCGTGGGAGTTTCTGATCTATGCATGGTTCAGATTATATCTTCTTCTTTATGAGCAGAGATTGTTACTCCTTATTTCTAATGGTTTCTGCGTAGCTTAGGGTTGGGTCTGATGCTCTCTGTGAATTGTGCATGTCATGTACAAGTGTCATGGTTGCATAGTGAATTGCATAGTTGTCATTTTATTTTAATGGGTGTAAGCTCTGCTGTACACATTAGTGGAATGGCAGCCATGGTTGGACTTGCTGGAATGTGACTCCCCCTCCAGGTCTGTGTATTCCTGGAGTACTCAAGCTAAGTGAGTTGTGTTTACACCCCCCCCCCCCTTTGCACCTGTCACCCCTCCCATCCATCATACATTGCTCTTACCATTCAGCCCAACATACATTTGATGACAGTCTCCAAACCTGCTTATTTTTAGCTTGACAGTCCAATGACTATGGGGCATCTGCAAAGCAAGGCTTATTTGGATGAGAAGTGATTTGACTGGTTGGAAATTCTTTCCATTCCCTGTTCCCCTGATAAGCCCATGATGGGAGTTTCTGCAATTCTCCCCATCTTTCCATAAATAAGTCTCATGCTTTCTTGCTTATAGAAGTGCTGGATGGTACAGAGGCTTAAAATTAAGGACAGTGGAACCATTCCTGTATTCTCTATTTGTATGGGGTGAAAAGATGAGTAAGCCATAAGGATTGGTCTAGATATAAAAAAATTTTGGTTGCAATGAATGAGTCAATCAAAAGTTGACATCTAATGCATTTCGGAGTAGTGCATTGTTTGGATGTACAACTCCCCCTTTATCAGTAATTAGTCTGAAGCCTTTAACTGAGCAAGCTTCCAACAATATGAAGAATTAAAGTCCCAGATTCCTCTTCCACAACAAATCTAAGCCCTGATGAAGCAGCACTGAAACATGTTGGAATTTGCCAGGCTGATTCTCCCATGGCCAATGTTGTTTCTCCACCAGGAAGTAGAGGGCTGATACATTATTGCAATAATTTGATTTATTCGGAACTCCCACCAAGATTGGAGTCCAACCCTCCACCACCCAAATCCCTGTATAGTCTATGGCCAGCTTTAAGGGCAGTAGCACACACAGTCTATAAAAGGGGTACACACCTGCAGGGGCAGCAGTGTTGATGTATGAAGAGTGGAGTGGAGGGGACACATGTAAACTCTTACCTGAGTGAGCTTCTAACTGTATCTTCTGAAGAATTAAAATCAAGGATTACACATTCAATCAGATTCATATTCTATATAAAGACTAAGCCCTGATGAAGGAGCCCTGAGACCTGTTGGAATTTGTCAAGCTGAACCTCCAATGAACCCTATTGGGCACCAGGTATTAAAGAGCTGCCACAATATTGCGACCATTTGATTTATTTAGAACTTCCACCAAGCTTTGAGTCCAACCCTCCACCCAAATTTGTGCAGGGGTAGGCAACCTCTGCCCTCCAGCTGTTTTGAGACTACAAGTCCCATGAGACATTGCAAGACCCTAACAATCACAGGCATGGCTCCTAGAGGCATGATGGGATTTGTAGTTTAACCACAGCTGGAGGGCCGAGGTTGCCTACCCCTGGTCTGGGGCATGGGTGCGGAACTACAAGTCCCATCATGCCTCTGCCTTTGGGAGTCATGCTTATAACTGTCAGCCTTGCAATGCCTCATGGGACTTGTAGTTTTGCAACAGCTGAAGGGCCACAAGTTGAGCACCTATGGTCTCTAGGGCCAGCTCTATGAGCAGTAGTACACAAAGTCTATAGAGGGGGGTGCACACCTGCAGGAGAAGCTTGGGAATGTTTCTGTATGAAGACCAGAAGGGGGCAGTGTTAGCGATGGCACTGGCTTATCAGCAGGCTCAGTAAAGGTTCTCTAAATTAACCAGTTCATTGTTTTTCCTCAGGATCATGGGGGCTGATTTACTAAAGCCAAAGCGTGCAAAATCTGGTGCAGCTCTGCATAGAAACCAATCAGCTTCCAGGTTTCTTTATTTGGAGTATAAACGGTAGAATATATCCAACGCGTTTCAGGAGACAAAGGACCCCCCTTTCTCAGGGCTGCTGTTTGAATATGGACATGGTCAATGCTGCCTCCCAAGCCTCAGCTGACGGTCAGACATTCCCAGACCTGATGCTCAGGTCCCAGACGGACCCTAACGGGATCCATATTCAAACAGCAGCCCTGAGGAAGGGCGGAGTCCTTTGTCCCTCGAAACGCATTGGTTATATTCTACCATCTTTACTCCAAATAAAGCAATTTATTTCACAACTACTGCATTTCGAGCGCTCCTTTACATTCTCCTTCTTATGTCATGCTTACAGGTAGCTGCAGGGTGGCCAAAAATCAGGGCCAGGACAAGGGGTGGGCAGGAGGGACAGCTGCCCTGGGCACAGCAGAGCAAGGGGGCAAAGAATGGACACAGGGCAGTAAACCCATTATATGGCATGCATTAACATGGGGGGGGGGGTGGCGCAGTTCCACATCCTTGCCCTGGGCACTATATGAACCTGTCCCAGAAATCCGGATTGACCAAATCAAAGAGGTGGTTGGATGCTGAAAATCCAAACAATTGCTATTTAATATCTAGTTTGTGTGGATGTAAAACACTGGTAACATTTCACATTAACAATGGGCTGCCAAAGAGGATTTCCTGTCATGTAGGGAAATCGGTTTTATTTCATATTTGGCAGTTGATTAGATGACTGTTCTTGTTTTTGTACATAAACCTAAATGATTGTGGGAATTTGATTAATCTTCAAGAGATCAGATCAAAAATTGTGCCGTCTGTATCCAGCCTCATCGAGTGGACTCAGTAGAGCAACGCACAGGGGGAGATTTACTAAAACTGCCGCACACAAGGTCTGGTGCAGCTCTGCATAATAGCCAATCAGCTTCTAACTTCAGCTTGTTCAATATAGCTTTGACAATAAAACCTGGAAGCTGATTGGTTGCTATGCACAGCTGCACCAGATTCTGTGTGCACCAGGTTTAGTAAATCTCCCCCGGTGTGATGGGTGAGGATTGTATGGATGGGGCAGCTACAGCATTCACCGTTCTATAACGTGTCATGGCTTTTTCAGATTTGGATGGATTGGGAAGTGTCCTCTGTCTGGTTTTATTGTTGTCTGGATCAGCTTTCCTTTCCTGTTGTGAGACATTAAGGGATGTGAAAGGATATCCCCAATGAGGAACACCTGAAACACAATGTGACACATCCCCATTAGGGTGACCACGTGTCCCTGATTGCCCGGGACAGCCCCGCATTTTGCAGATCTGTCCCGGGTACCTTTATTCCAGGACAATAGTGTCCCGGAATTAAACTGACACAGCCACCCCCCCGGGCCAATCTGATGCCCCCAAAAAAGGCCACCACATCACCGCTTTACTCACTGACAGTACTTGTCCTGGCCGGGAATTACTGGAGGAGCACAATCCCCGCCCCCTGCTTGTGATTGGAGAAATCATAAATCCTGACTATTGTGTCTAATGACTGTGCTGTGATTCATTACAGCACAAGCTCATTTTTGGGAGGGGGGTGTCCCTGAATGGCAGTTTGGACATGTGGTCATCCTAATCTCCATGCCATCCAGAAAAAAACTCTGGAGTTCCGACTTTTATATTACGGAAGTGACTGTCCCTGGTCTGTCCCTTTCATTTGTTGAATTCAGCTCTTTCCATCTTACAGGCTCACACACGTGGGCGTTGCCTATAGCGGTCTGCATCCTGCCTAGCAACGCCCACTCCTCAGGGCTGTCTTTAACATGGGGCAAAAGGGGCAGCTGCCCTGGGCCCAGTCATTGTTGTGGGGCCCAAAGCAGCTGCCCCTTGATCCCACAAATGGTTAAAGTGACACTAAAGGTTCAGGTTTTTATTAAATTTTTTAAATAACAAACATATCATACTTACCTCCACTGTGCAGCTTGTTTTGCACAGAGTGGCCCCGATCCTCCTCTTCTGGGGTCCCACGGCGGCTCTCTTGGCTCCTCCCAGCATTAGATAACCCCCTCTGGGAAGCTCTCTCCCGAGGGGGTTACCTTGCGGGTGCGCTCCTGTCATACACTCGGCGTCCATAGATGCCAAGTGTATGACTCGGCCCCGGCCCCCAGCGCCCGCGTCATTGGATTTGATTGAGAGCAGCGGGAGCCAATGGCTGTGCTGCTATCAATCTATCCAATCAAAGCCGGGACTCCATGGAGAGACTTGCCTGACAAAGGGGTCCTACACGACTCCGAAACGTTGCACCTTTGTGATGGAATTTTTTTAGTAATTGAACGATCCTTGGTGTGCTGGCGAATATGTTCGATTCCATGGAGAGAAGGACGGCGGGGACGTCAAGGATGCATTAGGCCCCTTTTCACACTAGCAGACCGTATGTCCGCTTTTTCATCCGTCTGTGTACGGATGAACAAGGGACATACATTGGTCCCTATAAGATCGCGGGTGTCAGCGGATGAACATCCGCTGACACCTGATCTCCTCCGGGTCCGCAATCCTCCGACTCTGCAGACGGAGGAAAATCCTTTTTTTTCAATCCGTCTGCAGAGCGGATCGGATGAACACAGACACAGACGGTCCGTGTTCATCCGATTTCCCCCCCCCCCCCCCCATAGGGGAGAGCGGAGATCTGACAGGGCGGTCCCTGCACAGTGTGCGGGGACCGCCCTGTTATCCGCCGGCTCAGCGGGGATCAGTGGAGCGATCCCCGCTGAGCAAGCGGAGGTACACTGGGTGGATCTTCACGGATCCGCCCCGTGTGAAAGGGGCTAGAGGGTGAAAAAACACAAAGGTTTACAACCCCTTTTTAATTGGATTCAGGAGGGCCCAAGAAAACATTTGCCCAGGGTCCAATCAATATTAAAGTCGACCCTGCCACTCCTCCAGACTGACGCCCACCATCAAGGCATATTAATATTTGCATAACTCCTCCTAAGAGCCAGCCCACTGCTTGCATCAGGACTAAAGCCGAGTTCCACCCAAAAGTGGAAGCTCCGCTTATCTGCTTCTGGTGCCATATTTGGCAACTTTTTTTTTGGGGGGGGGAGGGTGTGGGAACCGGTACCTGTTATTCACAGGCACCTGTCCCCACTTCCAGGAGACCTGGCTGCAGCGAAGTCCCCCGGAAGTTCAGCCCCCCCCCCCTCCCCTGACGCCAGGCCATTCACAAAGCACTGCACGCTTCGCGCATGCGCAGTAGGGAACCAGCTGGGGTGCCAACATCGCTGGATTCCAGGACAGGTAACTGGCCTAATATTAAAAGTCAGCAGCTACAGTACAGGGCTCCTCCCACCAGCCATGATCTTTCTGCATTGCACAGAGACCAAGTGATGACATCATTGGGTCTAAAATGAGGTATGTAATGAAAATAGTTTTATTTCAGAATTGCATACACTTGTTAATGAGGTGGGAGGAGCCAGAAAAGGCAAAATATACGCGGATTACACTTCAGCTTTAGGATTTATTGCTGTTTGCACATAGTCAGTACATGTCTACTCCCTGACTATATAAACCAATATATTGTATACTGTAACTCAGGGGTCTCCAAACTTTCCAAACAAAGGGCCAGTTTAATATCCTTCAGACTTTAGGAGGGCCAAACTGTGGTCATCGGGAGAAAAAAGTATCCTGGCATCAGTGGGAGGAAACAATGCATCTTTGGTATTAGGGGGTGAAAAGGTGCCCTATTGCTGGTGTCAGTGGGATTAATAGTGCCCCATTGTTGGTGTCAGTTTATGGAATAGTGCCCCATCATTGGTGTCAGTGGGATTAGTAGTGCACCATCATTGGTGTCAATGGGAGGAATAGTCCCCCATCATTGGTGTCAATGGGAGGAATAGTCCCCCATCATTGGTGTCAATGGGAGGAATAGTCCCCTATCGATGGGGATAGTGGGATTAATATTGTCCCATGTCTGGCGTCAATGGAAGAAATAATGCCCCATCATTGGTATCAGAGGGAGAAATAGTTCCCCAAGGGCCGGATAAAGACAAGCAAAGGGCCGCATTCGGCCACAGGGCCGCAGTTTGGAGACCCCTGCTGTACATGAAAGTCAAGTTGCTGGACTACACAGATCCTCTAGTAATTTTTCAGTAATGATACTATTATATTTTATGGTTGAACTGGATGGACTTGTGTCTTTTTTCAACCTGACTAATTATGTAACTATATTTCCTGGGCACCTACCATAACAAGGCTTTAAAAAATGTAACATTTAAATATCCATTTTAGAATGTAACAATTGTAGTTTTGTTACTTATTTGTTGCTGTTGGACTTTGACTGTCCAATGTTTATTTTGTTTGATGCTTATTTTATTTTTTTCTTACACAGACATGTGGAAGTGTATCCCTTCCATTTAACTATGAACAAGGCCACTCTTCCCCATGTACTGTAATACTGCTTGCCGTCCTCTGAAAAGCGATTTATGGTGGATCTCTTTTCAGAGGATAGTATTGCAGCAGCTGACAGGTGTGCAGTCGACCCCACCCCCACCCTCTTGAACGCTTGTTTTATATATATATATATATATATATATATATATATATATATATATATATATATATTTTTTTTTTAATTTTTTTTTTACTTTTTTATTTTAAATTGTGGCACAGCAATTTTTTTATTTGTTTTAGTTTTTTTTTGTTTTTTTTTAACAATCAGGATTGCTTTGTTAAAGTATTAAAATATTGGAACAGCGATTTTACATTGCAGGGTTGTACTGTGACTGCGATCCAAGCCGAAGTCGGACTGAACTGCTGGTTTTTAAATCGTGAGAGTTGAGCTGAACTCGCAGAATTTCGAACCCGCATTCAGTGTGAACCTGGGTAAAGGGCGAGTTTGACGGGCTGCGTCGCCTATCAAACTCTTCCCCATCCTAAATTAAAATTGCTTGCAGCCCCGGCATTTTGTACAGCATGGTCTGACTTTATCATTACATTTCAAGTGAGCGATGGTAAAACCGCAGCTCGGTCTTCTGTTTTTACCCCCCCAAGGCACCTCCTCTTAAAGAGCCCCATAACTGGCTTTACATCAGTAGAATTCCATCCAAAAATGCTTTTCTAAGTACCTTTCAGAATCGCAGTATTCTCTATCACCTCTTTCAAAAGCGCTCCATGGTGGTTTACCTTTCAGGGTGGTAGAGCAGCAGCTGCCAGGTACCCAGGAGGCGAAACTGCCAACTTCTGAATTCCTGCTTTGTTTTTGTTTTTAACGGACTGGGAATTTTCTATGGGAAAACCCCCAACTACAACTGCAAGCCAAGCATTTGGTTTGTGACAGGCATGGCCCTATTCATGTGAATGGGGTATAATTTTTGCAGCTGCTGCTACTTGTTTATAAATAGTAGGCATGGTAGCTTTTAGGTGGATGGTCAGAGGGTGGTAAAACCACAGCTCACTCTTCTTCCTTCTTCCTTCTTCCTTCTTCCTTCTTCCTTCTTCCTTCTTCCTTCTTCCTTCTTCCTTCTTCCTTCTTCCTTCTTCCTTCTTCCTTCTTCCTTCTTCCTTCTTCCTTCTTTCTTCTTTCCTTCTTTCTTCTTTCTTCTTTCTTCTTTCTTCATTCTTCTTTCTTTCTTCTCTTCTTCTTTCTTCTTTCTTCTTTCTTCTTTCTTCTTTCTTCTTTCTTCTTTCTTCTTTCTTCTCTTTCTTCTTTCTTCTTTCTTCTTTCTTCTTCTTCTTCTTTCTTCTTTCTTCTTTCTTCTTTCTCTTTCTTCTTTCTTCTTCTTCTCTTTCTTCTTCTCTTTCTTCTTCTCTTTCTTCTTCTCTTTCTTCTTCTCTTTCTTCTTCTTCTTCCCCTCCTTCCCAGCCACCTGTATGAAAGAGACTTTAGGGCTCAGACACCCTGCAACTCAAAAAAAATCAGATTTATAGGCATTTGAGCTTTTTTTCTTCTGCCTCTAAATGCCCCTCCTTGTTTACCTATAGGTGCATGGAGACATAGGCATTTGGAGGCAGAAAGAAAAACACCAAAGTCGCGTTCAGGCATAGGTGTGTGCCCAGGCACGCCCTAATCACCCTGTCCAGCACAGATTCCCCCTACTGCCCTCCTCCCTTTCCTCCCACAGTGCTGCTGGCTTCCCTCCTCTCCTTTCCCGCTGGCTGTTGCTGCAAAGATGGTTTAGGATGAGTGGGGGAAGGGGCCGGTAAATATGTAATTTACCAGCCCCTTCTCTTTCTGAATGAACATTGTGAGTTATCGGTAATACCTGTTTGAGCTTTGGCAGAGGCGGCTCTAGGCTTTGTGAGGCCTTAGGCAAAACCTAGACATGAGGCCCCACTCTTGCCCATCATGGGAAAAATAATTCAAGCAAAAAAAATGGCTGCAGAAAATGTACAGATCTAGCACACAGGTGATCAGCACCACTTCCAGGGCACCCTCCTCACCCATCAGACATATTCAGCCATCGCAAGAGGGGGGAGAGATGGGGAGGTGAGAAAGAGAGAGGGGTAATAGAGAGATCCGATGACGCCGACATTAGTATTGATCACAGGCAAATTAGATGTCCGCGAGGCCCCTGTGAGTGCGAGGCCTTATGCAACCGCCTAATTAGAGAGCCGCCTCTGAGCTTTGGGGTGCACACCCTAATGCAATAGGCTGCGCACACCTATGCTCAAACATGCCTAAAATGCTACGAGTGTTCATTTAAATGGGCAGTATAAATGTATTATTCTAGCAAATGAATGAACACTAAACGATTGACACACCTAAACGCGTCTACAAAAACGCAGCTTTTAGGCGCATTTTTTATGGTGATTTTTCTCCTGCCTGGAGAAAAGGCATTCAGCAGAGCCGAGTGTACTTGAGGCCAATCGTTCATGGAGTGAAATTGACGGTCGATTTTTTTTTTTATTTTTTTTATCGAAGGAGCAGGATGGAAAAATTTTCTCGAACGAACAAAATTCTAACAGCGTATATGGTTTTCACTTCGGAAATTCCACCATTTCAAAAATTGAATGTTAATAGCAAACACATTTTTAAAGTACTTTGAAGAACATTCCTTGTGGCATTATCCAATGTACTGACGAGATTTTTTTTTCCAATGAACATCTCCCCGTGTATAGCGAGCTTAAAGTGATCGTAAAACCTTAAGCCGGAAATAGACGGAGCAATTTTCTTTCCCGCAGCCACAGGTTGCAGGAAAGAAAATCATTTGTTTCCCCCATCAACACCGTCAGTGTTGATGGAGGAATTCCTCCCGTGGAGGTATTGTGTTCTCCCAGTGGGGAAAGCCGTCCCTGCTGGGAGAACACAGTGGGGGTTATTTACTAAGACTGGAGAGTGCAAAATCTGGCGCAGCTCTACATAGAAACCAATCTGGGTTCAGGTTTTATTGCCAAATCTTAATTGAACAAGCTGAAGTTAGAAGCTAATTGGTTACTATGCACCGCTGCACCAGATTCGGAGTGCTCCAGCTTTAATAAATCTCCCCCAGGGATTTTTTGCTAGCGGCTATAACAGCCGCTAGCAATAATCACATGTAAAATCTGACAGGCTGGTTGTGCCCAAGTTGATCAACTTGGGTACATTCAGCCTTGCCCATACATGGTTTGGATCTTGGCCGGTTTCTGCATGGCTGGCTTTACATCTACCCAGCGAAGTGACTGGCCTCAGGTGATACACAGAGGTGAAACCAATCCTCCTACATAAGTTGTACCTGTTTTATCTGTAGGTCTTGTCTTCTCTACATCCGTTCAAAGTCTAGAATTTTATAAAGACTGTCTAAAGCAGTGGTTCTCAACTCCTGTCCTCAGGACCCACTAACAGGCCAGATTTTAAGTATTACCTTGGTGAGATGCAGACTAGAATACTGCAATCCCTGAGCAGCAAATTATATCACCTGTGATGCATTTCAGTTATCTTGCAAACCTGGCCTGTTGGTGGGCCCTGAGGACTGGAGTTGAGAACCACTGATCTAAAGCCTCGTACACACGGTCGGACTTCCATCAGACTTTTCCGTGGTTTTTTGTCCGAACGGAGTTGGTTGGGAACACCCATAGCATACACACGGCAGGACTTTTCTGCAAACTTTCTTAAAACTTCTTACAACATCGCATGTTTTTTCTGATCTTTTCTGCCACCCTTTGGTCAACTTCTGCTATTGTTGGTTGATTTTAACATTAGTTGTTTTGTCCATCGGACTAAAGTCCTATAGTTATCTGTACACACGGTCAGACTTTGCTCCATCGGACTTTTGTTGGGCAAAAGTTTGTCCGTTTGCAGACCCAACTTTTGTCCGATGAAATCCAAAACCAAACGAATAAAGTTTGTCCGATGGAGCGCACACACGGTCGGATTGTTGGTCCAACTTGCTCAAAACTAAGTTTGTTGGGCAAAAGTCCGACCGTGTGTACGGGGCTTAAGAGATCAGAAAAAAAAGGGGTGGCGAGCTGAGGTTGCACTCTGCAGAGCTCAGTGAGGAAAGCTTTGAGAGCTGATTGGATTGTAAGGACACACACCCCTTCCGACAGGAACAGAGCTGAGGCTTTCAATCAGCTGAAGGTCTCTCCCCTGTCACCATTTTTCTCTTGGTGTCAGGAAAACTTGTCAGAAGTGATTTACGTGATAACAGAGGAACAAAGCAGCAGGCAGAAATTACACTTGGTGCTCTTAATTGGGGCAAGTAAACTCTATAGAGGGATATGCTTTGTTCATATTTCATGTCTGAGGTTTACAACCACTTTAAGAGCTGTATTTATAGACACACATTTGTGCATTTTCCAAGCCTTGTTGCTTTTTTAGCTATTTTTTTTTTCCCCCCTAATTTTTAAGATGTATGTATAATTGCATCTTTTTGCAAAGACTGGCACCAGTAATTGACCACACAAGTCAATATCTATACTCTGAACTTTTACAGGATAAATATAAAATGGTAATATATTATGAGTGATGGTGTACGGGTTTAATTTTAGTATCACCGGCTCAGTAACTGGGTGTGGGTGAGAGTTCATCCCTCTCTATCTCTATGATGTGTGAGGGGGCTAGCTCGGCAGCGGGTATGTGTGACCCCCGGGATGGGCTCCCCACCCAAAAACAGGCCCAGCAGACGGAGGTTGTGGTTTTCAAAATCAAAAAGGTGCGGTTTATTTTCTATTTACAGTGACAAAAACACAGCAAGGCAAAAAAAACATAAACAAAATAAATCCTGGTCAACTTGACCTCTGACTAAACTTACAGGTTTCCTAACTAACGACTGGGATCAGCCTAGTGCTGTCCTAGTCCCTGGTTTTAAATGTCCAAGCAAAATATAGCCACACAGGCTTTCTCTCACCGCACAGGGGTTCACTCTCCCTAGACAGTCCACACAGGTCTGCTTCCAGGCATGAGCTAACATCTAATGAAGCTGGGAGTTTTTTATAGAGGCCTAAATGAGCTGACAAGCTTCAGCTGGCCTCATCAACTCCCTGTCTGCACGACGCCCAGCCCTCTCCCTAGAGGTATGAGTCATCAATGAGCCCACTAGTCTCAGCTGGGCTTATACAACTCTCCACCTAGCTGTATAAGTCAGCGTAAAGCCTGAATCTGGGCGAAATATATCTACCCCCCTGGATGCAACCAGGTGACTTTACCTTCCTGCTGTCACATACCCCCCCCTCTTGTTTTAACCTCGGGGTTGGAACACCAGCAATCAGGCATTCATGTACTCGAGACAAAGCATCCACATTCCCCATTTGAACGCCAGGGCGATGCTTTACTGTGAAGTTGAATTCCTGGAGGGCCAGGAACCACCTATTCACTCTTCTATTTGTTTCCTTGTTTTGAGCCATCCACTTTAACGGAGCGTGATCCGTAACCATGTCAAAGTGCCTACCTAGCAGGTAGTACCGAAGGGAATCTAGAGCCCACTTCACCGCTAAACACTCCTTTTCAACGGTGGCGTAATTTACCTCATGGGACTTCAACTTCCTGCTGAGGTAAATGACTGGGTGCTCTTCCCCGTTCCAGACCTGGGACAATACTGCTCCTAACCCCACATCTGACGCATCACTTTGTACGACAAAGTCTCTAGAGAAGTCGGGTGAGTACAACACTGGCTGGCTACATAAGGCTTGTTTCAAGAATTGGAATGCTGCCTCAGCCTCGGGGGTCCATTTAATCATGACCGACCCTTTCCCCTTCGTCAGGTTGGTTAGGGGCACAGCCTTAGAAGCAAAGTGGGGAATGAATCGCCGATAATACCCAGCGATTCCCAGAAAGGCTCGTACCTGCTTCTTGCTGTTGGGACGTGGCCAACTCTGGATGGCCTCGACTTTGTTGAGTTGGGGTTTTATTACTCCCCTCCCAATGGTGTACCCAAGATATTTGGCCTCCTCCTGCCCAATGGTACACTTCTTGGGGTTAGCCGTAAACCCTGCTTCCCGAACAGAGTCCAGGACTGCTTGCACTTTTGGCAGATGTGAGGCCCAATCTGTGCTATGGACAATTATGTCATCCAGGTAAGCCGCAGCATACTTCCGATGGGGCCTCAGCATCTGGTCCATTTTCCGCTGGAATGTGGCCGGCGCATTCTGTAACCCGAACGGCATTCTTTTATATTGGAACGCCCCGTCTGGGGTTACAAATGCGGTTTTCTCTTTGGCCGACTTGGCCAGGGGGATTTGCCAATACCCTTTTGTGAGGTCAAGAGTCGTCATGTATCGGGCTGTTCCCAGCCGGTCGATCAACTCATCTATACGTGGCATGGGGTAGGTGTCAAATTTTGTAACTTTGTTCAACTGACGAAAATCGTTACAAAATCGCCAGCTCCCATCCGGTTTAGGCACCAACACAATGGGACTAGACCAATCACTTTGGGACTCCTCTATCACCCCTAAGTTCAGCATTCTCTGTACTTCCTCCCGTATTGCCTCCCGTCGGGCCTCTGGGATCCGATAGGGTTTTAACTTCACCCTTTCACCGGGCGGGGTAATAATGTCATGCTCTACCCCAGATGTTTGTCCCGGCAGCTCAGAGAATACCTCCTTGTTGCGAAGTACAAACTCCTTAACCTCCTGTTGTTGGGGTTGTGACAAGGTGGCTGCGATTCCAACCTCAGGAATCACGCAACCAGTTTGAGCTGGTGACCAAGTGTCTGCGACTAGGGACTCTCTATCCCTCCAGGCTTTCAACAGATTAACGTGATAGATCTGTTCGGGCTTTCGCCTTCCTGGTTGTCTGACCTTGTAATTCACTTCGCTCACTTTTTCCATTATCTCGTAGGGGCCTTGCCATTTGGCAAGGAATTTACTTTCAACCGTAGGGACAAGTACCAATATCCTATCCCCCGGGGAAAAGGTACGGGTCTTGGCTCCACGGTTGTACACTCTCTGCTGTGCCAACTGCGCTTGGGCCAAATGTTCCTTCACGATGGGCATTACCTGTGCAATTCGATCTTGCATCAGGGCGACATGCTCAATCACACTCCTGTGGGGAGAACTCTCACTTTCCCAAGTTTCCTTGGCAATATCCAACAGCCCTCTTGGGTGTCTCCCATACAGTAACTCAAAGGGGGAGAATCCCGTAGAGGATTGGGGCACCTCCCTAATAGCAAACATCAAATAAGGAAGTAGACAGTCCCAATCCCTTCCATCTCTATCCACCACTTTCTTCAACATTTGTTTTAGGGTTTTGTTGAATCTTTCAACCAGCCCATCGGTTTGGGGGTGATACACAGATGTACGCAATTGCGTCACTTTGAACAATTTACACAGCTCTTTCATAACCCGGGACATAAAGGGTGTACCTTGGTCCGTAAGCAGTTCTTTACAAATACCCACCCGGCTAAAAACAAGAGATAGCTCTTTGGCTATGGTTTTGGCCGAGGTATTTCTGAGAGGGATCGCTTCTGGATAACGGGTGGCATAGTCCATTATAACCAATATGTATTGGTGCCCCCTAGCGGACTTGATTATAGGACCTACCAAATCCATTGCGATTCTCTCAAACGGGACCTCAATGATGGGTAGAGGGACCAGCGGGCTACGGAAATGTGGCATCGGGGCCGACCTCTGACACACAGGGCAGGAGGAACAATAATTTTCTATGTCCTTCATCACCCCAGGCCAATAGAATCTCTGTAATACCCTCTCTCGGGTTTTCTCTGTCCCCAGATGACCTCCAAGAATGTGCCCATGGGCCAACTCCAACACCAACTTCCTGTAAGGTTTGGGCACCACAAGCTGCTCAACGGTTTCTTCTGCCCTTTTTGCCACCCGATACAGTAGGTCCTTCTCTACGCTGAAGTATGGGTAAGTGCCAGTATTATCTGGGTTCACTAACTCGCCATCTATTTTCACTACGTTTTCCCGTGCCTTTATTAGGGCGGGGTCTTTCAACTGTTCTGTGGCAAAGTTTTCCCTGTGAACCTCAAGATCAGAAAACTCCACAGACGGTAGGTTTTCGTCTGAGGAGGTGGGCTCCTCTCCAGTTTCTTGAGTCTCCCCTGCCAATACTGACAAGGGAAATTCCGGAGAGTCCTCACCACTCTCAGGGGAGTTCTGGCTATCACATTCCTGGTACATAGGGGCACCAGTGGGGGGCTCAGGATCATCCCACAGTTCCCAGAACTTCGGAAAATCCCTTCCCACAATGGCGTCATGCGGTAACTGAGATACTAAGCCCACTGGATGAGAGAGGGTACCTTTGGGGGTCTCGAAACACACCGTAGTCACTGGATACTCTCGGGTGTCCCCATGCACACAAATAACGGCTACCTTGCTATTCCCAGAGACCTCTGTTTTAACTAACTCAGCCTTTATCAGGGTCACAAGGCTACCTGAATCCAGCAATACCACAACATTTCTACCATTAATACAGATTTTGCATAAATGTTTCTCAGTTCCCCGAATGGCAGTGCATGCGACTGTCGCACACAGCGACTGACGTCTGCCCGTCAGAAAGTCACACTGCATGGGTTCCTCCACAACCGGGCAATTTGCTGCAATATGTCCCGCTTGCCGGCAGCGGTAGCAAACGATCCTTCTTGCGGCCTCTTGAGCCGCTGATTTCCCAGGCTGTTCTCGCCAAACTTGGGGTAGAGCTCCCACCCTCTCACTCTCTCCACCCTCACCCCTTGGAATCCTCTTATCCGCCCCTGGGGATGGTCTGGTCTTAGGGTGGAAAGTCCGAGTGTCTCTGGAAGAGGCCGTCAGGTTCTCTGTAGCCAAGTATTTCTCCACACGATCCACAAGACCATCGGCCGTCTCTGGGTCTCCATGGCTTACCCACTTTTGGATGGCAGTAGGAAGAGCTCTCAAAAACCGATCCATTACAACACGTTCCACAATCTTTGGTGCGGACAAAGTCTCTGGCTGTAGCCACTTTCTGCTCAGGTGAATGAGATCATACATTTGAGACCTGGGGGGTTTTCCAAGCTGGAAAGTCCAGTTATGCACACGCTGAGCCCGGACAGCCAGGGTGACACCCAGCCTTGCCAATATTTCAGCTTTTAGCATCACATAGTCTTTTGCTTGGTTAGGCTCTAGGTCATAGTAAGCTTTCTGCGATTCACCAGTTAACAGAGGAGCCACTAGTCCAGCCCACTGCTCCTCAGGCCACTTTTCTCTTTCAGCGGTCCTTTCAAATGTGGTCAAAAATACCTCTGGATCATCCTCTCCAGTCATTTTTGTCAATAAACGACTCACCCCAAAGGACGCGGTATTAGTGGGACGGCTTTCCTCACTGGTCTGCGGACATTGCTGCATTACTGCTTCCATCTGTTGTTGTAGTCTCTGCTCTTGCTTCTGCAACAGGTCTATGAAGCGGGCCTCAGATTGCTGTTGGGCTTGTTGCTGAGCCTCCAGACTCTGTTGTAAAGTTGCAAGGCTCTGTTGATGAGCTTGCTGCTGGGCTGCAAGGCTCCTTTGCAAACCTGCATTTGTCTGCTGTTGATTGGCATTTGCTAGAGCCAGCTGTTTCAGTATCTCCTCCATGCTGGCTTAAAAAAAAACTGCCACTGGTTCTCCACCAACTGTGAGGGGGCTAGCTCGGCAGCGGGTATGTGTGACCCCCGGGATGGGCTCCCCACCCAAAAACAGGCCCAGCAGACGGAGGTTGTGGTTTTCAAAATCAAAAAGGTGCGGTTTATTTTCTATTTACAGTGACAAAAACACAGCAAGGCAAAAAAAACATAAACAAAATAAATCCTGGTCAACTTGACCTCTGACTAAACTTACAGGTTTCCTAACTAACGACTGGGATCAGCCTAGTGCTGTCCTAGTCCCTGGTTTTAAATGTCCAAGCAAAATATAGCCACACAGGCTTTCTCTCACCGCACAGGGGTTCACTCTCCCTAGACAGTCCACACAGGTCTGCTTCCAGGCATGAGCTAACATCTAATGAAGCTGGGAGTTTTTTATAGAGGCCTAAATGAGCTGACAAGCTTCAGCTGGCCTCATCAACTCCCTGTCTGCACGACGCCCAGCCCTCTCCCTAGAGGTATGAGTCATCAATGAGCCCACTAGTCTCAGCTGGGCTTATACAACTCTCCACCTAGCTGTATAAGTCAGCGTAAAGCCTGAATCTGGGCGAAATATATCTACCCCCCTGGATGCAACCAGGTGACTTTACCTTCCTGCTGTCACAGATGGTATCATCCATAGTGTGGTATGCTGTATAACAGGTGTGTCCTGTCATCTGGATACATTAATGATGTATTATTTGGGAATTTCTATGCAATCTTCAACGTGGCATTTAGACAGCTGATACCGGAGAGGCACAACCTATAATTTAGCTGCATAGGAATCCCGAGGTGATCTAGTACAGCAAGTTATGAAATCATTTATATCCGTAGATGACAGAGTTTTACTGGGCTTTAAAATTTTACAATCAAGAATAATTATCCATTTGGCTGGCCAAAGACCGGGACACTTTTTGCGATTCGGCACTGCGTCGCTTTAACTGACAATTGCGCGGTCGTGCAATGTGGCTTCCAAACAAAATTGATGTCCTTTTTTTTCCCTACAAATAGAGCTTTCTTTTGGTGGTATTTGATCACCTCTGCGTTTTTTTTTTTTTTTTTTTTTTTTTTTTTTTTTTTTTTGCGCTATAAATAAAAACAGAGCGACAATTTTGATTAAAAAAATGCAATATTTTTTTTACTTTTTGCTATAATAAATGCCCCAATTTTTTTTAAAAAATAAATATTTTTCCTCAGTTTAGGCCGATACGTATTCTTCTACATATTTTTGGTAAAAAAAATCGCAATAAGCGTTTGGTTTGCGCAAACGTTATAGCGTCTACAAAATAGGGGATAGTTTTATGACATAGTGATTATGTCACGGAGCTCACGACATAATCATGAGCGCAGCGGCGCACGCACGACCACACGGCGACAAGTTAAAGGGGACGTATATATACCCCCATTTGCCCAGCCGTGCCATTCTGTTGACATATAAGTATGTGCGGCGGTCGGCAAGCGGTTAATGTAGTGGCACATACTCGCTTTACATTGCCATTCCTTCACTCTGTTCTCATAGGGAAGTGATGTACCTGGTTCTCCTGGTTATGGGGAATCCTGTGGCCCTCTTTATTTCCTCCTATCATGTTTCCCCGAAAATAAGACCTACCCCGAAAATAAGCCCTAGTTTAAACCTATAATCCACTCTATTACAGTAGTATATAATGTACAATGTGTGTGTTTCTGTAATATAATTGCGGGGAAGAGAACTCCGGCGGGTCACAGAAGCGCAGAGCGGCGCTATAACGAAGGTATTTGGCACAATTATATTACAGAAACACACACATTGTACATTATATACTACTGTAATAGAGTAGATTATAGGATTTTACAAGCATTTTAACTCGGTTCACACTGGGGATTCCTGCCAGGCAGGGAGAGAAGACGGCACAGTACATGGTGAGACCTACCCCGATAATAAGCCCTACTGTGTTTTTTTTTTGTTTCCAAAATTAATATAAGACCCAGGCTTATTTTCGGGGAAATGCAGTATCTGATGGAGCTTGGGTTTGGTAGTAAGCACCGGCCTACTGTAACATAGGGGGGCAGAGAGAGAATTTCCACCTTGGCCACTCATGCACTCAGTACTGTCACATGGGGGGCAGGGAGATAATACCACCTTGGCTACTCAGGCACCTGGCACTGTCACATAGGGGGCAGGGAAAGATATTCCACCTTGGCCACTCGGGCACCCAGCACTGTCACATCGGGGGGCAGAGAGATAATACCACCTTGTCCACATGGGCATTCAGCACTGTCACATGGGGGGGGGGAGGGAGATAATACCACCTTGTACACATAGGCATTCAGCACTGTCACATGGGGGGCAGGAAGAGCATTTCACCTTGGGCACCCAGTACTGTCAAATGGGGGGCAGAGAGATAATACCACCTTGGCCACTCAGGCACTCGACACTATAACATGGGGGGCAGGGAAAGATATTTCACCTTGGCTACTGAGGCACCCGGCACTGTCACATGGGGGCAGGGAGAGAATACCACCTTGGCAACTCAGGCACCCGGCACTGTCACGTGGGGGGCAGGGATATAATACCACCTTGGCCACTCGGGCACCCAGAACTGTCACATAGGGGGGACAGGGATATAATACCACCTTGGCCACTCGGGACTGTCACATAGGGGGGGCAGGGATATAATGCCACCTTGGTCATTCAGGCACCCAGCACTGTCACGTGGGGGGCAGGGATATAATACCACCTTGGCCACTCGGAACTGTCACATAGGGGGGGCAGGGATATAATACCACCTTGGCCACTCGGGCACCCAGAACTGTCACATAGGGGGGACAGGGATATAATACCACCTTGGCCACTCGGGACTGTCACATAGGGGGGGGGCAGGGATATAATGCCACCTTGGTCATTCAGGCACCCAGCACTGTCACGTGGGGGGCAGGGATATAATACCACCTTGGCCACTCGGAACTGTCACATAGGGGGGGCAGGGATATAATACCACCTTGGCCACTCGGGCACCCAGAACTGTCACATAGGGGGGACAGGGATATAATACCACCTTGGCCACTCGGAACTGTCACATGGGGGGGCAGGGATATAATGCCACCTTGGTCATTCAGGAACCCAGCACTGTCACGTGGGGGGCAGGGATATAATACCACCTTGGCCACTCGGAACTGTCACATAGGGGGGGCAGGGATATAATGCCACCTTGGTCATTCAGGCACCCAGCACTGTCACGTGGGGGGCAGGGATATAATACCACCTTGGCCACTCGGAACTGTCACATGGGGGGGTATATAATGCCACCTTGGTCTGGTCATTCAGGCACCCAGCACTGTCACATGGGTGGCAGGGAGAGAATCCCATCTTGGCCACTCCTTGTAGGCTTCAAGTCATGACTTTGCGCTTACAGTACATGGGGCTTCCTCACCTCACTACCACAAATGAATGGAGCAGTCGCAGAATGAAGGCGAGTATGAGCAGCTACAATGGCTAACATTAAGGTGAACTTTTGTTGCCTTGCCCTGAATGAACAAGGCACAAGCTCACTTTTACATCCTGGTTCTTTGACAATTCCTTTGGCCAATAATGCCTATAGTACACCCCTCTACCTGTCCTACACTGTTATCAGTTATCATTGTTCCCAGTTCTCTCTGTAGACTACAGACCACCTCCCCATTATGTTATAGTGATGAGAAAAGGGGGAGGTGTTCTGTGGCCCTAACACACTTCCTGTCTTACGGTGACAACGCTGCTGCTCCTCCGTGGACAAAATATGGTGAGTTAGGGTTGTCTCCCTAAAAAAGGAAGTGTATTACTGGCAGGATCACCAGGTGAAGGTAAAGGAAACTTTGTTGGAACTTTTGATGGCAAGCTGAGAATTCCTTCACAATGATTACAGATGAAGGTGACCCCGGGGTCAGAGCGGAGTGCTATAAATAAGGCTCCATTGAAGTGTGTGAACAGTGACTGATCCATGGGTGTGAGGCAGTGAAGGTGTGTGCAGAGCATCCTGCCTGCGTAAAAAGACAATTTCAGAATAATATCACGGAGCGGACCCCTCCCAGGCTTGTGTATGGGGATTACCCAGGGGAGGGGGGGGGGTGAGGAAACTGACACAAAGAGCAGTACACCTTACATTACTAAGAGTGTCTTTTGTATTTATTGTAACAAGAGATACACAAAATTCTAAGATTCCACACCACCTCATCCACATTCATAGACAAATGTATCCTTAATCTAATAATTGTACAAAATAATGTTCTTCAAAGTGGTAATAAACCGACAGGTGCTGGGTGGGCAAGTTTGCATAACAACATACTTGCACATTAGAGAGAGTGCCACGATTTACGTAAGCCCAGTACAGGTTTTTTTTTTTTTTTTTAAGCATGATGCAAAAAAGAAAAAAAAATCTAACACGTTTCGGGGGCTCACAACACCCCTTCATCAGGGCTGTAAAATGAGATAATGCAGAGGAAATGCTGTATGTGTAAAAATAGTTACGGTATATTTTTAAAATGTATTTTTGTTATTGTGTTATTTATATCGGATTTTATGTATGTATATATTTTATTTTATTTGTTATGGTGGCCCGTACGGGGACCGAATTTTATGTCTATTTTCTTAGCATTATCTCATTTTGCAGCCCTAATAAAGGGAGAATTGTGAGCTTCCAAAACACATTGGAGTTCTATTTGTACATCATGTTTAAAGTGGTTGTAAACCTCAGACATGAATTATGAACAAAGCACATCCCACTATAGTGTGTACTTGTCTCAATCCAGAGCGCTAAAGCCGGCCATAGATGGTTCGAATCCCTGCTGAACTGGCCAAGATTTGAACCACATTTGGGCAGATTGCATGTACATTGGTTGATCCACCAACTTGGGTACAACCAGCCTGTTGCATGCGATTATTGATAGTGGCTATTATAGCCATGAGCAGAAATCACTGTGTTCTCCCGGCGGAATGGCTCCCCGCATCCCCACCCTGCCGGAAGAACACAGTGGCTCCATAGAAGGGATTCCCCAATTAAAGCTAGCCCATGGTTGCAGCCTTGCAGGAAAGAAAATCGCTCAGTCTATGGCCGGCTTAAAGCCTAGTACACACGGGTCGAATGTCGGGCGACATCTGCCGGTTCAATAAAAAGTCTTCATCTTCAGTAAGGGAATCGGGAACAGCCTGTTTCCTACTGCGCATGCACAAGACGCGTTGCGCTTTTAGAATGGTCCCTGCTGTCTTCTGGGACCTGTGTGTCTCCCAGAAGACAGTGGGGGGGGGCAGAGGTAGTTGGTAGTTTGCCACAAATCCTGCAGTGCTCTTTCGCTGGAAGTGGGAGAAAATACCTGTCATGGTCAGGTATCTGCCCCCCCCCCTCCTCCCCCTGAAAGGTGCCAAATGTGACACCGCAGTGGGGGAGGAATCGGATCAGCGGAAGTTCCATTTCTGGGTGGGACTCAGCTTTAAGTGTAATTCTTGTCTGTTGCCCCATTCCTCTGATATCAGCATGAGTCGCTTCTGACAAGGTTTCCTGACACCAAGTGAAAAAAACGGACAGGAGAGGGAGCTCCAGCACACAGCCTGTGATTGACAGCCTCAGCTCTGTTCTTGTGTGGTGTGTGAAAGGGGGTGGGGCGGGGGGTGTCCCTTCCCTCCAACCAGCTCACTGAGTGTAACTTCAGTTTCCTGTCATCTGCTTTCTGGAAGCTCAAACAAGCTTTAATACATTTTGCACTTTGAACAGATGTAGATAAGAGAAGACTGCAGATAAACAGGTGCAACTTATTTAGGAGGAATTGTTTCGTTTCTATGCATTAGCCGAGGCCAGTCACTTCACTGGGTGTATGTTGGAGTTTGCAACCACTTTTTAATACAATTTTTTATTTATTTATTTTATTGGACGGCCACTAATGCCGTCACTCTAGTACATGTGCACAAGCCTTAGGCCTCGTACACACGGCCGATTTTCTCGGCAAGAACCAGCAAGAAACTTGCTGGCAGAGAGGTCTTGCCGAGTAAATCGGTCGTGTGTACGCGGCTATCGGGTTTCTCGTCGAGAAAACCGACAAGAAACCTCGACGAGAAAATAGAGAACCTGCTCTCTATTTTCTCGTCGAGATTCTCGTCACTCACTTTTCTCGTCAAGAAACAGGCTGTGTGTACACTTACCTGTCCTCCCGGAAGCCCGCGCATGTTCGAAATGAATTCGACGCATGCGCGGTAGCTTCCTAGGCATACGTAGGGTATACCAAGATGGCGGCGACGGCATCGAATGTGACGAGCGCATGCTCGTCGTAGTCGATGACGTCACCGCGTTCGCTCCATTCAAAGAACCGCGGGTTCTTTGAAACGAGCGTGTGTACACTCGGCCGGGACAAGTTTCTTGTCCAAGAATCTCGTCTAAAAAAACGACATGTTTTTTTCAACGAGAATCTCGGCCGTGTGTACGAGGCCTTACATCTCGCTCCCTATCATATGGATCATTCCAATGAGACTTATAATGTACACAATAGAAAAAATATTGCTAGGTGAAAGAAGACCTTTTTTGGCAGACTTGGCATGTCTCTTCTGCCAAAAATCCCTACCTGCCAGCAAGTTTTTATTTTTAGAGTTTTAATCGGCTTTTATTTGAATGCGTTTGTTGGGCATTAGTCATTTTCTCATTTATATTTAAAGCTGAAATAATTATTAAATGTATTTTAAATGCAGTCAATGTGAGTAACTGAACCTGTATTAGTGTAAGCTTGTAATATCCGGAAAAAACTAAAATCTTCAAAAGGGAGGGGCAATACCAGGGGCCAATCTGACTCCGCGGCACGCACATGTGCTGACAAAAGGAAATGAGTGAAAATCTGCTATGGTGGTAAAAAAAATTAATCTGAAAGGGGATTAAAGTGGTTGTAAACCTCAGACATAAAATATGAACAAAGCACATCCCAGGGAGCAGTGGCGGCCCGTCCATTAGGGGTGTCCAGGACTGCTGATGGGGGGGGGCACCACCAGTCCTCCTGTAGGGGGCCCGGGAATACAGGGGGGCCCAACACCAGAGGGAAGGAGGGGCAATTACAGGATGCCCTGTGCGGCTCTCTGCAGCAGCTGAAAACCCTCCCGCCGACTTTCAGCTGTTGCAGGGAGAGACACAGACACAGCTGCCAGCTTCCCTGTCCCGTTAAAAAAAAATAACAAATTGTAACCCTGTATTGTGTTAATCCCTTGTAAAAAAAAAATAAAAATAAAAAAAAATTGTAAAAAATTGTAAAATAAAATAATTTTAAAACATTTCAACTTTTTTAAAAAAATTATAAAATGTTTTTTTGTTCAAAAATGTTAACAATTTAAAAAGGGGCTAATTCACACAGCTTCTCTGTTATCTGTGTGTCCGCTAAGAATGATTTTAGTATATTTATTGTGAAAATGTTGTTTTGATATATTTGAGGGGGGGGCCCTGCCAGGTAGGCTGTACGGGGCCCCGTGATTTCTAACAGCAGCCCTGGGGGTGCCGCCCCCTCTATCCACGCAACCCCCTATAGGGTTAATGGATAGATTCGTGCATTGCATAAATCTATCCACGCCCGCAGCTGCCACCCCCTATTCATGCGTCCGGCCCCTTTCAGGATGCCGGGCTCCTGAATTACAGCGGTGGGGTGTTTTTTTTTTTTTGTTTTTTTTTAAGCACCTGATTAGAGCCATAGGCTTCAAAATGGGGTGAGCTCGGAGCGCAGAGCATTGTGCCATGAGCCCAACTAGGTGTTACAACAGTGAATTTATTTTCGCTGTTGTAACACTGATCCTCAATCCGGCCAATCAGAAGCAGGTCTGAGACCCGTTTTCTGATTGCCAAAAAGAGAAGTCTTCCGATTGGCTGCCGAGGAGGCGGCAGGAAACGGAACCCGCCGATGCCCGTGGAGAACAGAAAGGTGGTGAAGTTCTGCATAGGTGGGGTAAGTGCACCAGACCCGCCCACCGGCTGCCACTGCAGGGGAGGGATCCCCAGCATATAGCCTGTGATTTGACAACCTCAGCTCCCGCCCCCCTGTTTCCTGACAGCTCCGACAGCTTTATAAATTCTGCACTTTGAATGGATGTAGAGAAGACTGCAGATAAAAACATACAACTTATGTAGGTGGTTTTGTTTCATCTTTGTGAATAACCTGAGGCCAGTCACTTCACTGGGTATATGTAAGGGTATACAACCACTTTTTAAGCGGTAGTAAACCGATGCGAAAAAAAATAAAATGCTTTCCTCTGTAGACAAATGCATAATGTGCTAGTATGCATCGCATACTAGCACATTCTGCGAGACTTGCCTTAGAACGAAGCCCTCCAGCGGCATGCTGTCATCACGACAGGTCTTCCATCTTCTCCCGACCTTCCTCCAGGGTTCGTGGCCTCAGGCTACATGAGTGGCCAGGGCCGCAATGACATCACTCCCACGTATGTGTGCGGGAGCCCTCTTTTACGGCACGAGCTCTGAGGAGACGGCGCGGCTATCCCGGACCTTCAGAGCGCATGCGCCGGTGACGTCACCAGCTGCATGCAGTTTGAATGTCTTCTAAACAGTGCAAGTTAAGAAGATACTCGCTGTATCTACAGGTAAGTCTTATTATAGGCTTTCCCGTAGGTACCAGTAAAAAATAATAGTTTACTACAATTTAAGCCTTGCACTGCTTTGCTAAAAAAAAAAAAAAAAAAAAAAATTCCTTACTTCCTATCCTGGAGACACCTTGGCAGGAAGTAAAAGAAAATATTCTTAATCACTTCTGCCCCGGAAGGATTTACCCCCCCCCCCTTAATGACCAGGCCATTTTTTGCGATACGGCACTGCGTTACTTTAACTGACAATTGCGCGGTCATGCGACGCTGTACAAAAACAAAATAATGTGTTTTTTTCCAACAAAAGTAGGTTTCTTTTGGTGGTATTTGATCACCTCTGTGATTTTTATTTTTGGTGCGATAAACAAAAAAGACTGACAATTTTTGGGGAAAAATTTTTTTTTTTACTTTCTGCTATAATACATATCCAAAAAAATAAATAAAATGAATTCATCAGTTTAGGCCAATTTGCATTCTACTACATATTTTTGGTAAAAAAAATCCCAATAAGCGTATATTGATTGGTTTGCGCAAAAGTTAATGTCTACAAAATAGGGGATAGATTTAGGGACTTTAATTTTTTTTTTATTGGCAATGACCGCGATCTGCGTGTTTTTTTTTTTTTTTGCGGGACTGCGCCATTGCAACCGACTAATCTGACCTTAATGCTACTTTTCACACATAAAAAAAAACATGAGACGCCTCCCCTGCCACCCCAGTGTGGAGCGGTGCGCTTGAAAGACGGGAAAAAAGTCCTGCAAGCAGCATCTCTGGGGCGTTGCGGGAGCGGTGACTACACCGCTCCTAAAACGCCCCTGCCATTGAAATCAATGGCCAGCGCTGCTGAAGCGCCCGCAGAGCGCTTCGGCAGCAGTGCTTTGCGGCCCTTTTAACCCTTTTTCACCCGCTAGCGGCTGCAGCTAAAACGACGGTAAAGCGCCGCTAAACATAGCGGCGCTTTACCGCCGGCACACCCCCCCCCCCCCCCCGTCAGTGTGAAAGTGCCCTTTAGCGACCCTTTTTGGGGACCAGCGACACCAAAACAGTGAAAATTAGCTGATCAATGTATAAATTACACTGGCAGGGAAGGGGTTAACACTGGGGGGCGATGAAAGGGTAAAATGTGTTCCCTGGGTGTGTTCTAACTGTGTGGGGGACGGGCTCCCTGGGACAGCACAGAGATCACTGTTCCTGATCCATGTTGTCCCCTGTGAGAACGGGGATCCGCCTTGTTAACATAGGAAGTTCCCCGTTCTGTCTCTAGGGTGACCACGTGTCCCGGATTGCCCGGGACAGTCCCGCATTTTGCAGGTCTGTCCCGGGCACCTTCATTCCAGGACAATACAGTGTCCCGGAATGAAACTGACACAGCCACCCCCCCCCCCCCCGGGCCAATCTGATGCCCCCAAAAAAGGCCGCCACATCACCGCTTTACTCATGGACAGTACTTGTCCTGGCCGGGAATGCCTGGAGGCGCAAAATCCCGCCCCCTGCTTGTGATTGGAGAAATCATAAATCCCGCCTCTTGTGTCCAATCACTGTGCTGTGATTCGTTGCAGCACAAGCTGATTTTTGGGAAGGGAGGGTGTCCCTGAATGGTAGTTTGGAAATGTGGTCACCCTATCTGTCTCTCTGTACCACGACCGTGGGTGGCCGGCGGACATCAAGTCACAGGTACGTTATTTTGCACAGCCAGGCTGCCCTGCCACAGTATATGTGTGGTGGGGGGTCCAGAAGTGGTTAACAGGAACCCCGAGGAAATAATTGGGCAGAGGATCTAACCATTAGGCACTTCAATTAGAACTACGGTATGAAAAAAAGAAAATGACGATTGGCTGGAAGTTTCCTAAACTGAGAACTGTAAATGCAAAAAAAGTCCTATCTGCTCTACGCATTTATATCGGGCCAAATGTAGTTACCGCCAGCAGTTTATAGGCCAATCGCTTTGGGAGAGCACCACGAAATGTCTTCCATATTGGCTTGTGGCTGTTTTAATCACCCATATGAGTCCAATCTCATCTTTTTTAACCTCATTTTGTATTTTTGTGGTTGAGAGTTAAGATGCGGGCTTACAGTAAGTATTCACAGGCTGAGAAGAACTGCAATCTAATAGAAAAGCAGCATATAGTTTTTTTTTTTTTTTAATTTATGTTTGTTGATTTTTCCATTGAACAGAGAAAAATTACAGAGCATATCAACATACACGCTTACACATTATTTTCTTGTATTCAGTAGCAATATACCAGTATTACACCGTGAAGCGGGAGCATAAACAATATAGTCTCGAAATAACATTCAAGCCTAATAAGGCCTACAGCTTGTGGCCACATGGCCACATAGGTGTCCCAGTTCCTCAACGGAGGAGAAGAAAAAAAAAAAAAGAAACACAAAACCCTAATACCAAAGGTGTATCGAGAGTATTTAACTGTGATTTTCACAGGACTCATTCGGTTATCCTTATTCAGTAATACTTAAGTGCTTGCATTCACTCACACAACACTCATACCCATTCACCCAGCACTTCCACCCATTTCCCCAGCCGAAACTACAGCTGGGTGGGGGCACTCCTCCTACTCCCCCCCCCCCCCCACATTTATGTGGGATATGTTTCATGTCCCCAGCTTCTTTATTTAGGATAGGAGGTAGTTCTCACCCCCCCCCCCCCCATCAAACAGGAGGGGCTGAATCAGGGCCCACTACTGCTGAGACAGAGGGGTATCCTTCCAAAAGAAGCTGTCTATATCCAGCCAAGGTTGCCAGATCTTGTAGAATTTCTGTATACAGGCCCTTCCTTTATAGATTAGTTTAAAGGTTGGTACGACTTTGTTTATCATGCGGTACAGCAGTTGGATGTTGGGAGCAGATTCACACTTCCATTGTAGTAATATCAGTTTTCTGGCATAAAAGAGTATCAAGCGGACTAGGGTCCGTTCGTGGGTTCTGGGTATGTGGTCATTAAGGATGCCCAGGAGCCCCACTTCAACAGTGTGGGGGGTCACTAGGCATAGATTGTTTTCAAAAAAAGAGAATAGGTCCACCCAGAACCCCAAGAGGGCCGGGCAGGACCAAAACATGTGTACATAACCAGCATTGGTGCACTTACATCTAGGGCAGAGGGCCCCTGAAACATAACCCATGCGAGCCAGACGGGCCGGCGTGTAATGCAGTTGATGAATAAATTTGAACTGTATATATTGGTCGTTAGACCCAACAATATCCAAGAAACAGGCCCCAGAGGCCTCCTCCCACCCCTCCTCTGAAAGCCCAGGGATGTCGACCATCCACTTCCGCTGTGCAGCACGGAAGGGAGAACTCCCACCCGTCTGCAGTCGGGAGTAAATGGTCGTGGCTAATTTCATAATGCCAGAACACGACATCAATGCCTCAAGCGGGGATTCAGTGAGCTCAAGAGTCAGGCCATGAAACTGCGCACGGACAGCGTGTCGTATGAGAAGATATTTAAAATAGAATTTATTTGCTAATCCACTTGTAGCTTTTAGGACTTCAAAAGAGATAAATTCACCATTGAGAAAAATGTGGGCAGCGTGGGTAATGCCCAGCCGTGTCCACCACAATGCATCGGGGTGACCCATGAGCTCCAGAAGATTGGGGTTATGCCATAGGGGGGTTTTCGGTGAGACCCCCCCAATTCTGAAATCGTCTTATTCCCTTCATGCCAGGCCAACCAACTCACTTCTATCGGGGAGCCGCGGGAGCATCGTTTTGGTAAAGATCTATGCATAATATCTACCAATGGGGTCTCTAGGCCAGCAAGTGCCTGCAGTAGATAGGTAGAGCAGGATGCGGAGGCCCCCTGGAACCATTCATAGACATAGGTTAATTGGGCTGCTATAAAATAGTGTCGCAAGTTGGGGCAGGCCAGTCCCCCATCACCCTTAGAGGCCTGGAGGGAAGCCTTCGCTATTCTGGGATTGGTCCCCTGCCATAGGAAGGAGGATAATAACGAGTCTATTCTTTTGAAGAGCTTTTTGTAGAGAAAAATAGGGGATGCCCTAAAGGCATATAAAAATTTAGGTAGGTATATCATTTTAAATATGTTCACCCACCCTATCAAATTCAAAGGTAATGAGGCCCAAGTTTGCAACCTGGTCTCCATGTGTGTAACAACTGGGGCAATGTTAAGAGATTCAAAGAGGGCCAGGTCTGCATTAATGTGAATGCCCAAATATTTAAATGTGGATCTGACTGACAGGTTAGAGTGAGATAAGTAAGTATAATCCTGTTTGGGGCCTATGGGAAAAGCAACAGACTTGTCCCAGCCCACCTTTAGTCCCGAGACCCTCCCGAACTCCTCCACCACTTCCATTAAAGATTTAAAGGACTGTTCTGTGCCATCAAGGTATATTAATGCGTCATCAGCATATAATGAGATCTTCTCTGTAAGATTACCATAACATATGCCGCCCACCGACGCCGTCTGTCGCACCGCCAGAGCCAAAGGCTCTATGGCAAGTGCGAACAGGAGTGGCGAGAGCGGGCAGCCCTGCCGTGTTCCCCTGTGTAAAGAAAAGACATCCGATACATCCTTGTTAGTACATATTCTTGCCCTGGGATTGATATATAGCAGGCGAACCCATTTTATAAATTGGTGACTAAAACCCATTCGGTGCATGACTTCCCACAAAAAGGTCCATTTCACAGTATCAAAGGCCTTCATCACATCCAGGGACAACACCAGGCCACTTTTATGCTCAGTGTCAGCTCTATGGATATGTATGAACAATCGTCTAATGTTGTCATATGTACTCTTTCCAGGCATGAATCCAGTTTGGTCCCTATGGATAAGGTGTAGGATAATCTTTTGTAGTCTCACTGCCAGTACCTTGGCCAGTATCTTAACATCGCTATTGAGTAAGGAGATTGGACGGTATGAGCCACATAGCGTTGGATCTTTATCAGGCTTGGGGATCACCACAATCAGGGCCTCACACATGGAGGAGGGGAGAACACCCTCCTCCATTGCCTGCCCAAACTGAGAGTGCAACCTCTGTGCCAAGTCCCCAGCATAGTGTTTGTACCATTCAGCGGGCAAACCGTCCAATCCAGGAGTTTTGTTCGGGGGGAGTGAGTATATGGCAGTGGTAATTTCTTCTACCGTCAAAGGTTCATTTAAGATGGATCTGTGTGAGTCCTCCAGTACAGGGAACCGGAGAGACTCGAAGAAACCCATAGTTTCCCATTCAGGTGGAGAGGGCTGGGACGAATATAGGTCCTCATAGAAGGATTTAAAAGTTAGATTAATGGTCCTAGGGTCTGAAGCGATGGAGCCATCCGGCACCTGGATTTGCGGAATAGTCCTATCAACACAGTCCATGCGGGAGAGATATGCCAACATCTTGCCATTTTTCCCACTGTGTTCAAGCAGCCTGGCCGTCAGATATCTCTGTTGTTTCTGCGTTACATCCACCCTGTGGAGGTCCAGGGCCCTATGCGCCCCCACCAGGACCCCGTGGGAGTCCGGGGTGGGGGACGCAGAATACTGGGTCCTCGCAATCTCCAAGGAGGACTCTAGGGCTAAAAGAGTGGCCTGGAGGTTTTTTTATGTCTGGTAGTGTTAGAGATGTATGAACCCCGCACAGTCGCCTTAAAGGCGTCCCATGTGGGGCCAGGGGAGGCAGATCCTTCATTATCCGCCCAAAAGTGGGACATGTCCTGTCCCACCGGGTCCTGTATTTCGGGGGTGGAGATCCAGCAAGGGCTGAGCCTCCACTGCCGAAAAGAGGGTCGGTGACCCATCACCAACTCTATCTTAAGGGCCGAATGGTCTGAGATTGTCTGCGAGATGTATGCGACCGACTTAACATAAGGGACCATATCAGAGGTTCCCAGGGCATAATCCAGCCTGGAAAGAGTACCATATGTTCTGGATTGACAGGAGTATTCTTTTATCAGTGGATGGCCACGCCGCCAAGGGTCGACGTAACCAAAGGAGGCACACCAGTGGCTAAATAGCTTGGATTCATATTGGAGGGGCCTCAACCTGTCCAGACCTGGGTCCAGGACAGAATTGAAATCCCCCAGCACAAGGGTAGGCAGACCCGGCAATTTAGAAAACTGTAAACTTAAGTCAGTGAAGATTGCAGCCGTGACAGGGGGGGGGGGGGCATACACCACCACCAAGAGCAATGGGGTGGCGTGGATTTTACACAGTAAAAAAACGTACCGACCCATTGGGTCAATAACTACCTGGTCACAGGAGAAAGGGAGTCCCTTCCTTATGAGGACAGAGACTCCCCTAGCATAATTTGAGTACGTGGAATGATACCCCTGTGACACCCAGTGTTTTTTCAAAGCAAGTATTTTGGAGCCTAGGAGATGTGTCTCCTGTAGGCATAGTATCTGTGGCCTATGTGGCTTGAGAAATTCAAATAAGGATGCTCTTTTAAATTTAGAATTTAACCCCCGGACATTCCAGGAGATGCATGTGATTATAGACATGGCGGGGGGTTAAAAAGGGGCCCATATATGGTAATACAAATCAGACACTTGTCACCGGCGCGGCTGCAATCCAACACTGGGGGGGAGCAGGAGAAAAGGAGTACCCATGAACACATCCACACAACCACCATCCATGCAAACACACAAACCATTACACATACATTACCAGTTGAAATCCACATTGATTTCGTTACTACCCCTGCCGTACCCCAAGAACAAGGGGCCGGCTTTGTCCCAAAACTGCTAGTAGACACTAGGAACATGGCCAATACAGGCAAGTCAGCAAACTATTTCGATCAGTCAATGATCAGAGAACAAAAAAAGAAAAAAAAAAAAAGAAAACCAAAGGGGAAAGAAAAAGGAAAACAACTGCAGCATCCCAATCTTCCCCTTAAAGATCCATAGCCTCTTGTCGAGCTGTAGAATAAGGTACCTGCCATAGGCACAAAGAGCCCCCGATTGGGGCGAGAAAAAGAAAATGAAGTGGCTTTGTAGCCTGTGCGGGGGGGATACCCCGATCAGGTTGCAGGTAGTCGGTCAGATGCGCGGCCGGGTTTGGACAGGGATTCATACCAGGAAAGCGCAGTAGCAGGGTTCTGAAAAAAGTGCACTTGGTCCTGGTGGACGACTCTCAGCGTCGCGGGAAATTGCATGGAGTATTGTATGGTCTGTTCTCTCAACTTCTGTTTAACATGTTGATACTTGGCTCTCGCAGCACGAACTGCTGGGGAGTAATCTGGGTAGAGGGAGACCGATGCGTTGTTGATTTTCAGGCTTCCCTTTATGCGGGCAGCCCTCAGGATAGCGTCCCTGTCCCTATAATTTAGGAGACGGATAACCATGGTGCGAGGGGGGTTTCCAGCAGGGAGCGGTCTCCCAGGGACCCTGTGGGCCCGTTCGATCACAAAACATGGGGACAGGCAGTCTTTGCCAAATTCCTGGGTAAACCAGCATTCAAGGAAGGATACCGGGTCTGCACCCTCGACCCGTTCTGGGAGGCCCACCAGGCGCAGGTTATTCCTACGTAAACGATTTTCCAAATCGTCGATCTTATCTGCCAACGATTGAATTCTGTTGCCATGGGTTTTCAGCACAGGCAGGGCCGGGCCTACAGTGTCTTCCAGGTCACTAATGCGGCGTTCTGTCTCAGCGACCCGGTCCCTGACCTTATGCATGTCCTGGCGCATTATAGTAATGTCCAACTTTAGTTCCTCCACCTTCCCCATAATATCAGAATGATTTACCTTCAGGATTTTGAGAACATCCAGCAAGGTGGGCTCCGGTTCCGGCCCCTCCTCGAGACCGTCATCACTCGGAGCGGGGTGGGCCAGGGGTATTGAAGGGGCTGAAGCCCCAGGGGATGGTGGTAGTGAGGGGTCCAGATCGTCACCGAAGAGTTCCGGTGTAGATGAGAGAGGCACATGTAGCATGGTGGAGCGGCGGCCATCTTGGGAGGACCGAGTGGTAATATTCATCCTGACCGGGGGCTGTTTTCTCCCTTTTCTTCCTCCCATCCACCAAAATTCTTCCGTGGATGAGTAGCAGGGTCCCTCTTGGGTGTCTGGAGAAAGTTTTGGGCCGATTGGTTTGGCAGGTTAGCAGGATTGCGAAGGATTGTGCAGAGGGATCTTGGAGCTGCAGAGAGGAACGTCTGCTCACATGCTGCGTCAGGCCACGCCCCCAGCAGCATATAGTTTAGGAAGAACCAAAGCCCCCCCCCCTAGCAAAAAAGATTTCCAGCATGCTGGGAAATCAGAGGCACTTTGAACTGTCAGAATGGCCCCTAAGAAACCTTCATACAGTCTGATCTTTGCACGCCGTGCTCTAACTGGGTGCAAGAACTGATCTCAGTGTCGCCACCCAAGGGTGTGATTGGGCAGTGCAGGAGCAGCACCCCTGCACTATTCACTCCTGCAAGCAAGTTCAGTGTTAAGCTGATTTATATACTTAGTGGTTGTAAACCCTGTTACACCACTTTTACCTACAGGTAAGCCTATAATGAGGCTTATCTCTAGGTACCTTGAATATCTCCTAAACTTGCACAGTTTAGGAAATATTCAGTATATGCGCTGCTGCCGACAACATTGACGCATGAGCACTGAAGAAACGGGCCGCTGGTGCCGTTTTCTTCAGTAGCTGTGCCGTGACCGGTCCCAATGAGTGATGTCATTACGGCTCCGCCCAATCAAGGCGCCAGAGCCACAAACCCAGAAGTAACTCCAGTCCACTCTCCGCTTGTAAGTCAATGAGTATGCAAAAGCACTGGATGCAGGTTCAATTATTTTGGAGGGCTAACTCAGGTCAGAAGGATGCATGCTCCTGAAAACGCACAAATGTTTTGCCCATCAAAATATGAGTCCAGAGTCCATTGGCATAGGCCAGGGTCTCTGATAAGGGGGGTAGCACCTACCTTCCTGAATGGTGCCCAGGCCCCATAAGTTCAACAGGGGGGCCCAGAGCAGCAGGGGTGGGTGCAGTTACTGGAAACAATCCCTCTGTGGCCCTCCCTGTGTTCTACAAATGCTTCAGTTTATGAATGAACAGGGGGCCTCTATATAGAGCACTTCCTGTTCAATCACTGCAGCAGAGAAAGGATTGAGGAATCTGTGTCCTCAATCTCATTCTCTTTCTCAAATGCGAGACATTGGGTGTTTGCTTAGACCCCTTATTTTTCACCAACACAAATTGAGAAAAACAAAAAACATAATTAATGGTAGTTTAATGTGTGGTGTCTTTTTTTTTTTTTTTGTTGCATGCAGCTGAAGCCACCTGTTAGGTTTAATTCGCTGTTCCTTGGCATAGGCTCTTGGGTTGGCAAGCAATGCGCAAAGCTTATGATTGGCTGATGATGTGGCTCCTCCCCCTCCTAATGCACATACTGCAGTACTAAGGATATCAGGAGTTCATCAGCTAATTTTATTTATTTTATTTATTTCAGGTACTTGCATAGTGTCGTCAATTTACTCAGCGCTTTACATATACATTGTACATTCACATCAGTCAATTTACTTATTAAGTAAATGCGTAATATATACCGTAGAAGTGTAACACTTCTAGGTATTAATTACCCATCACAGATTCAGATCACCCTGACAATGCCCTAATCTGCTTTTAATCTCTAGAAGGACAGCATCATCCAGGGTCACCATCTACTTCCTAGACTGGGATGTTGGCTCTAGGGTGACCACGTGTCCTGGATTGCCCGGGACAGTCCCGCATTTTGCAGGTCTGTCCCGGGCACATTCATTCCAGGACAATACAGTGTCCCGGAATGAAACTGACACCGCCACCCCCCGGGCCAATCTGATGCCCCCAAAAAAGGCTGCCACATCACCGCTTTACTCACTGACAGTACTTGTCCTGGCCGGGAATGCCTGGAGGAGCACAATCCCCACCCCCTGCTTCTGATTGGAGAAATCATAAATCCCACCTCTTGTGTCCAATCACTGTGCTGTGATTCGTTACAGCACAAGCTGATTTTTGGGATAGGAGGGTGTCCCTGAATGGTAGTTTGGAAATGTGGTCACCCTAGTTGGCTCAGAGATTACATAATCATGTAAATCCTGGTGCCTGAGCAGTGCATGACACAGAACAGCCCCCGTTGCAGCCTCCCAACTTGTGACTTACTACAATGTTGGGGGGGGGGGGGGGGGAGAGCAGTCGCAGCCTCCCAACTTGTGACTTTGTGACTTACTACAATGTTGGGGGGGGGGGGGGATGAGCAGTCGCAGCCTCCCAACTTGTGACTTTGTGATTTACTACAATGTTGGGGGGGGGGGGGGGGAGAGAGCAGTCGCAGCCTCCCAACTTGTGACTTACTACAATCAGTGTTGCCAACTGCCAGTATTTTTACTGGCAGCCAGTAAAAATGGGCACTTTTCTCCTGCCAGTAAATGCCAGTAAGAGGAAAAGGTTGTCAGTAAAAAATATGGCTGTGACGCTCGGCTCGGAACTGTGCATATGCAGCTCAGGTCCAGAGTCGGCTGAGACCATCCAAGTGCCTGCTACAGTGTGTTCGGGCAGTGCCCGCGGGAGGGGGGCAGGCCTGGTGGAGGCAGTGTCTGAGCATGTATTGTGATGTCATGGTGCAAGGAAGCCGAGCCGAGTGGCCGGAGCCTTGTGTGTGGGTCTGCAGGACGGGAGTAAGGCAAGCCAGGAGCAGGACTGTCAGTGCTGTTTGGACTGGAGGGGACTGAAGGGACCTTCTGGCATGGAGAGAGACTGTCACTATGACTTAGGAGGGGACGTGCCGTGTCGGTGAGGTGTCAGCATCATCTGTGCTGCTGCACACTGCTGTCAGTATCACTGTGAAAGTCAATTTCATGAGTGCATCACCATACCTCCCAACACGCACGGATTGTGCGGGTTTTTCCCACATACACAATGTTTTCCCGCAGCCCCGCAATAGGAGGTTCATTCCCACAAAAGAAGATCAGCGCAGGCAGAAGGTAGGAAGACATCACCCTGCTCCCGCGTATACTCTGTCGGGCGGACTCGGCAGCAGCTTCCCCTGTAACTAGTAAAGTGTACTGGGGGCCCGCAGCGGTAGGACCCCCCCGCTCAAGAACTTTGAAGGTGAAAGAGAAATCGCTGTCCCGCGGTAGAGCCCCCCCACCCAACAGCTTTGTAAGTAGGGAAAAAAAATCCGTACCGCGCCCCCCCCCCCCCCCCCCCCCGGGAGCCAATGGAGAAAAGCAATGGAGCAATGGAGAAAAGCAGCAGAAAAAATTTGAAAAAAACGTTTTTTTTATTATGTGCGCTTGGTGTTATGCCTTGTACACACGACCGGATTTTCCGATGGAAAAAGTCAGACGGGCTCTTTTCATATTCCGACCGTGTGTACGCCCCATCTGACTTTTTCCTTCGGAAATTCCGACGGACTTAGAGGACTCTATTTAGATGTTCTCTATTTTTTGCCACGGACAAAAATTTCTATCGGAAAATTTGTTCCTCTGTATGCAATTCCGACGGACTAAAAACCACGCATGCTCAGAATCAAGCAGAAGACCCGAACTGCCTATTAAACTTCATTGATCTCGGCTCGTCGTACGTGTTGTATGTCACCGCGTTCTTGACGGTCGGATTTTAGTGTGACCGTGTGTATGCAAGACAGCTTGAGCAGAACTCCGTCGGACAAACCTTCGGACTTTATTCTGACGGACAATCCAGTCGTGTGTCCAGGGGTATAAATGCATTCTATTGGCCAGATTATAATTTTTTTTTTTCGCCCATTAGAATGTATTAACAGGCGAACGTGCATTCATGCATGTTTGTGCATTTTTCAGGCCCAATGCCCCTCTTTAGAATGTGTAAGTGATGTGTGCCTGTAAACGCCTATGTATGCATAGCTTTAGAGGCTAACATGGAGGGGTGTTTAGTGGCAGACAAAAAAAACAAAAACGAAAAAGCTTAAACTACTGTAAAACAGGCGTTTTTTGTGCTGCAGCGTGTATGAGCCCTTAATGCAGTTCTGCTGGATTGGAAGGATGTGGTGCAGGGCACAAAATACTACGCTGATAAGTGTAAACAGAGTGATGACTTTGTTAGTGTGCTGCTTCTCCTTCATTGACCAATCAGCAGGATAGGGGTGTGTCCTTGACCATGCTTTGCTGCTGCTACACTGGAGGTCAGTTACCTTTTCTGTGCTGCCTGAAGATTGGCTGCCGAGAATGACAAACGGTTCAAAGTTCTTTATAAAACGTGCCAGGCCTATATAAACCATCATGATAAAATAAACACACTGCAGGTTGTGATTACCTAACATGATGTGGGCTCTTTTTTGTCTTGTTCGATACTGGCGTCCGTTGTGGCGATGGCTGTCTTCCCAGACACAGCGCCTCCCTTCACAACCTTAATAAAAAGCGTCTTTTGTTTGTCAAATAAAAGGCAGCATGGCAAGGGAAACCCTGCGTTTGTTATCATAACTGCGGCGGGAATAATACCGCTTAGCGGCCTCTGATGTGGCCCTGTCCTTGTCTGTATGGAAAGTCACAGAGGGGAGATGAAAGCTTTGGAGGGACGGGCATGGCCGGGGTACAGCCAGACACAACATGGACATCATGAATACACTTTATTGTTCATGTTGTTTCAGAGCATTTCCAGAGTACACCAATGACGGGTCATTTACTTAAAGGAATCCTGTATTGAGGAAGTGGATGCCACCACTAACCACCTTCTTCTTGATTTGGTGTCATGCTAATCCTCTGGCTTCAGAACTTTGAGTCACGGACCCAGCACAACGGGTCTACTTATGAATGGTTTTACCCAAGTATTTAGCACATTTTTCTATGGTTTACCCATTTTTCCAGTGGAATCTGTGAAGATGGGTGAATCTTGGGTGAAAACATTGATAACTAGACCCCATTTATGGTATTGTTACAGTGTCTCTAATTTGAAAAATAAATTAAGAAGTGTAGCGCCCTGCTCCCAATGACTGGGCGCTATGTCAAATTTAGTGGGTGTCTGAGCTGGTATTTGGCTCAGACTCTGTAAATAATTATGCTAAATCAGCCTCTGTTCCGGCTATGGCTGTGTTGGAAGACTTCCCACTGTTAGCCTGCAGGTGGCGTTACCACCTCAGGCCAATGTGGAAGACTGCCAAGCCAGAGTGCATTGAGTACCTTCCCCCTGGAACAGTTCAGTGGGCATGGTCTACCCTATGAGCATGCTGGGGAAGGGTACTTAAGGGGCAGACGCCATCTTTTGGGGTTTGTCCTCTTTCCCCTCGCAGCCCTCCGGGCGCGGGGAGTGTGTTGTGTGATTCTGGCCTCGGGACCATGTTGGTCTGAGGCTGCAACTTTACCATGTAGGCCCAGTTATGCTGACTGGGGAATAACACCTTGAAGGTGATCCTGGGCTGTCCGTCCTGCGGGAAGAAGCCACTCAATGGAGGAAACCAGGGGAGGACCTGTCCTGGAAAAGACCGAGCGGAAGGCTGGTGTCTTGAGGAGGGCCTGGAAATTCTATTGGAGGATGCACCATAGCTAATGTTCACCTTGCAGTCTGCCGGGTCGGCTTAAAGGCTCTTGACTGTTTGGCTGGATGTTCGGGTGTTAAGTCCTGTGGCAGAGGATCCCGGATTATCCAATTTTGTTCACAACCAGTCTGTGGCAGAGACTGGTCCTGATCATTGTCCGTGCATCATCCCGGTTGCTAGGCCAGGTGAGAGGGGCCTATCCGGGTGAGCAATACCCACTCCAGGAAGAGTGGTGAATGACTTTATAGTTGAGGAGTTTTCCCAGTGATCTGTACTGTGTACCTGAACCTACCCCTTCCCTTCACCCTTCTACTATTCTTCAAATGTTTTATGCAAAGGAAAATAAAACCGAACTGCTTAAGGTTTTACATCTTGTGTGGACATTAGAGTTTCTACAGACTTTCTTCCCCTAGAAAACGAATACTGAGGTAACGTGCAAGGCCCAAAATTAAACCAGCAGCTCCTACGGGGGTGTGCTACACAAGAATGTATTCTTTACTCACAAAGGCTCTTCTATTGCTCTCGGCCTCCTCCAAATTATTATTTTTTGGCTGCTGTGATCTGACTTCCTGTTGGAGGGTGGCTACGTCCCATCTCCATAGTCCCACTGTATGGAGGAACATAGCCACCTTATGTTGCTTGCTCCCAAGATGGACTATAGAATATGGGATTTGCAGTGTGCATAGAGCACATGATCACAACTAATGGGGTTTGGGAGCTCATGGATAGATACACTCATCTTCTGGCTTCAGTCATTTTAGACGCGCTCCCTCTCTGACTCCTTTTTATCTATTATCTAGATAGGGGTGTGAGAGAGGTCTGCAGGACAGGCGAGGGAGCAGGTTCGGCAGGAAAGTAGGGCAGGGCTGTGATTGAGATATAGTTTCACTGTAATCTGTGTCAGATGTCACCAAACATGACTGGTGTTGACAGCGGTGACACCTGCTTCCTGTAACCAAAATAGATGGTAGGCTTGTTCATTGGATAATGAATTACCCACTGCCCAAACTATTGCACCAGTAGTTGGTCAAGGACAAGTCATCACATGTGCACCTAGTCACCAGAGCGCTGAATAGTTACCATAGTTTCCCTAGTTACCAGAAATTGCTTTTTGGTTACCGGAGAGTGTGTCTAGCTACAGAGTTCTGCTTGGTCACCATATACTGCTGCTTAATTACCAGAGAGTGCTGCCTAGTTACCAGAGTGATGCTTGATTACCATATTTTCTGAGGTTATCAGAAATGTCTTCTTGGTAACCAGAGAGTGTGTTTGGCTACAGGTAGTTCTATTTGGTTACCGGACACTGCTGCTTAGTTACCAGTGCTTGCTTACCAGAGAATTCTGCATAGTAACCATTTTGAGTGCTGCCTAGTTACCAAAAGGTGTATTTGGTTACCAGAAAATTCTGCATGGTTACCATATCGAGTTCTGCTCGATAAACAGAGTGCTGCCCACTTACCAGAAAGTGTGCTGGGTTACCAGAGAATTCTACATTGTTACCTGAGAGTTCTGCTCAATAAATGGAGTACTGCCTAGTTACTAGAAAGTGTACTTGGTTACCAGAGAATTCTGTCTAGTTACCATATCAAATCATGCTCAATAACCAGAGAGTGCTGCCTAGTTACCAGAGTGATGCCTTGTCTCCAGAAAGTGCTGCATAGTTACCATATTTTCCCTAGTTACCAGAAATGGCTTCTTGGTACCCAGAGAGTATGTCTATCTACAGAGAGTTCTACTTGGTTACTGGCCAGTGCTGCCTAGTTACCAAAGATTTCTGCAAAGTTATCATATCGAGTTCCGCTTGGTAACCAGAGAGTGCTACCTAGTTACCAGATGAAATTGGCATCTTGAGAAGAGGAGGGTAACCAATGGGGCAGTTGTCTCCGGTTATTTAAAAAAATGTATTGTACATAAATAGCTATACCTCATGGCGTCTTTACTCTAAGCCAGTGGTCTCTAAAATTTCTAAACAAAGGGCCAGTTTACTGTCCTTCAGATTTTGGAGGTGCCAGTATGAGTAGAAAATGTCCTGGCATCAGTGTGAGTAAACAATGCCCCATCTTTGGTATTAAGGCCTGGTTCACACCTGTGCATTTTCAGTTATGCAGAAACACACTACAGTCCATTTATCATGGTTTCCTATGGATGTAGTTCACATCTGTGCATTTTATAGAAAGGGCCAGGGACTTTTTTTTTTCTGGTTGGTGGTTCCATAGACTTCACTGGATCAAAGATGTGTATTGCAAAATGCACCTGCAAACTGAAACCTGTGTGATTCAGGCCCAAGGAAGGAATAGTGCTCCATCATTGGTATTGGTGGGATGAATAGTGCCCCATCATTGGTGTTGGTGTGAGGAATTGGTGTCAGTGGAATGAATAGTGCCCTATTGTTGTCAGTGGCAGGAATTATTTTCCCCCATTATTGGTGTCAGTTAGGCTGGGTTCACACTTATGCAAATTGGATGCAGTTTTCCCTGCATCCAATTTATGACAGGAGAGTGTGGCTTGTAATGGAGTCAGTTCACACACCTCCGGGGGCAGCTGCGGTCTGCATTTGGAAAGGGTCCTGCGTGTCTTTTGGTTCCGATTCAGGTGCGAATTCAGAGAAAAATTCTGACCTGATTTGCACCTGGATCAGTGAACAGGGACGCACCAGACCCCCTGCTTTGAGCTGTGGCTGCAACATGTGTGAACCTGGCCTAAAGGAAAAGTGGCCAGATAAGGGCACGCAAAGGGCCACAGTTTGGAGATCACTCTTCTAATGCCTCGTACACACGACCGGTTTTCCCGGCAGGAAAACTGCCATGAGAGCCTTTGTCTAGGAATTCCAGCTGTGTGTATGCTCCATCGCAGTTTTTCCAACAGGAAAACTGCCAGGAATCCCGGCGGGAAAAATGAGAACATGTTCTCTTTTTTCCCGCCGGGATTCCCGGCGGTTTTTAAGCTGGCAGTTTTCCTATGGGAAACACTGCGGTGGAGCATACACACGGCCGGGTTTCCCGACCAAAGCTCTCATGACAGTTTTCCTGCCGGGAAACCCAGCCTTGTGTAGGGGAGGGAAAAAGCTACCGAGCAGGTTCTCGGTTTTCCCGGCGGACTTTTTACCGCCGGGAAAACCGATTGTACTAGGCATTAGCTATTACAAGGAAGGAAAATGATCAGATAAGGGCAGTCTGCGGCCTTTCTGGGGAAATTTAGCCAAGCCTAGGCCTTGTGGCCTTTTCACAGCCTGAAGCCTGGCTGTAGTGTTGCCCATACCAACCAGTCATGTTTTATCTTTTCCCCTCTAAACTGATTGCTACGAACAACACCAGTGATAATTGTGATTTGTGTGGTGTTTCAGGTATAGTTTCAGTGGAGATATTTGATGAGGGGACTGACATGCAAGACTGAATATGTCTCTCAGAACAAGGTGGTAAAACAACAAAGGAAGGGGCTCTTGGCAGTGTAAGGTCATATGTGCTGCCGCACAACATTTCCTGAGCACTCTGTGTTTTTCTGGGAAAGTCATAACACTGAAATCTGAACAATTTTTTCCAGTCAGACCTGATGGCCAGGACACTTGAGTAACGCCTTTATACCTTTTTGCCTCAAAGCATGTTGCTCGGCTTTAGGTGACATTAACGCTGGGTGTGGGCTCACATTTTACAAATTCTGTGCATTTTTGCACTTTTCTGGGTGACTTTTGCTCTTCATTTAAAGCCATATTTAATATAATGCATTATTTAAAAATGTGCCCGGTACGTGGAAGAAAGCAAGATGGCCACCATTTTGAGTCTTCTTGAGAAAACGCCCTTCTCTGCTTAGGGGAAAAATTACATTAGGTAACTCTGCTCAAGAGATACTTTCATAATTAAATATTGTTTGGTCACTATATCCAGATGACCTGTCCATAGACTGGTGTTTTTCAGTATTTGGTAGGTGCTGGGAAGTCCAATCACAGAACAGGTTCTTCTGTTTCTCTAGGACCGTTAATGAGATCTGTGCATTCATGAATATTCACATCTGCCATGTGCATTATGGAGTTCCCACCAATCTTCCCTGTAACACTTAACGTTAACACACTCTGTTACTCCAACACTAACTCTACTTGTAACTCTCCTGTAACCCTAATGCCGCGTACACACGATCATTTTTCCCGTCGGGAAAAATGACATTTTTTTTTTTCGCCGAGAAAAACGATCGTCTGTGGGCTTTATGTAGTTTTTCTCGTTGAGAAAAACGGCAGAAAAAACGACGAGAAAAATTAGAACATGTTCTAAATTTTCTCATAGTTTTTTCCATCATTTTTTTCCGCGGCAGTTTTCCCATAGGGAGACACTGCCGCGGAGCCCACAGACGGTCGTTTTTCTCGACAAAGAAAAAAATGACGGGAAAAACGGTCGTGTGTGGGGGAACATGCCGTTCCCTCGTTTTTCATTTTTTTTTCATGCCGTGATTCACGGCGGTGTTTTCACCGCCGTGAATCACGATCGTGTGTACGCGGCATAACACTCACTCTCCTGGTACCTTTTAAAGCCAAATATACATTGATATATACATTGATAAAAATTTGGATGGTTCAGCAGGGACCGCCTGAATTACGATTCATGTATGGGAAGGCTGGTTGTACAGAAGTCAGACACTTCTGTTCAACCACCCTTTTTGGGTTTTTTCCTGAATGATCAGTGCCGCCAGCTATAGCCGGAAGATCTTCCGCTGGTTGAATGAATAAGGCATGGGCTTTTTAACACTATCTGGCCCGTAAGCCTCCCTTTAACCCCAAACCTAACCCTCCATATAACTTGAACACTAAGGCCCCTTTCACACTGGGGCGGGCAGGAGCGGTGGCGGTATAGCAGCGCGATTTTCAGCGCTGCTATACCGTCGTTATTACTGCGGTATGCGGTCGCTAGGGGGGTCAATTTAACCCCCGCTAGCGGCCGAAAAAGGGTTAATACCGCCCGCAAACCACGGCTATTGCCGCGGTTTGCGGGCGGTATTACCGCGCTGTCCCATTGATTTCAATGGGAGACCGCGGTAAAGGAGCGGTGAACACACCGCTCCTTTACCGCTGTAAAGAAGCGGCTAGCAGGACTTTTGGAGCGGTCCTGCTAGCGCACCGCTTCAGTGTGAAAGCCTTCAGGGCAGGATTTTTTCATGCGGTATAACAGCGCTATTATTAGCACTAAACCACATGAAAAACGCCCCAGTGTGAAAGGGGCCTAACCCTTCTTGCTGTTCTAAAACCGCCCATCCCTATAACTTTAACACTCGTCTTGGCTGGGCGTTCATGTTCTATGTTAATGGAGAAAGAAGAAGAAAAGGACACATTGGCTTACAGTAGAGTTCTAGACCCAGCTTATCCCTGGGGCTGCATTGGGTAAATGAAAGTTCCCCCCCCCCCCCATAATGGACAGCTGAAGCTGGCCGCAGATCCCTGAGATGTGAGATGGCCACCAAGGTGGTCACCTGCAGTTTATGGCCTGCAATGCATGCAAGCAGTCTCCAGCTCTGGATGGTCTTACTGTGAGAGGTAGCAGGAATCCTGACAGGTTCCTTTTGATCAGTACACCTGTTATGAGCACATTCTTGCTTTTTGAAGCAACTGCAGACATCACATGGAGTGTGCAATACATACAGGTCAGGCTGCACACAACAACATCCCAATGTCCATTTTATTGTAGGTATTGCATCATGACACACGGAAAGGTGAGACCAGTTGTCAACTCCTGACCTCAGGAGAATCAATCATTGTGTCCTAGAAACAACTATAACTGGTTAGTCCAGTGTTACAGACCCCTTAGCTAATATTAATATTCTAAATGGTGTTTGTCCCCTGGTTTAACGTGGACCTATCATCAGATACATTTGTTCACGTAAAGCTCATGCATGCAGAGTCATGCGTCACTTCCAGTTGCTTATTACATCTCGCAAAGATCTCAGTATTCCCCTGACAACGCCTCGATCTACTTTTCTCTCCAGGAGGATGGCGCCATCTTTGGTTAGCCATCACCTAGGGTTACCATCCATTTCTACTTGGGGGGGGGGGGGTGGCAGCATTTTTAGACGTGGGGCCCTTGCACACAGGTGAAATGATGTGTATTGCTATCATCCACTCATAACTGTAAATAATGACGGAAGGTCCTCCAGTTGCAGAGTGGAAAGGACTCTGTCTTGCTGTCTTAGAAAATGCGGCTTTTAGTTTCCTGCCCCTGCAGATCCTTCCTAGTCCTCCCCTATCTCATTCTAGTCTATCATTATGTACATAATAATAGTAAAATGGTATAAATACAATTATTAACCTCTGAGCTTCTAAAAGACTTCCATTTTACGTCGTATTTTTCCCTCTTCAACCTCTGGATATGTAAAAGGCAGTCAGCCCTGAAAGGTTCATGTTTCCTGTCTTTCAATGTACCTGCTTTGTATTTCCATTTTTCCTGCATGTGAGTCGGCAGGTAGTTGAAGTGGAGCAACATGGATTCTTTGCTACTTTGTGAACTTTTTAGCAGCATGTGTCTTATGTTTTCTCACACAGTATCGATTAATCAATATCATTTTATTAGCTGATTGAAGTAGCTTTTATTTACTTTTTTACTATTTATTTTTAACTAAAAAGTTTATATTTTACATTTTTTTTATTCCTTTATTTAAATAGTGTAGCGCTACCTATATTTTTTCCAAATTTTTTTTTTCTGTTTTTGTTCACAGAAGGTTTGCTGCTTCTATTTTTACACTTGAATTTACTTAACTGTAGTTTTTCTTATTTAGCGCGGTTTTTTTCCCCTATTTTCCACTTTATTTAAATAGAATGTGCGTTCAACAATTATATTTTACATTTTTTAATGCAGTTTTTTTTTTTTCTGTTTTTTTTTTTTTTTTTTTTTTTTTTATTCTTAATTTAGTAGCAACCCCTCAGAACGCAAGGTCTGCACACCTGTTGTAGTCAGCAAATGGCTTTGGCTATTTAAGTGGACTTGTATAGCTAGAGTCCACTTAAAGGAAACAGGATTATTTAAAAAGGTTGTTCAAAAAGCAGAGTTGTACAGAAAAACAAAACAACCAACCAATCGGATTGCACCATTTAGTTCAGTACTGTCAGGAAAAAGAAGGCGGGCTCCTAAATTGTCTGACATTGCAACTTGCAGATCTTCCTTTGCTTTGTTATGAAAAGACCTGCATGTGCAGCATGGGAGTTATGAGGATGTTTCTTTTCTTTTAAAGATTTGATTTATTTTAGATTTGTGTTAACAGCTATCAAAAATAACAATATCCAGTGCATTTACAACATTTATATCTCTTCCCACGAACCTTTTATTGTAAATCGCTTAGCTGCCAAGCCCTGATTTCTATAAACAGCTCCAGGTTTCACAATATTGTTCATGGCATTTTCTTTATCTATGTCGGCATTTCTGATATTAAACAGTGTGGCTTAGTTTTACTCCAGCCCTAAAGGGATTCTGTACTGGAGGAACAAGAAAGGTGGCTAAGGGTCTGTAAATGGCTATTGATTTCTAAGATCTATGCAACTGAAAGGCAAGTTTGCCAAAAATACATTTTCAGTTTGAGGTGGGTAGTGGTTAACTATGCTAGCTAGGGGCTGCCTACAACAGTAGGGTGACCAGACATCCCCGGTTTCCGGGGACAGTCCCCGGATTGAGGACACTGTCCCCGGTTTTGTCCCCGGATTGGATTTGAACAGGGGCTGGGGCAATTTCAAAGACCGTGCAGAATTAAAAATTCTAAATTACACACTCCTGCTCCGCCGCTGCTACTAGCTTAGGGGGTTGTATTTTCTATTATCTGTGCCCCTTTCTGATGATCATATGCTGGTCAGAGCAGAGGGAATGTTTCTTCAGCTCCACTTGCATGTTCTTCTGCCTTGGCTCAAGTCCCGGCCAGCCGCCTGACGGTTTATCTCCTTACCTTCCCTGGCTGGGTGATGTTCCTCCGTTCCCCACCCAGTAGTAGCTGGGGCCCGGAGAGTAAGACTTGATAGGCTGTGAGGCGGGCCGCGGCGGCGATGGGCAAAGAGTCGCTGATTGCCACCATTACTAGTAAAAAAAAAAAAAAAAGATTTCCCCAGATTTCATTTGAAAAATCTGGTCACCTTATACAACAGGTGTGCAGACCTTGCGTTCTGAGGGGTTGCCACTAAATTCACTGAGAAAATGAAAAGATGGTGGTGAAATGTGGACCTTAACTCAAAAATTCAAAAATTGCATGTTACAGGAAACCTCTACAAATGTTATTTGTGCTTAGGCAAAAATAAAAGTGGATTCCTGCCTAACCAGAACTATGCTCTCTCCTCTTGCTACCTACCCTATGTAATAAATGATCTGTATACTTAAAATGTTATTGAACCCACAACAGTAAAATCAGTCTGTATATGCAGTAAAGCATGCTTGTTATACTCCCTGAGGAACCTAATGGGTCAATCCTCTGCATTGTGTAAAAAGGCGGTTTGATCCTGCCTTCTCTGATCCTCCTCTTCTTCCAGAGTCCCCAATATATCTCCTGATAGTACAGAAGCCAGGGGACAAGCTGCACATGCTCAGTTTGGTGTGTATTGTGTTTTTTTTTTTTTTTTTTTTTGGGAGAGTGCATGTAATCAGCACAGGGCCAATCAGCACTGTCCAGACAGAGGGTAAGGGGTCCTCCATCCTCAAAGGATAATCGGAGGAGAATGAAAACTTCTTCTACAAGCTTTAATAAAACACTGATAGAAGTCAGAAGACTGCTATATACTGCTCTTGAGAAAAGGTATTTAGCAATTTATATTTACTAAAACTATTGCATTTCCATGTTCTGTGTATTGTGGGAGACTAGATATAGTGAATGCAGGCTCCGGGGTTTAGCAACACTAAGTTTTTGCACTCCACTCCAGTCAGGTCATGTCATCATGAAACTCCTGCTCCCCTGTGTCATTGAGGGCTCAACAACTGCTAGGAATTCTGGGAGCATTGATGCTACCCATAGGGTCCCGTAGGAGGGAGGATGGGATATTTTTAAGAATAGTTTTAGTGTTAGGCAGAAAATCCACTTTACTTTTGCCTAGAATTTCTCCTGAAAAATATACATGCACTTCCTAACATGTGACTGCGTCTAGGCCCTTCTGTTCTGTGTGGCTGTATATGTTCAGTGTGAGATCATCTAAGACAGTGGTCCCCAACCTTTTTGGCACCGGGGACCGCTTGCGTGGAAGAAAATTGTGCCAAGGACCGGGGGGGGGGGGGGGTCTCGATTTTTTGCGGGCAATGGCTGGTGTTAGCGCTTCAATCGTCACGGCACCATGCTTAATATGGTGTCAGGGTGATTGAAGTGCATTATTTCTATTATTACATTGTAGTAATAAATGAAATAGTTCAACTCATCATAATGTAGAATCAGTGGGAGCCCCGAGCGTGTCACGTGCCACTGTCGCCTGCTACCAGATGTGGATAGTCACTTGCCACGCTGCCTGTCACCAGATGCGGAATGTCACTTGCCACATCACCTGCCACAAGATGTGTAATGTCACTTGCCACATCACCTGCCACGCTTACTGCCACAAGATGTGTAATGTCACTTGCCACATCACCTGCCACGCTTACTGCCACAAAATGTGTATTGTCACTTGCCACATCACCTGCCACGCTTACTGCCACAAAATGTGTATTGTCACTTGCCACATCACCTGCCACGCTTACTGCCACAAAATGTGTATTGTCACTTGCCACATCACCTGCCACGCTTACTGCCACAAGATGTGTATTGTCACTTGCCACATCACCTGCCACGCTTACTGCCACAAGATGTGTATTGTCACTTGCCACATCACCTGCCACGCTTACTGCCACAAAATGTGTATTGTCACTTGCCACATCACCTGCCACGCTTACTGCCACAAAATGTGTATTGTCACTTGCCACATCACCTGCCACGCTTACTGCCGCAAGATGTGTATTGTCACTTGCCACATCACCTGCCACGCTTACTGCCGCAAAATGTGTATTGTCACTTGCCACATCACCTGCCACGCTTACTGCCGCAAGATGTGTATTGTCACTTGCCACATCACCTGCCACGCTTACTGCCGCAAGATGTGTAATGTCACTTGCCACATCACCTGCCACGCTTACTGCCACAAGATGTGTAATGTCACTTGCCACATCACCTGCCACGCTTGCTGCCACAAGATGTGTAATGTCACTTGCCACATCACCTGCCACGCTTACTGCCACAAGATGTGTAATGTCACTTGCCACATCACCTGCCACGCTTACTGCCACAAGATGTGTAATGTCACTTGCCACATCACCTGCCACGCTTACTGCCACAAGATGTGTAATGTCACTTGCCACATCACCTGCCACGCTTACTGCCACAAGATGTGTAATGTCACTTGCCACATCACCTGCCACGCTTACTGCCACAAGATGTGTAATGTCACTTGCCACATCACCTGCCACGCTTACTGCCACAAGATGTGTAATGTCACTTGCCACATCACCTGCCACGCTTACTGCCACAAGATGTGTAATGTCACTTGCCACATCACCTGCCACGCTTACTGCCACAAGATGTGTAATGTCACTTGCCACATCACCTGCCACGCTTACTGCCACAAGATGTGTAATGTCACTTGCCACATCACCTGCCACGCTTACTGCCACAAGATGTGTAATGTCACTTTCCACATCACCTGCCACGCTTACTGCCACAAGATGTGTAATGTCACTTGCCACATCACCTGCCACGCTTACTGCCACAAGATGTGTAATGTCACTTGCCACATCACCTGCCACGCTTACTGCCACAAGATGTGTAATGTCACTTGCCACATCACCTGCCACGCTTACTGCCACAAGATGTGTAATGTCACTTGCCACATCACCTGCCACGCTTACTGCCACAAGATGTGTAATGTCACTTGCCACATCACCTGCCACGCTTACTGCCACAAGATGTGTAATGTCACTTGCCACATCACCTGCCACGCTTACTGCCACAAGATGTGTAATGTCACTTGCCACATCACCTGCCACGCTTACTGCCACAAGATGTGAATTGTCACTTGCCACGTTGCATGTCACCAGATGCAGAGTGAGTGGAGCGCCCCTTGTGGTATATCAGGCAGACAGCTGAGGGGGTGAACTACAAGTTCCAGCACACCTCACCTGTACTCCCACACACAGCTTACCTGTCGCTGATGACGTCACATCTCTGTGGGATCACCCCTCTGGATATAGCAGGGTGTCTCCTTTCTCATGCTGCAGCCGGTCTCCTTCGGCTGTCACTTTCTGGCTCCACCTCTCTGCCATGCCTGATTAGCTGTCCGGGGGGGGCAGGCAATCTGCGCCGCTGAACAAGTTCTTACAGCGAGGAGCCGCAGGAGAGCGGTGATGCGTGGCGGGCAGTGTGAGATGATTTCATCTCTCTGCTCCCCGCCCCATCTCAGACACTGAGACAGAGCACTGATTTGAGGGCGGAAAAGCTGTGATGCAGGGGGCGGAGAGAGATATCCTCTCTGCTTGCCTGCCCGCTCGCTTCTTCCACCCACCCAGCGCTCTCATGCCGGCAGCTCAGCACAGCGTGTCTCTTGACGACCGCCCGCACCCGTGGCCCGGCTGCAGAAGAGCCACGGCCCGGTAGTGGGCCGGGGGTTGATGACCCCTGATCTAAGATACTGCATCCTCTAACTGCTAATCTCACAACAATTGGAGTGAGATTTTGTAATGTCATTACTGTGCAGCTCACTGTTCTCCTTGCTGGAGAGGATGCTGTACCAGAGGAGGTGCAGTGCAAGAATCTCTCTGCTTAGTTTTATTCCATCTGTGAATATGTGCTTCATCCAATGTTGCTTCTTCTTGAATATTATCCCACCACTCATTGGGGTACAGCTGAGGGACCGAAGCCCTGCTTCTACTAAGATGACCGATATAGTATGGAACAATGCACGTGGAAAGATCAAATGCTTGGAGCTTCCAGGAAATACTTGTGATCGCTTCCCCAGTACATGTCCTCTTTTCAGGTATCACACATGCTTTAACATGAGGGGCACCCCCTATTGCTACACGATTTTTTATTTGTACTATATTGGCCTTTCTCAACCTTATTCCCCCCCCCCCCAGAGGAACCTCTAAAAAAATAATTCAGGTTATGTTGAACCCCTGATTGAACCAATTTATTGGTGCTCAGTGGAAAAATGCCCCCTACATTGGTGGTGAGTGGGAAGAATGCCCTAATTGCAGTCATGGTCAGAATGCCACCTTTCTAGACCGCTAGAAAAGATCATTGGTGTCATGGTGCTAGCTCTGCCAAGTGCTGTTGGCCCTGGAACTATGCATACCCCATCAGATGAGAGGTCAATCATCCACATAACCCCGGTTGAAAATGATCGTTCTATATCAGGGGTCTCCAAACTGCGGCCCGAGGGCCAGATGTGGCCCTTTGCAAGCCTTTATCCGGCCTTCAGGGCACTAATCCTCCCACTGACACCAACAATGGGGCACTATTTCTTCCACCAATACCAATGATGGGATGCTATTTCTCCTTCTAATAGGGGCACTACTCCTCCTATTGACTAACAACCCTGAGACCATATTTATTCTCACTGATTCCGGGCCCGGGACATCATCTGCCCTCACTGGCCACAATCTGGCCCTCCTAAAGAACAATAAACTGGCTCTTTTGAAAAGTTTGGAGATATCCGTTTTATATTACGGAGAATGTATCGGGAGGTGTTGAAACACTCAAAACTCCCAGGGGGCAGTAACAAAGTTGGGACGCATGGCAGGAAGATCTGACTGTTGGAGCATCCACAGCATACAGGAATACAGGACCCAGGCTGGAAGATTTGGGGAACGGCAGAACCCACCACAACTTGCAATTGTTACTAGAAACAACTACTGCTGTTGCTGCCACTCACGTGGACCAGCAATGATTGACAGTTCCTTGTGTGTGTGTGTGTGTGTGTGTGTGTGTGTCATCTAAGCATGCAGCTGTCCTGTTATCACAATCCTCTCTGCACTCTGATACAATAAAATGGCCTTAATTGTTTGCTCAGAAAATAATGTCAGGATGATGGGCGCTGATTTATTTATAGAGAGATTGATGAATCATTGTCAGGAGTCCTTTGTTGTCCATGTAGGAGTGGAGTCTCGGCAGAAGGGGAGGAAAAGGCTCTGTTGTGGAGCTGAATAATCCCCTGGCTGGTTCAGAGTTTGGCTGCAGGCGTTGGGAGGTGCGTGTGCGCTCACGTGCGTAGTTTGGGGTGTGCAATCTGCTACTTTCTGCAGGTGATGGAAAAAGGAACGTGTTTTAAACATATTTTGGCAGCAGATAAACTTGGCCACAGATTTTAGTGAGTCCTCCCTTACAATCCTGCATTACATGTGTGTATTATAGCCACTTGCAGCATCAAAACTGGACTCCAAGCAACCAGATAAACACACAGCTGGAAAACCTATATGGTGGTTGTTTCACCTGTTGAAGGATTTGTATTTCTGTCGACGCAATCCTAGGGGCAGCAATGAAGCTGGGTCTCCTCCTCACCTCTATCTGTGATTGGGCAATAAAGGAATAGCAGCAGCTCACCTGTTTACTCACTCTGCTCTCTCCTCCTGACGACATGTTCTTTATCAGCATTTGCGAATGCAGAACACTAGTGCTTCCCCTCCCATTCCTGTGTGCTTCTGTATAAGGTAAAGTAAAAAACTAGGTACTTAAAGGGACACCATTACCTTGCCCATGTAGGGCAAAAAGACAGTATCTCTGCAATGGGCCTAACCACCCAGTTTATCCCGGTTATGGTCAAGGAAGAGCTTTGCCACTGGCTCTGTACCTGTATCAGGAACACCTGGAAGCCTCTTCAGTACAATCAGAGTTATGGAACTACTGCTGCTAGGTCCTGCTGGTCTATAACTTGTTGGTAGGACAGTCGGTGATCTCTGCCCTTACAAGTGCTTCTACATTCATTGCAACCATTGTTCTCAGGCAACTGTAAACACCTCTTTCTACATGTCTGAGGATAGACAGCCCTACCTGGTCCAGCCAAGTCCAACCAAGAACCACAGATTGTCTTCCTGTCAAGTATTCATTAGATTACCTCCTTTGTATAAAATGGTGATCTCCTCTAGGTTTAGGTATCTGAAGTCAACATTGGATAGCTGTTTCGAGAAGTGAAACAATGTCTGCCTTAAACCTGAGGCCAATATCGTTCATATTTTTCTGACATTTTTATGGCTGGAATGTATACATATACCTTACCGACTGTTTAAATCAAATTTATGGTGGTGTTTCCAAGCTTTGATTCAACATGTGCATCCTCTGCTACATGTCAAGTTCATACAGTATATGGCCCAGTGTATGTGGACAATCCTCCAAATATATGAGGTGTTTGCATGTGGGATGCAGCGGCAATAATTCACAGTCAGGTGCAATGGAAAGCTGGTATTAAAACAGTACAGCAACAGTTCACAATGGACCTAGTGGGAAGGCTGCCTAACAGGGTGCACTCAGTTTCCAGCAATGTGAAGACAGCAGGTATCAGCCAGACTGACAGCATCTCTTGAGAGAGCAGAATGCGGGATGGCCGTCTTGTGCCCAAGCAGGATGAGGTCCAAAAGAGATGCGACCCTACGCTTACAGTCCGAAACCTTTCCCTAGCGCTAGTGCTGTCCCTAACAGGTAAGGTACCTGTCCCTACTCTGCCAACTCGCAAATGCACACCAAACCTGGGAGCCAGGGCCTTAAACAGGCTCTGCCTGACCCAAGATGGGTGCGAGAGTCACATGGGGCGTCAACATCTAAGTAGATGCTTCCCCAGTGAACCAGGAAACCATAGAAGAACTGTGTTCCTCTTGACTTCCTCTCCAACTACAAGGCCACTGCGAATGAGCTCCACATGCAGTGGAGAAAGTAGACTGCACTTGCCTGCATGCAGTAAAAAAATACAAGTACTAAAGTAAAAAGTACTACTGTACAGAATACAAAGACATGTTACACAATCATGCCCTTCTGACCATGTGGTAACCGTTTGGAGAAGGTATTTTTCTGTTCCAGCAGGATTGGGCCCCTGTGTAGAAAGCCAGCTTCATAAAGACATGGTTTTAAAGGTTTGATATAGAGCAGTGGTTCTCAACCTTTCTTGTGCCGGGACCCCTTGATAAAGTTTCCCAAGTTGTGGGGACCCCTAAAAGTTTTTTTTCGTAGCGTGGGTTGTCAGCACCCAAGGCAAGACAAGTAATTTGCGCCCCTAACCCATGGACATTTAGCACTCACTGAGTCCCTTCCACTCGTACAGTATTAAAACCCCTTATAATACATTTTAAGATGTACCACTCTTTCTTTTTGCTCTCCTTTTTTCCCTTTTATCTCTCTCTAACCTTATTTATTGTTCCCCCCCCCCCATCCCTCTCTCTAGCTTGTTGTCTCTCTTATTGTTTCTCTTCCTTTTTCTTTGTTCCTCCCCCTCTTTTCCTCTCCCTTCCATGTATTCTCTATTTTTATTCCTTCTCTTACTCCTTTGGGGGGAATGGGTTGAGTGCCAATATTAGTTGGAGTTCTGATCAGCCAACTTAAGTGCTCTTGATAAGTCATTTGCTGATCTGAGAACTGTAGTGGGGACTTTTAATGGCAACTATAATGAGAGGTTGTATTACTCACTGTGTCTCTGGCTTCACTGTGTCTCCGACTTTGTGGTGTCTCGTAGCAGTGACACCTATGCCGAAATCAGCAGATAGGGTCTCCTCCAGCCCCTCCCACTTCACATTCCTCACCAGTCAGCTGACCTCTAGTCTCTGCCGCCCAGCCATGTCGTGAACTGAATGGGCGGCTGCAAAGTGGCTGAGTGGGCGGCTGTAAGCTCTAGGAACAGCCCAGCTGGGCAGCCACAGGCTCCAGGGACAGCCCTGCTGGGCGGCCGCAAAAAGGCTGGGAGAGCGGTGCAGGCTTCAGGAACAGCCCAGGATTTGTTGACCCCTGGCAAATCATCATTCGACCCCCGAGGGGGTCCCGACCCCAGGTTGAGAACCACTGATATAGAGGAACTCAAGTAGACTGTACAGACCTCAATCTTGATTAATACCTTTTAGAATGAGTTGAAATGGTGACTGCGAGCCAGGCCTGATCATCTTGCATCAGTACCTAACCTCACATGGCTATTGTGGTTGAATTGGCACAAATTTCCATTGGGACACTCTGACTTCTTCTGGAAAAGCTTCCCAGAAAGAGTGGTGGCTATTTTGGCCATAACGGGGGAGTGGGTGCAACCCCATGCTTATGGTCCAATGGTTTTGAAATGGGATGTTTGATATAGGCAGGATGGTCAGGTGCCAAACATTTGGCCATATAGTCTATATAAAGAAAGGGTTTGACTGGAGTCACCCTTTAATATACCCCCCGAAAGCTTTTGGTTAGCAAGTTCCCAGCTTATTATAGTTTCAGCCCTGGGTAACCAATAGACTTTTGTGTACAACGGAAAAATTTGTTTAGTTTTGGTTTGTTTCTTTTCGGTCCTGTTGATTTGTAATCATTCGTAATTTTGCTAGACGGGATTTTTCGTGTTCGGACTAATTAGTATTTTCGCAAGCGACATTTTTCGTTGAATCGGAATGATTCGTAATAATGCACTTTCGGTAGAGTACATTGTTTTTCGTTGATTCTGGACACAACTCCTACTTTCGTAACATTTTTTGGGTTTGTTGATTCGTAATTTTCCGTGTCTCTCTCACGACGACGCTGCCTATTATGCCTAATGTGCTTCGAATAGATTTGTACTTTTCTAAATACATAGCGGTTATTTGTAACGATTAGAAATCTCGTATTTTACTTTCGTTTTTTTACATGCGGCTATAGCCTCCCCGCCCCTGTACACCATTTTAAGAGGGAGTTCAGCACATTGAGGGAGAAGCGCAGAGCAGAGTGTTATTGTGCTTCGAAAGGATTCGTACATTCATAACTTTTTTCATAACGAATTATGCCGAAGACATTCGGCATTCGCTATTTGCGATATAATTTATTTCGGATTCGGTTTTATTCGTAATTGCTTTGTTCGGAAATTCGAGTGCTTCCGAATGTCCGAAAGTTGCTAAATTCAGACGAATTTTGATTCGTTACGAAACGAATTGCACAAGCCTAGTAACCAACATCCACATACCCCAATGATCCTGCAAAGTCTATAGCGAACTGTTATAACCCATCTACAGAGAAAGGCAGGAAGTTGAGAACACGGCATACGCCCAGCACTTTGGGAAACACTTTGGCTTCCTGCATTGATAATAGTTGGTAGGACGTTCTCAGTATGAATGGTGTTGATGTTGGCAGGTATAGCCATAATGTGCAGTACACCTGAGCACACAGCAGGAAAATAGCTCTGCCTTTGGGGAAACCCAGAGACTGTTAACAGAGTTTTGGGAAGCTGGCAGCACATTCTAATAAATTTTCCATAGCTGGCAGCAAAAATCATTACCGACATCTGGCACCAAGAATCGCGTGTTTGATCGCATTTTGCCAGCGTAGCTTGACGGTACATTTTTATAAAACTTGTAATCGTACCAGATTTCAGAGATGTAACTAAGCTATTATTTAATGTGGCCGCTCTGTAGTTGTTTGCTATAAATCTCCAATGGCGTGGAAGTGGGAGAGGTGAGAAATGTAGAATTGCCGCCAAAGAAAGTATTGTACTTCCATTTTATTTGCAAATTCCCACACTCTTTAACAGGTGTTTGTTTTTAAAGCAAACTATCAGCTTTTTGAAGATATGTAAATAGGATCCGTTTAGTGTAAATCAAATAATTTGTGAGTGTTGGTTCTAAACAAATTGCTTCTGTAATGCTGTATCATTTTTAGAATAATTACATGGAGGCAGCGATATTGTTTCCTTACATATGCAGGCTCTGCTTATTGCTTAGTACTACACAGGGATTGTGCTTTACTGTTCCTCTGGCTTAGTGCAAGTCTATCTGTCAGGACTGATAAAAAAACTAATTGTGCCTCATTAGGTAAAAATTGTGAAGGTAAAGGGGTCTGATGACCCAAAACAGAGTGGGGAGCATGGAGGAGTTGTACTGCACACAGTGCCACCCACACTCTCTTTTTCAAAATTTGCAAGTTGATATTTAAAACCATCAGATCTAAATCTAATGTCTGTGCTAGGCATTCATGGGTGGTAACATATTACATCCCAGTTTAGGACACATTGACATAAAGCAGATCTTTTATGGAATGAAGGTAGGTCAATAAATCCCTACCAGAGTCCCCAAAAGGATTCTAATACAGCCTGGTCGTCATATATACAACTTTGAGTCTGGTTTATGACCTGAGATCGAAAAATAGCAGTCAAACTCTATGCATAATCCATAATTCCTGCTATGATAAAGGTGCAGTCATACAATGTGGTTATATTAATGTGTAAAAAAAATATTGAAACCCCAAACACGCCTATATTACCGGATGCAGAATGCTGATGGTACACAGTACATCCCCTAAGGGAAACATACATAGGATTTATATCATATTTGGTGTCTATTAAAACATACAATTATTATGTTCAATAATCTGTTGGTTCTTTAAAAAAAAAAATAATAATCTGTTGGTTGTCAGATTGTAAAATGTAGTATTCTGGAAATATAGGTATAGTTCTAAAGTTAAACATTCAGCGTGGGTCTTCCAAGCATCATAAAATGCTGTCCATACCCTTCAGCACACCCCTCAGAGCCTTAAAGTGATTGTAAACGATCACCTTGTAAAACAAAGCATTCAGTTTAAAATCGAAATGAAAGGCAAAGTGTGTGTGTGTGTGTGTGTGTGTGTGTGTGTGTGTGTGTGTGTGTGTGTGAAAATTATAAATGCACACTTTTATTTATTTTTTATAAATGATCACATTCCCTCTGTTCTCAGCTGCATAAGAGCTGGGGCGGAGAAGCAGCAACACGCTGAGCTTCCCAGTGAATGGCTGTGCAGCGGGGGCATGTCAGGACAAGTCTGATCGTTGGAAGAGAGCATACTAAGTTCCCAGCATAGCTAGAGAACTGGCCACGGTGTGTTCTCCTGCTTAGTGTGGTCAGTTTTTAATGGCAAAGCAAGGGAGCTAGCAAGAACACCAGGGATTTCACACAAAGGAAGCAATACAAAGAGAACAGGAGACTTTCACATACAAGTACATGCCTACAGCAGTCGCATATCAGGAATATGAAGTGTTGGGGTAACAAACGCTTTAAATTGGTTCTGGAAATACCCTCTAAAGGTACCTGGAAAGTTAGCTGCATTTGCAGCTCTGGAGTTCTCACTTACCAAAGGAAATATGAAGGAATGCTGAGAGTTCTTTATAAGAGCCGGTGACCCTTCTATATCCGATTGGATGAAAATCTACACAGAACCAAAGACCAGGCAAAAATTCCACTTTTGATCATGTTTACTTTGCTGTTGCTTGTTGTCTGCCTTGGAATATCTTTTTTCTCTAGATATTTTCATGCACCATTTTTCTATTGATTGAAACGATGCTTTAAAATCATTAAAATGGTTGTGAAACCTCAAGGTTTTTCACCTTCATGCATTAGCATGAAGGTGAAAAACTTTTTGTGCTGCAGCTAACCCCAAGACCCCGCCCCCCCAGCCGCTGTTGCTCTCCTCATTTGACATATTGATAGAAGCAGGAGCCATTGGCTCCCACTGCTGTCAATCATAGGTGTGCGCAGACTATTGCATTAGGGTGTGCACCCCAAAGCTCAAACACACACTACCGATCACTTACCATGTTCATTCAGAAAGGGAAGGGGCTGATAAATACATATTTACCGGCCCCTTCCCTCACTCATCCTAAAACATCTTTGCAGAAACATCCGAGAGGAGAGGAGGGAAGCCGAAGGTGCTGCAGAGGGAAGGAGTGGGGAGCCGGGGCGGTAGGGGGAATCTGTGCTGCACAGAATGATTAGGGTGTGCCTGGGCACACCCGGCACACCTTGTGTGCGCGCCTATGCTGTCAATCTAATCCAATGACATGGGAGCGGGGGGGGCGAGTCGAGTCCCGCTGTCTGTGTCAATAGACGCAGCAGCAGGACTGGGGAGCGAGCACGCACCGGTGCCCCCCCATGGAAAACGCATTTCTGCGGGGGCACCCAATGAAGAGAAGGGACCAGGAGCACCGATGGGGCACCCCAGAGTGGGAGAATTGGGGCTGCTCTGTGCAAAAGAGCAGGGAAGTACTGTATAGGCATGTTTTGTTGTTTTTTATTAAAAAAACAAAAAAAAAACGGGGGTGTACAACCCATTTAAAGTGGTTGTAAAGACTAAGTTTTTTTACCTTAATGACTTCTGTTTTTTTGTCAACTCTACCACTCCACTTTGTTCTTAAAGCGGTAGTAAACTGCAGTTGAAGAAAAAAGCAATCCCCTGCAAGGCAATGTCATAATGTGCTAGTATGCATCACATACTAGCACATTAAAAGAGACTTGCCTTAACACAAAGCCCTTCAGCGTCGCGCTGTCACTGCTGAGGGCTTCTATCTTCACCCAGCCTTCCTTCCGTGTTCGTGGCCTTTGGCTACATGAGTGGTTGGGGGTACGATGACATCACTCCCGCGCATGCGCGCAGAAACCACAGTTTATGGCACGGGCTCTGACGGTTCGGCACGGTATGCCGGATCTTCAGAGGGCATGCACCGGTGAAGTCATCGGCTGCATGCACTCTCTTCTTTTTTTGGATAAAAAAAAAAAAAAAAAGTTTTGAGTTCAACATAAACATACAGAACCAGACTTCGTCATCAAACAGTTACATAGCATAGCATAGCTTACAAATCCACAGTGCCGGCTGCATGCACTCTGAATATCTCCTAAACGGTGCATGTTTAGATCATATTCACAGTACCTACAGGTAAGCTTTATTACAGGCTTACCTGTAGGTAAAAGATAAAAAAAAGTGGGTTTACTACCACTTTAAATAAACTTTTATTTCACAGTGAACGATGTACAGTAAGGCGGTCTGTCATAACCTGCTCCTCCTCCTCCACTGTGTTGCCCCCTGGGAGGGGCTTAAAGTGGAACTCCACCCTTCCCTTCGGTCTTGCACAGTTGTACAGGCTCCTCTCCTGTACCAAAATTGCTTGCTGAAATTGCTTACTCTGATTTCACTTTTTACAGTACCCTACCGGAAACTCCTACCAACTATGATGATGTCAACAAATCAAGGTAATGAAAATGGAAAGTTCTAATCCAACATTTAATTAGATTTAAATCTGGACTTTAATCATAGAGGTGGGCAGTTGGTTTACTTTTAACTTAAGGTTTTTACTTCACTAATAAATGGTGTTGGTTTTATGGGTAATATAACTTTGGGGATAATAATTTATCTGATAATGGATATATTTGAGACAATAGAGATAACTATAGATTAGAGATGGTGAAGGATATACTAGGTTAAGTCTCTTTAAAGCTGAACTCTGCGATAAACAAATTTTTTCTAAATACAAGAGCCATGTGTATTCTTCCTTGAATCTTGGTGTGCTTTGTGTATTTTTTTTCCAGATCCAGTGTGAGACTTTGCCTCTGTGCAGGAGCTTCCTGTAATAAAGACCACTTACTGCTGCTCTCTCTCCTTGTGTGGGGTGACTGGTCTTGTCTCCGCCCCCTCCTGCAGTTTCTGCAGGAAGCCTGTAGTGGGTGGAGCTGCTGGGTCCCTCCCACAGCTATGTACAGCACAGTGATGATGTCACTGCTACTGTTACAAGATAATATGTGGGATTGGAAAGGCATTTGGTGCACACAAAGTGGCTCTTGAGAAATATATTTAAAGTTTACCTTTTAACAAAAAAATAAATGCACATATTTTTGAAGGAAAAAAATGTGCATTTATTTTTTCCACGGGAGCCTGCAAAGCATTGCACCTGTGATCAGTGCATCCTGGGTACAATTTGAGGCTCCTGCAGACACCTCCTCCTTTCTGCCCGTACCTCTGTACAGGCTTTCACTCACAAAGCTGGAGGAAGTATCAAGGGACTACAAGCGCGCTAATTACCACACTTGTAATCCAAACTGAAACTACAAGTCCACCTACCGCAGTAGTGGTTGTTACTTGCAGTTTATTCATTCACAGATCACTGTGAATGAATGACATGGCTGCCTGGGCAGACTCCCGCACAGAAATGCCGATTTTATTTTTATATTTATTTTTTAAATGTGACAGCGGCTCCAGGGGTGATGAACCGCCACCTGCTGTCACGGGGAGGGGGCTCTGGAGGTGGGAAGCAGGTGATTAGGAATATATGTTGCACCCTAACTACGGATGTAACATGTTCCTATAGGTAAACTTATCCTTTCAATTAAAGTTTTTGTGCCCGGAGTTCAGCTTTAATTAATAGAATTATGGGTGAAATATGCATATTATTAATATATCCACACCATGCCAACTCGTACCCTCTTCCAGGGGTGACACATTGGAGGAGCAGTGTCTGGCGGATGGCATTACACTTAATGCACTGTTCAACGAAGAAACGTTTGGCAGTATTGCAGTTTTTCCTGTTTTGATTTGCATCTTTGGGGTTAGGAGCAGACACTTTTGGCCAGGGTATCTGTGGCTGGTGGTGAAGCCAGAACCCCAACTTGAGCACTACTGTTTGCTACTGCTTTGGGGTGCAAATGACAAAGAATGACAACACTCTACAGCACACACATGCAGTGCATTATTGTAAGATGTGGACTGATAGAAGGTGTGGTATGATGATCATTATAACGAACATTGTGGTGTGGATGAACCCTCAGTGTTCTCTGGGCAAATAACATGGTGGGAGAAGTGAACACTGGAGCTTCAACAGCCACTGATATTATTACGAGGGCTATACCAAAAGTAAAAGCCCTTTTTTTTTTTTATTTTTTTTTTTTTTTTTCCTTTTCCTTTTGTCCTTCTTTCTTTTTATGTCCTTCTTCCTTCTTCCTTTCTTTCTTTTTATGTGCTTCTTCCTTTTTTTTCTATTTATGTCCTTCTTCTTGCTTCCTTTTTTTTTTCTTTTTATGTCCCTCCTTTTTGTTCGTTCGTTCGTTCGTTCTTTCTTTCTTTCTTGTTCTTTCTTGTTCTTTCTTGTTCTTTCTTGTTCTTTCTTGTTCTTTCTTGTTCTTTCTTGTTCTTTCTTGTTCTTTCTTGTTCTTTCTTGTTCTTTCTTCTTCTTTCTTCTTCTTTCCTTTCTTCTTTCTTGTTCTTTCTTTCTTGTTCTTTCTTTCTTGTTCTTTCTTTCCTTTCTCGCCCTTCTTTCCTTTCTCGCCCCTTCTGTCCTTTCTCGCCCCTTCTGTCCTTTCTCGCCCCTTCTGTCCTTTCTCGCCCCTTCCTGTCCTTTCTCGCCCCTTCCTGTCCTTTCTCGCCCCTTCCTGTCCTTTCTCGCCCCTTCCTGTCCTTTCTCGCCCCTTCCTGTCCTTTCTCGCCCCTTCCTGTCCTTTCTCGCCCCTTCCTGTCCTTTCTCGCCCCTTCCTGTCCTTTCCTCTCCTTTTTTTTCCTTTTTCGCCCTTCCTCTCCTTTTTCCTTTCTTCTTTCTTCTTCCTTCTATGTCTTTCTTTCTTTTATCATTGCAGGTAAATAATGGACTCCAAGCAGAAGCAATGTGCCATAATTTTTCTTGATGGAGAGGAGCAAGCAGCCTGACCTCTACAGAAGGTTACGAAATGTTTATAGAGATTACTGAATGTACACGGGTGATGTGCGCAGAAGGATAAAGAAGCATTAAAGACAAACCATGCAGTGGGAGACCATAAATGATGGACAGCCTGCACTTCTCCTTCATCAAGAACTGAATGAGGGCACATTGCTTCTGCTAAGAATTCATTATTTATCGGCAAAGAAAAAGAAGAAAAGTTACTATAGAGGAGGAGTTACTCTACCAACATGTGAAATTTTAACGTTCTATGGGAATTAATAAAAGTTATGTCCAGTTTTGCATTGCGTTCGGTACGGCCTTTGTATATTGTGACTTATTACTGATTGCAGCCAACTTTTCTCATGTTTCAGCCAAAGACACCATTGTTCTTTATTGTTGAGTCTTTAATAACAAGACGCTGAGCGGTTTATAAACCTTTTTATGCTTTTATTATATTAAGGTGTGAAAGCGAGGTATCATTCCTAATCTACTTATACACGAGAGTTTAAAGTGTAACTTCACTTCCTCCTACCCCCCCTATTACCCATTATGCTGGGTTAAATTTGTCTGTGCCTATGTCCGGTGCCACCATCTTGGTCCTCTGCTGACATCCTCTTCCAGGGTTCAGGCAGCATAGCCCCCAATGACACAACAGCTCCATCCCCCAGCTGTTCTGTAAATTGACTCCTGCAGCCTCCTGGGATGGGCAACATACACCAAGCCCACCCCCCACCTTTTTTGCTAGGTTGTCCGCCAACATACTCCCCACCCATAAAATCCAGCATTGTCTGCTGTAAGCCGTGGATCTGTCTTAGAACTCTGGATTCAGTGCTGCCATCTTCTCATCTGATGTCATCAGGGAGAAGGTGTTCTGAAGAGAAATGCCCCCTGTCGAATAATGCCTGCCCGGTACTGCGCATGCGCAGCACGGAGCTGCCAAAAGCCTCCGAACATCATAATTTACGATCAGCTGTAGACAGCGCCTGCGCACAATAGCCGACATTGTGCCACACGCTCCCGATGCTCATGCAAGTCTGCAAGGGGTGGATTTCTTCATGAGCGCGTGTGAGGGGCGGATGCCTACAGAAGGGGGCATATTTTGTAATGATGGGCAGTGCTGTTAAGATGGGGGCGGAATTTCCTAAACAAATGTCTCTGCTATTCTTCCTACACGTGTTTGCGGGGCGTGTGTAGGAAGAATAGCAGAGATATATATTTGTTTAGCAGTTTCCGCTCCCATCTTGGCAGCACTGCTCATCATTACAAAATATGTCCCCTTCTGTAGGCATCCGCCCCTCACACGCGCCCATCATGAAGAAATCCGCCCCTTGCAGACTTGCATGAGCATCGGGAGCGTATGGCACAATGTCGGCTATTGTTCGCAGATGCCGTCTACAGCTGATCGTAAATTCCGATGTTCGGTGGCTCTGTACTTGCGTATGCGCAGTTCCGGGCAGGCATTATTTGACGGGGCATTTCTCGTCAGGACACCGGCTCATTTTCCAAATTGCAGCCGGCCCCTGATGGTGCACCACGGTGCGTGCTTAAGCCAGCCATAGATTGTGAGTGCTTGATTTCCCCATCAACACTGTCAGTGTTGAAGGGGGAATCCCTCCAGAGGAGCTATTGTGTTCTTCCGGCGGGAGGGCGCAGGGAGCTGTCCCTGCCAGGAGGACACACAGTGATTATTGCTAGCAGCTAAAGCCACTGGCAATAATCGCATAAAAAATCCAATATGTTTGATCAACTTGGGTACAGCCAGCCTGCCCATTGATAGTTTGATAGTTTCAGCCGCGCAAGATTTGGCCCCTTAATGACCAGGACATTTTTTGCAAGACGGCACTGCGTCGTTTTAACTGACAATTGTGCGGTCGTACAAAAACAAAATTGACGTCCATTTTTTCCCCACGAATAGAGCTTTCTTTTGGTGGTATTTGATCACCTGTGTGATTTTTTTATTTTTTGCGCTATAAACAAACTTTTTGCTATAATATCCCCAAAATGTAAAAAAAATAACAAATATCTTCCTCAGTTTAGGCCGATATGTATTCTACATATTTTTGGTAAAAATAAATTGGCAATAAGCGTATATTGATTGGTTTGCGCAAAAGTTATAGTGTCTACAAACTATGGGGTAGATTTATGGCATTTTTATAATTTTTTTAAAAACATTTTTTTACTATTAATGGCGGTAATCTTTTTATCAGGACTGCGAAATTGCAGCGGGACCATTGACATTTATACAGCGATCAGAGCTAAAAATAGCCACTGATTAACTGTATAAATGTCACTGGCAGGGAAGGGGTTTAACACTAGGGGCGCTCAAGGGGTTAAATGTGTGTCCTAGGGAGCGTTTCTAACTGTGGGGGGGAGGCGACTGCCTGGGGGAGGAGACCGATCGTTGTTCATACTTAGTATGAACAACAGATATGGCTCCTCTCTCCTGACAGAACGAAGATCTGTCTGTTTACATTGACAGACCTCCGTTCTGTCTCTATGTGGAGCGATCGCAGGTGCACGGCAGACATCGCGACCGCCGGGCACGCGCCCCCTAGTGCTCTTAAAGCGGCTGACGTACAGCTACGACGGCTCGCCCAGGGGAGCAAAACCTGCAGCAGTATAACTGCGGCGGCTGGTCGGGAAGCAGTTTAAAAAAAACAAAAACGTTAATGGCACCCGATCCAAGCAGCCAGCTTCTGTCAGACGAGCAGGCTGGAAAACCAGCAGCCAACCGGCTCCGGATCAGCGCTGATCTGAGTGTTGTAGGGGGTCAGGCATCCCCACTGTCAGAATACAATAGCTCAGTGGGGGAGATTGCTGTACTAACTTTGAATGGTTAGTACAGCGGCTCCGACCGAAGCTGTCAGCTGAACGAAAAAAAAACTAGTAGTGTGTGTACCAGGCTTTACAGGAAGTTGGATCACAGCAGCAAAAAACATACTTGACTATAATTTTTTTAACCAGAGTGAAGCGTCACTTAAAAGATGAATTCCAGGTTTGGGTATTTAATGCATAGTTAAATTGATCCGGCTTGGACCAATATAACTACGCCCCTTGAAGCTAGAAATCACTGCAGTAGGCAGGGAGATGACATCACGCTCTCCACCTGAGAGTCCAATCAGAGAAAGTTTTTTGCATTAATTCAGAAAAGGCAAAACATTCTCTGAATGGCACCTGTGCTGAGCGGCCAATCTCCTGTATTCACATTGCAACAGGCCAGCCACTCGGCATGGGACTCCAGTGGGTCGGCATGGGACTCCAGTGGGTCGGCATTGGGACTCCAGTGGGTCGGCATTGGGACTCCAGTGGGTCGGCATTGGGACTCCAGTGGGTCGGCATTGGGACTCCAGTGGGTCGGCATTGGGACTCCAGTGGGTCGGCATTGGGACTCCAGTGGGTCGGCATTGGGACTCCAGTGGGTCGGCATTGGGACTCCAGTGGGTCGGCATTGGGACTCCAGTGGGTCGGCATGGGACTCACTGGAGTAGTGGTGGTTACTTCAGTTATATACCATACCTGACCGATGGAAATACATAATGGATGTATAAAATATCCATACATGGGAAGGGCCAATTCACACTTGACGGTTTCTGTGCAGCGCGCTATTGCATGTTGCGTCATATTTTACGCATCAAGACAGCCCATTCATTATAAATGAGCTTCCAAAACACAGGAACAGATCAAAAACCAGATTTTTTTTTATGATTCGGCCTACCACATTACGCAATGGCGTGTTACCATATGTTGCATCAAAGCTGTGTTGCCTTCGTGCATTTGGGTGCTTATCAACAAACTACCACTAAAAGCGTTAATGTACAGTGCGGTAACGAGCGTATTACCGCAAACCGCCTCAATGCAAAAATCTGCTTCAGTCTGCTTTCACAGACTGAGACAAGACATTTTTTTTCCCTTTTGGAAAACAAAGGAGTGTCATTATGAAAGGAAGCTTGTCTATTAAATGAAAGGTTTGCAGGGAGTTTGTAAGACAGAGTTCAAAAAATAAACTTCATTAATGCAGGCTGCGCAGCTTCCCGCCAACGCCCTGCAGAACCAGCTGATCCGGTGAGAGATGAATTTATTATAGATGAGGATGTGTGCTATGCAAATCCTCCCTGGGCTCTGCTTTACCTGTTCCTATGTGATCTGGCCAAAGCTTTTGGTCATAATATGACGCATACTGTTTTGATAGAAGATGGTCCTCGTATATGTAGTGGCATGGCATAAAGCCCCACCACATATATGAATATGGCTGGCGGCAGGTTACGTTACAATATAGGCTTTGTGTTTTGGAAATCTGTGAATGATTGGCCCTTGATGCAGACAGTCTGCATCACCTGCAGGTAATCACTGCATGAGCGCTTACGTGCAATTGGCTGCATATAGCTGTAGGAACTGACAGCCTGCCATTGCTTTTGAGGCTGGATTCACACATGGTGCGGCCGCGGCTCACAGCAGGGGGTCCGGTGCGTCCCTGTTCACCGATTCAGGTGCAAGCTTTTGCCTGAATTCGCACCTGAATCTGAACCAAAGACACACAGGACCCTTTCCAAATGCGGACCGCGGCCACCCTGGAGGTGTGTGAACTGGCTCCATTGAGAGCCGGGTACACTCTCCTAAGTGAACATATTCGCCAGCACACCATGGATCAACATTTCCGTCCAAAGGTTTCTTTTATTTAGAAAGATCACCTCACAAAAATAGGTGCAACTTTTCGAAGCCGCGCAGGGCCCCTTCGTCAGGCATGTTATGACGAAGGGGCCCTGTGCGGCTCCGAAACGTTGCACCTATTTTTGTGATGTGATCTTTCTAAATAAAAGAAACCTTTGACCGTAAGTGTTGATCCATGGTGTGCTGGCGAATATGTTCACTTGCTTGATGTTTCCAGGACCCAACTGGTAATCGCTACAGCACCCACCATTTTAAGAGCTATAACTTCCAGGAACGTGTGCGATTGGAATATTGACAAGACGGGTACACTCTCCTGTCATGCGAATTGGATGTGGAGAAAACCGCATCCAATTTTCATATATGTGAATATGGGCTTTCCACCTGCAACTTATCGCAGGGAACCTCCACTGGGTTTCTCGCAGCTAGTCGCAAACGGCTCATTCGCAAGTGTGACTGGGACCTTAAAATTCTAAACAAAAAGCCAGTTTACTGTCATTCAGACTTTGAGGGGGCCAGACTGTGGCCAGTGTAAGTAGAAAATGCCTTGGCATCATTGGGAGTAACTAATGCCCCATCATTGGCATTAGTGGGGGGAAAAAAAATGCCCTGTTATTGGTAACAGTGGAAGGTATAGTGCCACATCATTGGTGTCGGGAGGAATAGAGCATTGTATCGGTGGGAGGAATAGTGCTCCAAGGGTCAGATAAAAGCAAGCAAAGGACCACATCCAGCCCCCGAGCCACAGTTTGGAGACCACTGGTCTACAGCCACAGATCTTTACCAAGCTGCAGCAAATTCTACCATTAGACTGCATTGACATCTCAATGTATTCTTGTGCGATTTGGCATTACACGTATAGAGCAGCCCATTTTGTTTGAGTGGGCTGCCTTATGCACGACAGATGCACCAAAGAGCCTCTCTCATCTTTTTGGGCTTTGAGGTTTGCATGTGCTTTTTTTTTTTTTTTTTTTTTTTACCTGGGCGTTTTAGCGTGTGTGAAGCATATTTTGATGCATGTCAAGCTGCATGTCTGTTGGCCACATTAGGATGGCACTGCAAGTATGACATGCGCTTTCTGCATGGAGCCTTAGTGACTATGAGGTATATGGATCCCTGTAAAGCAAGGGATTAAGGGCCCATTCAAACTTGTGCAGTGTGGCAACGCACACTAAAATTCAAATGTGGACGTGCATTACTGCAATGCATGGCAAAACCCATGCTCTGTATGCGCTGTGTTGGGGTGCCATTCATTCTGAATGGCACCCCAAAGCAATGTACAGTAGAGTTCTACATACAATGCACTGGAGTGCACCACAATGTAAAAACCATGGGTTGTGGTGTGCTGCATTTAAAAAAAAGGGTCATGTACATTTTTTTTTTTTAAGTGTTGTGCATTGGCAATCCATTCATAATAAATGGGCATCCACAGCGCACATTAACATGCTATAACACACGTTATTGCTTTTGCATTAATGCACTTCAATGGAATGCATAGGCCTCATTCCAACGGATGCTGAGGCCCGTAGTCCATGATTGGGCCACATGTTTATGGATCTTGAGCCACCAGGTGCTGCCAACTGAATGTCGCCAAGCTATAGTGTATAACGGGGGTAGGCAACCATGGAGCGGTGGATATCTACCTGTATATGACCCCCAATTTAGACCTACCTGAGCCCCTTCTTGCAGCCAGGAGCTGGTTCTTTAAACCTTTATAACCCCAGATGCTTCCTGGTGATGTGATCGGCTGGGAGACCATCAGTTTATAATAGTGCCGGGGAAGTGTCATCAACAGCTTGGTCGCAGTGCTGGGATATGCAAATGAGCACAGTCTCCACGCAAAACGGAAATACCAGTAGATCGCATATATGTAGTGGCACGGCATAAAGCCCCACCGCTGGCCCACCAGATGTATGCATACAGCTGGCAACAACATTAAGTTACAATATAGCCTTTGCATTTTGAAATCTGTTCTGGGACTTTAAAAATGAAACAAGCTTACCTTAAGACAGGTGGTGTAGCTCGGTTTGCTAGAAAGTGGTACTCCTATATGTAGTGGCTCGGCATAAAGCTCCATTGCCGTCCCACCACATATCTGACTATGGCTGGCAACAGGTTAAGTTACAATATAGCCTTTAGTTTTAAAATCTTTTCTAGGACTTCAAACAAAAGACAGGCTAACTTTAAGCCACACAGCATAGCTCAGTTTGCTAGAAGGTGGTTTTCATGTATGCATAAAGCCTTACCGCCGTCCCACCAAAAATATGCATAAGACTGGCGACAGATTAAGTTACAATATAGCCTTTGAGTTTTGAAATGTCCTGAGACTTTAAAAATTAAACCAGCTTCATTTAAGCCATGTATTGTAGCTTAGTTTGATAGAAGGCAGTACTCAAACTTGTACTGGCATGCCCCATTACCGTCCCACCACATATATGCAAATGGCTGGTGACAGGTTAAGTTACACTATGGTCTTGAGTTTTGAAGTTCTAGGACTTCTTTTTTTTTTTTTTTTTTTTTTAAACTGTGTTTTATTAATATTTGTAACACAAGGGATACATTAGGAACATAATACATAAACTGGTATATTTATACTGAATATTCTATCATCAACCGCATTTTTGACAATACAAAAAGTCAATTATATTTTGCAGATTATTGGAAGTTCTGGGACTTTAAACAATATGACGTAGCTCTGTTTGATAAAAGGTGGTACTCGTATGTAATAGTATAGCATAAAGCCCCACTACCGGCCCACCCCATATATGCATATGGCTGGCGACAGGTTAAGTCAGTGTTTCTCAACTCCAGTCCTCAAGGCGCACCAACAGGTCATGTTTTCAGGCTTTCCATTATTTTGCACAGGTGATTTAATCAGTTTCACTGCCGTAGTAATTACCACAGGCGTTTCATCTGAGTGAAATCCTGAAAACATGACCTGTTGGTGCGCCTTGAGGACTGGAGTTGAGAAACACTGCGTTAAGTTGCAATATAGTCTTTGAGTCTTGAAATCTGTTCTGGGACTTTAAAAATGAAAGCAACTTCCTTTAAATCACGCAACCTAGCTTTGTTTTAGAAAGTATTCAAATATGTACTGGCATGGCATACAGCCCCACTACTGCCCCAGCACATATATGAAAATGGCTGGCAAACGGTTAAGTTACAATATGTCTCTGAGTTCTGAAATCTGTTCTGAAACTTTAAACCTAAGACAGGCTTCCTTTTAAGGCACACAGAGTATCTTTGTTTGATAGAAGATGGTATTCATATATGTAGTGGCAAGGTATAAAGCCCCACCACCGGCCCACCAAATATATGGCTGTCAGCAACAGGTTAAACTACAGTATAGCCTTTGAATTTTTCTAAATCTGTTCTGGGACTTTAAAAATGAGACAGGCATTCTTTAAGACATGAGGCGTAGCTCTGTTTGATAGAAGGTGGTACTCCTCATATATGTAGTGGCTCAGCACAAAGCCCCACCAATGGCCTACTACATACATGCATATGACTGGCGACAGGCTTCCTTTAAGCCACGCGGCATCCCTCTGTTTGATAGAAGGATCAGGCTCTCTGTGAGAGAAGGACCCATTTATTATAATTTTAATACAAATCATCTTTGATGGGGCAGAATTCTGTGATCTTCAGACAATAAAGTGACATTATTAAAGGCTTCTGGGGCTAATTTGTAGCAAGAGAGATCTGAAGGGTCCATTATTCCCTGACACTTTCTTCTACTGAACTTGAGCAGAAAGACTCATTCAGAGCATTTGAAAGGAATTTGTTGGACAGGCCACAACCTGCTGGAGAAGACGCTGCTGCGAGCTTCGAGTCTCTTCCGAAGTCCTGACATAGAGCTACAATAACTTACAGAAGGGAACTGTAATCCTCCAATTTCCCCACTTATATGGCACATGGGGGTGAGTGATGTTGGGATAGGGGCTGATCCATCACTGATGTGACTTTATCTCACCCAAACTACTTTACAGCACCTTATCCTGCAGAGTTATCTCATCAGGGATTTACAAACACTGCCAGCTTGTAGGGGATGGAAGCAGAACTCCAGCCTTCCCTTCAGTCTTGCACAGTTGTCTCCCGGTCTGAAATGGCTTACTCTGATTTCACTGCACACTGAGTTTCTCACAATGTGCATTAGAAGCCGCAGGAAGTAAGATAGAAGCCCGCCTAATTTCCTGGATGCATCCAGCATCATCAAGCACTTTCCTTCCCAGCCTCATTGTCCCTCACCTGCTCCTTTCAGTCATTAGACTTTAGTTCTTTCAATCATGGAGGCTCAGCATCACCTGTGGGTGTTATATAGGGTGGTCTGCATGCTAATACCTATGAAACCCCCCACTCCTCCTCCAGGTTGAATTACCCATCAAGGCATTTTTATACTTGCATAACTGCTCCCAAGAGCCAGCCCACTGCTTACATCAGGATTTGAGGGCTCTTCTCAGGAAGTTATATACAGCACCCTGCCAGCCCTTCCCAGCAGCCATAATCGATTTCATCACGGGCCACATCAGCATCATGTTTTCCCTCAAAGGGCCAGTTGTATCTGTAAGACTATATAACTGCATCTAAGCTGCAGGTGAAGCTGGGAAGCAGGGTCTGGAGGAGGACCAGAGGAGGGCTGGAGTCAGCTGCCAGAGTCTGCTGAATTCTGAGACCAAGGGAGGCAGATATAAAGGGGTGCTGAGGCTGTAGGAGGTGTTCTGTCCTTCTCTACTGCTGAGATAAGGTGGGGGCAGAGGTGAGTCTTTCAGCGGCTGCACAGAGAGGTGCAGGATCTAGCTGAGGACTTCTGTCCTCCTCTCCACTGCTGAGATAAAGTGGGAGCAGAGGTGTCGAGCCTCTCAGCAGCTGCACAGAGAGGTGCAGGATCTGGCGAAGGAGTTTTGTTCTCCTCGCTGTTGCTGACTGCTGAGACAAGGTGGGGACAGAGACAAGGGGAGGGGGGTGCCACATCTTCAGGAGAGGTGCGAGGGCCACATGAAATGGTCTGGAGCGCCAGATTTGGCACACGGGTCTTGTGTTTGACACACGTGTCATAGAGAATCCCAGAGATCCGGTGATGATGTTCCTGGGTCCAAAATATGGTATGCAACCAGGTGTTTTTTTTTTTATTTTTTATTATTTCATAAGCACATTGATGGGGAATGGAAAAACCAGGGAAGGCAAAAATATAAACAGAATAAACGTCAGCTTTAAACCTAACTTAGGCCTTGTTCACAGGGGCATGCTACAGCATACACCCGTGCAAGGGCCATGTTTACCCACATGGGGATGCACAGGCAGCCCCATTCATATCAATTGGGAAAGCATACGGTCTACATTCGGGGCATGCCACCCGTACCAACAGGAATATCAAATTGGGATCTGCGGCTGTGTGCCAATCTGCACCAATATAAGCATGCAATTCAGATCATATCTGGAGTTCAGCCTTTGAACTCAAATTTCTATTTCCCAGCATGCAACTGGAGGGTAGCAATAGACTACTTTGGATCTGTGATAGCCCTGGAGGGCAGCTCTGGAAATTCTTTGTCTTTTTTAAATGTAAATTGATGCAACATTTCAAAGTGCAACTTTTTTTTCCACTGATTAAAATGTTTTCCCCGCAGCAAAAACATGAGCCAGGTATGATTTCTTCAGTACAAAGCGGCAGGTTTCTACAAGTATTCCCCGCTTATCAGAGCTCCAGATACAGAGCAGTATTTGCTGGAGCAGTAGGGGTTAACACAAAGATCCCATCACTATAAAGATTTTACAATGGTGATGCAGCAAGAAAACAAACTGGTTCAATACACCATTTGATATATTCAAAGTTACAATATTGAGACATCAGAACCAGCGGCCTGCACATGGCAATGACTTCTGTGTGTTCTATGAATGATGGGAAGTCCTATCTCTGGCAGTTGGAGTAGGGTGCACTGCTGCTATTACCACTAAATATACGGATATAAAATATATTGGTAAGTAGAAGTTTGGGTACCTTTTGAGCAATTTGCAGCTTTTGTTGTAAAAGTTAACAAAACATTCCGCAGCAAAGAATAATTAAAACATGCAGATCCCTCCACATTCTACTACACAGTCACTGATTACATTAATACCTTCGATTGCAGTACCGCATGTGGCCAGAGGTACGGGGGCGCCAGAGATGCTCGGAGACCACTCGCTAAATGCGGTACTGCACACCCTAGCGGCTTGAATCCTGCTCATCTTGCGAGACAACGCTCGCAAAGCGAGTCAGGATTTAAAAAAAAAAAAAAAACTCATTGCAAAACGCTCGTAAACCGCGTTGCTCGCAATCCGATGTTCCACTGTATTTGATTAAGGTAATTACTGATGATGATCTGTGGGCAAAAAATAAACTTGAAGCACATGCAAGACATCCTAAGATCTATCCATCTATCGTAGAATCCAGCAGTCATACCTGGTGGTAAAGCAGGTAAAGTATGTAGAAAAAAGGTCCCCAGAATCGGTGGTCAGGAGGTACAAGCACCCCACTGTTGGTGGTAATTAGAAGTAAAAAATGCCCAAACTTTGGTGTCACTAGGAAGAAAGAAAAAAATATTAGGGACTCTGCACAGGGGGCTAGACTGGGCCAAAGCTAGGCTGTCTGAGGGGGTGCAGTAAAAAATGTCAGGGGGACAGAGCATTGGAGGTCAGCAGGGCAGTGTACAGGGGGTCAGCAGGGCAGAGGATAAGGTTGGCAGTGTACAGAGGCTAATGGTTTGTAGGGCAGTGTCCGCAGGGCAAAGTATGGGTGGTCAGCAGGGGAGTGTACAGGAATTAGTAGGGCAGTGTACAGAGGATCAGCAGGGCAAAGGATGGGTGGTCAGCAGGGGAATGTACAGGAATTAGTAGGGCAGTGTACAGGGCGAAAGACAGCGGTCAACAGGACAGTGGATGGGGGCTAGCAGGGCATAGGACAGGAGTCAGCAGGGCAAAGTACAGGGGTCAGTAAGATGTAGAGCAGAGTACAAAGGCATTGGCATAAAAAGGTAGTGTACACTAGGTCAGTAGGGCAGAGGACAGGGGCTAGCAGGACGGAAGTCAGGGGTCAACACAGGGTGGAGGACAGGGGTTGGCAGTGCAGTGTACAGGGGTCAGAGCTTAGAATAGGGATCAACAGGGTGGAGGACAGGGGTCAGCAGGGCAGGGGACAGTGGTCACTACTGGCAGGGCAGAGGACAGGGGTCACTGCTGGAAGGGCACTTGGAAGAGCTTCTCCCATCCTTGCACTGCAGTATGGATGCAGGCAGCAGAACTTCTCCTCCTCACACAATACATAGCGGAGATCGCATCCTCTTACACACAGCCACTATCTGCACAGTGTGTAGCTGGCTGCTATGTTGCAGTTCTAAGCTGTGAAATACTCTGGTTGGACTGGCAGCACAGCTACAGTAGCCAGCTACACAATGTGCAGATCGTGGCTGTGTGTAAGGGAAGGAGATCTCAGCTATGTGTGGAGGAGAAACTCTTCTGCCTGTGCCCAAACTGTGTGCAGGGGGTGGGTTGAAGGAGCTCAGTGGCTGGGCAGAGCATCCGGGTCAGAGGAGGGAAAGGGAATGTGGGGTGCTTTGGGGGGGCACAACTGAAATCTGATGTTATGTCAGTTCACCTTCATTTATGTGACAGATCACATAACCAGGGGAGAACAAACGGGAAATCACACCCCGGTGGTGCCAACGCTGGGTAGAGGTTTATAGCTGCTCATCTCTAATGGTTCCCTGTGATAACTGATGGCGCAGTGGTGCTGCTGGAACACTCAGCACTTCAGCATTAGGCACCTACTGTCGTTGTGCAGAGCATCTTGAAACTTAGGACACACAGGAGAGCTTCCTTCAGACCACCACTTCACAAATCAGGGGCCGGGTTCCAAAAACACTGCATAGGCTGCTATGGCAGTAGTTCCACGGATCCTGGCACTGTGCCTATAGAAGGGGCCTCATTGTGCTTGCTGCAAATCTTTAGGCTTAAAGCAAATGTTTTTGTTTTAAGAACATTCATTCAATTTTCTAATGGTTAGTGGGGTCAAATGGATATTCACTTTCAATGAAAAATCTGAAAAAGCAGGATTTGGTTTGTGTTTGGGAAAGTCCGTTCATTCCAAAATTGAATGTTAAATGCAACTGAAATTTTGAAGTATGACGATCATCAGGTTATCGAATGTACTAAGAATTTTCACTTGAATGTTTAGTCGAAAATCTGCTAACGTACAGCCAGTTATACTTTGCTTACTTTGATGTCTGTACAAGGTATCAGCGGCCATTTATGTCTTGATTTGCGTCTATATTCCTGTAATCAGTCTGTATCTGCGTCTCCAGTCGGCGAGGTCTCTGGATCAGACCCGTTTGTAACGTTCCGCCTGCGTGGATAAAATTCTTTCTATGTAAATGGTGTTTGCGGCCTTTGTGTTCTGTGCATGCCGCCCACACTGGCTGACTAACCTTCTGTAAACAGCCCAGCCGCCTGTGTCATTATCTCCGGCACCGAGCCCAATGAGGACTGTCTGTATGTTAATTAGAAATGTACTATTGCAGTGCACATGTGGAAATATTTGTCAATAACGAGATCTGTTTAACCGTGTGTGTGCCGTGCCGGAGAATTTAAAGAGCACCTGTCCTGCAGTATTAGATCGTGTGCTGCTGGGACAGCTGAGGGATCCTTTTGTCTGGCCAGCTCTCGCAAGTGGTGCAGTGCATTGTGGGCGATGAGTAGGGATGAGGATCAGGTTTGCAGTGAATTCTACGGGTTACAGATTTACAATCCCTGCAATATTTATTGCAGAACAAAAAAAAAACCGAATGCACTGCATGACCTTTGAACTATGGTCAGCAGGCTTAGGCTACATGCACACGGGCAGTTTGGCCCGTCGGTGTCAAATCACAATTTTTTTTGCAGTGGCATACGTGGTGAACGCATAGGGTCCTAAACATAAGCATGTGCACAGGGTGTGCCAGGGCACACCCTAATCACCCCGTTTAGTGCAGATTCCCCCTGTTCAACCACTTGCCGACCAGCTCACATACATTTACTGCGGCAAATCGGCTCTCCTGTGCAAACCGACGTACCTGTACGTTGGTCCGTGCATGTGAGATTGCGGGCGTGCCCGCGGGGTCCGGAAGACTCGATGGCTGCCCGCGTTCGGCATGCACAGAAGCAGAACTGGGATCTGCCTTTGTAAACAAGGCAATTCCCCGTTCTGCCTAGTGACATGACAGAGATCGGCTGTTCCCAGTGATCAGGAACAATGATCTGTCATGTCCCAGTAAGCCCACCCCCCCCCCCCCCCCTACAGTTAGAACACACCTAGGGAACACACTTAACCCTTGATCGCCCCCTAGCATTTTTATAGCACTGATCGATGTAGTGATGTCACTGGTCCCCAAAAAGTTGAATTTGGGGTCAGATTTGTCTATCGCAGTCCCGCTAAAAATCGCAGGTCGCCGCCATTACCAGTAAAAATAATGAATAAATGTCCATAAATCTATTCGGTAGTTGGTAGATACGATAACTTTTGTGCAAATCAATATACGCTTTTTGCAATATTTTTGATAAAAAAAAAAATGGAGAAAACATATTGGCCTAAACTGATGAATAAATGTTGTGTTTTTTTTTTTTTACATTTTTTGGGGGGGATATGTATTATAGCAAAAAGTAAAACATATTGTTTTTTTTAAATTGTCGCTCCCTTTTTTTTTTTTTTTTTTTTTTTTTTTTTTAAAGGCGCAAAGAAAAAAAAAGCAGAGGTGATCAAGTACCACCAAAAGAAATCTCTATTTGTGGGGGAAAAAAAGGACATAAATTTTGTTTTACGACCGCGCAATTGCCAGTTAAAGCAACGCAGTGCCGTATCGCAAAAAATGGCCTGGTCATTAAGGGGTAAATGCTTCCGGGGCTGAAGTGGTTAATATTTCACCAACGCTCTCCTAAAAAAAACTTGTAAAAAAAATTTGTTTTAAACAATTGTAAAAACTAATAAAAATTAAATAATAAAAATAAAAACTACTGCCACCAATCCACTGCCTTACTGACACCATAATTTAACACGTGTTTGATCTTTTGAGGTGCGCAATGTTAATGTGATGGGCTGTGCACACCTATGGTCCTATTCGCAGGTACTGCTCAGTATAGCGTGCATCCACAGCGCATTTCATCCAGTCATAGATTTTGGATGCTGCACTTGTGCAACCCGGGTGCCCAAAAATGCTGGGATTGGACGCTGATGGGCCAAACTGCCCCTTCACATAAGGCCTTATGCCTCGTACACACGAGCGGTTTTCCTGACATGCCAAAAACCAATGTTTTTCCCAACGGGATTCCTCTCAAGCCTGCCTTGCATACACACGTTCATTAAAAAAAAACGCTCGACCAAAGCGCGGTGACGTACAACACGTACGACGGCACTATAAAGGGGAAGTTCCATTCAAATGGCGCCACCCTTTGGGCTACTTTTGCTGATAATCGTGTTAGTAAAAGTTTGAGAGACGATTTGTGCTTTTTTCAGCCTCGTGCTTTAAAGTCCGTTACAGCGTGACGAATGTGCTATCTCCATTACGAACGCTAGTTTTACCAGAACGAGCGCTCCCGTCTCGTACTTGATTCCGAGCATGCTCTTTTTTATTTTCCCCTCGGAAAAGCATACACACGACCGTTTTTCGCGACGAGAAAAAGACTGACGAGAAAAAAGAGAGCTGGTTTTAATTTTTTTGCGGTGCAGTTTTTTAGTCGAGAAAATTGCTAGGGAGCATGCACACGACCGGTTTTCACGACCAATATAAAAAATGGCAGTTTTCTCGTTGGGAAAACCGGTCGTGTGTACGAGGCATTAGAAGGGCCAATAAGGGGGCCTTTTGAATAATTCGGCCCCCTCAAAAAGGGGCACAAATCAGCCATATTGACAGTGTATTGCAAGCTGCTGTAGAACAAGGATAGGGAAAGCTTGGGGTTAATTATGAAACTGTACTTTAACACGAATTGCAAGCTCTTTGGGCAAAAACCTCTTCGCTGCCTTTTTTGCTCCTATTATTGGTGGCTTTTTTTACTTTCATTTTATTTTGTGTGGTTGATTTAAGGTCAGCAATCATTTTCAGCTGCTGCCTTGTCCTTGGCACACTTTTTTTGTTGCAGGCTTCCCCTTAAAAAAAAAAAAACACAAGAAGCCAATCAGTTAATATGCACAAGGAGCATGCTGATAGGAGAGAGAGCGTAGGGAATAGGAAATTATCTAAACACCAGTCCTGCTTCTCCTTCACTGCCCAGCCACAGGGGGGGTGGGTCCAGGGGAAGGTGGTCACCATTTGAACCAGAAGACTGAGGGCATCTAGTGGTGTAAAAGAAGTACTGCGGGGGACATGTGCGGATTGTAGGCGAGCATTGCAGCAAAAGCTGCTTTTTATTAAATACTGTATAGATAATATTATATTTTAATAAATTATATTTATTTTTCTGTTGGACTAGAGTTCTGCTTTAAAGGGTAAGTTCACAGGGATGATTCAGTTACCAGCAGAGTCTGGTGGTCGAAATCAGCCTCTAGTTTCATATATGCAGGGCTTTTTTTTTTTTTTTTTTTTTCTTTTTTTCTTAGAAAATAGGTGCAGGAACTTCCCCGCTTCTGAGTCCCCCCCCCCCCCCCTTTGTCTCTGCCCCCTACCTTCCTCTGAGGACCGTCCCTTGGTTCCACCCTCTGCTCGCCTCCCAGTACTGCCCCAAGTATCATTTTGAGGTGCTACATAATTTGTATGGAATTTGTTCTTTTCTAATGTAGCGCACCCACCTTTCCTCCAGCCTGCATTTAACTTGGCTCCTCGCAGGAGGAAGAAAGGCACACTGCACCACAAGCCCATACCCTCCTGTGTAAAGAGGTTAGCGGTGTTGTTGTTGGGTCTTGTCCACAGCCAGAGCCAAAATCCTCCTGAGAATGATTCTCACCTCTACCGTCTCACACTGCTTCTAACACACATTTCATTTCATCGCTATTTAGCATTTTTGGGGATTTGGTTTGGCTTTTTCTCAAACCAGATTTATTTACACCAACACTCAGTTGATTTGCCAACTTTGGCTGTTAACCCTTTCAGTCATGTTTTATCATTAACCCCCTTTTTGTTCAGTTTCTCCCAGCACCCATTACACATTATTCCCATTAGGCATCCACCAGCACATCATTTACATATTCACTCCCCTCTTCCTTTGCTCCCTTTTTGTTTTTTGTTTTTCCTTCCCCTCCCTTCCCCCAATCACACTCTAATTTTGGTTCTCAAACCATTCAACCTTCTTTTTCACTCATTGCTCATTTTCATTTCTCCATCCCTTCACCAGCATTCTGCCCTTGCACCCTGTCTGTGCCTCTCCGTCAGTTTGGTGCTGTGCCGTGGCTGTCCGGGTTTCTCCTTGATGGATGTCCCATGCCATCTTCTCTTTGACTCTCCTCTTGATCGAGTGGCCGTTGAAGTGTTTATTGGGGGGCCTTCCCCGCCTCAGCCCCGGGTGAGACACTGTATCCAGGACCACCACTCTACGCCATATTTCAAATGCTTGGGACAACCCCATTCCGGGTTTTGCCATTGGTAACGTATCAGACTACCTTATTCTGTTTCAAACATGACATAATTTTTTCAAGACTTTATTTGACCTGTCTATCCATCTCCCCTTGTAGTCAAATGACATGCACCCCACTCCTGATGACTGGCTTTAAACGCCAAGAAACGCGTCGAGTCCATGCTCAGGGATGCCAAGTAAAGCCTGCCCAACTACGAATCTACAAAGTGTATTCTTGACATTTCAATTGGATAATTAATTTCACTGTTTCTGTATGTCCATTTAACTGTCACTACTTGCTCCAGCCATGTCTCAACAATGAATTGCGATTATGTCTATGTGATAACTTCTATTTACATTATGCCTTTGTTTGCATGATCTATGTGTACTTTTACCATGATACAGATCTCCATTCTTTAGACTGACTATGCAGCATGTATACCTGGCTACAGACCACTCCCCAACGGGACAGTGATGTTTACCAATTTTTGATATCTTAGACCCTTTTCCCCATGTCCATCCATGAGTCCATGCTCTGGCATGTCAAGTAAAGCTTGCCCAACTATGAATCTATTAAGTGTATTCTTGACTTTTTAACCGGATAATCATTTTCACTGTTTCTGTATGTCCATTTAACTGTCATTACTTGCTTCAGCCATGTCTCAACAGTGAATTTTGATCATGTTTTTGTGATAACCCCTATTTATACTATGCCTTTGTTTGCATGATCCATGTGTACTTTTACCATGATACAATACATTTTTATATTTATATCCATGCCTTGATCTCCATTCTTTAGACTGACTATGCAGCATGTATACATGGCTACAGACCATTCCCCAACGGGACAGTGATGTCTACTCATTTTTGATATCCTAGACTTTTTCCTACGCCCATCCATGCCTCATTTAAAGTCCCACAGCCCATTTTCTCTTTTCATTTTCAATGTACCAGGGATGGAGGCATGGGTATGGCATTTATGGGTCTCAATGGATCACCTGCCTTTTCCTCACCTCTACCGTGGGTAGAGGTAAGTCCTTGACTTCCCCAGCAACATGAATGTCCACACCAGCTGAAACTCCAACTCAAGATTTATTCTCACTTTGCAATAAACAGTCTCTTGGTTAGGAAAAACAGGTTGGAGCAAGGAAACAGGACAGCTTAAGGTGTGGAGGAGGTCCAGGCACAAACGTAGCTCAATCTTTACTACTTTAGATTCTCAAGCAGCATACTAGGCGCACAGTCTCTGCCACAGACCGTGAGGTTGGTCTCTGCCACAGACCGTGAGGTTGGTCTCTGCCACAGACCGTGAGGTTGGTCTCTGCCACAGACCGTGAGGTTGGTCTCTGCCACTGACCTGGTGAATAAGGCCACTGCCACTGACCTGGTGAATAAGGCCACTGCCACTGACCTGGTGAATAAGGCCACTGCCACTGACCTGGTGAATAAGGCCACTGCCACTGACCTGGTGAACTTGGAATCTCCCTCTTAGAACATCGCCCCTATCAAGGAGAAGACGTCCCCCTAGAGAGTCAACAGACCCCTCCTTCACCGTGACTCCCGCATCGGTCCTTCGGAATGATCCTCCCTTCTTTGAGTGCGGGTCCCCTCGCAAGGCGGCACCCTGGCCTCCTCAATCCTTAGCGGGCCCCAGCCGAAGGTGCTGGGCCCCGGGCCTTTTCCGCAACCCCTGGGTCTTCATACCCAGGCAAACAGGACGGCAGGGTAGTACCTCATCCCAGGTCAAAGGTGCCTGAGATGGAACAGGAACACAGCCTCTGGGCCTAGGGCACCCGGAGATGAACCTCACTCACTCCCAGGCTGAAGGTGCCTGGGCATGGACCCCGATCAGGAGATGTCTGCCCCTTTTATATCCTCTCCCGGCATGCACAGCAGGTTCCCCGCTCCCCTGCACAACCGCCGAGAGGGGACACAAAAGGCACAGCACTACGCTCGTGATTCAACCCTGGCCCAGAATGGCAGCGCCACCTGCAGGCCACAGGGAACTCATCAGCATTATCCCCTGAGGACAAAAAATGGTCCATAACCCCTAACAAATTAAGGTGTCTGAGCCTAATTACCACTCAGACTCCCCCTAAATTGACCAACCCGCTACACTAATAAGAAAAGCAGTAAAATGGATCCCCTGGAGCCAGCAACAATAGATTTCCCTAGCAACAATAGATTTCCCTAGCAACAATAGATTTCCCTAGCAACAATAGATTTCCCTAGCAACAATAGACCCCACCCCAGCAACAATAGACCTCTCACCCCAGCAACAATAGACCTCTCACCCCAGCAACAATAGACCCACACAGCCTACAACTACCACTACCCAGCAACAAAAGATCTAGCCCAGCAACATTAGACCCCCCCCCCCTCCCCAGCAGCAACAGATTTCCCAGCAGCCAGCATCAATAGACCTCTCCCTCAACAGTAAATCCCTACCAGAACCCTAAGACCCCCCCAGCAACAATGTATCCCCCCCACAAAAACAGATTCCCACCAGTGACCATAGATCCCCCAGCAGCCAGCATCAATAGACCCAGCATAACCCACACCCCTTGCTATTTATTACATACATTTGGTGCTGGAGGTGCCGCAACTACCTTACCCAGCGTTCCCGCTGGAAACAAGCCCTGCATATGTCTTTAGGATGGCAGTAATAAGACCTTTGTGCCATAGCTCTTGGCTCCATCCAAGGTACATAATGGTTTTGGGGTTCCTCATATCTTTCCTTTCATTCTTCATCATTAATAAACAAAGGAAGATAATAATTCCCTTCATTGTGGCTGTAGCAGGTGTCCAAACCAGAGAACAAAACAGATCTCCCAGCTGGTGATATAGGAAAACATGGGGCTGATTATTTTTTAGCACCTGCCAACATTAAAATTCCAGTTTTGGGCGGAGTGACATTTTAAGTGATTTATCACAGGATAGAGCAGGACTGTCCTCTTCTTGCTGTGCCCGATGATAACCCGGCCTGTGCAATGCCCAGTGTTGTGTGCTGAAACTCCCATTATCTCCAACTATTTCCCCATAAACATTCCTGCAGAATGAGTAACCGGCTCGAAAAAGGTTTCCTTGACCCCGGTGTGGACACTGAAGTGTTTGCTGGAACACACAGAGCGTCTATAAAATAACAAAAATGTGCAACGATGAACATGTATGACTCGGATACTATGGAGGTATATGTACTGCCATCCTTGCCAGGAGGAGACGGGTCTGTACAGCAGGGGTCTCAAACTGGCGGCCCTCCAGCTGTTGCAAAACTACAAGTCCCATCATGCCTCTGCCTGTGGGAGTTATGCTTGTAACTGTCAGCCTTGCAATGCCTCATGGGACTTGTAGTTTCACAACAGCTGAAGGGATGCCAGTTTGAGATCTCTGTGTAATACAGGGACCACAGATCTCAGAATTCTGGCACTTGTCCCGGATTTGCAGGGCCGGCCCTGAGATGTAGAGGTTTGTCCCAGGAATATGTGTTTTTTTTTTTTTTATACGCATTTTAAACATTACAACAGAATATTGGAAACTGTACAGCCAATTCTTGGTAGGTGTTTGCATTAAAAGTGGACCTATTAGTGTTTAAGTCACTTTTAAATCACTATGAATAAATTCCTGGCACAATATACGGCAACGGGACCAGAAAAGCTCCATCTTTTATCATTAAAAAGCCATGTTTATGCTCCAGGCAGTGACTTTGCCTAGGCCGAGATGAGGTCATCAGTCTGCTGCAGGCAGGAGGAAGAATTTCCTCAGTCTCCTCTCTCCCAGTTATCAGACTGCAACATTGTAACTTGGTAGCAAGTCACAGAGTGTCGAGGCTCATTCACATTAGCAGTAGAGGGTCGGTGAAACCTTGGTGGTTGAGCTGCGTTTTTACCTCCCCCAGTGGCTCTCCCTTTAGCTGCAGAGGCAACAGCCAGGGCTGTGCACATGCCACAGATGCATCAGTATTCTCCCTGTCTCTTTCGGTGGGGGCAAGGTCCACTAAACACTACCCATTAGACGTGCACTGCCGAAAAATTTGTTCATTTTCGTTTCATTTGTTTTTTGTTTTGTTTTTTTCCTGTTTTTCGGGTCATTCGTTATGATCGCAATTCGTAAATTCGAAAAATCAAAAAATCGAAAATTTGAAAGAATAATTAACAAACTAATAATAACTAACTATTAAATTATAGGTATTGGAATTTCCTTTCAAATTTGGCTGTTAACCACTTAAGCCCCGGACCTATACGGGCCATTATGACCAGGCCCCTTTTTTGTGATTCGGCACTGCGTCGCTTTAACTGACAATTGCGCGGTCGTGCGACGTGGCTCCCAAACAAAATTGGCGTCCTTTTTTTCCCACAAATAGAGCTTTCTTTTTGGTGGTATTTGATCACCTCTGCGGTTTTTATTTTTTGCGCTATAAACAAAAATATAGTGAAAATTTTGAAAAAAATTACATATTTTTTACTTTTTGCTATAATAAATATCCCCAAAAAAATATAAAAAAACTTTTTTTTTCCTCAGTTTAGGCCGATACGTGTTCTTCTATGTATTTTTGGTAAAAAAAATCTCAATCGGCGTTTATTGATTGGTTTGCGGAAAAATTATAGCGTTTACCAAATAGGGTATAGTTTTAAGGCATTTTTATATTTTTTTTTTTTTTTTTTTACTAGTAATGGCGGCGATCAGCGATTTTTATTTTTTATTTTTTTTTATTTTTTTTCGCGACTGCGACATTATGGCGGACACATCGGACACTTTTGACACATTTTTGGGACCATTGTCATTTTCACAGCGAACAGTGCAATACAAATGCACTGGTTACTGTAAAAATGACACTGGCAGTGAAGGGTTTAACCACTAGGGGCGCTGGAGAGGTTAAGTGTGCCTAGGGGCGTGTTACTAACTGTGTGGGGCGTGGCTACGAGTGACACGTGACCGATCTCCGCTCTGATTACACAGAACGGAGATCGCTGACATTGTCAGTAGGGGAGCGGGGAGATGTTGTGTTTTACACACACATCTCCCCGCTCCGAGCCTCCGTGAGACGATCGCGGGGATTCCCGCGGCGATCAAGTCCGCGGGACCCGCAGTCCCACTCACGGGGAAGGCAGGGGGGTCGCGAGCGCGACCCCGACGTCGGCAGTTAAAGGGCCACGTACAGGTACGTGATTGTGCCTGTACGAGCCATTCTGCCGACGTATATCGGCGTGAAGTGGTCGTTAACTGGTTAATGAACGTAAAGAATACAAATTTATTTGAAGATACGAATTATCCAAAATAACGAATGCCGTATCGAAACAAATGGAACAGAACTAATTTATAATAAATAATAATAATTAAGTTTTTTTTATTTGTATTATTATTAATAAATAATAATATTAATAAAAACTTTTTTTTATTATTACCGTATTTATCGGCGGATAACACGCACCCTAACTTTAAGAGGGAAGTTTCAGGAAAAAAACTTTCCACAGCCCCCCCTGTGTATAACACGCAGGCGCAGTTTACCCTCTATTTTCAGGGTAAAAAAGTGAGTGTTATACACCAATAAATACAGTATTTATTATTAATTTGTTATGTTTCATTCGTTTAGAGGCGGCTTTCGTTATTTCGGATAATTCATAACTTTGGATAAATTTGTTACGTTCACTAACAGCCAAGTCTGAAAGGAAATTCCAATACCTAGAATTCAATAGTTAGTCATTATTTCAAAATTTCGAATTTTCCGATTTTTTTATTTTTATTTTTTTTATTTTTTTTATTTCCGAATATTCAAATTATACAAATATTTGGGAAAATTTGTTAAACGGGTTTTCGTTCATTTGGATGTTTCCGAATAAACAAATTTGTCAAAAATTTGTTAAACTAATTCGGAACAAAATGAATTGCACATGTCTACAATACACATCAAACTGAGCATGTGCAGAGTGCCCCCAAGGCTCTTTACTGTTAGGAAATGGATTGGGGACAGTGGAAGAAGGGGAGGTTGGGAGAAGACAGGATCAAACAGCCTTTTTATACAATGCAGAGGATTAACCCCTTAGGTTCCACAGTGAGTATAACAAACATGCTTTACTGCATATACAAACTGATTTTACTGTTGTGGGTTTAGTAACACTTTAGAGTTTTTGGTTTGTGGTGCTCAGATCCAGTTTAGATATGAGTATCTGCATGTAGGCAGGTCCCTCCTCCATCCTTTCCCACATCCCAAATGGCAATGCCAGGTCCTTACAACAGTTTTCCCAAGCACTGAGCAGTGCATTGTGGGATGGAGGGTGTGGCTATACTCTGACTTTCAGGAAGTCGCTGCTTATCTATGAGAGTCTGGAGCACCCGGGAACTCTGCAGGCATTGGCTGAGAAACCGTTGCTTGTATTAGCGGGTTCTAAAGACGGCACATTTTATTCCAGCGTGGATTTGTAGGGTAAAACGTGGCACCTAAAGTGTGAATACAGAGGGACACCAAAAGGGGGCGCCCTTCCAATCACCAGATAGGAAATACAAATTATAATGGTCCCTTCCATGCATTATGAGTAGAGTTATCCACTCTCTTGAATGGACTCTTAGAAAAACAAGACCTGGATCTATAACGTTTAGCATTCCTGAGATATCGGTGTCAGCCAAGGTGTGATTTATAGAGTTTGGGTCACGCTGAGATGTTTGCAAAGACCTTGAACAAGAAACCCGAGCAGGCAGAATATGTGCCCCCAGGAATACACAATGTGGCATTTTTTTTTTTTTTTCCTGAATATCTACCTATAGCCAAATGCCTGATGAATCCCATTCAAAAGTACAGCAGATGTTCAAGAATTCTAAGCTTTCAACCTTTAAAGAGGAACTGCAGTCTGCTCACATCATTTGTAATAAAAACATCTTTGCCATTCTGAAGCTTCCCTCCAACCACTTTGCATATTACAGTGGAACCTTGGTTTACGAGTAACGCGGTTAACAAGCATTTTAAATAAAGAGCAACTATTTTTTTAATTCTGACTCATGGTTGTCCCGCAAAACCAGCAGAATTCAAGCTAATTGGGTGTGCAGTACCGCATTTGGCCAGCGGAGCGAGGGGCGCCGGAGCCGATCAGAGCCGTTCGGAAATACTCCGTTCCCGGGTATATCCGAGCCTTTCCAAGGTCAGCCGAGCTGTCTCCAGGCTTTTCCGAGTGTTTCTGAGGCTCTCCAGCGCCCCCCACCTCTGGCCACATGCGGTATTGCATGCCATTGAAGTCAATGCGGAACAAATTATTTTTGTTTCCATTGACTTCAATAGGAAAACCCGCTTTGATATGCGAGTGCTTTGGATTATGAGAATTCTCCTGGAACTAATTATTCTCGTAATCCAAGGTTCCACTATATAGTTTATATATACTGCGATTCTGTACTTGCCAAATGTGCTGCAGAAATCCACCTCCACGGAGTCTGACTGCATCCATTTTTATTGTGGGCAGCTGAAGCTGCTGCCTGTTCACTTCCTGGATTTATACAGACACACAGAGGCACACCTTCAGCTCTCATTGGCCCTCTTATGACTCACCCCCCTCCCTTCCTGGTAAACTCTCAGGAGAGTGAGAAAGAGAGCTGTGCATGATGTTATAAGCCAAAGCTAATGACCAGACAAACGGGAAGTGGGCTGTATAAGATATTTACTGGCAGGAAAAAAAAATGGGGACAGAGGGACTTTGTTCCAAATCAGGGACAGTTGGGAGGTATGCATAGGTGTGTGCAACCCGGACAGCAGCGAGAATCTGCGCCGCACTGGGTGATTAGGGTTTGCCCAGGCATGCCTAAGTTGGGGGGGGCCACAGTCTGGTTTGAATGTGTCCGAGTTCCAGGTGGCCTGAAACCCAAGCATATGATTCTAAACCAGGACTGTCTGGGTAAATCCAGGACGGGTGGCAACCCTACTAGAAACGCTGACCCCATCAAGGAATTATGATATTTGTAAAACTCCAGCCCACTGCTTGCAACAGGGCTGAGGGCTCTTGAAATAAGTTAAGACAGGGTGCTGTGAAGTTACAGCCAGGAACATTTTTATATATATATATATATATATATATATATATATATATATATATATATATATATATATATATATATAATATAATGTGTAGCACACAGACCCTTTTTTCTGCTTACCTTCACTCGCAGGTTTAAGGCACACCATGCCACATGCCCGTATCCTCCTGGTATAAGAGGTTGAGCGGTGTTCTTGTAATTTTTGGGTCCTGCGGTGAGTTACCCCCTTCCACTGGTTCTCATCCCTAGAGTGAAGGGAAAAGTCTATCTTTCCTGCTTAAAAAGGCCAATGGCCAGACAGTGTCAACTCCAACAAAAGAGTTTATTTTTCCTTTGCTTGATAACAGGGGAAGTTGGATAGGGAGATAGATTCAGGCACACAACACCTATCGTTAGCCTGAGGTGGGCTTTGCTCACCCGGATAGTCCCCTCTCACGGTTCTAGCAGCCGGAATGAAGCACGAACGGTTACTTTGATTTCGTCCCCTTTCACGGACAAGTTCGGGAGATCCTCTGCCACAGAATCCTTTAATTCCTGAATTACAGCTTTGAAACCCCTGTAGATTATAGAGACCATAGGTGCCAATGGGACACACTACAGGAGCTATCTTGCAACCCACGAATCCTTCCCTCTGATAGGCAACCAGGCATCACCGAGACCGTGACTTCCTTCACCGGTCCTCCGGACAGGTCCTCCCCCCGGTTTCCTCTATTTCAGAGCGGGCCACCCTCACTCGGGTTCCCTGGGACTCCAGTGGTTGGTTTGTAGACCCAGTTGAAGGTACTGGGCCTACCTGGAACTCTATAGCCTTGGGCTAAAGGTGCCCGAGACTCCTCGACCAGTTCACGCACCCCCCGGCCAGCCAGGCCAAAGGGCGTGACTTCGCCACCAGGGGTCCTCCTTGGAATCCCCCCGGCACACCACATCAGATCATGGTGTCTGCCCCTTATGTACCCTCTCCCGGCATGCACAGCAGGCAGAACACACCCACCGCATGGCAGCCGAGAGGACACCCAATCCTGCAACGCCACCTGTGGTTCAACCCGAGACCTAGGCAACAGCGCCACCCACAGGTCAAGGGGAACTACACTCCAGGCAACACCACAGCAGAGCATAGTCCAAACTAACAGAATTGGAGAACCTGAGCCAAACTATTGCTCAGGCTACCCTTAAATTTGAATCCCGGCATGCACAGCGGGTAGACCACGCCCACTGCATGGCTGCCGAGAGAGGACACCCAAATCGCCACCCCATCACCTGTGGTTCAACCCCGAGTACAAGTGACAGCGCCACCCACACTTCTAAGGGGAACTGCACGCCAGGTGAAACGGTAGCAAGGCAGAGTCCAGTAAATTGAAAGATTCAAGCCAACTACCACTCGAATCACCCCTAAATTTAGTATAGCAATCCCTAAATTTAGGACCCCCTTTTTCAGCGGAGAGCGGTCTGATGTCACTTATCCGTCGAGGCAGCGTGTCATCACGACTTACAAGTCGGGATCCGCCAGCTGCCCTGATTGATGGCAGTCTCAGCGAGCCGCTGGGACAGCCTCTCCCCGCCCTTCCACAGCTCAGTGCTCCAATTAATGTGGAGAAGCAGAGAGGGAAGACGCTGACTGACAGCGGCTTTCCTCTCAGGGATCTGTGAGAACCGAGCCAGCGGCGGTGTTCGGTGGCTCGGTTCTCAGTGCACGGACGCCGGGGGACAGACGGAGCATCGGTCTGATGCTCCATCCACCGAGGCAAGTATGAATCCAAAATAAAATAAAGTAATCATATACTTCTCTTTTAAGAAAGAATCAATGTCGTTTCAAAACAAGAACCAAAGAACCTTTTTTTAGCACATTGGGACTTTGTGTTTATCACTGGTGTTTGACTCAATTTGTAAAATGCGGCATGAGGGGGTTAAATTAACCCGGTTGATGTGTTGCCACTGGTTTCTGATACATTAACGACCAGTGCCAGTTAATAACCCCTTTGTGCTGCAATAGTGGCACCAGTGTAACACGGACACTGGTGCCATTTATACAACACAAAGGGGTTCATTTAGGCCCCTTTCACACTGGGGCGTTTTTCAGGCGTTTTGGCGCTAAAAATAAAAGATCCTGCCCTGCAGTCTTCAATGTGAAAGACCGAAGGCTTTCACACTGAAGCAGTGCGCTAGTAGGACCGCTCCAAAAGTCCTGCTAGCCGCATCTTTAGAGCGGTGAAGGAGCGGTGTGTTTACCGCTGCTGCCCATTGAAATCAATGGGACAGCGCGGCTATACCGCCCGCAATGCGTTGCTTCAGCAGCGCATTGCAGGCGGTTTTAACCCTTTCTCGGCCGCTAGCTGGGGTTAAAACCGCACCGCTAGTGGTCGAATATCGCGGCAAAAACGACGGTATAGCGGCGCTAAAAATAGCACCGCTATACCGCCAGCGCACCTGGCCGCCCCAGTGTGAAAGGGGCCCTACTGGCACTGGTCATCTGAATGTGAACGAAGACTGTAACTGATATACTTTCTGAGGTAATATTATCCATTAGGTAGAGTCAGAAAACTAAATGTTCTATGTTCTAATTAGAATCCTCCTCCTCTCAACCAGCGGCCAGCCAGACACCCCGCCAGCACCACCACAGCCCCCCCCCCCCTCAACCCCGGAACTAAGTAGTTGATTTACTAATATGTATTAATACTAGTATGGGCTTACTTGAGATCTTGCACGTTGCAGAGCTTAGTCCCTCCTCCTCGGCTCCTCTAGGTTGTGGCTCAAGCTGCGCTCTCTGCTCCTCCCATCACGCTGCGCTCTTTGCTCCTCCCATCACGCTGCACTCTCTGCTCCTCCCATCACGCTGCGCTCTCTGCTCCTCCCATCGCGCTGCGCTCTCTGCTCCTCCCATCGCGCTGCGCTCTCTGCTCCTCCCATCGCGCTGCGCTCTCTGCTCCTCCCATCGCGCTGCGCTCTCTGCTCCTCCCATCACGGTGGGAGGTCTGATCTCCTGCTCCCCTGCACCTCCTCCCATCACGCTGCGATCTCTGCTCCTCCCATCATGGTGGGAGGTCTGACCTCCTCCCTCCCATCACGATGGGAGGAGATCTGCTCCTCCCAGCTGGTGACGTCACACCAGGCCGGGACTACAGTACAGAGCACCTGTCAGGGGGAGAATATCCGCTGACAGGGCGCAAGGCAAATGAAAGGCTTGTCTGTGTAGGCTTGTGTCGGGTGTGCAGGATTCAGCGCACTCGGCACATCGTTACAAGTGCAGGCTATAGCGGCTGGAGCCTCCGAGCAATTCACTGTGCCCCCCCACCCCCAATAAATTGTACTGCCCAGGCCATCCGTCCCTTCCGCCCCCCCCTGTACCGGCTCTGTATACAGCCCCTCCCGCCAGCCATGATCTGCATGCATTACATAGAGAAATGCAGAAACCCAGTAATGGTATCACTGGATCGAAACTAAGGCATGCAAGGGGAAGATTTTATTTTAAAGATGTCATTAGCATGTTGATGTGGAGGGTGGGTGGGGGTTGTTAGGGAGGAACCAGGGAAGGCGTAATATAAGCAGATTAAATGTTGGCTTTAACCAAAAAAAAAATGACTTTTATACAACAAGATTACTCAGACCTGGAAGTAAGGTGTCACAGGAAGGTATTTTTAGGATGTTTGCAACTGTGCTCCACCCAGACGTGTATCTCTGCTCCACCAGCCTAACGTGTGCAGCCAGAAGCTCAGGGCTTCATCCCAGGCTGGAGATGACATTATTCTGCGTAGGAGGATGAAGAGCTGTAATAGGGAGGGAGGAATTCAATTATTAATTCTGCATATCCTAATTCACTTGTTTACCGAGCTCGGGGATGGCTGTGTAATCCGTCACCTGTTTACTTTTGGGGCATCTGGGAGAGTTAACCTTTACCAGCCTGGGCACAGAGATTGTGCCGAATACGGCAGAGCGTTGTCAGTGTAAACCCAATCGCCAAAATCTGGTATAAGCTTCAGCATATTAAAGCGGAGCTCCACCCAAAAGGAGAAGATCCACTTGTCTGGGGGAGCGGGCACCTGGTTTTGATATACATTTATTTTTCTTGCATATTTGTTCGTTCTGCATTTAATGGCGCAATCAACTGCATCTGGTGTTAGGGTGACCACGTGTCCCCGATTGCCCGGAACAGTCCCGCATTTTGCAGGTCTGTCCCGGGCACAATTATTCCAGGACAATACAGTGTCCCGGAATGAAACGGACACAGACACCCCCCGGGCCAATCTGATGCCCCCAAAAAGGCCGCCACATCACCGATTTACTCACTGACAGTACTTGTCCTGGCCCGGAATGCCTGGAGAAGCACAATGCCGCCCCCTGCTTGTGATTGGAGAAATCATAAATCCCGCCTCTTGTGTCCAATCACTGTGCTGTGATTCATTACAGCACAAGCGGATTTTTGGGAAGGGGGGGGTGTCCCTGAATGGTAGTTTGGAAATGTGGTCACCCTATCTGGTGTAAATTAAATCCTAAAGCTGAACTCCAGGATAAGCAGGGTCGCTGAAGGCAGTACCAGCCAGCCCTATTGTACTGGGCCGGGCCCCATCCGTTCAAAAAGGGGGGGCCCGGGCACCTGCTGAGCAGGAGGGCCAACTGTACTGCCTTACTGCAGACACTGATCTTCTCCTGCAGCTCTGCTGGCTTCTCCTCTACTCCCTCCCTCCAGCTGTTCTGTAGGGGGATCAGTTCTAGCATCCGTGCCCCCATCCCCCTGCTTTTTGGGCTCCCCTGTGCGCCCCCTTTTCCCTGCAGCGTTTCCAGCTTCTCCTCTCCCGCTGGTAGCTGCTGTGGGCACACAAGGGGATGTTTCAGAATGGAGAGTGGGGGAAGGGGCTGGTAAATCTGTTATATAATAATGATTTTAGTGTATTTTTTGTAAAAATAGAATTTTATATTTTCTAGGGGGTGGGAGGGGGGTAGAGGAAGTGGGGCCCTGTCAGGTAAGCAGTATGGTGCCCATAATTTCTAACAGCAGCCCTGGGGATAAGCAAATATTGTCATGTGTATTATTATTCTTCTTATGCCCTGTACAGACGATCGTTTTTTCCGATGAAAAAAGTCTGTGTGGGCCCCATCGGACTTTTTTCCATCGGTGTAAAAAAATAGAACATGTTTTAAATTTTTCCGATGGGGGGGGGGAAACAATAGGAAATTCCGACCGTCTGTGTGGAACTCCAACGGAGAAAAAACCCACGCATGCTCAGAATCAAGTCGACGCATGCTCAGAAGCATTGAACTTAATTTTTCTCGGCTCGTCTGAGTGTTTTACGTCACCGCGTTTTGGACGGTCGGAATTTTGTCTGATGGTGTATAGGCAAAACTGATGAAAGTCAGCTTCATCGGAATTCCGATGAAAATTTTCATCGGAAATCCGATCGTGTGTACAGGGCATAAGAATCTTGGTGTGCTTTTGTGTATTTCTTCCAGATCTGTGCAGTAATCCGGTGTGATGCCTCGTACACACAACTGTTTTTCTCGGCAGGTTTCCTCTCAAGCCTGCCTTGCATACACACGTTCAGGCCAAATACCGCCCGTCCAAAGCGCGGTGACGTACAACACGTACGACGGCACTATAAAGGGGAATTTCCATTCAAATGGCGCCACCCTTTGGGCTGCTTTTGCTGATCCTCGTGTTATTAAAAGTTTGGGGAGAGACAATTCTCGCTTTTTAGCCCCGTGCTTTTCAGTCCGTTACAGCGTGACGAATGTGCTATCTCCATTACAAACGCTAGTTTTACCAGAACAAGCGCTCCCGTCTCATACTTGATTCTGAGCATGCGCGTTTTTTTCCCCTCGGAAAAGCATACACACAACCTGTTTTCCCAAAAGGAAAAAGTCTGCCGGGAATCCCGACGGGGAAAAAAGAAAGCTGGTTCTCCTTCTTCTTTTTTTTTTTTTTTTCCCCGCAGTTTTCTCGTCGGGAAAAATGCGATGGAGCATACACACGGCCGGTTTTCCCGGCCAAAAGCTTTTATGGCAGTTTTCCCGACGGGAAAACCGGTCGTGTGTACGATGCATTCGATTTTTCCCTCCGTGTAGGAGCTTCCTGTAATACAGACCGCTCACTGCTGCTCTCTCTCTCCTTGTGCAGGGTGACTGGTCTTGACTCCGCCCCCTCCTGTAGTTTTTACAGGCAGCCTGTAGTGGGTGGGGCCTGCTGATGTCCATCCCACAACTCCCCAACAATTGCTCTCTGCACAGGCAATGTACCGCACAGTGGTGATGTCACTGCTACTTTTTACAAGCTAATTTCTGGGTTTGCAAAGGCATTTGGTGCTCATGAAGAGAATTTACTGTACAGTGGAACCTTGGATTATGAGCATAACCCGTTCCAGGAGAATGCTTGTAATCCAAAGCACTCGCATATCAAAACGAGTTTCCCCATAGAAGTCAATGGAAACTAAAATAATTTGTTCCGCATTGACTTCTATGGCATGCAATACCGCATGTGGCCAGAGGTGGGGGGCGCCGGAGAGCCTCGGAAATACTCGGAAAGTCCCGGGGACACCTCGGCTGAACTCGGGGAAAACCTTGGAAAGGCTTGAACGGAGTATTTCCGAACAGCTGTGATCGACTTGGCTCTGCTCGGCTCCGGCGCCCCCGCACCTCTGGCCAAATGCGGTATTGCACACCACTGTGGCTTGAATCCTGCTCGTTTTGCAAGACAACACTCGCAAACCGAGTCAGATTTTTTTTTTTTTTAAATGCTCTTATTGCGAAACGCTCGTTAACCACATTACTCGCAATCCGAGGTTTCACTGTATATCCTATGTGGGTCTTTTTTTTTTTTTTTTTTCCTTTTGTGGGTCTTGAGGAATAATTAATGTTTTTTTGTGGCCGGAGTTCAGCTTAAGCATTCTTATCCATTTTGTTTTTGTGGCTGGAGATGCAGCTATACCATCCATGCATTTGGCGCTGCCTGTAAGTAATCAAATTGTATGTATTAGTCTTGACATGACAGAGGAGTGTTGGGTGAGAATTGTATACCAGAAATCATGTGACAAGCGGGATGCTGGGAAAACGATCTATATGACCATGTGTATAGAATGAGTCCTGTTACATCTCTCCTGCCTGATGGTTTAATAAGTCCTAATTGGGTTTCGATGGGGTCAAGTACAATAGTCAGAGGATGTACAACTGCCCTATATATGTGTATATTACCGTAATGGACTCCGCAGAATAATCACACTAGGATACTGATGAACTACAAGATAATTTTTTATTACAGGTATTTATATAGCGCTGGATATTACCACATTGCTTTACATACTCTACCTTCACACAGTACCTGTACCTGTCCTTACAATCTAAGGACCCTAACTCACATACTAGGGACAATTTAGATAGGAGCTAAAATTACCTACCAGCATGTAGGAATGTGGAAGGAAAACACACGCAAGCACAGGGAGAACATGCAAACTCCATGCAGGTAGTGTTCTGGTCAGGATACAAACCAGGGCCCCAGTTCTGCAAGGTAGAAGGCTAACCACTAAGCCATTATTCTGCCCATATGTGTACATAGTACGGTGCGTTGGACTCCACTGTACAATGTGTTGGGGAGCATTGGGCGCTACTGTACAATGAGTTTGGGTGCCTTGGGCGCTACTGTAGAATACATTTGGAGGCATTAAGCCTCCCAGGACCCCAGTGCTGCAAGGCAGAAGGCCAACCACTAAGCCACCCTGCTGCCCATATGTGTACGTAGTCCTGTGCATTGGACCCTACTCTGCAACACGTTGGACTCTACTGTAAAATGTGTTGGGATGTATTGGCCTCTGCTGTACTGTACAATGTGTAGGGCTGTACTATACAATGAATTGGGAGGTGTTGGGCTCTACTGTACAATGAGTTGGGTTGTACTGTCTATTGCGTTGGGATACTTTTGGCTCTACCACTTGTTGCGTTGGAATCGTTTAGGCTCTACTGTACAGTGCGTTGAGGTGCATTGAGCTCTACTGTACAATGTGTTGAGCCAAATGCATCCCAATGCAACGTATTGTACAGTAGAGCTCAATGCACCCCAATGCAACGTATGGTACAGCCTCAGACATTGTACAGTAGAACTCAATGCACCTCAAAATTGTACAGTAGAGCTCAATGCAACGTATGGTACAGCCTGTTTGTTGCATTGGAATCCTTTAAGCTTTACTGTACAACGCTTTGAAATGTGTTGAGCTCTACTGTACAATGCATTGGGGTGCATTGACCTCTACTGTACAATATTGAGGTACCTTAGGCTCGCCTGTACAATGCGTTGAGGAGTGTTGGGCTCTACTACACCATACGTTGGTGTGTGTTGGCCTCTACTGTACAATGTTGAGGTACCTTAGGCTCTACTGTACAATGCTTTTGGAGTGTTAGGCTCTACCATACGTTGGTTTGTGTGTTGGCCTCTACTGTACAGTGGGCTCTACTGTAAAATAGGTTGGAGTGTGTTGTGCGCAACTGTACAATAAACTGGGGTTCCATTCACAATGAATGGCACCGCACATAGAGCAGGTGCTTTGCATTTGCCAACATGCCATTTAGCGTATGCTGCCACAACGCACAAGTGTGAATGGGCCCTAAAGGTAATCTGAAACATTTTCTATACTGTATATATGTACCCAGAGCTGTTCTTTAGCAGAAGAGTCTGCATCCACACCACGTATTCCAAGATGGCCCAAGTTAAGGTGACCAGATTTTTTAAATGAAATCCGGGGACATTTTTTTTTTTTTTATACTAGTAATGGCGGCAATCAGCGACTCTCTGCCTGTCGCCGCCACCCGCCTCACAGCCTATCAAGTTTCACTCTCGGGACCCCGGCTACTACTGGGTGGGGAGCGGAGGAAGATCACTCCACCAGGAATGGCAAGGAGATAGGCAGGCAGGCGGCTGGCCGGGACTTGAGCCAAGGCAAAAGAACATGCGAGTGGAGCTGGATGGTTATGCACCCGAAACTGAAGAAATATTCCCTCCGCTCCGACCAGCACATGATCATCAGAAAGGGGCACAGATAATGGAAAAAAATACACCCCCCTAAGCTAGTAGGAGCGGGGGGAGTAATTCAGAATTTTTATTTTTAATTCTGCACTGAATGTCTTTGAAATTGACCCAGCCCCTGTTCAAATCCAATCCGGGGACAGACTTGGTCCAGGGACAGTGTCCTCAATCTGGGGACTGTCCCCTGAAACCGGGGATGTCTGGTCACCCTACCCAAGTGTTCAATACAATAACAGTGGTGCTTGTAGTGTGCAGATTGGAGCATTGCTGACACACACGCACTGTTATCTAGCCTGATCTCCTGGCTGCAGCACTCACATAGTTTGGAAAGTAATACAAAAGGCCGGGTGAGTCACCAGCTAATGAGCTGGCAGAGATCCAGTCTGAGCTCCCCCTTGGCATCCACACGGCGCTCATTCAGCCCAGGGGTGGGAAGCAGAGGGGTGGGAGAACATCGAAAAGCTGTGTGATTGCTAAGCTCTGAGCATGTTGTGCCTGGCTGACTTTGGGTCTCCTTCTCTCCCCTCTTACAGGGTCTCCTCCAATAAGGAACTGTCCGAGCTCATCGACCGACTGCAGAAAAATGCTGACCAAGTGGAACGATATATCGTGGACACCGACGCCAAGCTTCAGAAGGTAACTGACACCCTAAAAATCATGGTGGGGAGGGGGGGCAGTGAGTGACTAGCAACATGCAGGCGCTTATACGCATCACCTTCACCCTGATTGGTGCGTATATGACATCAGAAAGAGCAATGATGTCACCTTTCTAACCTGCCGTCACACCTGGGGCTGGGAATCCCAGGGGGGCATGAATGACCACATAAATAAGACTAGAACAAAACTCTAGCAGTAACGCTAAAAAGTCGTTCACAGAACCCGCCAGTATGGCCAACCTAACATAAATATCACATACATTGACAGACAATGATAATCATAAATGGAGCTTATTTATTTGTTTATTTAAAACTTGACAAATTGTGCACAAAAACACAAACAACATCGACACTTAAAAAAATAAAATAAAATAAAAAAGAGGAAGAATGAATATCATACCAAAAAAAATAAAAATAAAGTAATCTTAAAAAAATTGTAAAAATAAATAATGCAAAAAAAAAATACTAGCAATTGAAAAAGAAGAGAAAAGTAAAATGTGTAAAAAATAAAACAAATGATATTTAACATATATTTATATCAGATCTCATAAATAAATGTATTAAAAACCTATATAAACATAACCACATGAATGCATTTCTTACATATAGTGGCAAAACTTTAATTCCCTCTTTGTATAATAATAAATAATAATATTTGTATGTGTGTGTATATGTGTGTATATATATATGTATATGTGTGTGTATATGTATATATATATATATATATATATATATATATATACATATTTTACCTTTTCCTGTTATTCTCATAACCAATTAATAAAGTTTACGGCCGTGACCAATCAGTATCTGGTTCATTTAAAGGTGAAATCTATTTGGATATTATGGGTAATCACTCATTTTTTCTTAGAACTCACAGATTTTGCTCCCTAAAAGCTATTCCCCCATCCTCATCATATACACCTCCCATGAAGACAATACTGTTTTTGTAGTGGAAAAATCCTTTTAATAAAGTAATAGAAAGCACTTTGCTTTACCTACATCAGAAAAGCCTGTGTATATTCTTATCCCCGGGTTCAGGACATCGGACACGAGTATATGGCCCCTTTTACGGAAAGCTTCCAGGCAAGCGTCCCCAAAAGCTGCTTTAGAACCCAGTTTGAAACCAGAAAGAGGTGACAATAATGGCATTTCTGGTAAATGCTGAAGAGGTAAATCCATTTCTAACCCTAGTATTAACCCTCCTTGTAACCCTAACACTTCCCTTAATCTTTACACTAATCTCCCATGTAACCCTGACCTTCCCTATAAATCAAACACTAACCTTCCTTAAATCTAATGCAAACCCTACTTGTAACCCTAATACTAATCTTACATGTAATTCTAACACTAACCTTCCATGTAACCCTAAGATTAACCCCAACACTAATCTGCTCTGTACCCTATACACTAACCCTCCCTGTAACCTTAACACCAACCCTCCTTGTAACTTTCACACTAACTCTTCCGGTCACCCTAACCCTCCTTGTAACCCTAACACTAATCCTACCTGTAATCCTAACACTAATCTTCCCTGTAACCTATAAACTAGCCCTCCTTGTAATTCCAAACACTAACCCTCCCTGTAACCCTAATACTATTCCTCACTGTAACCCTAACATTAATCCTTCCTGTAACCCCCAACTCGAATATTCCCTTTAACCCTAATTCTTCCTGTAACCCTAACACTAATCTTCCACGTAACCCTACCCTCCCTATAACTCCAACACTAACCTGAACACCACTACTACCTGTAACCCTAAAACTAAACTATAACCACAACACTAACCTCCCTGTATCCCTGACACTAACCTCCCTGTATCCCTGACACTAACCCTCCCTGTATCCCTAACACTAACCTCCCTGTATCCCTGACACTAACCTCCCTGTATCCCTGACACTAACCCTCCCTGTATCCCTGACACTAACCCTCCCTGTATCCCTGACACTAACCCTCCCTGTATCCCTGACACTAACCCTCCCTGTATCCCTGACACTAACCCTCCCTGTATCCCTGACACTAAACCTCCCTGTATCCCTGACACTAAACCTCCCTGTATCCCTGACACTAAACCTCCCTGTATCCCTGACACTAACCCTCCCTGTATCCCTGACACTAACCCTCCCTGTATCCCTGACACTAACCCTCCCTGTATCCCTGACACTAACCCTCCCTGTATCCCTGACACTAACCCTCCCTGTATCCCTGACACTAACCCTCCCTGTATCCCTGGCACTAAACCTCCCTGTATCCCTGACACTAAACCTCCCTGTATCCCTGACACTAAACCTCCCTGTATCCCTGACACTAAACCCTCCCTGTATCCCTGACACTAAACCCTCCCTGTATCCCTGACACTAAACCCTCCCTGTATCCCTGACACTAAACCCTCCCTGTATCCCTGACACTAAACCCTCCCTGTATCCCTGACACTAAACCCTCCCTGTATCCCTGACACTAAACCCTCCCTGTATCCCTGACACTAACCCTCCCTGTATCCCTGACACTAACCCTCCCTGTATCCCTGGCACTAAACCTCCCTGTATCCCTGACACTAAACCTCCCTGTATCCCTGACACTAAACCTCCCTGTATCCCTGACACTAAACCCTCCCTGTATCCCTGACACTAAACCCTCCCTGTATCCCTGACACTAAACCCTCCCTGTATCCCTGACACTAAACCCTCCCTGTATCCCTGACACTAAACCCTCCCTGTATCCCTGACACTAAACCCTCCCTGTATCCCTGACACTAAACCCTCCCTGTATCCCTGACACTAAACCCTCCCTGTATCCCTGACACTAAACCCTCCCTGTATCCCTGACACTAACCCTCCCTGTATCCCTGACACTAACCCTCCCTGTATCCCTGACACTAACCCTCCCTGTATCCCTGACACTAACCCTCCCTGTATCCCTGACACTAACCCTCCCTGTATCCCTGACACTAACCCTCCCTGTATCCCTGACACTAACCCTCCCTGTATCCCTGACACTAACCCTCCCTGTATCCCTGACACTAACCCTCCCTGTATCCCTGACACTAACCCTCCCTGTATCCCTGACACTAACCCTCCCTGTATCCCTGACACTAACCCTCCCTGTAACCTCAACCACATAGCTCCCAACTGTCCCTGATTTCGAGGGACTGTCCCTGATTTGGAGCAATGTCCCTCTGTCCTGTCCTTCTTTCCTCATTTGTCCCTCATTTTGATCTGATCTATATAGTTGTATCTAAAATGCACTTTTTATCTATCAAAAGGTGTTTTCCAGCACTAAACCTTTCATCTGATTTCTAAATTGCTGCATTTGTAAATTCCAAAAGCCAATATAAAGGAATTGTAGTGGTAACAAAGCACTTGTGGGTTTAACCAATCTTGTTTTTTTTTTTGTTTTTTTTTTGTACAATTCTCCTTTTAAGGGGGCGTGGCAGGGGGTGTGCCCTATGCCTTCATACTTTTGCTGATAGGTGTCCCTCATTCCCATCTCAAAAAGTTGGGAGGTATACAACCATAACCATAATACTACACCTCCCTGTAATTTCAAACCTAAAATGAACCCTCAATTTAACCCTAACACTAAATCTCTCCAGAATAACCACCACCCTAAATCCTCAGTTATGTAAACCCAATTCCTTGTTTGCAAACTTGCCTCTCCTATACCGAGATCTACTGACTTGCAGATGTGAAAATGCTCCCTCTAGTGGCCATGTGAGATCTGCAGTCCTTCCCGGGGCGGCTGAGATTACAGTCTGATCAGGGAATCCTCCTCAGTAGCTGAAATTTTTTTTTTTTATTAAAGTAAGAAGAAATGATCAAACAGAGAGAAAAAAAAAGAAAAATACAAAAGGCTTAGTTCACATCTTTGTGCCACTGGAACACATGCAGTAAGGTGGGGAAAAAAGGCCCATGCTGGGCATTGAAATGCTGCAGTGCCATTTATTCTTACCAGCACCCCAATGCAGCTTGCCAACTGCTCATGTACCATTTCCCCCCTCCCCCCCCCAAACTTTATATATATATATATATATATATATATATATATATATATATATATATATATATATATATATATATATATATAATCTCTATCTATCCATCCATCCAATTTGTGTCCCCCATCCTTTAACTTGTATATGCCTACCTTTTATAGGATGACAGGTACACTTGGATACATGTATATTGCCCCATTCTAACCAATCTAATTGAAACTTGTGCTTTTCCAGCACAAGCTGCAGTCTGGTTACTTGGAGGCACCACAGACAGTTCCTATGAAAAGTCCTTAAATAAATATGACCCATCACGATTAGACCAGAAAACCATGAATGGTTTGGTTTGGATGCTTTAATTCACAAGTTAATCCCTTTTTGTCTTCCCTGCAGGATGTGGACAGGATCGTCTCTTCCCAGCCTGTGATGCACAGGGACCCCACCCTCCAGAACATCGGGGAGTCGGAGAAGCTCGTTGTGGTGCTGGAAACTGATGCCCTGCTGGCTCGCCATCTCAATCACCCACAGGCAGAGATGATCCAGGAGGAGTGAGTGCTTCCTATGCCCTCTATTCTGGATCTATACACATGACTGGTGCTCTTTAACCACTTAAGCCCCGGACCAATACGCAGCATAAAAACCAGGCCCCTTTTTCCGATTCGGCACTGCATCGCTTTAACTGACAATTGCGCGGTCGTGCGACGTGGCTCCCAAACAAAATTGACGTCCTTTTTTTCCCCACAAATAGAGCTTTCTTTTGGTGGTATTTGATCACCTCTGCGGTTTTTTATTTTTTGCGCTATAAACAAAAATAGAGCGACAATTTTGAAAAAAATTACATATTTTTTACTTTTTGCTATAATAAATATCCCCAAAAAATATATTAAAAAAAAAACATTTTTTTTCCTCAGTTTAGGCCGATACGTATTCTTCTACACATTTTTGGTAATTGCGTTTATTGATTGGTTTGCGCAAAAATTATAGCGTTTACAAAATAGGGGATAGTTTTTGGGACCATTGTCATTTTTACAGCGACCAGTGCAATAAAAATGCACTGGTTACTGTAAAAATGACACTGGCAGTGAAGGGGTTAACCACTAGGGGCGCTGGAGGGGTTAAGTGTGCCTAGGGGCGTGTTTCTAACAGAGGGGGCGTGGTTACTAGTGACACACAGATTACATAGAGCAGAGATCAGTGACATTGTCAGTAGGGGAGCGGGAGATGTTGTGTACACTAACATTTTCCCACTCCATGCCTCCGTGAGACGATCGCGGGGATCCCCGCGGCGATTGAGTCCGCGGGACCCGCGGTCCGACCCCGACGTCGGCAGTTAAATGGCCACGTACAGGTACGTGATTGTGCCTGTATGAGCCATTCTGCCGACGTATATATGCCGTGAGGGGTCTTTAAGTGGTTAAATGGACAGGAGTGTTGACTCCCCCGTTTGGCTTCATTAGGGGCTCCAGCGTTGAGGTCGCCTCCTCAACTCTTTTCCCGGAGACCTTGGGGTGTTCCAACTCTCTCCATAATATAACAATTTAAACGTCCAACAGGGAAGGTGGAGCCTTGTGTAATGGTGGGTGGACCTGGGAACACGACACTGGCATTTGCAGGAAGCATTTAGGTGGACATCTACCCAAAATGGCAGGTTAGGTTGGAATGGCCTATTTAAAGCTTTGAATAGAGCAGGGAATGGTTAAAACCTCATCAGTTTTTTGCCACTTTCGGGAGATTTTGCTTTCTCTGTTGTAGAAAAATCGTTTCCACCTCAATATTCTGAATGGAGGACATCCAGCATCATCTAGACCTCCCCAGCCTGACTGTCCCCTGGCTCACCCTATTCATATATTGTATCAGTTCATTCAATCCTGGAGACCCAGAATCGCATGCAAATGCAACCTACCTGAATACTCCCACACCTCCAGACTGATGGTTACTCATCAGGGCATTATTTGCATACCTTTTCCAAAGAGCTTTCTTGCATAAGGACTGAGAGCTCTTGAGAAGAGTACTGAGGCAGGGTGCTGAGATGTTTTAAAGAACTATGTACAGCACCCTTCCAGCCCCTCCTACCAGCCATGATCTTTCTGCATTGCATAGAGAAGCGCAGAAACACAGTGATGAGGTCACTTGGTCTAAAAGTATGTACTGAAAATACAAAAAAGTTATGTAAAAATATCATTAATGTCTTGAAAGGAGGAACCAGAGAAGGCAAATTATAAGCAGATTAAATTCTATCACATTTCAGTGCTGCCTGTGTCCCCCTTCGGTAGATTTCCTCACACTTCCTGTTTGTAGATAGTGATCGCTTGGACATGAATAAAAAGAATATTCTCCTCTGGAGATACAGATATCATCATAAGAAATAGGACAAGGTCGTATTCCCATGCTTCAGTTTTCTCCCCTCCTGTCGGTCGCCATGAAGGCGTCTCTGCGGTAATCTGTCAGATGAAGCAAATCTCAGACGACTTCAGCCAGTTTCCATTTTTTACATTTATGAGGGTCAAAGTTGAGCCGATTAGGAATCCCGATGACAGAAATAGAGCACACAGTGACAGTTTATCCCTGGCAGGTGGTCCGGCAGACTAGCCAGTCAGTCATGTTCCTTTTATAGAACGAGGAATCCTCTCATTCGCTAGGTGCATTTATAGGGGAACATACAGAAAAATACTTTTAGGTGGACCTTTTTGGTAACTTTAAAAACAGGAAAAAATTCCTGACGTCGCAATATACAGTAATAAAATAAATTTTCTAGAAAATATCCACCTTTTATCATTAAAAAGCTCTCCTTGAACTTCAGGGCATGACTAGTGTGCCCATTATGAGGGATTCTCTCCATCCCTGTGACAAGTTCCCGGGTCTAAACACATGCTGTGCCATTTTGAGAGGTTTCCACTATCCCTGAGCTGGATTTCTGGGACTGCATACCCTTTATGCCCATTATGAGGGGCTTACAGTATTCCTTAGCTGAGTTCCCTGGTCTGTATACCTGCTGAGCCCATTATCGGGGGCTCTCACTATCCCTGTGCTGAGTTTTTCTAGATCTGCCAACCTGCTGTGCCCATTTTGAGGTGTTCTCACTATTCCTGAGCTCAGTTCCCACATCTGCCCACCCAGGGCAGCCATCAGAAATTTTGGGGCCCTTTTAAACAGCTTTTGACCACCAACATTCCCCAGGGCCCGCCAACTGGCCATCCCACAAGTCCTCCTGCTTCTCCATTCCATGTCCTCTTCCTCCTCCAGTCTCCTCTCTTGCATCCCATGTCCTCTTCCTCCTCCTCCTACACGGGGCCCACCGCCAGTATTCCTTGACCTGACCCACCCCACACAGCCGGATGCACACCACCGTTTCTGACAGCGGGCCTCGACTGCTCCATGCACACACCAGGGATCAACCTATTGCGCCACCCTCCTGCATCCTGTCGGGTCCGCTCTGACAGCATTTGCCCCACATTAATGATGGTTCTTGCTGTGCCCATTTTGAGGGGCTTCCAGTATCCCTTAGCTGGGTTCCCTGGCCTACACACTTGTTCCCATTATGAGTGGTTTCTACTATTCCTGAGCCAAGTTCCAAGGTCTGCACACCCACTGTGCCCATTATGAGGGGCTCCCACTATCCCTGAGCTGGTTTTCCAGGTCTGCACACCCACTGTGCCCATTATGAGGGGCTCCCACTATCCCTGGGCTGGTTTTCCAGGTCTGCACACCCACTGTGCCCATTATGAGGGGATTCCTACTATCCATGAGGAATTATGGCAGGAAGATTTCACTTTTGGAGTGTCCAGGGCAAGCAAAAAGTCAATCAGGCTTATAACTATATACATTTTGGGTGGCCTGACCCCTTAATGAAAAGGGGAGCAAAGCTATAGAGGGTGCAGAGACCCTTGTGTCTATTTCATCTAACATCCCTGGTCTCTCTGGGAAGCTCAGTGACATCACTGACTCCGCCCTCTCACAGACTTCCTCAGGAGCAGTCCTGAGCAGGAGGAAATGAGGCGTGGCAGCAGTTCAAGCAATTATAGCTGTGATATACATCATACATAGCATGCCCGAACACCGAGTAAGTACATGTCTATAGGTGCAGCTTGTTTACTTCAGTCTATTTTTTTTTTTTTTTTTTTTTACATCTTCAGTACTTATGCAGAATGCAGCAGGCCAGGAACAAACAAAATACTCTGTGCTTCCAGCATGGCTGATCAGGGCCATATGCAAAAAAAAAAAGGAAAAACAGCAACACGTATAAGAGCATTTGCATTGTAGATTAGGAACAATATGAGCGGAGTCTAAACAAAATAGATGAGTTTCCACATTAGAGCAACTGATGACTTAATATAGCTTCTGTTTTATCTTCCAGTTGCTGTAAATTGACAGTTTTAGGATACAGAGACACAGGGTGACTACATGTCTATTGCCATAAATCTGCTTGTTAAAGAAGTGCTCCACCCAACATATAGCATTTATGGACAGAAATAAAATTTTCATAGGTCATCCCAGAAATCCGCTGCACCACTGGTCAGTGTGAGGAAGACGGAGTTCAGTATGGTGTAGTCCAGGGGTCTCCAAACTTTCTAAACAAAGGGCCGTTTTACTGTCCTTCAGACTTCAGGAGGGCCGGACTGTGGCCATTGAAAGTAGAAAAGGTCCCAACATCAGTGGGGAAAAAACAATACCCATCTTGGTGTCCGTGAGAGGAATTGTACCCCGTCATTGGGCCTCATTGTTGGTTTTGTTGGGAGTAATTGTGCCCCATCATTGTTGTCATTGGGAGAAATTGTTCCCCATCGTTGATGTCATTGGGTGGAATTGTGCCTGTTCATTAGTGTCGGATTTGTGTCCCTTCATTGTTGTCAGTGGGGCGAATTATGCCCCATTGTTGGTACCAATGGATGAAATAGTGCCTCAAGGGCCGGATAAAAGCAAGCAAAGGGCCGCATCTGGCCCCCGGGCCACAGTTTGGAGACCACTGGTGTAGTTTGATACTATGCCCATAAACAGGGCTAAATTTACCATGTGACCGCAATAACAACTCATCTGGGGTTCTAATGCCTCCCTTTTAACAAAAAAAAAATGTTGGCTTTGCATACACTTTTTTAATTTGTTTTTGGTAGTGTAGTGATACTGAGAGTGTGCTGAGAATAGTCACAAGACTCTCTGCAGCTCGAGTAACTTTTTTTTTTTCAGACTGCAGAATGGCAGGCTGGGGGAGCCAAGTGTATACAATACACTGTTTTAGGTGCAGGGAAACCTATTGTGATAGAAATAAGAGGGAAGTGCTTTTGCTGGCTTTCCATTGTACACACTTAGCTGACACTTTGAGCCACTCAACTGCAAAAAATCATGGAGCTGATCAGGTCTGATTCCTGATCTAAGTGATTGTTCTGGTTCATTGTTGTTCAGTCGTGTCCGTATCTTCGTGACCTCATAGACCAGGGATCTCTAAACTACGGCCCTCCAGCTTTTGCGGAACTACACGTCCCATGAAGCATTGTATGGGAGAAAAAGAAACCCTGGACTGCCGCACTCTGTATAGACAGTTATTTATTCCAAAATTTCAGGTAAAAAATCCAAATTCAAAATAAATCCATAAATCCAAAACAACAAATGCAGATGGTATGCATGCAGGGAAGGGTGGCTAACGCGTTTCACGTCACGAATTGACGCTTACTCATAGCTATGAGTAAGCGTCAATTCGTGACGTGAAACGCGTTAGCCACCCTTCCCTGCATGCATACCATCTGCATTTGTTGTTTTGGATTTATGGATTTATTTTGAATTTGGATTTTTTACCTGAAATTTTGGAATAAATAACTGTCTATACAGAGTGCGGCAGTCCAGGGTTTCTTTTTCTCCCATGCATCAGTGCAGAGCCAGCACCTGTGTGAGTGACCGGGCGGAAGCAGCTATTTGGTGAATTCTCAAGCTTTTGAGCGGTACGTTTTTCCTTTCCTCCATGAAGCATTGTACAGCTCTGACGTTCACAGACATGGCTAGGCATGATGGGAATTGTAGTTCCTGAACAACTGGCAGGCCATAGTTTGGAGACCCCTGTCATAGACCATAGCGCGCCAGGCTTTTCTGTCTTCCACTGCCTCCCGGAGCTTGCTTAACTTCATGTTCATCGTTTCGATGATGTGATCTATCCATCTTGTTTTCTGACGTCCCCTTTTCCTCTTTCCTTCCATGTTTCCCAGCATCAGGGTCTTTTCCAGTGAGTCACTTCACATTAGGTGGCCAACGTATTCTAGTTTCAGATTCAGGATCTGTCCTTCCAATGCATATTCAGGGTTGATTTCCTTCAGGATTGACTGGTTTGATCTTCTTGCCATCCAAGGAACTTTCAAGATTCTTCTCCAACACTATAGTTTAAAAGCATCAATTCCTGATGGTCCAACTTTCACAGCCATTGGTTACTACTGGGAATACCATAGCTTTGACTATACGGCACTTTGTCGGTAAAGTGATGTTTTTATAATGTTGTCTAGGTTTGCCATTGCTTTCCTCCCAAGAAGCAAGCGTCTAATAATTTCATGGCTACAGTCACTGTCTGCCATGATCTTGGAGCCTAGCAAGATAATATCTGTCACGATTTCCATTTCTTCTTCCATTTGTCAAGGAGCGATGGGACCGGTTGCCATTGGTCAGAGTCATTACAACCAAGCAAAAAGCATTTTCATGAAGGGGTCAGCACTGTATTCCTCTCCAGGCCAAGAACTATATAATTAGCATACTATAGCACATTCGCTTAAAAAAAGGTAGAGGATGTATGAAAGTACAGATACAGATTCTTGTGTGCATAGAGTAGGACCCTTTCTATATATGGCCTGCCCATGCACTGCACCATGGTGGTTTCACCAGTACACTATGGACGCCCCACCTTAAACTCAAGACTTTGCATTCATAACTGTTTTTGTGTGTTCTGTGGTGCCCCTAGTGACTGTCAATTGTTCCCCATTAGCATCCGGCAGCTGAAAGAACGTCTTGCCAGCCAGAGACAGAAGCATGATCAGGTCTACAATCAGAAGTTTACTGCCTTGGAGGCCCCAAAAGTCAACTGGAGCAAAGTCATAGACGACAAGATGGTAAGAAGCATGCGATGTACAAACAGTCACCAGTATGAGGCTATGTTCACCTGGGTGGCAGGCTCTCTTAACTTATCTTTTTTGTATTAGAAGCAGGGACTGGGTATGCAAAAAGGAAAGCTAGAAAAATCAATGTATAAAGTCCAGATTTCATTTTATTCAGACTCCAAAAAGCCAACCTGTTTCAGGGGTTTGTTGGCCCTTCATAAGGGCCTGGTACTATTAACTAAAATGTGTACTGGACTGTTAAAATTGTAGTTAGTCTGATGATCATTCCAGAACCTGTACCTGACTAATGACTCAGAATTCTTCGATTTTCTGCTCCAGTACAAACTTTGTTTGAAAGAGCAACACTTGATGAAAGGAAGACCCTATGAACCCCCAAAACATGTTTTTCTTATGACATGAGTCTGATTAAAATTGAATCTTGACTTTATATGTTCTGTTTCTGGTGCTTTCCTTCTTTGCATACCCAGTCCCTGCTCAAGCAAAATGTCAACCTTCTGCCACCATTTTTGGAAGTGCTGCCCAAGAAGAAACATTCCCTCTACATTGCTTAAAGCGGGACTTAAATACACTTTTTTTATTTTCGCCTCCCTTCCCCACTCCGCAATGATAATTGCTTTTTTATTTTTTTTTAGACATAGAAAAGAAATGCAATTTGCAAAAAGACTACACAACACCCTCCTTTTAAAGGATACCCATGACATGACACCTGCATAAGAACAGACCACAACATTTCCTGTTTGTACATACCATATTCTTCTTGTATTTTACCACAGGAGCAGCTCAATGGTACTGGCTTTGCCACCGACTTACCCAACCTGGAGAACCAGATTAGTGAGCACAACATGTTTCACAATGAGATCAAGGCCTTGGGAGACCACATTAACAAAGACGGCGACAAGGTGGGCATCATTTATGGTGGGGCTTCCACGTTAATGTAGGTGCATGTCCATGTGCAACTTATCACACTAACTGCTTTTATCTTCCGGCAGGACTACATCAGCGGACTACAAGTCAAATATCAGAAACTCTTGGTAAGAACCAATTGTTTTGTGGCATTTTGACATTTTAATTGCCACTAGTCATTTCTCTTTCTAGCACATAGTCATTACTTTCAAGTGTCACCATTCAAGGATCCTGGTGGTCACTTATCATACCAGTTGACTGCTACAACTAGTACCAGTAACCACTCTATGCCTCTTTATTTGCACTAATGATTTAGTTTTAATACCACTGACCGGGGCCCTGTTTTACCACTAATTGCGTTACACTATGCGGCTCAAAGTTTGGTGACACTTGACCATCACACTTTTATAGTGGCAAGAAAAAGTATATGAACCCCTTGGAATTAACTGGGTTTTCTGCAGTACTTTGCAAAAAATGTGATCTGATATCCTCATCTAAGTCACAGCAATAGACAAACACAATGTGGTTAAGCTGATAACACACAATTCTAATTTCTTTTGACTTTATTGAACACACCCATTAAACATTCACAGTGCTGGAGGAAAAAGTAAGTGCACCCTTGGAGTTAATAGTTGGTTGAACCTCTATGGCATCAATAACTTCAAGCAACCACTTTAGAAACTCTGAGTTAGACCTGCACATCGTTCAAGAGAAATTTCAGACACATTTGTAGGATGTCTGGTGTGAATGGCTCTCTTGAGGTCATTCTACAGCATATCTATGAGGTTAATGTCTGGGCACTTACTGGACCACTCCAAAAGATGTATTTTCTTCTTCTGCAGCAGTTTGTGGTGGATTTACCCTGATGTTTAGACTTGATCACCCAACTTCTATTTAGCTTCAGCTGGCAGACAGCCACCCTGACATTATCCTGTAGGATATTTTGTTAACCCTACGCTAGACCAGTTACTTGCATTCAAAAATAAAGGCTGCAAATACCGTCTATGCAGGGATGCTTTCTCACCACCTTGCCAACGTTTAGAGATTGGGGGTTAGGAGACTGACTGGGGAGCTGGGAAGAAGTGATGTTGCACACAGCATGGTTTGCGTGGCACCTCATTGGCTGCATACCTCTTGTTCATGGAATAGCTGCATACCTCTTCGCGGATTGGCTAATGTTTGTTGAAGATGGCTTCATCTCCAGCTAACATCATCCAGTCCTGCAGCAGTATGTGGAACATCAGCGGACCAGCGACCGTGGCTGTGCCCTAGGCACTGCCTTGTTTGCCTAGCGGTTGTGCCAGCCCTGGTGCTGAAGTTATTTTTTGTTTCATCAGTCCTGAATAAATTTTTCCAGTTGCACTGTAGTTTGCTCAGGTGCTCTTTGGCAAACTTCAAGTGCGCAGCAATGTTTTTTCTTTTTCTTTTTTTTTTTTTTGGAGAGCAGCGACTTCCTTTACTCTTTGTTCTGCCATGGGCACCCTGCCTGTTCTAAGATTTACTTATGGTAAACTTATGAACAGGGATGTTTGCCAGTTCCAGTGATGTCTTCAAGCCTATAGCTGTTATTCTGTGATTCTTCTTTGCCTTATTGAGGATTCTGTGTTGTGTGTTTGGGAGTCACCTTGGCTGGGTGCCCACTTCTAGGAAGAGTAGACACCGTACTAAACTGTCTCCATTTATAGACAATTGGTCTAACTGTCAACTGATGGATGCCTAAACATTTAAGATTGCTTTGTA